>OX637577.1:19169372-20369372 GCA_951800085.1 Comarum palustre | reverse complement strand
TGACAGGTATATAGTATGGGAAAACGAGAAAACATAACAGGATGCACATACGTATTCATAATAAAAATGAAATAAAAGATAATCAGATGCACGAATGCATCTATATAGAGAAGTAACCAAGACATAACTTGATGTCGAACGACATTGCACGATAGAAGCATTAATGTGATAGTAACCCTAACCGCAACCGTAACCGTAACCGATGATATGACCACCTAGGAGAGGTAATTCGCCCACCAGGAGTTTGAGAGTAAACGAGGGTGTAAGAAACTTAAAAATTAGCAACGAACTCCTAAGAACCAGAATCAATACTTGATTAAGATGAGCAGCTGTTTCGGATCTAAGATCCAAATGTGATTGCATCTTGGGTCCTAAATTCGGATCCAAATCTGACCTGATGCAAAAGCACAAGCCCAACTGAGATTGATTAGGGCACGGTGGGCACCCAAACCAAAAGCCGGGGGCCAATTGAAAAAAGAACCCATGCGCAAGTTTAGGCCCACTTGGACCTTGCACACCTAACAACGACCCCACCATCTCACCGCCGCATTGAACCAGCCTGAGAACCTACACTCTGACACGACCGTCTGTCCTCCAGGCCGGGATCCCAGAATCGTTGTCTGTCGCAATATGTTGTGGGGATTCCATAAACGTCGTCCCGCAGACGCCACCGATTTGAAACCTTCTCAACCTAATCTCACATATCAGAGAAAGCCTATTCTCAACAACAACATCATGGTGTTGAATTGTTGATCACAGATCTGAAATCCTCACACCTTCTTGTGAAAGGCCCACCATAGCTTGATCTTGAACGAACCCAACCCTCTTTTAAAGACATAGAAGACCGTCGCCTACCAGCTGCTCCTTCGAGTGCCTAAATTTGGACAAGACATGCTTCACGAGCCAGTAGGCAATACTCCCTGATCACTTGACATCCTCAGTCCCATGTTTCGATCCTAAAAGAGAAATCGAAGGTTTTCTCCATTGAAGGTGAAGGGATTTGTTGGAGAGCTTTGGCCAAGGACGGCCACCGCTTCCTAACCCTAGCAAAGCTCTGTTAGGTTTCAGTAAGAAATTAAATAACATTTGTTGAAGTTAAGGACATAATAATTTGATTTTGTGTTTTACGCTTTGTTTTTCATTTTCGGTTTACCTTTTGCTTAACGTTCTTCAAATAATATGAAACTAATATGGTGTTCACCTGGTCATTGACTGATCTAAGAATTTATAGCTAGTTGGATCTAAATTCAAAAGTGAAAAAAATACTTTGAAGTAAGATTGTTTTGTTCTGGAAGATCCTCATTAGTCTTTTGAAATGAAAGAACCGTTCAAGTTCATAATTGGTAAATCACACTTATGAATGTCTTAACGATTTTCAATTTAGTTGAAAATTTGCAGAAATGATCTACTCATAAATATTTATAAAATGAACGGTTAAGATGTGGATATAAGTTCGAAAAGCGGGATAAACCGAAAAGTCCTCAACTAGTCCTCAACTTAGAGGTCCTCACTAAAAGGGCTCCCTACCTTTCCATACGGGGCTTGCGGTATTGTTATAATTCCTTTGCTCCCGGAGACCACCGTTATATAACCTTGACTGCCGGGAAAACTTTTCCTATAGACAAGAGCTTTCAACTTAAAAGACACGGGGAAAGATATATTAAAGGGGGACAAAATTTTGGCTGCGAACTTTTTGTCGTGTGGTCTAGTGGAAGTGATGGCGGTGGCAACATGAAAATAAACATTTGTTGAAGTTAATATATTTTTTATCAGGACGAAAATTTATTAATTATAATTGGCAGGTATATAGCATGGGAAAACAAGAAAACATAACAGGATACACATGCGTATTCATAATAAAAATGAAATAAAAGATAACCAGATGCACGAACGCATTTATATAAAAAAGTAACTAAGACATAACTTGATGTCGAACGACATCGCATGATAGAAGCATTAATGTGATAGTAACCGTAACCAATGGTATGACCACCTAGGAGAGGTAATTCGCCCACCAGGAGTTTGAGAGTAAACGAGGGTGTAAGAAACTTAAAAATTAGCAACGAACTCCTAAAAACCAGAACAAATACTTGATTAAGATGAGCAGCTATTTCGGATCTAAGATCCAAATGTGATTGCTTCTTGTGTCCTAAATTCAGATCCAAATCTGACCTGCTGCAAAAGCACAAGCCCAACTGAGATTGATTAAGGCACGGTGGGCACCCAAACCAAAAGCCCGGGGCCAATTGAAAAAAGAACCCATGCCTGAGTTTAGGCCCACTTGGACCTTGCAGACCCATGCAACGACCCAACCATCTCACCGCCGCATTGAACAAACCTGAGAACCTTCACTCTGGCACGACCGTCTGTCCTTCGGGCCAGGATCCCATAATCGTTGTCTGTCGCAATATGTTGTGGGGATTCCATAAACGTCGTCCCGCAGACGCCGCTGATTTGAAACCTTCTCAACCCAATCTCACAGATCAGAGAAAGCCTAGTCTCAACAACAACATCATGGTGTTGAATTGTTGATCACAGATCTGAAATCCTCACACCTTCTTGTGAAAGGCCCACAATAGCTTGATCTTGAACGAACCCAACCCTCTTTTAAAGACATAGAAGACCGTCGCCTACCAGCTGCTCCTTCGAGTGCCTAAATTTGGACAAGACATGCTTCACGAGCCAGTAGGCAACACTCCCTGATCACTTGACATCCTCAGCCCCATGTTTCGATCCCAAAAGAGAAATCATTGGTTTTCTCCATTGGATTTAGATCCAACGATTATTGACTATGAATTCTTTATTCAGTCACAGACGAAATGAACACGGTACGAAACTAGCAGGAATATCCTCATTAGTCATTTGAAATGAAAGAACCCGTAGTCAATAAGATGTAATGAGGTGATTGAATGAGAAGTGGAAAAGTGGAATTTTTCTCCTGTATATTGGAATATTTATACTATATACTATTCTTTGTCGAGCTCGGCACTGTTCACAAGCGACAGTGCTGGGCTGGGCCTCCTATTTTTCGTCGGCTCGGCCCCTGTTCACTTGCTACAGTGATTTCGCTGTTCATATGTCGGCCGCATATAAATAACTTCCCCTGTCATTTTATATATTTTGGTTTTTCTCTTCCCCAGCGTCTCTCTCTCTCTCACAAAACTAGATCGAAGCTCTTGATCGAGTTGGAAGTTGTTTCCAACTCTTTCCCCTCTATTTTCCCTCGATCCTTATCTTCGTTATTTCACTGCATCTGGGTTTGGTAGAAAGGGAGGTGATTGCTTCCTGGGAAACAGTTCTCTTCTTCTCTAGGAAACAGTTTGGGATGATTTTGGGTTTGTCAAAGGATTGGATTACTGACTTCTATTTCCTAGAGAAGAAGAGAACTTGGATAACTGGTTTGCGATTTCTTATAATTGTACTAAATTTGAGTTCCCATCTGATGTTTTCTTTTCCAGGATGCTCTGTCGCCCGAGAGGTTCAACCCTAAATCTGCAAGTCTATTGGCTTGAGAAGAAGAATAGAAATCGACACAATTGTCTGGATTATGAGAGTAAGCAGAATTCTAAAAACAATGTTACTAACAATTTTGATTTGGAATATTTTTTTTAAATACCCCAAGTTCTATATGTCTGATACAATACTATTCTGAATGAGATTCTTCACTTTTTGAGGTATGTACAACTTAATAAGCCGGAACAAATGCTTTGGAATCGGTGGGAAAGTGTCTTCTACTGGTATGAACTGAACTTGCTGCTTAAGCATAAATAAATACATGTTATAATTCAGAATTCACTTTTCATAGATGTTTTAATTGAATTGAATTTCTGCCTGCTTTTTTATATTGTTTTGTGGGAAGGTATAATTGAGTAAGACGTTCACTTGAGATTTTTAGTTGGATCTGATAACTGTTGATGGTTATGGATAAATTCTGGGAGACTGATCTTTTTTAATCATACGGAGTGTATTTCCTGAATTTCATTGAATGACAATCCTTTGACACACAGCCTTCTTCTTTACTGTTATCATCTTAGTTTAGTAAATTCTTAATAAGCTGTTAGTTGGTTTTTGCGTATTCTTATCAATTTGTTTTGCAGGTTCCCGTTAAAGTTGCTGTGGGAATTGGTTTATGTGTAAAAGTTTTGCAATCTTTAAATAAGGGTACGTCTTTTTACTCTTTTTTTAACATCTGTGTTTCGTTGAGGGTTAGTATTGGTACTGTTTCTTTAGTTCAATAGATGCTGCAAAACCAAAATACATACCCACATTCAGAAGTTTTATTCTTTATGTGGGCTTATTTGATTTTATCACATAGTCTGTTCCCCCTATTAATTTTTCAAAGTACACCTTACCATGTGACACATTACTTCTAAGATCATCATAATAATTTTGATATATTGGCAGTGTTTTTTTTCTTTTCTTTTCTTTTTTCAACTTCAGAATTTCAGTGTTTTCCTTTTGTATTCTATTCATGAGTGATTTTTGGTTTCAAAAATAGTAGACAGAATTTACAATCAAACATGTAACACTTATTTAGTTGGTTAACTTCTGAAAAATTGATTTTTATCAAACTTCCTCATTGCTAGGATTTTGAATTTTCAATTCTTTTTGTTGTCTCTAGATTCAAAATTTTCAATTCTTTCTGTTATCTCTCTTGCTTCTGTTTTCAACTTCAGTTTTACATGTATTGTTGCTAAACATTTCATCTGTACATTTCAAGCACTGCTCCAAAAGATGAATCTTTCAGCAAAAGATTTAAACTAACCCGTATTAGTAGTCTATGATCTCTGTGTCTCATGTTCCAGTGAAATGATAAATTCTGATAAAACAAATCTTTGCATTTGCAATTGGGATCATTCAGATTCTACTTATAAAATTACAGCTTATTTCATTTAGAGCCTCACATGTACATTTGAATTCATTACTTCATGTTTTCACCTCGACTAAATCACCCAATACTGATGTTATTAATGTTTAGATTAGTGCAATGCTTAATGTAATTTATTTCTTTTTTTCAGCTTCAAAAAGTTTAGAGAGAGATTAGTAATTGGTGGTTTAAGGTAATGGTTTTGTTCTGTTGAGTGTTGACTTGAATTTTCAATGATGACAAGAGGAATTGGTCTGGGTTTTTGTCCCTTGGTCAGTTTGGTTTTAATTCTCTTTTCTGTTCATGTCGGAGTTGAACTTATTGGAGTCTGGATCTCAGTAAGCGATTGCACCGGTTTGAACTTTGAACTGATAGAAGCTGATAGCAGGATCCATATCTTTTCCAAAAGCTATTGAATACTTCAAAACTGTATAGTGCAATGAATAGCTACTAAATCAAACTATTCGATTACTTTGTTGGATTCGTACAAACCAATGCATGTGCCATATGGTATCAACTCTTGCAGTCTAGAAGAAGCTAACATGAAATATGATATTGAAGTCCTATTAATTCATGGTTAGTTTTGAGGAAATATGTAATGATATGTGTTTTGAAGACTACTTTGATTAGGATCCTCTCTTTTACCTGCCTAATATTGACATGAAATTGACCTAAAAATGTATCCACATCGTGAGAGATTGATGAAGAATTCCAATTGTAGTTTCTTAGTTTTGGGTTGATATCTGATTCTATTATAAACTAAAACATGAGATATTGGTCCTCCTATTATGTGTCTAACTGATTAGGTTTTTGAGTATGTCATCTTAAAGGCAAATTGCAAAGTATGCATTTCTTTTGATGTATTATCTAGGCCAGATTGACTATAATTGGTACCTTCTTGCTCTTCTCAGTAATCATCATTTACATATTTTTCAGGTTGCTTACTGGTATACCAACAACTGCCGCAAGCTCTGGTGAGTACTTTACAATTCCCCAATTCTTGAATTGGGTTACTTCAAAAATCCAAATAGAATATGACTAAATATTTTCTCGGAGATGATTTGGAAGATTAGACCGAGCAATAATGAGAGTTGATGTGACTAGCAGAAAATGCAAAGTGGCTAATTTCTTTATTTGAATCTTTGTTGACATATGCAAATAAACAAATTGTATAATGTTTTTGTTAGCTTCAGTCAATAGCAACATTAGTTATCTAACAATTTAGTTGGGATTAGACCAACGTTGTATTATTTAACAATTTAGCTTATGATTGTAACTAAAATTTTTGTGAAAAATAGACTAACATTTGAAATTTGAGAAAGAGTAGAAAAAAAATTGTGTAACCGCAGCAACGCGCGGGGATAATAGCTTGTATGAATAAAAACTTTACATATGAAAAAGGGGCAATACTGCATGTCAAAACGATAGTTAAACTCTACTACACGAGTAGTTTTTCTTCTACCACAAAGACCTTTTTTTGAGAATCTACCACAGACCTTAAATTTTGTTGAAGTAGAAAAACAAGGGAGAGCCATAAATCATAACGCGTGGCTACAAATATAAATGCATCGATCGTTCTATGGTTTTTCAAAAATTAATAAAAACTTGGACGAAGAAAAATAATAGATTGTACTAATTAATTAATATATGACTCGGGTGATATCACTTACTGGATCCAACAATGAAGTCATTCTGTTGATGCTAATCGTGGTGTTGCTGTGGGATTTGTCATCATAGACCACAAATAATAGACTAAGAGCATCTGCCGCTACTCTTCCTCCTCTTTGCTTGTGCTCTCGAGCGAGCAAAGATTGTTCGTGCAAGAGCATTTTAGCTCGGTCAATTAGCGGTCGTCGTTGTAGGGCCCGTCTCTCTCTCCTTTGCTCGTGCTACAGTTAAGCACCGCTGCATATGCTCTAAGAGAGTCCTTCTAGTGCTAGAAACATTAGGAACGTTTTAGTTCCAGTAGCTAAATTTGCTGCCTTAAAAATAAAACGCAGGCTACTATATATATGTTTCAACCATTTTATGCTTCCGATGGAAGGATACGATCACTAGTTGATTTGAACTTTTAGCCGACGGAATATAAATTTTTCCGTCGACTGGGATAAATAGTTCGTCGACTAAGCGCTTCATAGCCGACGAAACAATGTTATCGGAAATTTCTGTCAACTAAACCCTTCTTAGCTGACGGAACTGTGTTCTTGGCTATTTTTGTCGGCTAAAAAAGATCTTTGCAGATAGAAAAGTTTATATTCTGTCGGCTAAGATTAAAAATATAGTAACAAATCAGCCATAAGTTTTTTCTTTAGAGCTGTACATAGGAAACAAAATTTTCAAAAAAATCATGAAATAAGATAGGACCGGAATGGTGAAATACGTCTACAGTTGAAAAATCACGTAATTCCAGCAAAGTCTTGGTGTCGCTAGTTACGGTCAACGCAATTTACCATTCGTTCTCTCTATGGGTGGCCTATCTTCGGGGGTTATTTTTCAGTAACATTTTATATCACTGGTTGATTCTCATCAATATGAAACTATTTTCAGTTGAAGGTCCGACCAAAATACGTAATTTAGACGGTCAAATGATCGTTTCCGTGCGTTTAAGGGTTTGACTTACGGGATTGACCGTCTGGATCGAGCTCTTAACAATGTTGGATCAAGTTGAAGTTTTTACTACATCCATGTTTTACTATAATGATCATATCAGATGATTGGATTTTCGTTTGTCAAGTTTGATCATCAGAATTATACCGTCACCTAAGTTATAAAAAAATAATTTTTTACCCCTTAGTCGACAGAATTAAATAATTCCGTCACCTAAGGTATCACTTAGTCGACGAAATTATTTAATTCTGTAGGCTAAGGGCAAAAAAATTCCAGAACAATTTTCCCGCGCAAAATTTTAGATCAATTTTTAAAAAAAAAAAATATTTATTACTTAGCTGATGGAATTAAATAATTCTGTCTCCTAAGGTATCACTTAGTCGACGAAATTATTTAATTTCGTCGGCTAAGGGCAAAAAATCTAGAAAAATTTTCCCGTGGAAAATTTTAGACCAAAATTTTCAAAAAAAATATTTATCACTTAGCCGACGAAATTATTGCATTCCGTCGGCTAAGAGCTAAAAATTTCAAAATTTTGACTCCCCAGACTAAATTTCTGAATTATTTAAACAAAATCAATTTTTCTTCTTTAAATCTTCTCCTCTTTTCTATTCTTCTCCAAATTCTCTCTTCTCTCCTCTCCCTCTCCTCTCTTCTCTTCTCTTCTCTTCTCCAAATGGTGGTTGTGGTGTGTGGTGGTGGGTGGTGATGGTGTATGAAGGTGTGTGGTTGTGGTGGTGGTTTTTGATGATGGTGTGTGGTGGTGGGTGGTGATGGTGTGTGGTGGTGGTGGTGTGGTGGTGGTTTTTGGTGATGGTGGTGTGTGGTGGTGGAATCGGAATGGCCGGTGGATTGTCGTACATCGATCGTCGACGGTGGATTCCTGGTGATCGATCTCCATTTTTTTAGGTTTACCGATGGAATATTCCGTCAACTAAGAGTTTTTTTATTTTTTATTTTATTTCAAAATAATTTCGTCGGCCAAGATGCTGGCCGACGTAATTTCCGTCTCTTCACTCTTAAGTAATTCTTAGCCAACGAAATTAAAACTATTCCGTCAGTTAAGATGATTATTAATTAGTTTTTATTTTAAAATATTTTCGTCGGTTAGAAACTTAACCGACAAAATTTTTATGTCGGCCAAGATCCTAGTAGACGGATTTTAGCAGACGGAAATTTCGTCGATTAGGTTGTCTCTTAGTCGATGAAATAAATTTTTCCGTCAGCTAGGGTCTTCACCGACGCATCTTAACCGATGGATCTTAGACGACGGAATTTCCGTCAGCTAAGAGCTTAGGAAACGAAAAAATACTCGTAGCACACAAAATTGTTCTGTCAGCTAAGAGCCATAATTCACTAGTAAATGAGTCCAAATCTTTTATCCCCAAACTCTTGTCTACATCCTTGTGACCCGTTCAAACTTTGACACGTGTCCCACTAGTTAATAGAACATAAACACAGCTAACTTGTTTCAATTAAGTTTAAACTAAAAAAACAAAAAGAAATAATAAAAATTAAATATAGTTTGTATCTTCATCTTCTTGTCTTGCCTAGTCCACTCTCCCAACAAACCGTCTCATCTGCCCAGTTGCTCTCCAATCTTGATATTTGATGATATCAAAAATAAAATTAAGCCATGTCTTGAAAACCCGCATGGTATGAGATTACGGACATGAGAAGCAAAAGAAAATCTAGATTCTGTTAGGAACTAAGAACACGAAGAACAGTTTCCAGTTCTTTACAGTTTGTAAACCAAAGCTTGCAAATCTTATTAACAACTCGGCTATATATATAGCCTTACAAGAAACAGAAAAATGCGATCATTGTTCCTCACTTTCAGCTACAAACAGCTGTTCGTGATCGAATTCTACTCTATCCCAAACACTGGGTTTATTTGAATAAAAACAGAGTCAAAAACCCGCGAAACCAGCAACTGCATTTTGAATATGAACAGGACCAAGTAATCCCGCCAAAAACGCAACCAACTCGCAACAGCTTCCTCTTCAATCCCTCCCTTAAACTAACTGATCTCAATAGTTAGTTTAGTTCAGCAGCTGCTTTGCATACTCCTAGCTTCTCTCTGAATTTGACAAACGCTTCTAGTTTCAGTGGCTTAGTCATCAAATCTGCGACTTGTTCCTGTGTTCCACAATGCATCAGCTTAATCGTTCCATTCTTTGTGAGCTCCCTCAGAAAATGAAATCGAACATCAATATGTTTACTCCTTCCATGCATGACAGGATTTTTTGACAGTTTGATTGTAGAGCTATTATCACACATGATGATGGTGCATTCCTTCTGAACATGTCCTAGTTTCTCTAGGATTCTTCTCATCCACACTGCTTGACTGGCGCACCCTGCTGCTGCCACAAATTCTGCTTCAGTTGTTGATAAGGTGACAATTGGTTGTTTCTTCGAAAGCCATGACACTGCTCCAGAGTTTAACAAGAAAACATAGCCAGACGTGCTCTTTCGATCTTCCAAATCACCAGCATAATCACTGTCTGTGTATGCAAATAGATTGTCTGAGATTCCACTCTTGTACCAGATCCCATAATCAAAGGTTCCTTTTAGATACCTTAGAATCCTTTTGGCAGCTTGTAGATGTAATTCTGTAGGATGAGCCATGTATCTACTGATTAGACTCACACTATACATCATGTCAGGTCGAGTAGCTGTTAGGTACATCAGACTACCTACAATCTGTTTGTAGTATGATTCATCAACTTTGTTTCCATCTTCATCCTTGTTCAGCTTACATCCTGGCACAATTGGACTAGAAACAGCATTGCTTTCAAGCATTCCAAAACGCTTCAGAACCTCAATTGCATATTTTTTCTGACAGATAAAAATTCCATCTGCTTGTTGTAAAACTTCTATGCCAAGAAAAAACCTCATTCTTCCCAGATCAGTCATTTCGAAAATTTTCATCATTGAACACTTGAAACTGATCAGCATATCTTCATCATCTCCTGTGTAGATTAGATCATCAACATAAATACTTACAATAAGTATCTTACCTTCTTTGCTTCCTTTTGTAAAGAGAGTCTGCTCATTTGGACACTTATCAAAACCTTCATTGACAAAATATGTCTCTATATGACTGAACCATGCTCGAGGAGCTTGCTTTAACCCATACAGTGCCTTGTGTAACTTGTAAACTTTGTTCTCGTTTCCTTGTACTTCATATCCTCTCGGCTGTTCAACATATACATCTTCACTGAGCTCTCTATGAAGAAAAGCAGACTTGACATCCATCTGATATATCTTCCAGTTTCTTTGAGCTGCAAATGCCACAATCATCCTTATTGTTTCCATCCTTGCTACTGGAGCAAAGACTTCTGTGTAATCCACTCCATGCTTTTGTGTGTAGCCCTTAGCCACTAATCTGGCTTTGTGTTTCTCCACTTCTCCAAACTCATTGAGTTTGGTCTTGTATATCCATTTCACCCCAACTTTCTTGACTCCATCTGGTAAATCAGTAAGAGTCCATGTTTTATTCTTTTCTATGGACTGTATTTCACAATTCATAGCTTCCTTCCAGTGCAAGTGTTTTACAGCTTCCTCATAAGTGCAAGGATCATCTGATATCATTAATGCCATGTTTATTTCATCATCGTTCTCATTGTCTGAGAGCCCTTCTCCACTGACATAATCTCTTGTCCACCCTGGTGCTCTTCTTATTCTCATACCTCTTCTACTTGGATCTTCTGCTTCTTCCTCATCATGTGAACTCTCATTTTCACTTGCTGTTCCTTCTTCACAGGCTGCTTCATCATTTTCTTTCCACTCAAGGTCTACAAGAACTTGTTCACTGTAACTTTCATCCCAATTCCATTCTTTTTCTTCTTCAAATATAACATCTCTACTGACAACCACTCTCTTAGATATAGGATCAAACAGTCTATAACCTTTAGACTCTTCACTGACTCCTAGTAGAACACAAATAAAACTCTTATCATCAAGTTTAGTTCTTCTTACCGAAGGAATGTGAACATGTGCCATGCATCCAAACACACGAAAGTGTTCTACTGTGGGTTTTGTACCACTCCAGGCTTCTTCTGGTGTGACATCTTTAACTGCCAAGGTAGGACATCTGTTCAGAATGTAGATAGTCCAGTTCACTGCTTTTGGCCAGAAAGTTTTGGGGATCTTTTTGTCAGAAAACATAGAACGAACCATGTTCATCACAGTTCTATTTTTCCTCTCAGCTACTCCATTCTGTTGAGGTGTATATGCAGTTGTCAGCTGTCTCTTGATGCCATGGTGTTTGCAGAAATCATTGAATTCCTTTGATGTGAATTCTCCTCCCCTATCTGTACGTAGACACTTGACCTTTAGATCTGTCTCCTTCTCAATCATTTGTTTGAAGCATTTGAAGTGACTCAATGCTTCTGACTTCTCCACTAGATAATAGGTCCAAGCTTTTCTACTATAATCATCAATGAAACATAAAATGTACCTTTTTCCACTGTTTGAGATAGGAGTAATTGGACCACAAATGTCAGCATGAATGAGCTCCAACCTTTGTCCTGCTCTCCAGATGCTTTTCTTTGGTATAGGATCACGATGTTGTTTTCCTTTGAAAGAGTGAGTGCATGTGATAGTTGAAGCAGTGAATTTTGGAAGTCCACGTACCATCTTCTTGTTTTGTAAGATCCTTAATCCTTTATGACTCAAGTGTCCATACCTTCGATGCCAAAGTAAAGAAAGATCAGCTTCTTGTGTACTGGTGTGAAGGCAATTCTGTTGTTGTGAGTTATGAGGAAGTTGGGACTGAGTAAGTATGATAAACATTCTATTTGAGCTCATGCCAGTCTGTATAATCAATCCCTTGTCTGGATGATATATCTTGCACGTTCCTCCTTCGATTAAGATGGACAGACCTCTTTCTTGCAGCTGCCCTATACTCAGGAGATTATTTTTTAGATCTGGAACATAATATACCTCAGATATAACATGAGTGATCCCATTTAAGAACAATCTCACACTCCCTTTACCTTCTACCTTCATCTTGGTGTTATTTCCAAGCTTTACTGAGTGTAGAAATCTTTCATCAAATTCACTGAACATGGTCTTATCACCACACATATGATTGGAAGAACCTGAGTCCAGAAACCAGGCATCTTCTCTTCTGGCTTCTTTCATCTCTATGTAAGACATTAGCAACATCTCATCTTCCTCATTGAGCTCTGCAAAGTTGGTTTCTTCTTTATTCCAGGAAGGACATTCATATTGGAAATGTCCTAACTTGTGACAACGATAGCATTCAACTGTGGCTTTGTTGTAGTTGATTCGTCCTCTTCCTCTTCCTCTTCCTCTACCTCTGTAGTTTCCGCGTCCACGACCTCTTCCTCCTTCAGATGTGATCTTTAGAGCTTGCTCCTCTCCTTTGTGACGCTGAAACTTCTGCTCATGTACAATAAGTGAACTTTGTAGTTCATCAATTGTCAAAGAGTCTATATCTTTAGACTCTTCAATGGAGCACACTACAAAATTGAATTGTTCTGTGAGAGAGCGTAGAATTTTTTCTACTACCTTTACTTCCTGCATCTCTTCTCCATACACTCGCATCTTATTGGCTATTATCATGACTCTAGAAAAATATGCATTCACTCCTTCACCAGTCTGCATATCCAGTGTCTCAAACTCTCTGCGGAGAGCTTGCAGATGTGACCTCTTTACCCTTGCATTTCCTTCGAATTTCTTCTTCATGGCATCCCAAATGTCTTTAGCAGTGTCCTTCTTGAGAATAGTATCAAGAACCGTGCGATCAATGGCTTGAAAGAGATAGTTTTTTACTTTCAGATCATTTAGCTTCTGTTCTTCTGCTTGCCTACGTTGATTCTCTGTAGGCTGAGTTCTTTCGATCACCACCCCTGAATAAGACCTTGTTTCTGCTACTCCCTCTGATGCAGTTGTGATTCCATGCTCGATGATGCCCCAGAATTCCTTGGATCGAAGGAAGTTTTCCATGAGCATAGCCCAGTGATCATAATGACCATCGAAACGTGGGATAGCTGCTGGAACAAAATTTCCATCTGTTGTCATTAGTGCTTCACTCTGCACTCTCTCTTTTCTGATCAGAATACTGCTGTTTCTAATCTCTCTCAATCAGGCCCCTTGGGGCTCTGATACCAAAATGTTAGGAACTAAGAACACGAAGAACAGTTTCCAGTTCTTTACAGTTTGTAAACCAAAGCTTGCAAATCTTATTAACAACTCGGCTATATATATAGCCTTACAAGAAACAGAAAAATGCGATCATTGTTCCTCACTTTCAGCTACAAACAGCTGTTCGTGATCGAATTCTACTCTATCCCAAACACTGGGTTTATTTGAATAAAAACAGAGTCAAAAACCCGCGAAACCAGCAACTGCATTTTGAATATGAACAGGACCAAGTAATCCCGCCAAAAACGCAACCAACTCGCAACAGCTTCCTCTTCAGATTCCATGATTCTTCTACCATGAATAGAAGCCAGAATATTGAGAAAGAAAGACCATGATTCTTCAAATTTCCACAAACATTAGTCCACATCTGCAAGAGGCCTTGTTCAGAGTCGGGTTCGTATTCGACCCTCTTGTAAAAAGCTGAGATCTGACATCAGATCCATAATTCTCAGATCAATATTGGCTTGTGAGAGTTATGGTCATCAGATCGACAGTAGATCCATCTATTATGAGATTGATTTAAGTCATGGAAAAGTTATAATTATTGTTGATTGTTGACGGGGCAGATGAATTCGGCAGCCTTACTCTCTCAAAATAAACCAAAATCTTGATCAACATATTCTGTAACCAAACCAGATCGCATTTCGTTTTCCATTTTTTGTTCTTTGTCCTGAACTTTTATTTCGGTATAGGTTTTGTTTGGTTAACGGAGCTATAAGGCAGTGAGCTGAGTCAGAATGAAATGCACAGGTGACAAGAGATGAATGGAGGGACAAAGAAGGGCACTGAGTTTTGAAGACAGATGATTTTCTGCCGCATACGATGCCCTCATTATCAAGTGCATTAAAGAGGTCACATGACACATCAATTCTTTCACCAGAGATATTTCTCATACTTCCAACAGCTTTAGGAGCATTTCTTTCTCCTATGTCTATCGGGAAGCCAACTTTTTAAGTGATTCATTTGGTAATAGTATTCTTATAGGAACTTTTTAAGTGATTCATTTGGTAATAGTATTCTTATAGGGTGTCGTATAGGTATGTCTTTGTACCTAGCTTCCCCGTTTTCGCTACTCATCCAGAAAAGAAAAAAAGACGACAACACATAACTATGTATTAATGAGAGAAGATCTATTAAGGATCTACTTACTTAAAACTAGTTGATGATTTTCTCTTTAATGATTTATTACATCTACTTTTCAATCACATTTCTCAACCATTGAGTTTATATGGTCTATATAAATAGAATATTTCTATAAATTTTCAGTCAAATTGGTGATCGTTCATAACTATGTATTAATGAGAGAAGATCTATTAAGGATCTACTTACTTAAAACTAGTTGATGATTTTCTCTTTAATGATTTATTACATCTACTTTTCAATCACATTTCTCAACCATTGAGTTTATACGGTCTATATAAATAGAATATTTCTATAAATTTTCAGTCAAATTGGTGATCGATGAGACATCGAAATAGGTCAAATCAATAGATGATTCAAATATGTCAAACATGAGCCGTTTAAGTTTATAATCGGTGAATCACATATATAAATGTCTTAACGATTTTTAATTTGTATGAAAATTTATAAGGATGATCACTCATATATATATATATATATATATATATATCTACAAACTAGACGGCCGAGATGTGAATATGCGATCGAAAATAAGATGAAACGAAAAAGTTATCAACTAGAAAAAACGCTAGAATACACGTGTTATAGTATAATACGGTGGGCCCAAAACGCGTGGCATTATTCTATCTGCATAGATGATTTTAGAGGGGCAACGATGTACTTTCCCAGTTAAAGGAAAACCGAGTCTATTTGACGTCGTCTGGGTATCAAGTTAGGGGCTTTTCTGCAACGAGTGGGTTAATTACAACTCTGCCGGGAGATGAGCCACGTCTCCGCTACCAATAAGGCAAATTAGCAGCAAGCAAAGTGTCGTGCACAAGCTCGAAATTGAAAGAGGTGGAGCTGAAGAAGGGGTTGAAGCTGGAATAGAGGGTTGTGCATAATTTCAAAGGCGTTTTGGCTCACTAGTTTGAAAATAAATGATTTAATGAATGAATGGGTTGAAGCTGGAAAACTGAAAACACATGCATTTCCTCCGGAGGTATTTTCCTCTGATTTCGGCCAGTTATTGCTTCCTACGAATGTTGCCTTTACGAGTTTTTGGATGTTCACTTTTACTACGCAATTGGGTAGATAAGATGTTCAATGAAAAATATATTGTTCCACTGTTTAAATCCATCTAACCAAGGATTGAGCCTTGACAGTCTTGCAGTAACATCAGACAATTACTATGATAAGCTGTAGTTACAAAATTACCCCTCCGTTTAACGAGAGTACCATACTACGCGGCTAGTGTAGCTTTTGCCGAAATTAGGATCCATGAAATTTTACGAGGAAATAAATCTCCAAACATTCAAACCTGACGTATGCACCACGTGGCGAGGATCATGACACCTGTAGGCTACATCTAACATCTACCTTCATTAATTCCAGCCCAACTATCCCGACAGGCCTCCATTTAAAACCTTCGTCTCAGAAAAGGCAGAGTCGACAACGAAAACCCACGCTAAATCCACCGTCGAATCCCATACCGACGCTGACTCCAACGGCCCGGATTCACAGCTCTGCACACTCTTTTACCACTCAACAGCTCTATTTATTGCCCACACTCCACCTCCCTTCTTATTTATACAAATCATTTAACCTTTCACACAATCAAACCTAGCTAGCTTTGAAAAAGAATTCCCTTTCCCAAGTTAAGATCGATCACCATGACTATGGAGAAGATGTTGATGGGTATGGCCGTGGTGGCGATGCTAGTGTGGGGATCTTCCGGTGCTGCGGAGACGGTGGCGCAGAAGTGCAACGACCAGTTTCAGAAGGTGGCGGTGTGTTTGACCTACGCGACTGGGAAAGCGGCGACGCCGACCAAGGAGTGCTGTGAGTCGGTGAAGGGGCTAAAGGAGACCGAACCCGAGTGCTTGTGCTATGTGATTCAGCAAGCCAACAGCGGTGCCGACGAGATCAAGAAGATGGGGATTCAGGTGGCTAAATTGCTTGAGCTCCCTTCTGCATGCAACTTGAAGAACGCCAGCGCCAGCAACTGTCCCGGTGAGTATTAACAGACAGCTCTCTCATAAGACTTATCTCCGTTTAGCTTAAAATGGTTTGGAGATGAAACGCAGAGTAGGCTCGTTAAAACGACTTTTCCATGATAGTATGAGCATGATAGTAAACTAGGGGAAAAGATTTGTTTTAAGGGTTTGAAACGGAGTCTAGCCAGACGACTAAGCTCAGCATTTGAATTAAATTTTAAAGAAAACAAAATATAAAGTTCTAAAAAATTATAAAAAAAAAATTATAAAAAGAGAACAGACACTTATCTTTTACAAACAAAATAAGGTAAATGAAAACAAAAATATGAAACAAGTTGAGACCGTCATCACCAACCCTGAAAAATCATTGTTAGGTGATAATTTGGATAACCCAACAGGTCCCTTAAAAGGAATAGAAAAACACTAGGAGGGGAAGAATCAAGCAATGAAGAGAGACCCATACCTAAATTTCCTTTCTGAAAACATGAGAACATCGTAAAGTCATTGATCTGATAAGGTTTGTACTTAGACAACTCAAATATCCGTAGTTTGATAGTTTCTTTACATGAATAATCACTTATTCGTAATTTGTACTACAAATTATGTTAGTAGTCAAAAATAAATTATCTACTACAAAAAATTATTCCATAGTTTATTTTGAGTTCACTGTCAAGATGAGGTTTTATTATTCCCTTAACTTTCTGAAAAATACTAATGTTAAGTGAACCACATGTCAAGATGTGGTTTTATTATTCCTTAAACTTTCTGAAAAATGCTAATGTACTGAACCACATTTTAAGGGGCTCTAATTGTGAGATGGTGTGAACTTTTCTAGCTAAATACAGCCACAATGCCAAAAACAAATTAATTTTGAATGATGTAAAATATTGGGCAGAATAGTTGGTTTAGCTTCCTAAAACAACCAATTCCCACAATAATCAAACAAGCCATATTTGCATGTAGGGTATAGTGACTCAAATGCATATTACTCTTGTGAGTCATGTCCCATCCAATGTGATGGTCAATTTACTAGGTATGGAGTAAATGGCATAGGCCTAAAGTCCCAAGTCCCCAACCAACTCCAAACCCCCAACTAATAGAGAGTTGTCATTTAAGTTTTGGTGATTTTGATACATGCATGATGCATCTTACTTGACCAGGTTAACATTAATAAGTACATGCATGTACAGCTAGCTAGCTGCCTAATTGAGTTCTTCAGTAATTGTGGTTTGATTTCTTGAATGGTGAAAACAGCGCTACTAGGGCTAGCTCCCAACTCCCCAGATGCTGCTATCTTCACAAATGCTAGTACTGCATCTACCACAGCAACACCAGCAACTTCTGGACAATCTGCGCCTGAAACGGCCACCGGAAACAGTAATGGAGTGGCTAAGCTTGGAACGGCAGGTTATGTCGGTCTGGTGGTGGCGGTGGCTGTGTCAATAGTCTTACTTTCCTTCCCACCGGCCGGTGGATTTGTGTTTAGCTCTTGAGCAGTGATGTGAAGAAGTTGGCCTTGATGAGTACTAGTGGAGTAGTATTCTGAATTCAATAGTTGGTTTTGGGCGATCTCCTTGGACTAAGTTTGATTGTCTGTTGCTTAGTTTTTATTGTTCCCATGAATCGATTTTACGTAGACCCGTTTGTGTTCTTGCGGATTTACCACTTAATTTCCAGGCCTGTAATGTTCGAATTTTAATTGATCAGTGAAGAATACTCTTCATTGTTGTTGAAAGTGTTCAGTGTTGTATTTGATCAATGTTTGCTTTCTTTTTGATGATCAAATTCACTACCTAAATTAACTTTCTGATTGTGCCCAAGGCTGCGGATCCAGTGCACACATGAAAACTAATGAGAAGCAATTTATAACTTAAATAGTTAACCTTCATGTATAAAAAAGTAAACTAATAATTACAAAGCATTCAAATGATATGAACGAGCGAGGCTAGCTAGCTAGGTTGAGGTATTTGCAATTGATGAAGCATCTGACACGATTGTGACTTGATGCTCTTCGATCAACTGATATATATATATATATATATATATATATATATCGAGTTATCGACTTTGACATTATGGATCAATATAGTAGCTCGTTTAATTACGCACATAAACGTAGGTTGCCTTTATGGTATGGCTTTATATTTAGATAAATATGTGTTGAACAAGCAATGGGGATGTAGCTCAAATGGTAGAGCGCTCGCTTTGCATGCGAGAGGCACAGGGTTCGATCCCCTGCATCTCCATACATTTTTTGCCAAAAAACATCCACTGCGCGGGGACCGGACGGACATCATGATAAAACGGTGCGTATTTGCTCCCAACTCAAACAGTACATAACATAAAACCCTCGCATTCCCTCGTCGCTGTTTTCTCCGATTCTCAATCCCAACCAATTTCTCCGCCGCCGTCGTTATGTCTCAGGTAATCCAATTTTTACTCTCCCTTCAATTTCACCTCTAAATTCCCCGAATCTCTCTTCACGCCGCCGACGCCACAATTAGGGTTCCGGCCACCGTCAATGACTCTTCTTCTTCTTCTTCTTCTTCTTCGATTTTCAGGTTGACAACAGAAATTCATCAGCAGCCAAGCGCGCTCGAACCGATGGTTTGCTCTTTTTTATTAATTAATTAGTTACTTCAATTCGATGCGTTTAGAATTATCCTCAGCTATAATGCGTGTTTTAGCAGCCTGTTTAGTCTTTGAGCTGAAAAATTTATACTTTTGATCGTATTAGAATACGTATATGTACTGTTGGGATTGTGAATTGTGCTTGTATTGGTGTTTTGAATGATTTCGGTGTGTATTTTGGGGTTTTTATGTTGTTCGATCTGATAAGTGCAAGTTGTGTTTGTAGGGAGTAGAAGGGAGGATGATTGGACCTGCCCTGCGTGTGGGAATGTGAATTTTTCGTTTAGAACAACTTGCAATATGCGAAATTGCACTCAGCCGAGGCCGGCTGATCATAACTCGGTAAGACACTGACGTATGGTAGTTTACTTTGCTCACTATGTTGAAATGCCATTTGAGTTGAGTTGCAGTTTTACTTTGCATTGTTTGAATTGTATGTTAAGATAAAGTCTTGCACTTTTCAGAAATCGGCTGCCAAGCCTTTCCAAGCCCCACAACCTTACACTTCAGCTCCTCCTTATGTGGGTTCCGCTGCACCCTCCTCAATGTATCTTAGTGTGCCTCCTTACGGTTCTTCTCTGTTCAATGGATCGTCCATTCCTCCCTATGAAGTTCCGTTCTCTGGGGGATCAGCATATCATTACAACTACGGGAATCGCCTATCGACAGGCAGCCCTTACAGACCTCTGCATTTGCCTGCACCTACGCCTTATTCTAGTGGATCCCTCATAGGAAATGGTATTTTCTGTTTACTTTTAAACCTCTAAGTGTATGTTTATTCTTCCTTGCTGCAGTTCTGGATTTTTCAATACACTGAGTTTTATTTATTACCTGTTTAGCTAAGTTATAAACTTTTTCGTTGTAATCTTTCTTGTGCTGCTATATCTATCATTGCACTTGTTATGCCAATATCTTTTCGAAACATATTGGAACTCTGGATGTCTTAATTGCAAACTTTTTCCTGCTTAGCGAAAGTTTTAATTTGTTCTTTTGTCGTAAACTTGTTTGTTTTGTTATATCTATCTTATGCACTGTCAAAGTGTCGATAGGTCAACATCCTGTCTCCTCCACGGAAAACAAAAGTGTATAATTGAAAGCAGTGGTGTGTTTCACTCGTGGTTCTGACAATGTTCATTGATGTTTGTTTGTTTTTGTACCTTATTGTTGTAATAGTGTCTCATGTTCTCTTCCTTACTCCTGCAGGTGGATTATATAGTATTCCTCCTATGATGGATCGGTACGGCCTGGGACTCCCCCTGGTCCCTGGTCCTATGGTATGTAATCTATTGTGGAGTGGTTCATACATGCATGATTTGTTTATATTTATATAGATACAGTATCTTTAGATATATATTCTAAATCCCAATGGATCTTAAGCTCTTTATGTTGATCCTACTTGTGCAGGGGCCAAGGCCAGGATTCTATCCTGATGATAAATCTCAAAAGAAAAGTGCAGGTTTGTCATTTTGGCTTATGAATGATTGGGCATCATGGAAACATTTACATAGACATGATCATTGATTTCTTATTTTTAATTTTTTTTATTGCACACTTAGATGCCACACGCGATAATGACTGGACATGTCCAAAATGTGGAAACATCAACTTTTCATTTAGAATTGTATGTAACATGAGGAAGTGTAATACACCAAAGCCTGGATCTCAGGTATTTCTCTCTCTCTTTCTCTCTCTCTCTATCTCTATCTTTACACCTATATATTTATATTCTGTAGTCATCTGGCCAATCTCCTATTACGAACATGACATATATTTCACCTTGACTAGCCATTTTGCACCATCAATCTAGCGATTGGGATTCTGAATGTTGACATATTTTTGCCTGAATATTTTGTTTGATAGTTTTGTGGATCAACTATTTAGATTCTATATTTTGCTGACATGTGATGATACTTGCTTGTAACTGCAGGCTGTAAAGAATGACAAAAGTGCAAGTAAGTTGATTTTGTGCCTTATTGTCACCTAAATACATATTTTGTTGCCCTTTTAATACTTGTTACTTTGTTGTCCTCTTGCTTAACTTCAAATATCTTCTGCAGAGCAAAAGATGCCAGAAGGTAGCTGGAAGTGTGAGAAATGTAATAACATAAACTATCCATTCCGAACCAAGTGTAACAGACAGAATTGTGGAGAGGACAAACCAACCGAGTCAAAGAAGTCTTCTTCACCTACTCCAGATGAAAGTGATCAGGTTTGTAGTATTAGAAATTTGCTCTGTATCTCTATAGGTTTCTTAAAATTGTTATTGTCTTTGGCGGTTTTTGTACATATCACAATTTTGATTTACATTCTATTTTTCAATCTATTTTTATTGATCGACCATTTCAAATGTTCCTTCTGTTATAATTTTCCAATACTGTATATAGATTCTTATTATAGCTTTTTAATTTTAATATGTATTTGTCTAGTGCATGGGTTAATTTGTAATTGTCTACTGTTCCAGTGAGTACTAGGACATATTTGAGGGTTGAGAAGGTCCAGAGTTGTCATCCAGCATTGCTCAATATTGGGTGTCTGAAAGTCAGTCTTGTCGTCCTCATGTTGCTGCGGTTTCGAGTACTCTACCTTATCATGATTTGTGTCAAGTTATTGTATTAACTGCTATGGTATTTTTGGTCTTTGTGAATCTTACAATGCATTTGTGTCAGTCAGTATTATCTGGCAGTGATCTTACATGTTGGTTCTGGTTTCTATTGGTTAGAACTTTACCTTGAATCAACTCATCTATTCTTGTGAGTTTGTTATTAGCTGGGCAAAAGGTTTCTGTAGTCTGATCCCTGTCTGTTTTAATTTGATCTCAAATTGCCTAAATGTCTTTGTAGTCGATGATGTCAGATGCTCTGTTATGGATCCCCGAGTTTAATCAATTAGGTCTCATTTTGGTATAATCGGGACAGAGTTTGTTTCTAGTCAGTCATGTAAACGTGAAGCATATTCTACCAAACCATGTTATCCGTTGTCTTGTTCTTGTGTCAATTTTTGTGTCAGGATTTTGGCAATGGGGTGATGGTTCAAAATCAGTCACCATAGGTCTTGTGTTCTTATGGCCATAAAGTAATGAAATCAATAGAGGGTTTCATGCGCTTCTTGCTAGTAAAGTGTCCCTATGTTTATAGTTACCGAATGTGTAATTGGTTTTTTTTTGAAAAAAATGTGGAATTGGTTTATGGAAGCAGAAATGTTGCTTGGATGAAGCAACTCTATCAAATTCAAGGGAGATTATAGAAATTCACTGTCTACTATGAGTTTAGTCTGGTCATTTCTGCGGTAGTTGCCCTTTGTGTGTGTCGGTATGTGTGTGTCCTGTGGGTCTGTTATTTTTGTCTCTGGTTTCTGCCTTGTGTTAGTTTATGATTTTATCTAGGATATTGACATGGGGGAGTGGTGGTTCTAGTTGCACTTGCATTTTCACAAAATTTTGAAAAAAAAAGTTGTGGACTATTTTACCCTTCCAAAAAAACAGAAAAAAATTACAAACCGTGATGAATCTATCTAACTTCCTAAGCAAAAATGATCAGAGGTTGAAAATTTTTCTAAAATGAAATCAAAAAAATTAATGAAACAAATTTATAAAGCTGTGACTCTGATTTCCAGCATGTAAGTTCAAAGCATAAGATTACATTCACAATGATCCAACTCCGTGGCTACGGGTTTTGCAGATATATAAATAATACTCATAATGCAAACTGATCAAGCAGCATGAATCAATCAATAATTAAACCTTCCTTCCATTCCCCCTCTCCAACTCATCATCATCAACGTTAAAACATCTTTCGTCATTAACATACTCTCTCACATCATCTTTAATGTCCTCAGACCCCTTCAAAATATATTCTTTTAACAAACCTTCTCGTCCTCCATGTCGCCGACGAACGGCTGAACCGGGAAAATATGAGATAATTACGGCTGTCGTCAACCATCACTACTCACAGAAACCCGCAAGTCACGTCCCAAACCAAGCATGTCCTTGATGACTGTCTTCACCTCCTTTTTTTTGGAGAATCCGTTGCAAAAAAACTTAAATTTTGCTATTTAAATCTAAATATAGCTAAATTTATCAATACATATATTAATACTGGTGAAGATGCTTTTAGAGTATGTATACAAAAGACGTCTCGAACTTTTTGAAGGAAAGAATGGTCGGATATATACCGTCATTTGTTCGGTAGATCTTCTTAGCTCATGTCTTAGTTTGGGAATAAAGATGACAAGATCATTGCCAGTTTTGCTACTTTTTAGAAATAATTACATATAAGGAACCAATCAAATTTCAAAACATAAAAAACTCACTTTCCATAATTTTTAAACAAATAAGGACATCAGCCCAAGCCCAAAACCTACAGTATCAGGCCCAATCCAAATTTTGACCATAAAATGACCAAAATGACCTCACTTTTATAACCAAATTACATGCATCCACTCCTCTCCCCTAAAATCGATCTGATCATTCATCCCTCATCTCTCTCTAGCAACACTGGATCTGAAGGCAGGCTTTTCTCGAGAGAAGGGAGACGCCGATGGCAATACTGATGGCAGTGATCTTAGTGCAGTTCCAGACGAGTTGTGATTGCTAGAGATCTCGGAGATGTCGATGTGATCTTGGAGGGGAGGACTTTGAGATGTCGACATTGAGGGAGACAAGTCGCCATGGCCGTCAACGACGCATCTAAGGGAGGGAAAATTCAAGCCGAGGTTGGTGGAGGGTGGTAGGGGCGAAGGCTTTGACAGAGGTGGAGAGGGCTTCGGTCTCGGCGTTGAGGATCGATGCTACGTCGGAAAGGAATGAGCGGTTGCATTGATCGGAAGATGGTTTTGGGTTGTTATGCTACTGGGCTCTATATAGTCATGCTGCTACTACTTCATTTGACTTTCTTATTCAATTTGAAATTGCATATGTATATGATTATAATATGGACTCGATTCAAATTATAGTAGCAATGTCTAGTAAAACATTAGAAGTGCAGTAACAGCGTCTTGGTAGGTAGTAGCAGCAGTAAGTAACATCGTCCTATTGGGGAGTAGCAGCGTCTTAATACGCAATAGCAGCAGTAACAGTCTTATTAGGCAATAGCAGAGTAAGACTGTAAGAGTCCTTCTACTGTGTTACTGCACATCTGCTACTGTGCTACTGTACATTTGGTTGTAGCAGACGTTTTTTTCTAGTGAATTTGGTAGTAGCAGTAGCTATTTAGTAGGTAGCAACATAGTTTTTTGATCAACGGAAGTAGCAGTAGGTTCTGGTCGGCTATACCAGCAGTAAATTTCCGGTTAACAATAGTAGCAGCAGATTTCTAGACGGCGACAATTGCAATAAATTTTAGTAGGAGACAGTAGTATTGAAGTATGTTTTATTTAGGAAAAAAATTGTAAATGTATTATTACCACATGGGAAAATATAACTTGTCCTTATTTGTAAAATTTAGTCCTTATATGTTTAGAAACTCCTTAAATGGATAAAATTGTTAAATAATATTTGAACAGTAGCTTAACTATAGTTTACTTTTTTTGCAACCCGGCAGCACAAATATGATGATTTGACGTGGTCTGCCTTGCAATGCCTGAGGGATATGTACCCAGACGTTTGGGTGCAAAAGTTCATCTCCGCCGAGAATATAACGTCTAGTATGGATGGAATTCTGGGATATGAATCCTGTAGATGGGTTTGGTATAAAATGAGTAAGATCTTGGAAAAAAAGAACGATATGAGCAGAAATTAGAATGAGATATACGTGGGATTTTCTCAATAACATTCTACATAAGCAACTAAGCAAGCATTCTTAGAAAGAGATTGAAGAGTGCAAAAAAGACAAATGAACAGAATTCGCAAATGTCATATTATTGTATGACCTAACATGGTATCTGGTCATCAATTTGCTACCACAATCTGAATCTGAGTAAGCATTTTGAGTTCCTGGAAATAATTTCACTATGGGTGAGATACTTATCAGTGACTTGATTATGCACTGCAAAGCAAACCCATAAAGGTCAATAAATTCTGCAATACGAGTTACAGAATACCATTGAAAATGTGAATTTCTAAGACCATCAGAACAGTCTTCTAATTGAATTGGTTGGTGTCATAGCTGAACTCACACGGTCCTTTGTACATATGAAGATCTTGATATTGGTAGTTGTGGTGGCTCTGCGAATGCGAGACATTCACTTGGTTGGTAATTAGAAATGGCTGTTCATTTTGCCAGTAATCTGATGGCAATGGCATGCCTTGGGTCATTGCCTGCATCGCAGGCTGAGGGATATTGGTATGATAACTGTGATTCGTGTTATCAAGTGATACAGGTTTTGCCTCGCATGAAGTCCATGAGCTGGTTGACAGAAGAGAGAGAGCGCGATTAAGATTTTGCGGTGCATCCAGGCTGAAAGAGATCATAGATTCTTCAGCACCTGCAAATAGATCAAAAGTTGCAGGACCAATTAACAGATTAGAATATCTGTATATAAACCATGATGATGTAATATATTTAGTTGGGCATTTTTAAATAACATACATAAAATGTTAATCATGAAGCATGCAAAAAAATGTTAATGCAAAATATATATATATATATATATATATATATTTTGCATTAACATTTTATATATATATATATATATATTCGATCACATTTTTCAACATGTAGATGCATATATATAGATCATTTCTGCAAAATTTCATCATATTTGGTGATCGTTAAGGCTTTAAAATAACTGAAATCATTTGACAGATCAAATCTGCCAAACTTAAACTGTTAATGTCTATACTTTTAATTCACATTTTTTAACATCTTAACTATCACCGATTTGGATGAAATTTTTCTAAGGTGATCTATATATTAGGACCTAAGAATTGAACGGTTAAGATTAAAAAATGTGATCGAAAAGTTTGTCGAATGTCTATCCCCTATCCCTATAAATAAACTAAAAATAGGGAACCTTTAGTGGAAGGACCCTATATATATATAACCGGATCTGAAGCGCACGTCCGCACTTTGTTAAAGTGCGCATGGTCCGCGTGTCGCCATCTGTGTCATCCGCTTCCTCTCGCTTTTTCTTCCCGCTACAAAGTGCGCCGTCCACTTCCTCTTACTTTAACAAAGTGCGCAAAGTGCACTCTAGATCCGGACTTTATATATATATATATATATATATATATATATATATATATATATATATATCATGAAGCATGATGCATAACAGACCTCTGTTTAGAACCTGAGATGTTGTGCCATTAGATGGTGACAAGCTACAAGAATCTTGATAAAGCATGGTTACGGTACCTGGAGTGCGATTTTCTGCCCAATGTAGCTGTTTGGAAGTGCCTCCTCTCAAAGTATTGGGAAAATAATCTTTCGTTTGTGTGAACCTGACATTACATGCTGCATCCCATGATAAATTTGTAGCATGCCTCAAGTAAGCACATGGGGCTTGGTCTAAAACTAGGCTCATGTGTTGCCTCCCATCTGTATAGGTAAATCCGGTGCACTTCAGTGGATAGCAATAACATAATACACATACGATTGTCTCATATTGACTTTAAACAGAAATCATGTCAAATGAGGATGGATAGCCAATGAAGCATAGAAGCATCAGCACCAGAAAGTAGTAAATGGTTTTCAAAGCAGGCTTGCAGCTTGCTAAACATGAATCTTAACTATTGACAGTCAAAGATGGAAATAAAATCCTTGGTATTGTTTCCATGTAACTTTGAGGATCATTTTGAATTGAGCAAAGCTTATGCAGATTATATATTTGATTAGGCACAGGTCCAGCCATTTTCTTTTTTGGTCAACAAAAAATAAAGCCCATCTTGGGAAGTATAACATGATGTTATGATGTTTTGTAGTCAAAAAACAGCATAAGAACAAACAAAAGGATGTGCATAAAACCTGTACTGTACAGTGATGAGGAAAGCCTTGCTGAATCTCCCGATGCTCGTGGCTGTGGTTTGCGACGCCTAGCATTGTGATCTGAAAGACGTCTGCGACAGCTTCTCTTATTTTCATCAAACTCAGAAAGGCCATGGAACCTTTGACAACAGAAGGGGTTAACATATATCAAGATCTATATGATGGAAGGCAAGAATGATTTTGATTGACATTGTGATAAACACATTGATAAGAAAAAAATAAGCTTTACCTGCTACACTGCTGGCAAAACCGACGTTCTACACCATTTACAATGACGTTTGGAGATTTAGAATGATTTGCACAAATTTTATGTTTACGATGGTAATCTTTGGCTGATGACAGATCAATATTGCAGCCTTCAACTTGGCAGTATGTAGCTACTATACTCTGACCAATGGATTTAAATCTCTTTTCTTTTGTCCCCAAACTCCCCATTGGTGTGGAAATAACAGATACAGCAGAGGACTTGGCATTATTTCCAGCACAAACATCTTCAAAGTACATCCGCTTACCAAGCTTTAGGCTGAGCAATGGTTCACCAGAGCCAGCTGAAATCTCAAGAGTTGGCGAAGATCGAAAGGCTTCAATTTCTAAAGCTGATTGTTTTTTATCGACAAAACCCTTCGAGAAACCTTCAAAAGTCTCAAGGCTGAAGTTGGATTTCTTACTTTCCTCAACTGAAGAACTCACAGAACCTGATTTTGAACTCTTCGATGTACCGTCTCCTACATCAGAGCCAGAAACACCACTTCCCCCATCACCCCCAGGAGAATAGAAAGATTCAGAGTTCAGTCCTCGGTCTCCTTCAACACTCTTCTTCACATTTTCAGATACTTTTGCTCCAAACATGAATACATTCTCCCAGTCCCATAGTGAAGGTGGCTTCTCATTCCACTCCATCACCATTGGGGAATTCATAGACCGACTAAAAAACCTTCTTCAGCAAATGCAAAAGCAACTGATCAGCAGATGCTGCAACATTTTACAACCACATAAGAACACACACATGCACACACAAAAAAATAATACAGAAAAAGAAGACTGGACAAACAAAAACATCTATTAATTAGTCCAGCAAACAGTGTGAAAGAATAAGAAACATGCCTACAGTGTGTGGCAACACTGTTCACAGGACTGCACTGTGTAGCAAAGCAAATCCTGAATACGAGTACAAGGAACAACATTGATACATTGTCATTGTGCCTCTTCAAGTTTATATAAGCATGGCTTCTCAGATCTGGGCAACCCCAACAATAATCTCCACTGATGGAGACCAGTGTATTAATTATATAGCAGCAGCTAACCAAAGCATCTCATTGCTAAGAATATCAGTTTTCCACCGCCAAATTTTTGCAGATATAAATTGTTGTAGTCCATATCTTTACAGCCATGCAGGATCTATAAATAGTTGCCAGATCTTAAACACGGATTCAATAATTCCCTATCTACTATCTTCGACCAAACAAAGAACATGATCTCATAAATTCACTTCTCGATCTAGTGCTATAAAATTGAACCCCAGTACTTAAATCCCAGTAAAGAATGGCAAGTGTTTCCCATTTCCCTGCAAAGCTTTAAATTCTCACTCTAACTTGATTGCTATTTGTTACTCACCAACCCATTTGTAGCTCACCACCTTTAAACAGCTATTTGGTTCGTCTCTTTCACTCAAATCAATCATTCCTAATAATGTTTCTTTTTCACTTCAGTTCTCACCATTACCTTGTCCTCTCAAACTGTCAAAACCTTTCATCTCCAATCATTTCCCATTTCCTCGCAATCTCTTAAAGTCGGCCATCAAGATCCACCCACTACTGCCTATGATTTACCTCCAACACTTGTGAACCTCAATCTCCTAAACTCATCTACCCTTTAATAAACTCCAAAGATTATTCCTTAATCACCAAGAATCCATAACCATCCCACATAATCATATAAAGCAACTCAATGAAGAAATCATTAAACCTTAGAATACTCAACGCCGTAATCGAATGAGTACAAACCCCAGAAGAACAAAACAAAAAAATATGAACTTTGTCAAATACTAGCAATCTCATTATTCAGATTGCCTTCAGTTTAGATTTATAAGCAAGTTCATAGAAGACAATAATTCTCACGTACGAAATGAATAGAAAAAGGAAATATTTGGGGGAGAAGAAAGAAAGAAGCATTCTTTCCCTTCCCAAATAGAGTCTGACCAAAAGTTAGAAACTTACTTACTAAAAATAAAAATTTGAATTTGCTACAATCACTCTCTATTTTCTTTCCCAGAGAACGAAAAGAGAAATCAGAATAACCAGAGCAACCCACCAATGTTTATCGGTTTCCAAAGCATATATAAATCCAATAAGAGTGATGAAGGTGAAGACTGAAGAACAACATGAGAAAGCTGAAAACTTTACACTGAAATCGTAGCAATAGAGGTACCCAGATAGAAAAAAGAGAACCAAATTATAGAAAGGGTGAGGAAATGATTGGTGAGCTGAGTGAACTTACAGGGTTGTTTTGCAGAGAAGGTTTTTCAGATAAAAAGGGAAGCATTATTGGCTGGGATGATTGTCATTGCTGTTGTAGTTCCTTCAATCAAAGTTTCAACTGAGACTACCAAAAGCAAGTCTCTCGCACACAGTTATATTGTGTTAGTTGTCTCGATTGTTTCTGTTTGGGCCCTCTTGGCCTAGGCTGGGCAGGTTTTGTATTCTACCCACTTTCTGTCCGGTTCGTCTGCTAGAGGTAGTAGCATGACGGTGATTCGGAACTATTGAATGACCAATACATAAGGAAAGAACACATTAGTTAAACAAGAAGCAAGTGATTGATCTTCATAATTCAATAAACACAAACATAATATCCACTTCACAACCAAATCTTCGTAATCTAGCACAGTTTTTTTTATTTTATTTTATTAAATACAATACAATATTTTGAGTTCTTCTTATATATTAAAAAAAAATTATACCACTAGATCAAAAGGTAATGAACAATTTAAAAGAATATACTTTACACTTCCTATATAATTTGAAATTAAAAAAATTAAGCAATACAAATTTCAACATTCAACTCCAATTTAGATGATCAGAATTTATAATTCAAATGGTGTAACCACCAATTTTATTTAAAAATCACATATGTGCCTTCTATACTCGTGTTCTTGTACTAGAGAATAGTCTTCAAGCCAAATGTGTTTCTTAATAATATGAGATCCTAGATTCTAAGATACGCACTTTCCTCCATAAAACAAGTACAAAGACGTATTTTAAACAACCTTAATGATCGCCTTTCAAGAAATTTACTTCACCATGCTTATGTTTATGGTATCCATGGGAGGAATATGTTAGTTTAAACTTGAAAGACAAACGAGAGCAAACATAGTGTATTCATGGGAATTTTGGTTTGTTAAAGTAAACTCAGGAGTCATGAATGTGTCTTTGTATCTACAACTTGGACTAGTTGGCATTATCCTACTAAGAAATACTGGACACATCAGTGTCGATGTTAGGACTAAATTATAATCTTTGTGATACACAGAATCAACATGGGATGACATCAAAATAATAACGTGTTTGAGGGACGAAGGCTTATTTTAAGGTTAATTTGTGTATGCTCGTATATAATTGAAAGGATACTTTCATCATATGCACACACACCAAATTGATCTCTGAAGATTTAGAAACTCGTGTTAGTGCACTGATGTGAAGCCAACTTGGTCATTTTCTATTTTCACATCGGTGTACGAAACTAACTAAATATTATACTTAAGTGAAAATAGAAAACGACCAAGTTGATCTCTGAAGATTTTGATGTTTACTTATATTATAAATGTCACCCAAATCTGGGCTAACCAACTCGGTTATTATAAAACTCGGTTCGGGTGGATTGAGGTTGGCAAATGATGAAGAATTAGATCTCATGCTGAGAAGGTTCCACGTGAGCTGCTAGCACGTTCAGTATTGTTGGTTTTGAGTTTTGACCCTTCTCTGGTTTGAGAATCGAAATCTAACTGGGACTGGGAATTTCACTGCTGGAAGCCGCATACATGCATATATAGCTTGGGAATAATAAACAGGGACGTATCATATATATTGCTAGGTTAAGCAAGGTAGCTATTTCAGTTCCATGAAGAATGTGTGAGCATGAGTCCAGCTACGTGTTGCAGATTCACACCAGTTGAGTTTGATCGATATGATCAAATATTCTGACGTAAGTTTGCTAGACTGGACATGATCGATGAGTTCATCATTCATGACCAGTTTGGTTCTGATGTCCCCTGGTAACCAAGCTTGTTTCATGGCTTTCCTTATCAGTACCAGTCAATTTTCCACGAGTTATTTGAGGTGGTTTGGTGGTGACCGGTGAGTCTAGTCGGTAGGTTTTGGGGCATAATGGTTGCTAATTTTTTTAAGGGTTTGAAACCGTTAGAAGTTTCAGTCCCATGTTTGGATTTTATTGGCATAATGGTTGCTAATATGAACTAAACATCTTTGTTTAACAAGATGTTTTGTTCGATGAGAAGAAACCAATTACAATGAAGAACTATTAAGACAACCTGAAGTTCAGGAAACTAAAATTCAAGGCATGACGAGCATAAAGTGATAGACTGTGATGCCAACTAGCCGTAGTTGAGGTGTGTTCTTGAGTAGTAACCGCATCCGCTAAGAAATTAGCTTCTATCTAGATGTGCTTGAAATCAACACTTTGTAATTAGATGTTGCTAGTGTTAGATTTGTTGATGTCTTATTTCTGGATATTACATTTTGTAGTTTGATGTATATGCAATTTTGATTTTCTTACGGAATTTTTTGTACAAACTGAAAAGTCAATAATCATTTTTCACATGATCGAATTTATAGTGACTATTGGTGGATTAAAACGTTTCTAATGCAATATTCTTTGTTATTCTACAAAATTCTTGGATATAATGGTTGTCTAACTCAATGATATTAAACACTCGTTTGATGTTATAAATTTAAATCTTTCCGTGGTTTGTTTTACTTGGATATAGCCCTTCACATATTTAAGATTGAGGTTGTGCGCAAGGATAAGTGCATTTTGTGATATGAACGTTGAATTAATTTTCACGTATTAAGTTCACCTGAAATTTTAGGATTTTGATATGTCACAGATATTCTTTTCAAACCTTTGGGTCCTTTGAGCCACAGACATTTCAGCAATTCAATTGTAAGGTGTAGTCTTTACTGGCCATTTCAAACTAAATTGAAAGACTTAAATCACTTGCTTGCACCACATGATGAGTGACAGTGACTCAATGGGTCAAATGTTTCATATTCAAAAGCAAAAGATTGGAGCAACCCTACTAGGTTTAAGTATAAACTCCCCACCAACACTTCTCCCAACCTTTTTATTCTCTTGCATAATTTCTGGGTGTGATAATGCTTTCAATCATAATTGATAAACCTACATTGATAAAGAGCTTTTTTTTATCACTCTCACATTTAAAGCCTTGGATATTTAACTAAGCATGTTATTTGATGCAGGATGAGTTGGTTAGTTGCTGCAGAGCTTGGATGCCTTGATCTTTTCTATCGTTGTGTCCTTCACAAGCCTCATGATTTATCCAGAAGGTGATTTTGGAATGGTGTCCACAAAGTGCACCACTCTTACTTTATTGTAATGTGCAACATTTGAGGCAACATAGTTGATTATGTCTTCTTCACTCTCTTTTGCACCAGATGCCTTCACAACACATGCTGCTGGTATCTCCCCAGCTTCCTCATCTGGCAGGCTGAAACAAACAAACAAACAGCAGTTGATTTTTTTTCTTTCGGGACACAAAAAATGGGACAACAATTGTCAATTGATATTAGTCGATAGTACTTAAGGGACTACTGCTGCGTCTTCGACTGAGGGATGACTCAGAAGAATGGCCTCAAGTTCAGCAGGTGCTACCTTCAAATGACAAAGAAAGTAGCTAAAGAAATTGTAATGGAATCATCAATCATTTGACCTAAGTTCTTCGCTTACTTGGAAACCCTTGAATTTGATTAATTCCTTGAATTTGGTTATATCATCATCATCATCAATATAGCCAACATCACCAGTGTGAAGCCAACCATTCTTGTCAATGGTCCTCATAGTCTCTTGTTCATTGTTGTAGTAACCTGAAAGAACAAGTTTGTGACAACGCTTATAAGCTCATATAATAAGTTTCTTACCAAAATAATCTCATATAATAAACCTAATGATATATTATATTGGGCTGTGTTCATTAGTCTATTATGCTGGGCTTATTTATTACCAAGAATCTGATATCACTGAGCTATTTGGACAACAAGGGGTTCTGCTTCAAAGGTGAAGGTGGAGTTCTACGTGTCTGCAAGGGTTCTAATGTGATTCTGAAAGGTGTCAAGCGGGGTACCTTGTATATTCTGCAAGGCTCTACGCTGTCAGGTTTTGTTGTTGTTGCACCATCGGAGGTTCACAAGGATGATATGACCAAGTTATGGCACATGAGTGAAAGAGGGATGCAAATTCTGTCAAAAGGGGATCTTTTTGGTGGCTACAAGGTTAAGGACCTTGGATTTTGTGAACATTGTGTCTTTGGACATTCCTTTTTTCCAATGTCCCTTCTCTTTACAGTAGTTACAGATATCATTAGGTTTAAAACCCTTAGAACTTTGTTTCTTGAATTTCTTCTTCTCTAAGTTTCCATGTCCCTTACTTCCATTGGCTACTAGCCCAGCAGCCTGATTATCTGTACCTGTACCAGTCGCCTTATGACGCAGCTCTCTGGTGTGAAGGGATGATCTAACCTCCTCTAGAGTCACAATATATCTCCCAACAATAAAAGATTGCACAAAATTCTCATACGATAATGGTAAAGATACCAACAGAATTAAGGTAGCATCCTCATCCTCGATTTTAACATCAATATTACGCAACTCTAATAGAATTGTGTTTAACTGATCTAAGTGATCTCTTAGAGGCGAACCTTCTTGCATTCGTAGACTAAATAGACGTTGCTTTAAAAGCAGCTTGTTGGTTAAAGACTTCATCATGCATAGACTCTCAAGCTTCAACCACAGACCGGATGCAATTTCCTCCTCCACAATCTCGGTGATGATATCGTCTGCAAGACACACCATAATTGTCGAGTGTGCATTCTCCTCCAGACTGGCAATCTCAACGGTTTCGGGATCCCCTGCCTTCTTCATCAACAACGCCCACAACCCTTGTTGCTTTAACAAGGCTCGCATCTTGATCTGCCATAAACTGAAACTATTCCTCCTCGTGAATTTGTCGATCTTCACATTCAAACCAGAAATCTTGGCTCTGATGCCAATTTGTTATAACGAATGTAAGAAAGAACAAAGATTTACGTGGTTCACTAACAAGGTGTTAGCTACATCGACAGGCAGAGGAGAACAGTTTTATTAATCCTTCAGGAAAACGAATTACAGATAACAGAATACCACACACACTAGGTTAATAACCTAATAAGTATATATATACCTCCGAATGGTAGGCCCAACAAACACAGCCCAGCATAATAGACTAATTTAACAATCCTTGTTAAATTAGGGTTTATGCCTAATTCAAGGCATATTCTAACAGTCCTCATAGTCTCTTGTTCATTGTTGTAGTAACCTGAAAGAACAAGTTTGTGACAACACTTATAAGCTCATATAATAAGTTTCTTACCAAAAAAATCTCATATAATAAACCTAATGATATATTATGCTGGGCTGTGTTCATTAGTCTATTATGCTAGGCTTATTTCTTACCAAGAATCTGATATCACTGAGCTATTTGGACAACAAGGGGTTCAACTTCAAAGGTGAAGGTGGAGTTCTACGTGTCTGCAAGGGTTCTAATGTGGTTCTGAAAGGTGTCAAGCGGGGTCCCTTGTATATTCTGCAAGGCTCTACGCTGTCAGGTTTTGCTGTTGTTGCATCATCGGAGGTTCACAAGGATGATATGACTAAGTTATGTCACATGAGTGAAAGAGGGATGCAAATTCTGTCAAAAGGGGATCTTCTTGGTGGCTACAAGGTCAAGGACCTTGGATTTTGTGAACATTGTGTTTTTGAACATTCTTTTTTTCCAATGTCTCTTCTCTTTACAGTAGTTACAGATATCATTAGGTTTAAAACCCTTAGAACCTGGTTTCTTGAATTTCTTCTTCTCCAAGTTTCTATGTCCCTTACTTCCATTGGCTACTAGCCCAGCAGCCTGATTATCTGTACTTGTACCAGTCGCCTTATGACGCAGCTCTCTGGTGTGAAGGGATGATCTAACCTCCTTCAGAGTCACAGTATCTCTCCCAACAATAAAAGATTGCACAAAATTCTCATACGATAATGGTAAAGATACCAACAAAATTAAGGTAGCATCCTCATCCTCGATTTAAACATCAATATTACGCAACTCTAATAGAATTGTGTTTAACTGATCTAAGTGATCTCTTAGAGGCGAACCTTCTTGCATTCGCAGACTAAATAGACGTTGCTTTAAAAACAGCTTGTTGGTTAAAGACTTCGTCATGTATAGACTCTCAAGCTTCAACCACAGACCGGATGCAGTTTCCTCCTCCGCGATCTCGGTGATGATATCGTCTGCAAGACACAACATAATTATCGAGTGTGTCTTCTCCTCCACTGACAATCTCAACGGTTTCGGGATCCCCTGCCTTCTTCGTCAGCAGCGCCCACAACCTTTGTTGCTTTAACAAGGCTCGCATCTTGATCTGCCATAAACTGAAACTGTTCCTCCCCGTGAATTTGTCGATCTTCACATTCAAACCAGACATCTTGGCTCTGATGCCAATTTGTTATAACGAATGTAAGAAAGAACACAGATTTACGTGGTTCACTAACAAGGTGTTAGCTACATCGACAGGTAGAGGAAAACAATTTTATTAATTCTTGAGGAAAACGGATTACAGATAACAGAATACCACACACACTAGGTTAATAACCTAATATGTATATATACATATATATATATATACCTCCGAATTGTAGACTCAAGAAACACAGCCCAACATAATAGACTAATTTAACAATCCTTGTTAAATTAGGGTTTATGCCTAATTCAAGACATATTCTAACAGTCCTCATAGTCTCTTGTTCATTGTTGTAGTAACGTGAAAGAACAAGTTTGTGACAACGCTTATAAGCTCATATAATAAGTTTCTTACCAAAAAAAATCTCATATAATAAGTTACTTCGGAAGGTCGAAATTACTTTAATCATTTAGTATTCTTCTCCTTTAGTTTACCTTGCATGGTGCATTGACTCAACACACAAATTTCACCAGGGGTGTTTCTTGGTAGTGATCTACCAGTTTCAGGATCAATGAATTTCACTTCCATGTTTGGAAGAATAAACCCAACTGAGTTTCTCTTTGCCTTAAAACCCTGTCCGGCATGAGTCAGAGTTATACAGCTATGCTCAATCAGTCCATATTTCTATTTTTTCACTGTTCCTATGAACAGTGACCAGACGAATTAACCTTTTGTTTCTTCATATATTTCAAGTGTGCCCCTCAGTCCTCCTCTGTTGATTTCTTGCAAAGTGTAAACATCTCTTACGATAAAGCTCACCACCGCTCCACAACCGCTGATCAATTTCCTTACCATGTTCAGTCAAATTTTTCTCAAAACGTGGTGCTACAATGTCAGCTAGTCTCAGTATTTCTCTGGGACGATCGTGTGTGTTCGTTCTGGCTTACTAGAATAACTACGTATTAGTGGAGAATCTAAGTATGTTTCTTTTAATCTCCCATTTCTCATCGGTCCCATTGTTATTCATTCTTTACCTTCATTTTCAATTGGATTTTGATACCTTGTTCGTCTCTCTTTCTTCAATCAATTTATATTTATTTATTTATTTTGCTGCTAAGCCTTCGAATTGTGGGCAATAATTTTGAAGTGAAGGCTTTTAATTCCATCTAATTCTGGGATTTCAAGTGGAAAGTTCCTGGCCTTATTATATGTAGAGCTTCCTACTTACTAAATGATAGTTGTTGTTGTAACGGACGGAAGAAAGAACACAGATTTACGTGGTTCACTAACAATATGTTAGCTACGTCCACGGCAGAAGGAGAACAGTTTTATTGATTGAGGAAGAACACAGAATACAGAGTGCGGAATACAGAGATACAGAGAGTGCGGCGCTAACAACCCACTACCAAGTATTATCACACTGAATACAATTAGGTTTAGGACGTTTATATACTAAACGTCCGCGACCGAAACTGACCGCGAGCGAAACTGTCCCCGCGAACGACAGTCGCGCGAACGACTGATGAGCGCGCGAACGGAACCCAGCATAACAGATAACAGGTTTCGTGGGCTTCGGGGGCTACGTTGCGCCCCCGAACCCCCAGACCAGGGCGCGTCGCCCCTGGACCCCGACTCGCTGACCGGGCAGCGTGATCCCCGAATAGCTGGTTCAAGGCATATATTAACAAATCTCCACCTTGACTTGAATCCTCTCACAAATCTCCACCTGAAGTACCAGATGCACCATAATAGTGCCAGATGTACAAATAACTCCTCTGCCTCAGATGTTACACAGATGTACCAGATGCACCACAATAGTGCCAGATGTACCAGATGGCTCCTCAGCCTCAGATGTTACACAGATGTACCAGATGTTGCCCCCGAAGGGCAACTAACAGCTTGTAACATTTAGCAAGTCCAAACAGTGTTGAAACTTGCTGTGCGGAACCGGCTTGGTGAACATATCAGCGAGATTATCAGCAGTACCCACTTTCTTCACCTTAATTCTGCTCTCACTTCTCAGAAAATGATACCTGACATCAATGTGCTTAGTCCTCTCATGATGAACCTGATCCTTTGCTAAACATATTGCACTCAAACTGTCACAATATACTATAGCCTGATCATGATGCAAACCAAGACTGCTGACCAGTCCCTTCAACCATATTCCTTCCTTTGCAGCTGCTGTCAAAGCCATATACTCTGCTTCAGTAGTAGACAAAGTCACTGTAGGCTGCAAAGTAGCTTTCCAACTAACAACAGAACCACCAAGGGTAAATACGTAACCGGTCATAGATCTCCTAGTATCAACATCTCCAGCATAATCGCTATCTGAATAGCCTGTTACTAAGCATTTTGTATCACCTCCATAAATGAGACCAACATCAGACGTACCTTTGAGGTACCGGAAAATTCTCTTCACAGCTTGCCAATGCTCCTTTCCGGGATCACCCATAAATCTGCTGACAACACTAACAGCATGTGCAAGATCAGGCCTAGTGCAGACCATAGCATACATCAAGCTTCCTACTGCACTTGCATAGGGAACTCGAGACATGTATTCCTTCTCCTCAGCAGATTTAGGTGCAAACGCAGCAGACAGATGAATATTTGCAGCACTTGGAGTATCTATAGATTTTGATGTAGACATACCAAACCTGGATAGAATTTTCTGGATGTAACCTTTCTGTGATAAGAAAAGCTTCTTCTGACTTCTATCCCTGTAAATCTCCATTCCCAAAATCTTCCGAGCTGCTCCCAAATCCTTCATCTCAAACTCTGCACTGAGGAGACCCTTCAACTTCTGTATCTCAGACTTGTTTTCTGCAGCTATCAACATATCATCTACATACAGGACCAGATAAATGAGAGACCCATTTGTGACCTTGTTGTAGTAGACACAACAATCATACGGACTCCTGATGTAGCCTATCTCTATCATATAGCTATCAAACCTCTTGTACCACTGTCTGGGAGACTGCTTTAGTCCATACAAGGACTTCTTCAACTTGCAAACATAGTCTTCCTTTCCAGGAACTTGGAAGCCATCTGGCTGAGTCATGTATACCTCTTCTTCCAACTCTCCATGTAGAAAAGCTGTCTTCACATCTAGTTGTTCAAGCTCCAGATTCTGATGTGCTACTATGGCTAGTAACACCCTGATAGAGGTATGTCTGACCACTGGCGAGAAAATCTCATTGTAGTCTACTCCCTCTTTCTGATGGAACCCTCTTACAACTACTCTAGCTTTATACTTAATGCCCTCAGCAGATGACATCCCTTCTTTCTTCTTGAAGACCCATTTACAAGTAATGATCTTTCTCCCCTGACCAGGTCGTTTGGTCAATTCCCAAGTCTGATTTCTCTGAAGTGATTCCATCTCATCTCCCATTGCAGCAAGCCATTGGGTTGACTCTGGACATGTAACTGCTTCCTTATAGGTGGATGGCTCATGAGGATCCACCTCTTCAGCAACCTGTAGTGCATAAGCTACCATGTCCTCAAACCCATACCTCGTGGGAGCTTTCCCAAAATTTGCTCTCCTGGGTCGCTCATGAGTCAGAATATGCTGATTAGCTACCGTTGGTTCTGTTTCCGAATGTAAGTATTGATCTTCCTGTTGTGGTTCAAACTCATCTCCAGTGACTTGTTGCTCCACCTGTCTCTCAACACTACAATTTTCTGATACTACAGTTGACTTCACAGTAGGGTTAAACATAGAATTTTCATCAAATACTACGTTTCTACTGAGTATAACCCTCTTTTCAGATGGAGACCAGATTCTGACACCTTTAACCCCATCCCCATAGCCTACAAACACTCCCTTTTTAGCTCTTGGTTCTAACTTACCCTCACTTACATGATAATAAGCAGTACACCCAAAAAACTCTCAGATTGGAGTAATCAGCAGACTTACCAGACCACATCTCATAAGGTGTTTTGAGATGTATACCTGTGTGAGGTCCACGATTTATCAGATAACAAGCAGTACTCACCGCTTCTGCCCAGAACCTTCTTTCTAATCCAGCATTAGAGAGCATGCACCTAGCTCTCTCCAGAAGTGTCTGATTCATACGTTCTGCTACACCATTTTGCTGTGGTGTATCCCGGACTGTATGATGCCTTGCAATGCCTTCAGATTTGCAGAGCTCATCAAATTCAGCAGAACAGAATTCCAGACCATTATCAGTTCGCAGCCTCTTGATCTTCTTCCCTGTTTGATTTTCCACTAATGCCTTCCACTGCTTGAAGTTCTTGAAAGCGTCACTTTTATGCTTCATCACGAACACCCAAGTCATCCTTGAGTAGTCATCAATCATAGACACAAAATATCTGTGACCTCCTAAAGAATCAACACGAGAATGACCCCAACAATCAGAATGGATATAATCAAGCGTGCCTTTAGTTCTATGAACTGCTTTAGGAAACTTTCTGCGATGTAGCTTCCCAAAGATACAGTGTTCACAGAACTCAAGATCCTTGACCTTGTGGCCACCAAGAAGATCATCCTTTGACAGAATTTGCATCCCTCTTTCACTCATATGACCGAGCCTCATGTGCCATAGCTTGGTCATATCATCCTTGTGAAACTCCGATGATGCAACAGCAGCAGAACCTGAAAGCGTAGTACCTTGCAGAAAATACAAAGTACCCCGCTTGACACCTTTCAGGACTACATTAGAACCCTTGTAGACATTTATGACTCCACGTGAGCCTTTATAACTGAACCCTTTGCTGTCTAGTAGACCCAAAGAAATCAGATTCTTCGTCATTCGTGGAGCATGCCTAACCTCATTCAATGTACAGAATTTACCATCATGTGTCCGTATTTTTATTGAGCCTATTCCAACCACCTTGCATGAATGACTGTCAGCCATAGAAATATTGCCTCCATCAATCTGCTCATAGGTTGAAAACCACTCTCTACGTGGACATATATGATAAGACGCCCCGGTATCTAAAATCCACACATCCCTATGATGTATGTGTGCATCTGCAACCAAAGCCAAATCCTCTTCAGAATTGGTGTCAACCTCTGCTACAACAGCAGTACCTGATGCTTTCTCATGCTGCTGCTTCTTCTTTGGACATTCGTTTTTCCAATGTCCCTTTTCTTTACAGTAGTTACAGACATCATTGGATTTGGAACTCTTTGAAACTGGTTTCTTGAATTTCTTCTTCCCCGAGCTTCCCTGTCCCATCCTTCCACTGGCTACCAACCCAGCAGCCTGACTATCTGAACTTGTACCGGTGGCCTTATGACGCATCTCTCTAGTATGAAGAGATGATCTGACCTCCTCCAGAGTTACAGTATCTCTCCCACCAATAAAAGAATCCACAAAATTCTCATACGACAAAGGTAGAGAGACCAGCAGAATTAAGACAGCATCTTCATCATCAACCTTAACATCAATATTACGCAACTCTAATAGAATTGTGTTTAACTGATCTAAGTGATCTCTTAGAGTCGTGCCTTCTTCCATTCGCAGACTGAACAGACGTCGTTTTAGAAGCAACTTGTTGGTTAATGACTTCGTCATGTATAGACTCTCAAGCTTTAACCACAGACCAGCCGCAGTTTCCTCCTCTGCGACCTCGGTGATAATATCATCTGCAAGACACAACAAGATTGTCGAGTGTGCCTTCTCCTCCAGACTGGTCATCTCAGCGATTTCTGGATCCCCCGGTTTCTTCACCAGCGGTGCCCACATCCCTTGTTGTTTTAACAAGGCTCGCATCTTGATCTGCCATAAACTGAAACTGTTTCTCCCCGTGAATTTATCAATCTTCACGTTTAACCCAGACATCTTTCTTCCCAGATTTCGAACCCCTCCTGGGCTCTGATACCAGTTTGTTGTAACGGACGGAAGAAAGAACACAGATTTACGTGGTTCACTAACAATATGTTAGCTACGTCCACGGCAGAAGGAGAACAGTTTTATTGATTGAGGAAGAACACAGAATACAGAGTGCGGAATACAGAGATACAGAGAGTGCGGCGCTAACAACCCACTACCAAGTATTATCACACTGAATACAATTAGGTTTAGGACGTTTATATACTAAACGTCCGCGACCGAAACTGACCGCGAGCGAAACTGTCCCCGCGAACGACTGATGAGCGCGCGAACGGCTAATGCGCGCGAACGGAACCCAGCATAACAGATAACAGGTTTCGTGGGCTTCGGGGGCGTTGCCCCCGAACCCCCAGACCAGGGCGCGTCGCCCCTGGACCCCGACTCGCTGACCGGGCAGCGTGATCCCCGAATAGCTGGTTCAAGGCATATATTAACAGTTGTGTTCGATTTGGTGTTGATCGGCTTGATGTGTTGGTTTAGAAGATGGAACAAAGCGACGACTCCACATATTTGTGCACTTCTGTAGGTTTTTTTCTCGAAAGTCTGCCCACTTCTGCTCGCGCGTAAGCGCGGGACTTAATGCTAGTGCCTACAAATCAAATCGAACTAATAGTATACGCATTTATAATTTCCAAATGAGTACCAGTAAGCAAGTACCTCTTGGACTTGTAATCCAGGGAACTTGCTTTCGAATGCTTTGAGTAGATCCGGTGCTAGTGGAGCAGCTGCAGTCATAACAGCCTGGAGTTTCAGCTTGCTAAGATAAGATTCATCTACTACTGGATGCTTCACTAAGTTCAAAATGATTGGTGGCACAATGGGGGCAAACGTGACCTCTTCTGAGATCAATGCATTCACAAACGTTCTAAGTTCGTATCTTCCCATTACTACAGCTTTCCCTTTGTTTCTAAGCGTAGCGCAACATATTCCAGTGATCCCATAGATGTGGAAGAAGGGAATTAGGCCTAGTACAGTGACTTTTCCCAACATTTCTGGCGTTACTCCAAAGAGTGTGGAGCTGAGGTTAGCTACAAGATTCGGTGAGACGGCATTACACCTTTGGATAGTCCTGTTGTGCCTGATGAGAAGGGAAGAGTGTTGAGATATATATCCCATATCGGGAATATGAAACCTTGCCTGTGGGTTTATAAGGGTTTGGGCTACTCTCTCTATTGCCAATTGGTTTTAGAGTTGAACCCCAGACTACTTTATCATGGTATCAGAGCGGGTTGCCCACGTACACGTGTGAAGCCCAAAGGCCACACGAACTCCACGACCACCCAAGTTGTTGTCCACGTGTTAGGCTTAAAGATTCGCCACACGTGCGGGGGCGTGTTGAGATATATATCCCATATCGGGAATATGAAACCTTGCCTGTGGGTTTATAAGGGTTTGGGCTACTCTCTCTATTGCCAATTGGTTTTAGAGTTGAACCCCAGACTACTTTATCAAAGAGCACATAGATCAGTCTTGGACTTTCTCCTGATAGTGATTAGTTCCGGCGCGGTCTGCTGCTTCAAGTAATTTGTACCAATTCATAGCACCATCAATAGTCTCTTCACCGATGGCAATTACTGGTACCCCAAAAGCTTTTACCTGCATTGTAACAAATTGTTAACATGTTCATATATTGACACATTTATTTGACGACTGGTTGGTGACAACATGACCTTTTCATAGCTAGCTCCGTCTGTTACAATGAGCTTGGCATCAGCAGCCACTACTTGCTTTTTGATTTCGGATGCATGCCCCGCGGGGTTTGCACCCGAAAAAACACCACCAGCGGCCATTATTCCAAAGGCAACAATTGCATACTCAGCTACATTGGGGAGAACAACAATGACTACATGCCCCTTTCTAAGGCCTAGAGACCTTAAGGCCTTGGCAAACCTACCAGTGTCTCTAACCACCTCACGATAAGTGATTTTATTTCCAGTCACAGACTCCACAAAAGCGACATTGTCAGCATACAACTCAGCACCTTTGAGCACAAATTCTGGCAATGTGAGGTTATCAGGCACCTGGACGGCCGGCATTTGGCTTTGGAATATATGTTCTTGCACATCTTGGGCTGAACTCTGCACCAATGTTCCCCTAGCGAATAAGAAGACGGAATAATGGAGAAGTAAATGATGATCAGAGGGTGAGGTTTGCAGTGGGATTAGTTGACTTAAAAGGAAAATGAAGATGGGATTAAATGACTTGAAATATGAAGATGTTGTTAAGAAACAAGTGAGGGGTGAGACTTGACTTGGGGTATGGTTTGGTTTTGGTGAGAAATTGTTATATCATGACTGTCACAATCTTAGCTAACAGCCTAAGAGCATACCATGCATTGCCAACATTTCAAGTTGTTAAACTCTAGAACAATTCTATTGGCATGTGAAATAAAGCTAGCAAGCTAAGCTTTGAGTATCATAATGCTATTAACAATGCTTTGGTTAGTGAAGAATGAAAAATTTTGAATTAGTTTCAGCTCTCTTTAGAACTGTCTGTGACGAGTATGAACATCAATACATGATATCTATTATTCTCTTCTTTCTGGCTTTTATCTTCCTGGAGTTTGGTCAACCATTACTTGGAGATTCACACAAAAATATAAGAATCTTAGAAGATTACAAGTGGACATCTTGTTGAAGGTCTCTGGTAATAATAATTAGGGGACTGACAGTATGAGCATGAAGATAGGGATGGAGAAATTTTAGTTTATTTCTTTTGTATTTGAAAATTACGAAGGGAGAAGTACCATCCTGAAGAAATAGCCACACAATTTTTTTAGGAAAACCAAAAAGGAGAAGAACCTCATAACATCTTTGACTATATAAAGGTTGACTAGGTACCTTGGAGTAATTAACTGTAGATTTAGACTTGGCCCTGGATCTTGAAGTTGACTACGGAGGCAAGAGTCCCTAATTGTCACACCTCCGTAGAAACAAGACTCCATTGTTTTCCTTGTTATAATCGATTTTCTTTGCTTTTCTTGTTACTTTCGGTGTTTGTTTATCAGTTGGAACTTTTTGATGTCTGAGCTGAGATGAGTTGTGAAGCAAATCTAGTAGTGTTTACATCTCAGGACTTAAAACTTTCCACCAACAATTTCCACAAGGACAATCTTATTGGATTGACCCAGTTTGGCAAATTATACAGAGGTCAGATTAAGCAACAAGGTTTTATCATTGGATCACAAGCTGGAGATGTTACTGTGAAAGTATGGGATGAAAGATCAAGCTGCTTAACATTCACAAATGACGAGTTTCTCATGGTCAAGGTAAGTTGAGCAAGATAAAGTTTCAAAACCTCTGTGATTCGATCAGTAACGAGTTTGATTTGAACTGCAGGAGGAAATTCAGTTCTCAACACATCCAAGTATAAAGGGTCATCCAAACTTGGTGAATTTGATTGGATATTGCTGTGAGAAAGAAGTGAAGGGTGTTGTCTATGACCTTGGTCCATGGGATACCCTTCACAATTTGATCCCAAAAGGTACATTAATCTGTACATGTTTTCACTTAACCTTCAATTTTCTATACAAATTGCTTTATACAAGATCAATTCATTCTATAGAACCTTTATAGATAACCTCAGCTGGGTTCAAAGGATCAATGTGCTTCTACAATTTGCACAGCTTCTTGAATTTCTACACAACAAGGAACAGCCATATCTGGTGTTGAATACTAATGCATCTCATATAATGCTAGATTGGGTTTGTACCTGAAGCTCATAGCCCTCAACTCTTCATTACCTTTCTCAAGTTTGGTTTGATCTTAGCAAGTCTATTTTGAGTTTCAGGAGTGCAAGCCAACACTAGTTGATTTTGGATTAATTAGTGGAGGAATCATTGGTGAAATGACACCACTAAAAAAGAAGCTGCCTATGCACACCATTGGCTTTGTTGATCCATTTTTTGCTGCAAAAGGTGCTTCTTTTTCAAAGCCTGTTTTGCATATTTTTTGCTTTCAAAATCAAACTAATGGTTAATTTTAAAAACCCAATTCATTGTTCAGGTGGTAGTTACTGGGATACCAGCTGTGATGTGTTTTCATTTGGTGTAATTCTTCTGGGACTAATATCCAAGAGAAATTCTGAACTAGAAAATGTGGGGAAGCCTCAGTTGGGCCTGGACAGTTTGGTTCAAAACTGGGCTAAAAATGTATACAGGCCCAGTTTCTCACTTGTGCACAGAAGCTTGCAGGAAGATTGGGGTTATTTTGCTGAAGATGGTAGTGCAATTACAGTGCTGGGAATGAGCTGTGTTGAATTCTTTCCGGTAAACCGTCCGACAATGAAGAAAGTTGTAGAGTGCCTACAAGGTTTGCTGGGTTTTCGACGCCTTGAAGATGCTAGACCTAACAAAAGGGAGAAGACATTTCATGGAAACTAAACTATATGTAAATATTGATAAACTCTGATTTAGCCGTAATCTTCTTCATTCTTCGTTTCTTTGTCAAGCATATGCCATTTGATGTTTAGGGTTAGGGCCCAAAGGCAAACTAAATAGACTTTACTAGAGGTGGGTATAAATTCGTAACTGCAAATTGAAAAAAAAGCATCTAAAAAACCGGATCGGATAACTGAAACAGTTAAAATGGGTCAAGAAATAGCGTAAATAGGTCGAAATCAGTTTGAATTGGATTGGTTTCGGTATAGCCTGAAAACCGGTGCGAATAAACCAAATTTTTTATATATATTGTTTCATTTATATATTTTTAATGCATATCACATTATTATTGGTTGATATGTCACTTTAGAAAGACAAAAATCTCTAATAAAATTATATGTATTTATATGAACTTATTCTAGGATATTCTGTCATGTGTGTCTTATTCTAATGTCGTTAAGATATGTATATAGAATATAATTATGTATTTATTTCTATTAACATATTGGTACTTTGTAATATCCTATATAAATGATCTTTTATTAATGAATATAATGATAATTATTCTCTCAATCTTCTAGCTGAGAACTCACATTCTTGTACAATATTAAAATGAGTAATGCTAGAGATACCAAAATCATGTACCACATGTCACTCTATTGTCTTCTTTATTCACCCTACTTGCTCATTTCACCCTACATTTTAATTTTTGGTACTAAATTTACTTATTTCACCCACTTTTCTTACTATAAATATCCTTACATGACATATACAATTAAAAAGTTATTATGAATTAAAACCTCTCATTTAATTTATAGAATGAACAATAATTAAGTTCTCTAATAAAATCATAAACTAATTTACTTCCTTTTTTCAATCAGATTCAATCATCATTCGTCTTTCATGTCAAAAGATCTGTATGGTATCACCTATGAGCAATGAAGATTTTTTTGAATGGTGTGCCCCTCAAGCCTCTATTAATGAAACTGTTGAATATAAGGGGAGACATTGAGCCTAAACTCCTGATTACAAAGATCTGAAATAATATCAGAGACATTTACAATACTCATGTACTCAAACATGCACCAATTAGCAAAGAGTATTACTCTAATGGTGATTCTATTTGTTTTGATATAACGGTAACATTCTGGAAAACACAGTAGATATACAACATGCTTACACATTCTAATACTCAATTGTACAACAGCTTCCCAGCTATGTTGTTGCTAGAAAATTAATCTGACGACACTCAACTTCACTCTACCACTAGACAACAATGACAATTTGACAAAGCAAGGAACTCACTACATACCTAGGGTAGACAAATCACTTTGAGTGCCAACACCGGCATAAAGTTCAAATAGTAATACAATACAAATGTAGGACCATTTTACTCGTAAAAATCACAAATTAATTAAATAAACTAGAAATAAAGAAACAAGCTAACAAGGCCCACAAAGTGAGCCCAACCCATATCACCTGCCCAGACTGGGCCCATCAACATAACCCAAGCCTAAGGACGAGTGCCTTCATCCCTCCCCACTTGAAACAATATCTACACGGCAACCATCGCTTCTCACCAGACTTGACACTCTGGAGCTAACGTCGAGTCTCCAACACCAACTCGTCTCTGCCAACAACTAGATCCGAACCAAAAACCAGAGCACCGACTTCCTCATCAGACAACCACAAGATGCCAACCTCCAATCGACAGCCACAAGATGTCGCTCCAACTCGATAACAACTCACTCCGATCTCACCCCTCATCCACGATCCAGCCTCTGATGCAGACGCCATCTTCTATAGGGAGATGAGAATAACACAGCCCTCAGATCCCAGCCGCCAAGTAATGACTTTGGCCATTAACATCACAGCTCGTCCGGCCGCACGGAGGCGTACCTAGATAGACAACTTCGCTCACTAGGGTAGCAACGAAAAAAATTATTGTTTTCGCTTAAATTTGTATTTTCAATGTTTAAGTGTATTGTGAATACTTTGATCAAGTTAACACTATGTTCTTGTGAATTAAATGACGAATTGACGATTAGTCAATTAAAATATGGGTAGAGAAGTATGAAAATAAAGGCTATCGAATGAGATTTATTTATTTTTGGTCAATTTCCAATGAGATATTAAGTACGACCTTTTTAGTAACATTGTATTTATTTATTGGTATGTATATAGTATTCATTATAAATTTTGGATTTTACAAAATTAGGGTGTTTAAGTGTCATTTTACACTTAGGTAATATAGTCTTTCAATAATTAAAATGTTTGTAAGGTGAACAAAGAAGACAGTAAGGTTGTAATAGCCGCACCCTATTTAAAATTGAGGTTCTAGTTACACCTCTAAAATTGTTATGTATACCTCCTACAATTTTTGTAAAATTTTAATTCTAGCTTTACCTGCTAACAAAACAAAAATAAATAAATAAATCAATCAAGTTTCAATGAGCACCCTACCTCTATGAAGATTAAATCTTTGATGTGAAGCAGATTGGTATGAGTAGCTTCGATAAAAAATCATCTTGCGGATATGTCAAAACGTGAGCGACAAGTGTGACTCGTTGACCATCATTGTACATATATTGTCTCAACTTAACCGTCTTTATGGTGTTGGGTTATATCTATAAAAAATCTCGGTATAATTAGAAATAATTCACTCATATATATGTTATATTTTATTTGTTATTTTGTTGATATGCGATTTTTCTTCTTCAACATGATAGATTATTATATCAGCAGATATGACACTGAGATGAAGAAGACAAATAAGAGAGGGAAGTTTGTCAATTACTACCTCCTCACCAACTTATCCTCATCAATTTGCCGGAAAGCTTTTACATGTGGGTAGACCAAATCACATTCTTTGTGCGTTGGTATGAAATCATCAGTGAGTGGCTGAAGCTGTATTTGTTCGTCAAATCCCTATTGCATGTAGTCCCGCCAAAACATGGATTCCAGCCTTCAATTTATAACTAAAATTTCAAATAAATTGAATAGAATAATCAAAACTAAAACCTCATATGTAATGAAACAAATATCAAAATGTAGGTATTGAAATCGATGGGTGGCAATAAGAGTTTGTGATGTTTTGGTTTGCTTTAATCTGGCAAACAAACATTTGTGTTGATCTTAACCATTGCTTATTACAAACTTTACAAGGTTTATTGAGGGGATGAAATAAGGAGGAGAAGTGGAGAACCTTAACATTAGAGGATGGAGAACTCTAAAGTTGGACCGATGAAACATGAAAATGTTAGTGCAGGAGTGAACGATAACTGACCAAAAGAGGTGTGCTCCCACTGCTCCCACTGATGGGTGTTACTGTGTTATAAGTACAGGAGGCAATATGTTTTCATAAAAAATTGAAAGAGTTTTAATATGTTATAAGTACCCCGTTACAACTTTATACATATACATGACATGATGCCTTACTCAATTCATATATTGAGTTGAGAACAAGAGTTTTAGCTCTTGGACGTCATTGTTTGATCAGAAACATCATTTTGTTTTGTTATTTTTATTATTTATGATTTGTTAAGGAATGATGTATTTAGTTTTAGAGGATAAATTTATGTGCAGATATTCTTCTAGTTTTTTTGAGGAAAAATATTAAAATTTTTATTAAACAGGAATGCAATATTACAACCATGACTGGTGGTGAAAATAAATTCCCCACTCTTCACCCTACCTATCCGAAACACCCGCGATTACATTGGATAAGAACCGAAAGGGGTTCAAGTGTAACCTAAACCTAGTCCAGAAGTATCGATACATTCTTCTAGCCAACCTCAAGAAGAAACAATCATTTCAAACACTACATGCTAAAACTGTCAGTATATATGCACAGGTAACCTCTTCATTACATTGACAACAAGAACTAAGCGACTTTAAAATAGTCTCTAGAAACGACACCATAACCATGACACACCCCACGACACGACTAAAAACATCACCCTACCAAAACCCTATATCCTCGCTCAAAGAGGAGCGACGACAAGACCTAACAAAACCATGCATCCTCTCTATCACCAATAAAAGAACAAAGCAAGACCCATGACCTAAAAGCTAGAGGCCCAAACCCAGTCCCCACACAAACAGCTAGGGTATCAGAGGCCCAATCAGATGAATCCGGCCTAATGATATGGTTGCACAACCAGCGCCTCCCCTTCTCCTTCGACCTGCCATGTCGTCGCCGTACCTGGATCTCGACCGCCTGCGTCCAAAAGACGATGATGTAACAAAAGGACAGAAAACCAAAGCCCACTAATCGTTGCTACCAACGTCCGACAAATACAGGAACACAGCCGCCCAAACATGGATTGAGGACCTCACCGCTGAATCGCAACCCAGCAGCCAAATCCAACTCCAACGACGCCACAACCCAGCCTCTCACCCCTGCCTCCTACCCTTCTGCTCCCTGTGCAACCAATACCACAGCCAAAAACACAGATCAAAAGGATCCTCTCTTCTCCAAATGTCGATCAACAACCCACAAAGGCATCACAAAACCCCGTCCGACCACACCCGGCGAGCACTGACGAGTCCAAAGCCACACAAGCACGGTGGCACAGCCGGACAAGGAAGGGTTTCTAGTTATTAGGGTTTCTCTCACACTTCTTCTCTCTGTATTGCTCCTGTAATTTAGTTGTCTTCTAGTTTTATTCCTTTTTAAAGTGTAAAAGTTATATTATTTCCATATCATCAAAATTTTACGATGATCGATGACATGACACGTGTCACATCATTTGGTATAAGTTTTTGGTGTCTAAAGCATTTTCTTAAAATAAAATATATGTACTTTAAATTTAATCTAAACATGATTGTAAATTCGTGATGAAAAAGATTGTGAGAAAAATCTAAAAATATATACTTTTTTTTATTTTTCATAGAGAATAAAAACAATTTTTTTTTAAAAAATGTGTCACCTTATTATTTTAAATTCGGATCAAATCCGAAACAGATCTGGTTTTTGATTGATCTGAATTATCAGCCACAAAATTTTAAAATTTGGCTCTAATTAGAGATTTTACAAATACGAATAATTCAGATTGGATATGGTTGAGACCCAAAACCAGTCCGATCCGAATATGCCCACTCCTAGACTTTACTTTGAAATCCTAAAGTTCAAGGCAATATTATGGATTTGCCTGACATTTTTTAGAATGATAAAAGCATTAGATAAACAACTTTTCTCATTCAACATGTGTGGAATTAGCCTACCATTTGGGGTGACATTATATTTGGCTTGAGAGTGATCAATATGTGTTTTGACTTGTCTCTCTTCCTCTTCTTTTTCCACCGTGGCCACTACAGATTCTTTGGTTGAATTGCCTATAACGAATTTATACTATGCAGTTTATGTACACTTATATTTTTCGAGAGGAAAACATAGTTGCTGATAAAATTACGAGTTTGGGTTTGACATCCACATCATTAGTTTGATATGACTCTCCTCCACCTGAAATTGTCCCCATTTTATATTCTGATGTCATGGGTTTCCCATGTTATAGGGCAGGTTGATTCTGGAACTTATCTAGTTTCTTTGCCAAAATATTGGGAGAAGATATTTGATTATCGGGGCTTTTAAATCTCATTGCATGTTGACGTATTACTATTGGTAAATAGAGATGTCCAAGATTGGTGCTTGCAGCTGTTATGTTGCTCTAAGCTATATGCACTTCTTTTATGTTTTTTCTCTTAGCACCTTTTGGTTTGTACAGGAGATGGGTATTCCTTATTCTCTTTTCTTAGCGTTGTATTTTTGTTTTTTTGAACTATGTAATTTTTCTTTTTATTTAATTCAAATAAAATTTTGGCGTAGGGCTGAGCCTCCCAGCTAAGTTGGGTTCCAAATCCGCAAAAAAAAAATATTTTCTCATTCTTTTTGAAAACTACAAGTCAAGAATTATGCGTTTGTCACCAAAAGCCTTTTTTCCCCTATACATCGTTGTAACACTGTTTTGAAGTGGCATCCACCTCCTCCTAATCGTTTCAAACTCAACTTTGATGTTCTGTTATATATAGTTAGCCGCAGTCGAGTTTTTTTACAGCAATAACAAGAATTTAATTAATCAGGGAAATAAAATTACAACCAAGAGGAAAATCGGTGGTGGAAATAAATTCCTCATTATTCTTCCTACCTACCCGGAAAACCAACGATTATAGTGGATAAGAACCAATATGTGTTCAACCGTAACCTAACCTAATCCAGAAACATCGATACACCCTTACACCCACAAGAAGAAACAACTATTTTAAACACTATATGCTAAAGTTATCAATATATATGCACAGGTAACCTCGCAATTACATTGACAACAAGAACAAACCGACATTAATATAGTCCCTGAAAACGACACCATAACCATGGCTCACCCCAAGACAATAGCAAAGACACCAACCCGTAAAAACCCTCTCTCGAATAGGAGAGACCACTAACCAATCAAAACCCCTCTTAGAGGAGGGACGACTAACCAGCCAAAAAAACCTAAAAAACAAAAAACTAAACTAAACCTAGGCCTAAATAGGGCCCAGGTCCAAACCTCCCCCTTGGACCTCAAAGATCCAGCCATCAATGACCTGGCGTGATCCAAATTAATGCAGCTTGATGCATCCCGCCGCCACAACATCGAACTGCGCCACCGCCCGAAAAACAACACCAGCCGCGACCCATTGTGGAGAATCATCGTAACATCAACCTCCGTCATCCAATATCCTTTACAAATCGAGACAGCAAGGATAGGTCAGGTTATCTACCCGCTAGACAGTCACCGCCACGATCTCCCCATCGTGTCGCCTAGTTTCTCTATCCCTCCTCACCGCAACATGCCACAACTTGCCAATCTTGAACGATGACGAAGCCTCTGCGACAGAGCCAGTCTGCAAAAAGGCAAAACACCAAAATCGTCGGACCGCCTCTATAAAAGCCTTCTCATATTCAGACCACCACTACCACCTCCAAAAAGGACCACCTATTAGTATCCATCAACCGCCTGTCCAACAGCTAACCCAAACCATACCGACGAGGCTAGAAGCCACCACCGACGTGGAGGTGTCGCCGGACAAGCAACACACTCAAAATTCTCGACTTTTCTCTCTTGTTTTCATGAAGCAGAACAAGGGTTCCCAGCAACAGTCGAGTTTATTTTCAGAAAGTCAACCTATTTTAGCATCTGCCGGAAAAGTTGGACGTTTGGACATATTAACAACTGAAGCTCTAGCTCTTCGGGCAGGAATGATTGTAGTCTAGTATCATTAGTATACACAGTTCCTCATTGAAGGCGACTCCAGGATTTTAATTGATAGCACTACTGGAAAAATTCAATCCCTAGCGCATTCTATACATTGTCCGGGATATTCAAAAATTTGCTTCCATCTTGCAAGTAAGGTTGGGCATGAGACGAGATTCGGCATCCTGAAAAATATATTATTTGGACGGGATGAGATGAGATTGCATCTTTAGAAATATATCTCGTACGAGATGATCCCGTTAGGTACCAGGATGAGATCGGGACGGGATCAGGATCCTGCAAAAAAAACATAGAAGAGATAAATTGATCCTAAATTCTTGAAGAAATTTATATCTATTTTTTATAAAGTCAATATGAACTCATCCAATATTGATGAGGGTTTTATAGTGTTAGTTTTTCCATGGTATAATTGTCCTAGTTTTAAACTCGTAACTCTATATAAGTACAAGACGAACAAAATTGTAAAAATGAAAAGGGAAACAATAACTAATTAATTAAATGTTTGTAATTTGCATCTAACTAATTAATTAAGATCTCGAGAAAACTATCAAGTTTGAAAAATTAAAGGAGCTCCAGTTATCACTACATAGTTTCGTTGTGGCAACTGATATCTTTCATATGATCATCATCACCAAAGGTGAATGAATTGTCTAACGCTTGCTATGTGAAACTAGTACTGTGAATTTATGTTTAGGTTTTGGACGTCCTATTGAGTGTTTTTGAGTTCATTGTAAGATTATACACCCTAAAAATAGAACAGTTATGATCGGATACAAGTACATTTATACTTTCTGGATGGTCCCGTCCCATCCAGTTTTCAAATTTTCAGAACGGTACGATACCATCATTTAAAAAAAATTTGTCCCGTCAATTTTCGGTACGAAACTATAACAAGATCAAGATTGCGGTACGAAGTGTCCAGCCCTCCTTGCAAGTGTCTTCTTTCTAAACATTATCAAGCAAGAACAAAACTTTGTTGCATACGGGATTGCTAAACTCGGGCATTCCTCTTGAGTTCAAGCTTGCCAATCTGCTCTACCTCTAAGGTTGGGTTTGAGAGAGCTTATAAGCTTCTTTGCTTTTAAGCACCAAAGGTTTTGGTGTTTGGTAAGTCTAAAAATAAGCTACTTTTTAAAAAAGTATAAGGTGTTTTGAGGGAAAAAAAGAGAAGCTGCAAACACCCACCTTCTGCTTATAAGCTAAAAGTCAGCTTATATCTTATAAGCCCAGCTGCACCAAACCCACCCTAAATGTCAGCCGAGCTTTTTTATTTTGATAGTTTAGGAGTTGGTTATATTAGAGGCTTTTATAGTTAGATTTTACTTTTCTGTCAAAAAAAAAGGTCAATATGTGAAAGATAACCATTGGTTTAGTTCGTCTTAATTCATGAGAATCTTAAACTAGTCACTTGATGCTCTTACTTGGTCCATGAATCAAAGTACGACAGAAGAATTATTCACTTGATATTTTTACTTTATTCCGAGACCGTGACATCAAAATATACACTTGAGATAGTTGTGAAAAAGTACAAAAATAAGCTTGAAGATTCAAAAAAGCCATCACATTCACACGCACGGGGTGAAGGAATGGAATGAGTGCACAACTAAAAGAAGGGAATCGATGATGGTGATGATCCATTTCACCATTTTATTAGAACAAAAATGGTGGAAAACTGGAAATCATTACCCACCGCATCTCATACCTTTGGTTTTTCCCAAACCTAATCATTATATCTAAACCTTCCCTCTTACCTTAACTTTAAGCCTCTCTATGTTCATCATCATTCCTCCTCCCCTCACCAAACTCTCCATCTGTCTTCCTAATCCCCTACCATTTCCAAACTCCTTGTTCTCATTTTGTTTTGGACCCTTTCCATGAAATCCTATTATCATAATTGTGAATAATTTCTAAGCGAGTTGTTCTAAATAACATACTATAAGTACTCTTAACTCAATTATTTCGGATATGAGTTATTAGAATGTCTTATGTATGGTAATACATTCTTATGAATTTCTTTACCTATTTTGTGTTGTGATAACGATATTCTAGATTGTAATGTTGACAAACATTTTTCTTTATCGTATATAAATTTCTTTTGGTTTTTAAGGGATAGGAAGGAAGCAACATTTGCAGCTAACGCTGTGGCGGTAAGCAATAGTTATATTGCATCATTTGGTGCTTGGCTTTTGGGGTGGGAGTAATGGGAAGGCAATTCATTAGGTAGATGAAAGTGCTAGCTAGAAATTCTGGGTGAGAAAAGAACCTCATATAAACTAACTTCTAGGGTCACCGAACATAACCATATAGATGTATGCTGGATTGTGAAGGTAACGTTAAAGATTTTGGGTTTCTAGAATTCTTATCCCTTAAAACTTTGTATGACATGGTTTCCTAAATATTATTATTGGAACTGGGAATTGGAATCCATCCTCCCATGATGATCATTCATCATCACTTTGTATTTTGCAAGTGGGAATTGGAAAACCTACCCCAAAAGACTAGTAAAGGATATGGTTTGAATGAATGAGTACTTGCCAATTTGCTTAGAAAATGAAGATAATATGATGACTTGAGACAAGGGTTGCAAGGGAAATGAATGCATATATTCGATTCCTTTCCTTCTTTCTTTCTTTATCTTTTACATATTTTTAGTCGCAGCTATCATCAATTCCATTTTTTGGTTATTGTGAAAGTCTGAATACTTGAAACAGATACTCATAGAACAACCTTTACAAATGTAAGTAAATTGGCAAGAAAACCCAATACAGTTTATTTCTAGAGTCTTTTCGACACCAGACTGACGCTTTGGTAGTTTGTTGTGTAGGAAAATAAGGCGAAAAGTTATTGTAATTTCTCAATTGGTGTAAACTGAAAATGAAAATGATCAATTTATGAACAAGTAAAACACTATTGATCATTGAATTTGATTGCATTACTCAATTAAGGTATTATTATGACAATCACGACCATTACAAGCAATTTGTACATATGAAAATTTCTATTAGGTGATGAGGAAAAACAAATACGAACATTGTACCTTGTTTTTGAACATGTGATACTCTAAATGTTTTTGCCGTCATGACAGTCATATTTTAAAAGTGACATTACTAAAATAAATGAAGATTTATATTAGAGGTGGCAAACAGGCCGGCCCAGCCCGACCTGTTTAATCGGGTTTCAGGTCGTGTTTGGGTCGGCCCACGTCTTAACGGACTCGGGCTTGGACCGACCAATTTACTCAAATCTAAGACCTAGCCCTGCCCATGGCTCAAGCCCATAACATATTGGACCATGCTCGGGTCGGGCCCATTAATGGGCCTGTTTGTAGTTAAAAATAAAAAATAGTCTAAAATTGATATCATAGTATACCAAAACAAAAACAAATGAAAAATAACTCATATTTTCTATCGATCATTTGATTTTTTGCCAACAAACTAAAGAAATATATGATATTATGAATCATATGATCATTATTTATACTTGATAATATTTTAGCAAAACTTTTTATGGGTTAAATCAAAATGAATAATTATTAGTATTTATAAGTTATTGTTAACATTTAAAACAAATTTTATATTATTTATAAATATATAATATTCATATTATAAAGAATATATATATATATATTAAAGCGGACCGGGCCGTGAGCCTTAACTTATCGTGCCCATGGACTCATTTTTCTAGATCTGTCCCGGCCCATTAAGATAAAGTGTTTTGGCCGTGTCGAACCGATAGCGTATTTGTGCCGTGCTGGGCCATTTTTAAACGTGTCATACTTTACAGCCTGTTTACCACCTCTAATTTATACGTTACAGTAACATGCACACACCAAATAAATTTAGTTCGATATAAAAATTTTAAAAATTAAGCAGTATCTCTATTAAAGCTAGTCTTCGTAGCATATCGATATCATATATGAATCTAAAATTGAAAGAAAAAGCAGGTAAGAAAATAAGAGTACCGAGTACTTGAGAAAATTATGGCAAATGAGTAGAGGAAGACTGAAGAAAAAGGAAATGAGTAGGTACTTCCGTAATTGTAACAAAATTACTCATCACTTTCAAAAAAAATAATAATCATGAAAAAAAGAAAATCGAGGAGAGGGACAATGATGGCGTGTGCGTGGAACGAAAAGAACGACAAGGAAAGAGCGTGGACCGATAGGAGCTAGCTGACGTGGCGAGAGGAGAGTGGGTAGAGTAATGAGAAGAGAGAGAGGAAGAAGCAAGAGACGAGCAAGAGTTTTGAAGGAGAAGAGAGAAATGGGGTGGGGATAGCTTGTTCATTGTCGTCTCTGGGTTTTGGGGAGTGCTGGTGTTTATATAAGTTGAAGAGTTGTGAGTTCGGGTTATCGGGTTTAGAGTTGGGTTAGACGGGTCAGTGGTGGTTCGCATGGAAGGGGTGGTCATGCTGAGGCAGCTCATCGGTCAGCTTCAGGAGTTCGTCCAAGTCTACGGCTCTCCACCACCGCAGCCTCTTCAGCAGTTTCCCCAACTTAACCACCCCAGGTTTCTCTCTCACTAGATCGAAAAGCAGTCTTTTTTACCAGTCATTTGTTCAGTTACTTGTTCAATCTTTCATTATGTTTCATTTTATTCATTATCTGATTCTAAAGTTGATAACTTTGTTTGATTTTCCACCTGGGTTTGGTGAAATTGGTAATTTTTGGACTCTAACATGATTTTTTGCTGTTTCAATGTGTGCCCTTTTGTGCGTTTTTATGCATATTGTCTTGCTGCTGTGTTCTATCTCATTATCTGGCACTAAAGTTTTGAGCTTTATTGGATTTTCTGGATTTAGAGGTTCATTGGGCCAAAATCCCAATATTCGATTTTCCTGTCCTTAGTATTTAGAAAGTGTGGTGTGACTGGTGTCACTGTCCGGCTGGAGTTGAGATTGGGTGGTGTTCTTAGATAGGTTGTTAACACCGGACATGTGGTTCTTGTCGTTTCTGTTTCTGGGGCTAGTTAATTGGGTTTGCGAAGGCTAACTAGAAGAGGGGAAGGAGAAAAAACAGCTAAATAGTCTTGCTTGAGTTAGTCATGCTAAGTAAGGTTAATTGGTACGAGACATTGGTTGATTTAGGGAATCAATAATAGTCACAAGACATGACAATGATGACATGCAGACTGCATTGTTGGTTCTCTATGTTTACAAATGAAGCGTTGACACAGAACCAGTGTCTATATGTTGTAGGCCTTGTGAGTTTCAGATTTCAATAAAGCTGCCAAGTCTTTTCAAGATAGAATTTGATGTTAGACAGTGCCTCACCTGTGCATGCCCTAGGCATAACCTCTTGATTACATTTTTGCTTGATTGACTTCAATTTTTGAAAATTGACTGTGCCTTTTATAAAGTTTGGCAAACTTCCCATAAGCAAGACAATCTGAAAATTGTATCTTCTAGTTCAAGAGAACCCTGCAGGGCCTCTGAGGAAAAGCATCATATTTTTAGTATTCATTTAAGAAATTGTTAATGTGCATTGACATATTGTCCTAGTGTATTTTCTCCATGACTGATCTTGATGGAAAATTTCTACAACTATTGAATCAAGTTATCTTGGGTGAATCCTTGAAGACATCTGTATTTCATAGTCTTGCCTAATACTACTGCAAGACCCCTCCTTTCTTTCAAGGTAGACTCATAAAGCTTTTTTATCTCTTATATCCTGTCAACTGCAAGCTCTGTAAGCTTTACTTATTTTCTTTACATATTGCGCATTGCTTGACTAATCTATGAGAAGCTGGATGAGGTTACTTTTTAAGGCTCTCTAGCATGGATACAATTTAGGAAATATGTGCTACACGATAGCTATATGGGGGCTGCAGAGAGTTACTTAGTGTAATTTAAACTTGTTTTGTAGCAAGTTGACTTGAAGTAAATCTTTAAGAACCGAAATTAATATGCCACAGCTATTACCATGTAGTAATGCTCTCCACTCTATCATGAATCGGTATAGTTTTTATTTGTTAGTGGTAACAACCCAGATTTGTATAGTGCGACATATTTAAAGTTTCAAACTCAATAGTTCAGAACTTGTTATAATCTATGTTTGCTTGCTTTTACATACATCATTGTCATTCATCTGTGTACATTTTAGTATTACTTCTTTATTTTATATATATTTTTCCATTGTTTTGCTTATTCTTTTACAGTATGGCTCTCAAATACGGATACATGATGAACTTTTGTTCACTTTTGAATTAGGTGGTGCTGCTCCACTGTTGATGAAAGCTCTATAGACGATTACTACAGTTTTGTGATGGCAGCTGGAAAATCTGGAAGTGTCAGGATATTAGACCCTTCCAAGCCTCCTCCTAGTAAGAGATCTCGTAAGGAGCGAACCCGCGGTAAATCATCAGGAACCACAAATACCTCTGAGCCTATGAAACAACATATTTGGAAAGATTTCCCAGAAGACCTTTATGAAGCTGTCATTGCAAGGCTTCCAATTGCCACATTTTTCCGTTTTCGCTCTGTTTGCAGGAAATGGAATTCCTTGCTGGACTCTGAAAGTTTCTCTCAGCATTGTACAGAGATCCCACAAACTAATCCATGGTTTTACACCATCACCCATGAAAATGTGAATTCTGGGGCCATGTATGACCCTTCCTTGAAGAAGTGGCACCATCCAACGATTTCTTCTCTGCCAACAAAGTTGATCGTCTTGCCAGTGGCTTCAGCAGGGGGCCTTGTTTGCTTCCTTGATATTGGTAACAGAAACTTCTACGTGTGTAACCCACTGAATCAATCTTTTAAGGAGCTGCCAGCCAGGTCAGTTAAGGTCTGGTCTCGTATTGCTGTGGGGATGACTCTGAATGGGAATTCTACCAGTGGGGGCTACAAGGTAATGTGGGTGGGTTGTGATGGTGAGTATGAAGTTTATGACTCAGTAAGGAACTCTTGGACTCACCCTGGAAGCATACCATCAAGTGTTAAGCTGCCATTATCCCTGAATTTCCGGTCACAGTCTGTTACAATTGATAGCACACTTTACTTCATGCGGTCACGCCCTGAAGGGATTGTGTCATATGATATGGTCACTGGGGTTTGGAAGCAGTTTATAATTCCCACACCACTGGATCTGACTGACCACACACTTGCTGAATGTGGAGGCCGGATCATGCTGGTGGGTTTGTTGTCAAAGAATGCTGCTACATGCGTGTGCATTTGGGAGCTGCAGAAAATGACACTTTTGTGGAAGGAGGTTGACAGAATGCCAAATATATGGTGCTTGGAGTTTTACGGCAAGCACGTTAGGATGACTTGCCTGGGTAATAAAGGTTTACTCATGTTGTCCTTGAGGTCGAGACAGATGAACCGCTTGGTTACTTACAATGTTTCGAGCAGGGAATGGCTGAAGGTTCCTGGTTGTGTGGTGCCACATGGGAGGAAGCGGCAATGGATTGCATGTGGCACATCATTTTATCCATGCCTGACTGCTGTGGCTTGAATCAGCTTACTCTGGTGGGTTTCAGCATGTCAAGGATGGGGATGAATTTTCAATCACAATTGGTTTATCATGGTTGGTTGCAAAGCTTTCACTGCCAACTTGTTTCCAGCCAAGTTTCATTGTTGTCGTTTTAATGCAGACAATTTCACGGATCTTATCATTTGTAATTTTCTTCCATGTACAATCTTTAACTTAATTTATTTGACTTCTGAAGACAGTTTAGAATGCCTTATTGTGAATTCAGCTAGATAAATGTGTTCTTATTTGAATTCTGAACAGTTTAGACTTTAGAATGCCTTATTGTGAATTCAGCTAGATGAATTCAACTTGATTTATTTGAATTCTGATAGCTGGTCTCGTATTGCTGGTTGAAACGATAGAAATTCTGTACTCTAATGTATGTTGTATGCAGGTGCATTCACATATGACAGATCTAATGGACATAATCATACCGCATCACTTCCTGCTCGATTACATTGATGTCTTACTGATTGTTATGGAATTGCTTCATCTTGGTTTACTCTTGCAAGTCGCAATATGGGGAAGTGGGATGCCATCAAATATATAATTTTCGATTATTTATCAGCTGTTAATAATCAGAAGACTGCTTACAGTATTTGATTACGATTAACAAAATTATATAACGCAATTATGACTTGTTGGGCACAGCTCTCAGAGGTTGAGCCATCTGTAAGGTCATGCCAAACTTCCCCTCCATGTTCAGTCTCAGGTACAACTCCATCTTCAAGCCTCCAATCAAAGCAGTTAACAAGAGACCCTAACATCATCTGTAATATTCTCATTACTAAAGGCAGCCCCGGACATGTTCTCCTCCCACCACCAAATGGAAGAAGCTCAAAGTTTCTTCCCATAACGTCAATCTCATTCTCCAACCCCAAGAACCAGTGACGGATCCATAATCGAATTGTTACCCGGGCTAATTGTAACCCAAAAAAAATTGATGTACTATATTGATGTACTATTGTTACCCGGGCTATTGTAACACCCACAATATTGATGTACTAAGAATTAAACAGAAATTCACAAATAGTCAATATTCCTAAAGTTTTTTTTCGTCGACTTTAGTCTCTATATTTTAGTCGACGAAAAAAGAATTTATCGTGGGTTATAATATAATAAATAAAATATATATAAATACCATAGCCGATGATGACGTAATAAATTCATCGGCTATGGTATAATAAATAAAATAAATTAAATATCATAGCCGACGATAAAGCATTAAATTTGTCGGTTATAGTGTCGGTGCCGATATATTCTTTCTCTCTATAGGTAGCTCTATATTTGAGGGTTATTTTTCAATAAACTTTTATACCACTAGTTGCATCTCATCAATTTAAAACTATTTTGTGTTGAAGGTCCAGCTAAAATACGTAATTTAGACGGTCAAATGATCGTTTCCGTGCGTTTAATGGGTTTGACTTACGAGATTGAGTGTCTGGATTGAGCCCTTAACGTTATCGGATCAAGTTGAATTTTTTCCATACATGTATTTTATCATGATGGTCATATTTTCGTTTCTTAAGTTTGATCATCGGAATCACGATGTAGCCACTAATATTGTATAACTTAGTTACTAAGTTTTAAATAAATGTTTCATTTCAAAAATAAACTCTACGTAGAACCTTCAAACTAAAAAAAGTCGTGAAATAAGATATGACCAGAATGGTGAAATACGTCTACAGTTGAAAAATCACGTAATTTCAGTAAAGTCTAAGTGCTGATAGTTACGGTCAATGTAATTTACCATTCTTTTCTCCCTATGGGTAGCCCTATCTTCGGGGGTTATTTTTTAGTAAATTTTTATACCACTGGTTGCGTCTCATCGATTTAAAACTATTTTGTGTAGAAGAACTGGCCAAAATACGTAATTTAGACAGTCAAATTCTGTGCGTTTAGAGGTTTGACTTACGAGATTGACCATCCGGATCGAGCCATTAATGTTATTGGATGAAGTTTAATTTTTTTCCATACATGTATTTTATCATGATGGTCATATCAGAGGGTCGGATTTTCGTTTCTTAAGTTTGATCATGGGAATCACGATGTAGCCACTAATGTTGTATAACTTAGTTACCAAGTTTTAAATAAATGTCACATTTCAAAAACAAACTCTACGTAGATCCTTCAAACTCAAAAAAGTCGTGAAATAAGATATTACCGAAATTGTGAAATATGTCTACGGTTGAAAAATCAAGTAATTCTGGTAAAATTTCGGTGCTGATACTAACAGTCAACCCTATTTACCGTTATTTATCCCTATAGGGAGCCCTATCTTCGAGGGGTAAATGTCTCAAAATTTTTAGATGGGCGATTTTGTCTCATCATGGTGAGAGTTAGTTGTGTTGAAGCTTCGACTAAAATACCTCATATAGATGCATATATGAGTGTTTTCGTCTGTTAAATAATTATCTGAAAATAGAAAAACTACATTTTAAAGCCCTAAACAGACTTGGATGGCCAAAAAGCCCATAGGTTGTGGCATAGCCACGAGTTTAACTTGTAGACCCTTTTCGCTTCCAGATTGGTATCACAATAGTCAATCAGACACCGAACACGACGTGTGACAATTTTGTCAGTAAATTGTACTTTAACCGACGAAATACCACGTGGCGTCGGCTAAAGTATAGCCGACGACATGTGTCATTCTGTCGGCTAAAGTACCCTCAAAATTTTTTGTGGCAAAATTCTCACAAAAAATTTAAATTTTTTCTCTATCTTTCGTCTCTCTCCCTTGTCATCTTCATCTCTCTTCCTCCTCCTCCACCACAGCTTCTCCTCCTCCAAACATGAAAAATAAATTAAAAATAATAATTATTTTTTAAACTTAAGTCGACGAAATACAAACTTTAGATGACGAAATACTAACTTTAGACGACGAAATACAAACTTTAGCTGAGGAAATTCAAACTTTAGGCTACGAAATTCAAACTTTAGGCGACAAGTTACAATCTTTAGGCGACAAGTTACAATCTTTAGGCGACGAAAGTCAAACTTTAGCCGACGAGTTGCACACTTTAGGCGATAAAATTTCGTCAGCTAAAATTTAATCGGCCAACCATTTTGACCAACAGGGGAAGAAAGTCAATTTTGACAAAAATATCGTCGCCTAAAGTCCAAACATTCGTCGTCTAAAGTCCAGACTTTGACGACGATTTACATTTATTTAGTCGGTTAAGATTTTTGCCGACGACCTTTTTCTGACGACTTCTTAGCCGACGAAAATCTTTCGTCGGCTAAAGTAGTTTGCTGGTAGTGACAATTAACAGCTGAGGCAATCAATTTAAATAAAAAGAATACATCCTAATATTAAGAGTTAATCTAAATAAATTATATATTAATATGACCAAGTATTACATCTCCTTCTCCTTATGATGCTGTTAAGCTTAATATTGATGGTCCAAGATTATCTCCTAATGGTTTCATAGCCGCTCGGGGCTAATTCGAAATAGTGATGGAGATTGGCTTTGTGATTTTGAAGCTAATCTTGGTGTTGGAGAAATTCTTCTGGCTGAATTGTGTGCTATTTGCATTGGTTTGAAAATGGCAGCATGTCATAATGTAACTCATATTTTGGTTGAGTCTGATTCTGTTCTTGTACTTAATTTGGTTAAAAAGGACCGTGATGATACCCATCATCTTCATGGCCTTCTCACAGTGTGCAAAACTTTTTGGTTGAGAAATTAAGATTGCTCTAATTTTCATATCTACCAAGAATGCAATATATCGACGGATAACTTAGCCAATACACTATTTCTTTGAAAATCCGTCTCCTTATATTTTAGGAAGACTTCAGAAAGACAAAAACAGTCTTTTTTTTTGTCGCAAAGGGGGCACTAAGGCCCAACAGAGAAGAACAAAGAGAAAGAACAAGGCAATAACTGGCGCACAAGTCTTCCTGACTCTAGTCACACCATGAAGATCATCAAGGAAAGCAGAAACAACATGATCAGGAGGCTCAGACAGCCAAATCAGACCAGGGGCACAGCTGATGCTCATCTTGGCTAAAGAGTCTACAGTAATGTTACACTCCCTGAAGATGTGTCAAACTTGCATACTTTCCATGTAGGAATAGAGAAAATGACAGCCTGCAGTGAGAGAACTAAGAGGGTGACATGACACATCAGCATGATGAAACATATTCATAAGGATGCCAGAGTCTGATTCAACTTCTAGATGCATCACATTAAGCTCTCTAGCGACTTTCAACCCATAATAGATGCCCTAAGTTTCAGCATCCACAATTGTACCAAGGCCAAGATTAATCTGAAAACTAGCAATCCAATTACCCTTATGATATCTAATCTCTCCTCCAACACCAATCTTTCCTGAAACATATGACCTGGAGCCATTCACTTTGAGCTTAGAACAGTTTTCAGGGGATCTCTTCCGAATAAAGGCATTGAAATCACAGTCCATAGAAACTTTGGCCTTAAAAACAGCAGCATTCCACTCAACAGTAGTGTTTGAAATGATTCTCCCAGGATTAGAAGGAAACACATATGTGGAATCAAAAATCATTTTATTTCTCCACTTCCAAAGAAACCAACACATAACAATGAAAAAGTCACACCATTTGATTCCCTTGTGAGTAGCTATTTTGCAACTAAGGTTAGCATTTAACCAACCTTGCCAATCTAGAGAAAAGGAATTGAAAATAGAAATAGGCTTTGAGATGGAATTCTATACCAGCCTAGGTTCTAAAAAACGGCCGAGGCGACCGTCTAGGCGCCGCCTAGGCGCCAAGAGGAGCATACCGTCCCGATTCTGACCAAAAAGGCGTTTTTGGGAGGATGGCCGATTTCTGAGTGACTAATCGGCTGGGCGGCCGACTAATCGGCTGTTGCCTTTATATGTTTTTATAGTTACTTGGTGGAATATTTATGGAAACCAAATACCAAATATGCAAAGTATGGCTAAAAAAATACTTGGTTTGACAACAAGTTCATCCTGATGTGAAAGGAATTGGAGTGCTTTTGAGAGGGTAATTATTATTTGCTTATTTAATTTAGTTATGCAATCATAGTCTCTTAATAATTAATATTTATGATAATTTACTCTTTTATTTTTAAATTTAGATTCATTCAAAGAAAATGAATAGACTTGATACAACAAGGTTGAATAATTTAGTCAATGTCCAATTCAATGCCAAGATTATGAACAAAAAGAAAAGAGAGAAAGAGTAAAAGGTGGATGTTCTTCTTGCTAGTCAAGCTACTATGACACAAGGTTGGATTGTTGATGATGGTGATGAGGATGTTTTGTCCGATCTTACTAGTGAAATGGTTGGAGATGATTTGGGAGTGGATAGTGTCTTAGAGCCTAGGAGAAGTTCTAGGATTCAAGAAATACGAGAACTTGAAGAAGATTTTGTATCGGATGAAGAGGAAGAAGAAGCTATGGATTTTGACTTTGAATCCGATATCGAAGAAGTACTTGAATGATGTGGAGAAGAAGAATTGGAGGAATAGACTTGCAAGAAGCTAAGAATGTATTTTCCATATTTGAATTGTTTTTCTTATTTTACTAAGACCATTGTTGATTAATTGTGTTTCTCATTTTCAGATTTTTCTAAGGACATTGTTGTTTAATTACATTATTTACATGCCGACGTTGTATTTGAATTGTGATTTTTATTTTCCTATGAACAATGTTGTTAAACATTTTGAAGGACATGTGCTATGTTTTTTTAACTCTTTGAAGATGTTATATTTTATTTTTTCTTTAATTTCAGATTTTATTATATATATTTTAATAGTATATATATTTATTTGTTATTAAAAATATAAAATAAATATAAAAATACAAAACCGATTAATCTCCGATTAATCCTCTGGGCGCTGGTTCCTGGCTGTCCTCTCGACTAGCGCCCAGCGATTTTTACAACCTTGATACCAGCTGAGCTTGAGAGCAATCTCTAAAAAGATGAATAAGATTCTCATCCTCATTGTTACAGATATAACAAATTGCCATGTCAGTAAACCCTCTAGTGACCCTTTGAACTTTAGTCAGCAATTTCTGATGCAACATCACCCATAGAAAGGCCTTATGTTTAGGGGAAACATTAAAACTCCAAATTCTCTTCCAAATAGGGTCAGCATGCTGATCAAGGTCAAAAATAGAATTACAGGCTAACTTAACAGATAAACAACTATTAGATGTGGCAGACCAAATCTTGACATCCTCACCACAACCCTCAAAGCCAGTAGGAATGTTTAAGATGACATTAACAATATGGGCAGGGAGAGAAATAGTAAAGTATCCTTTAGGCAAATCAACCAGACGCAAACCACCCTTAGTCTGCCACTTACACCTCAGACTCTTAAGGATGAAATCAAAATAGTTCGTTGAGTTAGACTTACCCATAAGCTTGATGATAACAGAGTATCTCCAATCAAAGTCCAGTTTGCTAAGGACCTTTTCCGAGAACGAAACGTTTAGGCCATGCTTACCTTGGGAGTAAGAGCAGTCACTATCAGAGAAATCAGACTCCTCAAACATGGTTGCAGAAAACGTATTAGTCAAATCCTTGAGCATCGAGACATAGCTCGGTAGAGACTGAGTAGAAGGAGCTTGGAAACAAGAAGAATCAACATCCTCCATACGTAAAGCAATCAAATCTGAAGACATATCATGACCAAATTTAGAATGCTTCCCATGACTCATCACAGATACCGGGACTCTGCCACTTCCAGAAAGAAGGGCGGAGAAAATGAAGACCGTCGACACTACCAGAAAAGAAAAGGAGTGCCTAGAGATTGAACGAAAATGAAAAGGAAAATTGCCAATACAGAAGCGAGCTCATGAACGGCTAGATGGAGAAGGCCCGTTCCATATTTCCACTGTTAGCATGTCTCTTCTTTTTCAGGACAAAGGTCTTTTACGACCAAAACTTGGTAATACTTAATTAGTTTGTTTTTGAGGGTAACAAAAAAAGTTGTAACAAACTATATTCACAAGATCCCACACAAATCTACGTGTCAAAACATTTTTCCCGCCAAAAATAACCGTAAACCCTCTACATTTCCCAAAGCCTCAGAATTCTCTCTCCAAGAAATCAAACAAGAAAATGGCTTCACTCTCTCTCCTCTTCCTCCTTTTCTCTCTCCTCTCCGTCTCCACCGCCCAATCCATCACCAAAGCCGCCGGAATCCTCTCGGATTCCGGCTACAAATCCATGTCCCTCGCCCTCGACCTCGCCTCCAACTCCCTCAACCCCCAGCCGCCGTCCGTCACCGTCTTCGCTCCGTCAGACGAAGCCTTCGCCACCTCCGGCGAGCCCACTCTGGACCTCATCCGCTACCACCTCCTCCCCGTCGCCTTCCCTCTCCGATCACTCAAGTCCCTCCCCTTCGGCGCCAAGATCCCGACTCTGCTCGACGGCAACTCTCTCGCCGTCACCAATCTCCCGGTGGACCGCCTCGTCTCGCTCAACAACGTCACCGTCACGGCGTCGCTGATCTTCGACGACGGGGAGCTGATCATCTTCGGAATCGACAGGTTCTTTGACCTCTATTTCTGGATCTCGGGCCCTATTGGAAGCCCAATCCCCAAGAATCTCGGCGGCTGCTTAGCGCCGCCGCGAAACCCTAACGAAGCGAAGGCGGCGGAAACGGCGGCGTTTTACCCCTTGAGCGAAGCAAGCGAGGTTCTGAGGTCGAAAGGCTGCTCTGTTATGGCTTGGCTTCTCGAAATGCAATTCCATGGGTTTCTCAAGTACCAGACCATGTTGACCGTCTTCGCTCCCGTTGATCGAGTCATGGTGAACCGGATCGGAGACCTGAGCGAGTTCCCGTCGGTCTTGAGCCGCCACGTCGTCCCTTGCCGGCTTTCTTGGAGCGACTTGAAGAGCCTTGAGGACGGGAGTCAGCTGAGGACTAATTTGCAAGGGTTCTTCATCAACGTGAGTCGATACGACGGCGTTTTGGAGCTTAATAAGGTCTCGGTGATAATGCCGGAAGTATATCAGAACGGCTGGCTTGTGGTTCACGGGATCAGTGAGGTTCTTGAGCTTCCGCAACAGAGGAGCCCAATTGAGAGCCCAGTTGTGAGCCCAACGGAGCCCAATCCAGTGGTGAAACCGGTGCCTCCTCCACCCCAGTCTCAGGCAGTTGATCGCCGCTCCGGTGAGGCTCTTTGTTTTCCCGGTGAGGTTCTTTGTTTCAGGGATTCTTTTGTGGTGTTCTTGGTAGCTTTAGTGTTGTATTGCTTTTTGTGAGATTGAGTTTTATGTTGTGAAAATGTGAACTGCTTGTGAAGAATATGGTGTAAAATTGATGCAACTTGTAAGCTCAATTCCAGTTCATGTATGACAATTTTGTAAAGTTTGTTCAGAATCTGATTTGGAAATTGGAATGTTGATCTTGCAGTTTATGCTTTCGATTTCGTTGCAGTTTTTGCTTTCGATTTCGTTGCAGTTTTTGCTTTCGATTTTCGTCTCAAGAATGACGCGACACTGAGTAGAATTGCTAGGGTGATACTGTTTTGAATTTCATAGTGGGCTTATTTGCAAACCAACTCCAAATTCTTGTTCTGAAGTACTAATGGGTATTGTGAGGGTTGTCTGTTCTTATTAGAAGTTTAGAATTAGAGCAAACTGGGTTGTGGAATTTGATTTGATTATTATGAACATAGGTTGCCTGAAGGAACAAGCTGAAATCTGTAACTAGGAATATCCACTAATTCAAATTGTTCATGACAAGCTGAAATCAGTTTACAATGGTCAGACAACTACTCAAGCTATAAGGGGAATAAGAATAGGTGCATATGGCACCAAAGATGTTCAAGATAGGAAGTTATATATGAGATGATTTAGCAGAGTCTATGTCTATTGATACTCTATCAATCTCCTTTTCTGTTTTGCTGTGAAACTTGGATAGGTTTATGAGTTATTATAGCACTTGATCACATTAGTAAGAAGAAAGATATGCAGAATATTAGTCAGATGTGAATGATATATCTAGATATAGATGATTCAGGAACAATACACTTCTACATACAAACAACTAGAACTGTGCTTGTGTTTATATAGAAATAAGCATGTGGTTTCTAAATGCTTGACTTTAGATACTGGGATGCAGATGCATCAACAAATACACTTCACCAAGGTGAATTAGTTCACGGTTTAGTGTCTGTTAATCCAAAAATGGTATCTTCCTTGCTTGCTCATAATGAGCACATAGCACTAGTTAGCAGCCATCTGTTGTACATTAGCTCTTCCCACCAAAACTAAATTATGACAGTCTTTTCCCCCAACTTCAAGAAGGGCTTGCTTGAGGTTAATAAACAACTGTGTCGCAGGCCGAATACCCTCGTCTAAAATTGCTTGCAAGTACCTGAAAGCCTTGTTCTCAAGCGCCGACACTGTTGAGCTTGAGACTCATATCAGTTGACTGTTGCTTAAGCTTTCTGAAATTGAAATACTTGTTGCAATGCTACTAGACTAGCATTGGGATTGCCACCTAAACCAGCATTTGCAGCGCCATGAAAGTTAGCCAAATTCATCATGGCACTGACCTCATGGTTCTCACCCCTTACTGACTACCCCCTCCAAATTGATGTTACCACCGCCCAATTGAGATTATATTGCTAAATTTTTAGAGCTGTATCGTTTTAGGATCAATCCCACCTGGCTCAAATGATTAGTTGCCTTGCTACCTTGCACGTTCTGATTTGGGTGCTGCGCGCATACGCATTAGGGCCTCTCTGCCATCTCATCCAGTAGTTGGAGTTGAGGGTTCCTTGTTAGTAAATGCCATAAAATAAGTAACATGCCCCTTATGCAATCTTAGCACTTAGCAGCTACTGTTATGCATTAGCTCTTCAAACCAAATCTAAACCATGACGCACGTTCTATTCCACCAACAACAAGAATTAAACAACTCTGTCACAGCCCGAATACCCACATGTAGCAACTCTGCAACTGCTGCCTAACGCGTGTAGTCACAAAACGCCACCAATGTTGAGCTTCTTGAGCCTGATATCCGCTGCCTGCTGCATGCTTAAGCTTTCTGAAATCGAAGTGCTTGTTGCAATGCTGCTTCTCCTGCAGTCCTGCTAGACTAAACCAGCAGCAGTAGGACTGTGGTTCACGGAATTATACAAAACAATTGGCTTGTGGTTCACGGAATCAGTGAGCTTCTTGAGTTTCTACCGGAGAAAGTGGTGGCTTCTTCGCCTGTTAGAATTTGAGCATTACATGAGGTATAAATATGGTAATTCTAGGCACAGACCCCATCCAGCAATCTAAGCACTTAGCAGCCATCGCACATTAGCTCTTGGCTTTATCGCTGTTTAGCTTGACGCGGCTAGTAGGGTTTCTCATTTTGTCAATCTTCAATCCGAAACTTATGACAGCATCCTTTCTCCCATCATCAAGAAGGGCTTGCTTTAGGCTAAGTGGCTAACCAACTGTCTTGGAGGCCCAACATCCATGTCTAGCATTTCTTGAAAGTTCCTGCAAGCCTCGTCTAACTTGTTCTCATGGCACAAGTTGATCAATGTGGAGAACATGTCCATCCTGGCAGGACGCCTTTAGTTTTCATCTGATCCCAAACCTGTAATGCCATATCCACTCGAATCTCGTTGCAAAACATCCTCAGTAGTATTAGGTATGTACAAAACAAGTATTTCATATGTGCCTACTGTTGGTTCGCAAAGTTGAGTAGTGCAAGCCTTAGCTGCAGATCCAGGCAAAGCCAAGACATGAGAGCATGGAGCTCAAAAAATCCATATCTTATCTCTACTGCAGTAGCAAGTACGTACCACCCCTCTAAAAGAATTGATCCAAAATGTGGCGGATTATTTGAAATGGCTCTAGTTACTGATAGGTTGCCTGCGATAGGTCATCAGTTTGCACTTAAGCTCCTATTTGATGAATCCTGCTCAAATTAGTCACTACAAATCTGCTTAAACCCTATCTGCATACAAATTGCTTATGAAGTTATAATTTATAGCGAATTGGGAGCCAAAAGCCTATTCCACTGTTGTAACAATTCATAATCTGCAAATGAATAACCACGAAACTAAAAACTCAAAGCACGCACGAAACTAATTGGTAAAAAGCATTGTTGAAAATTGAATAAAATGTAACAGATAAATGAAATCTATAGGAATGGGTAGTTTATTATTTAAACTTCTTCGTTTTCACAACGTCTACATCGAAGTTTTTCCTTTCCTTCACAAGATAGAAAACCACAGCTTGCAGTACTAGATAACATTCTTGTATATCAGTTGTTTTTTCTAAAGGCTAAGAAAAGGAAAAAAGTAAAACTTCGAAACTCAGTAGAAGCAGCAGGCTCAATTTAGGCCATGCCTCCACTCGTAGCTGTCCTGATGATCTGAAACAGAGCTGTAAAACAAAACGCACAAAGAAAAGTCAGACACATTACAAAGCCACAAAAGACATTATTCCACCCTACAATCCTACATGCAAGCCACTAAAACCAGAAGTATGAAATACTGCAATCTTAAGGTCACGGCAACGGCACAAGTTTCCAAATTCGTACTTGAGTTTACAGATTCAGGCTTGACAAATGCCTCAAGGGTTGACATGAAACAATGCTAAAGCCACGTAAATCAAGCAAAACAAGGATTCACATGCAACAATGCTAAAGCCTGATACTTGGGCAACAAAATCCAATCAAAATCAACGGTAAAGATCATTAGAATCAAACCCAATCCGGCAAATTCGGCTATCAGGATTACAATTTCTCAAAACTAAATGAGAATTATTGCCCTCCTTTCTCTAATTAACGACTTCCGTCTCTGTACCGTTACTTGCATTCATATAGGTTACGAAACAACTAAACAAAATCCATACAATTCATTGAATCGTGACCAATCAGAAAATCCGATGAAACTTACATGATCCGATAACAACAAAGATGAAGAAGCCGAGGAGAATAGGACCGACGGGGTAATCCTTCCCCTTCTTGGCGGTCGTCTCCGGCACCGCTCCTCTCTTGGTGATGTTCTTCTCGAACCTCTCCACCTTCCTATCCGCGAGTCGCCTCGAAGTCGTCTGCACATTCATTCAAAACCACATCAGATCTATTCAATCCATCACGGATCTGATCTCAAATTGCACATCCGGCCAATAACGAGACAAATATACCAAGGAAATTTACCATTGCTTTTCAGATTGCGGAGGAGAAAGAGTGCGCGTCGCAGGAGATTGGAGCACTTCCTTCCTGGTGGTTCTTTTTCTTTCGGAAAATTGTCGCCCTTATTTTTTGCAGTCTTGAACGCCTCCTTTCGGGTATTTATGTAGCGGATCGGGTGATAGCCTCACCCACCCTCGCGTCACGGACTTGGTTTGCTTCGATGGGATTGGTTTTCTGGGACACGCGTCGGGTTGTGAGTGGGAGTTGGGCAATCGGCGGGGGAGGTTTAATGGACGTGGAATTGGTTGACCTGGTGAGCGCTGACGGTACCGCGTAGAGTAGTGGGTCCCTGTGGCAAGACGTTTTCATTTACTGGACTTTTTCTGGTCGGATTATTTTCCGAAAATGTCATAAAAGAAATTCAACGACCAAATAAATATATATATAAATTTAGTAAATTATGATTTGGACCATATCCATTTCTTGAGAGGAAAATCATTAATTCTAATAATATTTACTTCCATTTTAGTGTGTATGTGAAAGTCATTCACATCAAGTTGTTAATGTCTCTCAATGAATGAATCAGTAACTAGAGTCATTTCAAAAAATTGTCACATGTTGAATCAAATCTTATCACCTATCCAATCATATTTCAAGAAAAAAGAATGAAAAAAATTAGAATTAATTATAAAACATCACCTAAATTATTATTTTATTTTCATTTACATATCTGACTATCAAAACCTTGCATTTTGATACCTAAAGTTACATTCTGTTAGCATTTTGATACCTTGATCACTAACACCGTTTTGAGGGTATTTTTCGTCATCTCAATATATATCATTTTTTTGTTTATTTTAACAAAATATTTTCTTTTTTGAGGTTATCAAATTCAAATAAAACAATTTTCTTTAGTAAAAATATTAAATAAAACAAGCAAACAAAAACTCCAAAATTATATATTTTTTGTAATTGTAGTGATACAAGTTGAGCAAATTAAAAAGAAATACTACAGCTGTGTGTGTATATATATATATATATTTGGACTTACTTATTGAGAAAAATAAAATAAATTAAAATACTACAACTGAATTTATTTAAATTAAATGAATTACAAGTCAATAAAAATAAGAATTAATACACCACCAAAAATAAATTATTTTGTTAAAAAAAATGAAAAAAAAATGATATGTTTATTGAGATGATGAAAATGCCTTCAAAATTTAAAGGTGTTAGTGACCAATGTATCAAAATGGTAACGGAATGAAACTTTAGGTATCAAAAAGTAAGTTTTTGATAGTTAGATATATAAATGAAAATAACATTATAGTTCAGATGGTGTTTTGTATTTAATTCAAAAAATTATCACCTCTCCATTTAGTTTTGGGGTAGTAACCATTTACCTTCACAAAAATACATCCGATGTGATTGATTACTAGCATACTTCTTATCTAAACAGCTAAACCACTAACTCCTACGTTAATATCAATAACGAACGTATGTTTATTGACGATTGTGATAGCGTTCACTTACATACTCGCTTCTTACCGAATTGTTAACGCAAGAAGAGTATTCATATTATTTGTATAATCTGCTACATGAGGGATAAAAAAATATCAAGTCTAATTATAAATCGTCTAGTACAATTTAGTCTAATGACATAAGTCTCTTCTTGTTTGTGAGAGATCATAAGTTTGACGCACACATTAGTGTATCTGATAAAAAAAAGTCTCGTTACAAATCTTTAAAATTTTGTTTTTCATTATACTTTGTACTTTTGTAGAGTTGGCGACGAGTATGCAGAAAGAAAATGACAATAAATATGAAGGTTGTGAAGAAGGAACAAGTATGATGCTAAGGCCAAATTCGTTCCCAGCTAACAAGACAAAATAAAGGCTTCTAATCCTTCTATTATGTTAGAATGTTGATTAGTCGGAAACTCAGTTGGTTACTAACCTAATCAATTAAAGGAAGTTAAATCCCTTCAAAGCTACAAAACAAAGGCCTCCACCATTACCATTATAAACCAAACTTCAAGCCATACTTGGTGGGTTACTAACTCATGCTTTTATTCTGTCCCATGTTTTGGCAAGTTGATAAAACAATGGACTACATGGTTGAGAAGCTTGCCTGTTTGTAAAACTTTCATGAACACAGAAAACAGAAGTAAATCATATCACCAATTCATTGTTGCCCAGAAATTCTTGTATCACCAATTCACCAGCAGAAAACCAGAATCATTTCAGAACTGATACTGAATCCATGATATCTGCCACTATTTAAAACTAACAACTTTTGAAGTAACAAGATTGTCATTTTACAGTCAAATAATAAGAACATCTATTCATAATATTGATGCTGCAACAAAGTCAAAAGACACTGAATCACCTTTCATTGAATCTTAAACCAAGTCGAGAATTTCATAGACATGCAACAGACTGACTGAAAAAACCAGCCAGCTTTGTTACAGCTGAAGCATGCTCCACTCTAGCATCTTGATTTGTTTTCCTAACATCTTCCACAATTCCTTAATCTCTAAGTGACTCAAGTTCACTGCCATCTATAGCTTAGAGAAAACTCAACATGATTCACTACATTACAGTCTTTAACTCTTTCATATATCATAATCACATGATCTTGTAGATTAGCTATTACCTGGAGAAGTTCCAGGAGAAATTAGTAAGGTACACGATGAGAAACCGAAACATCTTGTTTCTTGGATTTCTCCTCATGCCCATAGGAACAGTTGGTACGTCTTGAAACCGCTACTTTCACCCAAATCAAACATAGCTTGTTTAGATCCAAAAATGAAATGCTAGTGCAGTTCCCCAGCCACATTTATGCTACAGCTACCGAATACCAGCATCCCTCCTTCCGTTAGCATCAAAGTCCTTTCTTCTGGCATCGAACCTCTTCTTTCTTTCCTCGTCATTCAGATCCCTAGCGAAAATCTCTCTCGCTCTAGCCAGTGCCTCCTCATCAAAGGGGCATTTCCTCCCTCTCTTAGATGCTCGCTTATCCTCACCTGAAGCTTTGGCAGATTTAGAAGGGCCAGCAGCTCTGCCAGATGCCTGCAAGTCTACCTTTGCTGCTTTGGCAGCTTCAGAAGCACCAGCAGCTCTTGAAAATGGAGCCCAGATTACTCTCTTTTGTGTGAATGACACATGACTGATGAAACCTGTCTCTCCAACACTTTCAGAGGCTGGAGTACTCCTTCCCGTATGAGATGGGGTGGTTGACTTTGAGCCACACATGGCTGGTGGAACAATTTCTACTGCCTGAAAAAGTTTATTACAATTCAGGCAAAAAGCATTCCACCAGAGATACTTTCCTAAATACTCGAATTGCATCCTGCATTTTGGGCACTCGCACCAAAAACTTTTGGGTATTGGTTTGACAGAAGCAGGAGCAGAAGAGGGAGCTCGACGTTTGGTGCGCATATGAGCCCTTGCATTGGATTCTCTACCCTTTGTTGTTGTACCATTGGCCCCATGTGAATCTTGAGCTCCAGTTGAAAATTTCTGGTGAGCAGAACCATTAGCTCTCTGTGAAGTTTGCGCAGTTGAAACAGTCTGGTGTACAGAACTATTGGCCTCCTTTGAAGCCTGATTTGTAGTTGAAACATCCTGGTGTACTATGTTTTGGCGCACATGTACATCCCTTCTCCTGTCATATGCTACTCTCTTAGCTTTATTAGACAACAAATCACATGCGTCCTTAACTAAGTGGAACGCTCCACCAGCCCCTGGGGACTTATTCTTATCAGGGTGAAGGACAAGAACAAGTGTTCTGTACCGTTTCTTCACCGTCTCATCATCTGCCTCTGGATCCACACCAAGTATGCCATACCAATCAGGTTCCCCACCTATCTTGTTCTCTGCACACAAATATACATCAAGTGTCGCCAGAAGATGCCGAATACCATTCAGCCCTGGATACAAGGCCTGAGCCTTCAATGCAAATTTCTTCGCCCCCACTATATCCCTTTCACTGAACTTCCTCTCCGCAATCTGTTTTGCCCTAACGCCATCATCTTTATTGCACTCCATATGCCTATACTTTGTTCTTCTTTACTCTTGTTAAACTTTCTACAACTATGCTGCCTCAATTCCACTAATTCTTCCACCAAGTGATCCCTCTCAGTACTGATTCTATTAGATCAACAACAGTTTAAAAAATCACCATAAAACTCATATGCAAACATAATGATATAGCAAGAAATGCATAATAACAATGTACTAAATTCCAATTCAAGAATCAAGCCCAGCCTAATTCAAAAACAAGCACGGCTATTTCAGAATACCATTACTGCCACCACCTTGCCACACTAGACTCCTTCGAACCCATAATATTTTTATTTTTTTTATGATTCATGACTCATAATTCAAAGAGATACTCAGATGCAATGACAGAAATAAAATCACAGATACACAGATCACCATGCAACCACAGTATAACCAAAACATTGTTCAAGCACATTTTCTTAAAATTTCTGAGTCTATTCTTTCAACACATATAAAAGCATAAGCAAAAACACAGAGAACCAAAACCAATGAACATAGACAGAACCCAACTCAGAGAAATGAAGAATCATCCAATGAACCAAACTTTACTGATACTGGTAATAAAATATTGGGAGATGGGTTCTACTCACCTTGTTCTACAAACTCTATGGACTGAGGAATCTGAATTGAATCGCAGCATAGAGCCACCATGGAACAAAGAGACCACCTTTCCTGTTTTTCTATTGCCCTCCCTATTTATAACCCCCAAGAGTCCAAGACTGAAAAAAACACTGGTCACACAGCCTTAGACAGGAAGCAGAACCCAATAGAACCATGACATGGCATGGTCTTCTTCTTTACCTGAGTCAAAGAATCTTTAACCCTAATTACCCAATATGGAAGATTGGGAGGGTTGGTGGAATTTACTACTGGGGTAGTTGGTTTACTCCCCGGAGTAAAACACTAAAACCTACTCGAATCGTAATTGTTACTCTTAATTAAAACGGGATTTTTGGTGAAACTAGTTAAAAGAGTTAGGGTGCTCATAAACCAACTATTACCCATTTCTTCTCTCAATTTCAAAATGTAGCCATTGTAAAATTTATATGTTCAAGGGCTTCATAAGATTTGTTTAAAGATGTTTTTGAGTTTACCATCATTACATTTATGATCAGTTAAACTAAATCGTGCATGGAGAGTTATTCCACATGCATACATATTTTACATGCACGTAGAGTTCACAAGCAGAGATATCTATGTCTTTAATAAATGTGACCGTTTATTCGTCATATAAATAATTCTTTAATTAGATAGTATGTTTTACCTTTTTAAATTTGTCAACATGTAGTTTGAAAACATGGATGTCTATGTCTTCAACTAATGAAACCATTAATATGTCATAAGAATACTTTTCTTTTTAGATTTTATGTTTTACCCTCTCATATTCGTCCACATGCTCGTGTATGCAAAATTTGCATGCATCTAACCGTTAATTAGTTGTGAGAATAATTCTTTTTAGGTCGTTTATTTTACCTTTCAAATCGATTCACATGTTCGTATGTGAAAAATTTACATGCATGTTGAGTTCACGAACCGGGATAAGCATATCATTTATTAAATGTACTGTTAATAAAATATAAGAATAATTTTCTTTTCAGATCATTTGGTGCCAAATAAATATGTATGCTTGTGTATGAAAAATTTACATGCAGATTGAGTTCACAATAAAAGATTTTATGTATCTTTTTATTTAATGTAACCGTTAATTTGTCATACGATGTAATCGTGTGTTTTGCTTCCACATGCTCGTGCATGCAGAATCATGTACACGGAGTTTAAACACATGTTACGCCTCCAAGATGAAAATAAAAATAGTTAATGTCCATTTAGTACAATTTTTAACACCTCATTTCTTATTCCAACAAATACTTAGAGATTGTCTATTTGAATGTAAGATAACAGAGTTGTATCTAAAGTCTTATCAGACAATAATTCTAAGACTATTTTACCATCACTTCTTAAACATGCTTAGAGAAAGAAGACTTGACTGATGTTCATCACTCCATTCATCGGAGCCCATTGTCGGAATTCGATCATGAAAACTTTTATTGAATTTAATTGGAACCTCGACAAACTTTTTTAAATGTCTCTAGAGTTTCACAGAATCTTGACGGGACCATGCAAAACCCTCGACGAGATTTTTATTGGGGGATAGTAATAAGTATATGTATTATTAATTTATACTGATGCAATAAAATGCTTTACTTGGGGGTAATAAATCTGGGTAATAAACTTTTTTATTGAGGAGCAGTAATGTTGGAAAATGTGTTAGTGTAGGACAATAAATGTTTTACCGAGGTCAATGATATATTTATTAGAGGCTAATACCATAATGAATTTATAAAATGTAATGAACATTTTATAGGAAAATAATAAATATTGAAATATTTTACTTCCAATTAATTAAAAAATGTTAGAGAGTAATAAAGATGAAATCTCACCATAACATTTAAATATTTATAGAAAGTAATAAACATTTTATTGAGGGGCAATGACTGTTGAGAAATATTTTACTATCTTTTGATAAAGTACTTATTAACATCCCAAAAACGTTTATAAAAGATAAACGTTTATTGAATGACTATAAATGTTGAGAAATATTTTACTTTGTTTTGCTATCTTGTACCTTTTTCAAGATGGGGAATATTAGAGAAACGATAGCATTATACCTAATAGGGGTGTTATCGGGTGGTTTCGGTTCGGTTTTCACCTAAAATCGAAAACCAAACCGAACTTAATATTTGGTTTGGTTCGGTAAACCGTAAACCGAACCAAATTATACGGTTCGGTCGGTTTCGGTTTTTTGGGCAGTAAAAAAATATGTAAATTTCTAATATGTTGCACTAAATATCAAAATTGTAATAAAAAGATAAAAATAAATTGATTTTCTACTATCGGCACCGAGACGTTACCTGAATTACGTGATTTTTCAACTATAGCCGTATTTCACCATTTTGATCACATCTTATTGTACGACATTTTTGATAATTTTGCTTCCATGTAGAGTTGATTCACAAAGTTGTACATTTGCTTAAAACCTACTAAACAATTTATATAACATTAGTATGCATATTGTGATTTCGATGACTAAAATTAATAAACAAAAATTTGACCATTAGATATGATCATTATGATGAAATATGTCTATGGTAAAAAATTCAACTCGATCCGACAATGTTAATAGCTCAATTGAAATGGTCAACCCTAATCCGTCGTCACTTATCACACGAAAACGCTCATACTCCCTCTTTATGACGTAGTTTGGTCGAACCTTCCACACAAAAACTCTCAAGTGGAGGTTCTACGTAGATTTTTTTTTTGAAAAGGAACATTTATTTAAAACTTAGTAAATAAGTTATACAACATTAGTAGGCATGTTGTGATTCTGATGATCAAACTTGAAAAACGAAAATCTAACTGTCTGATATGACCATCATGATAAAATACATGTATGGGAAAAATTAAACTTGATCCAATAATGTTAAGGGCTCGATCCGGACGGCCAATCCCGTAAGTCAAACCCCTAAACGCATGAAAACGGTCATTTGACCGTCTAAATTACGTATTTTGGACGGACCTTCAACACAAAATAGTTTCAAAACGATGAGACGCAACCAGTGGTATAAAAATTTACTGAAAAATAACAATCAAATATAGGGCTACCCATAGGGAGAAAGAATGGTAAATTGCGTTGACCGCAACTATCAACACCGAGACTTTACAGGAATCACATGATTTTTCAACCATAAACGTATTTCACCATAACAGTCATATCTTATTTCACGATTTTTTTGAGTTTGAAGGTTCTACGTAGATTTTTTTGAAACGGAACATTTACTTAAAACTTACTAAACAAGTTATACAACATTTGTAGGCATGTTGTGATTCTGATGATCAAACTTGACAAACGAAAATCTAACCGTCTGATATGACCATCATGATAAAATACATATATGAAAAAAAAAATTCAACTTGATCCGATAAAGTTAAGGGCTCGATCTGGACGGTCAATCTCGTAAGTTAAACTTATAAACACACGAAAATGGTCATTTGACTGTCTAAATTACGTATTTTGGACGGACTTTCAACACAAAATAGTTTGAAATCAATGAGACGCAACCAGTAGTATAAAAATTTACTGAAAAATAACCTTCGAAGTTAGGGCTACTCATAGGGAGAAAGAATGGTAAATTGCATTGACCGCAACTATCGGCACCGAAACTTCACCATAATTACATGATTTTTCAACCGTAGACGTATTTCACCATTCTGATGACATCTTATTTCACAAGATTTTTGACAATTTGTCTTCTATGTTGAGTTGGTTCACAAAGTTTTACATTTGTTTAAAACGACGTCGTTTTGTATGGTTGACTATTTGACTTCGGTTTATTTGGTTCGTTTTTTGCTAGGCCAAAACCGTAAACTGAACCAAACAAGACCGGTTCAGTTATTTTCTTTTCGGTGCAGTTTCTTTCAGTTCGTTTTTTTCGGTTTCGGTTCGGTTTTTGGTGCGGTTTTTTTTCGGTTTCAAAGTAACACCCCTAATACCCAAACCCTAGAGCAAGTACGAGTACTTAGAGATCTGAGCGCCTACCCGGCTACGCCTCCGGCCTAGCCGATGCTCGTGAGGCTTGGTCAGACGGGTTTATGTGATGAGGCCTTGTCTCAAAGGAGAAGATGTAACGCCTCGTACCTAAAATTTACCCATTTAACGGATTCGCTATGTGTTACCAAGAATTTTAACCGTGAGCGGTAACTTAATAATTAACGTCCTATTTTAATTTTCTAGTTTTTCTTGATATGTCAAATTCTTATTTAAAATCCCTGATGTCAAAGTGTTTGTCATCACGAGTCTACCGATGTCTTTAGATTATTTTTCGGATCATCGAGCTATTTTTTTCTACAATTTATTGAAGTTTCGGTAAATTAATTAAATTTCTAAAAATTACAAAATATTATTGTTAAGTCTGGGTCGTAGGTCAATTAGAGTTTTAATCGTGGTCGTTGGAGCAAGTATAAAAGGGGAAACATCTGATCCGAGTTGAAAGCTCAAACACCCGAGCCCAACTTCTCTATTTCTCTCTCGGTCTCTCTTGCTCTGTAGCCCTCCGCTTGCCTCTAATCACCTTCTCTGACACAGCGCCCCCGCCTCCGGCCACCCCAAGGCGACAAGACTATTGTCCAAAGTCTTCTCTTATCCTCTCCTTCCTAGCCCAATCCACAAAATCCATGCCTGACGGTTCATGAAGGAAATCGAATCTGAGATTGAGCGGCAGTGTTCGCTGCTTTTTATCTTTTCTGGTTTTTCCGAGTTCTCCTCCGGTGTTGTTTTGGCGTGTTTGGAGCCCAACTGCGGATGGGAGACTTTAGAGTCAATTGTGGTGTTGTTTTGTGACGAGGCAGAGAGAGCTGCAGTTTAATCTGACGACGACTTTTGACGTTCTTTCTTTCCTTTCTGGCGTCGCGTCAATCATGTGGTGGTCAAGTCGAGTATGAGCGGAGGCTGGGACTCACCCTGGGAGCGCAGTTGTTACTGTGGTGGGTCAAGGCAGAGCTTGAGTTATCGACGAACTCTGGGATTAGGGTTTGGACAAATATATGTCATTAATTCCTCGGCTCTCTAAGTTTCTATGTTAGTGTTTATGTCATAATTTGGTTTGACAACGTTGACTTAGGACGTGTTGAAATGTTTAAAAGTCATACGTGATTGATCTTTCAACACACTTAAACCTTTAAGGTGTCTAACTTAGCATTCCAAATCTTCAACCTTAGACAACCATCAAGTGTCAGCGACAATCACCAAGTGATGACAATTGACATGTCAAGACTGATCATCTGACATGACAAGACTAAAGCACATCGTGACTTAACCTTAGTTAGTCTAACATGAATCTAGAGCCTCAACCTTCAAGGTTGATACTTCGACCTACAAGACCAAGAGTTCAACCTTCAAGGCTTAGACCTCGACCCTTAATTGTCATGGCCACAATCTTTAAGGCTAAAGCCTCGACCCTCAGGTCACACGTAGATATGCAATAATCAGCTGATCTACTCTCAACCAACTCTTTCATGTGTCCAAGGGCTAGCTCTCACCTACCAGAACACGTGTCGCTCACTGACGACGGGTACAGTCTAAATGCATGACCAAAAGTGATGTCATGCATATGTATCTCACTCAATCAGCCACATAAAGGTGCCAACAACCCACTCAATCAAGCACATGCTTATCATACCAATCTCATGTAGGCCAACTACCCAGCTCACCCACTTGATCAATTAGACCCATTCCTTGTCAGATCCTCAATATGTCATGGTAAGTTGGTGAAAAACTCATGCTTTCACTTTCCACGTCAGCCCTATAAATTATGCCAAATGCATAATCTCTCTCTTTCTCATTCTGTCTTGGCATGTCAAGGATGCTTCAACATAATGTCAAATAATCATAGACTTCTTATGTCTTTATTCATTGCTCAAACACTCTACCGATTTGGACGTCGAAGAGTGTTTGGTCGGTCTTAGACTGGTCATCTGATGACCTTTCTTCTCTCACTTTTGTAGATCATCCAGCTACGGAGCGCTCACCATCGAGCAGAGGAAGCTCAACGTCTAGTGGAGGAAGTCCAAGAGTAGAGTATCAGCTTCATCCAGCTAAGGAGCGCTCACCATCGAGCAGAGGAAGCTCAACGTTCAGTAGAGGATGTTCAAGAGGAGAGCATCAGCTTCATCTAACAAAGGAGGAATGACACCACCCTCACATATAGGAAGTCCATCACCCAAATGGAGTAGGCTCAAGCCGAGTGAACGAATTCTGAGAGAAGAATATTAGTTCCACTCAACAAAGGAGTGTAAATGCTCATCATCCAGTAAAGAAAGCCACCAAATAAAGGAGCGTGAAAGCTCATCATCCAATGAAGGAAGCCCCCAAATGACGAGGAAAGTCTATTAACCAAAGAAGTGCAGGAAGCTCACTATCGAGTGAATGGAGCTCACCATCAAGTGTAGAAAGCTCACCATCGAGTGAAGGAAGTCGAAGGCCACATGATTGATCACCCATGCTCAATAGGAGAGCTGTGTCCACGATTAAGAGCTCAATCTCATTGAAGGAAGTCAGATGCATAAGATCATCAAGGTCATTCCTCTAGCCACATGCGATATACCATCAAGGAGTACCACCAGTGATCAGAGATGGATGACAAAGACCACGTTTGTGGGAAAACCAACCATAACGGAAGATATATCCACTATATGAGAATGACCCCACCACTTTACACGTTAGACGTTAACAGAACTCTCATTGACTCGTTGGTGCTAAAATTGAGCACTAACAATTAGTTAGGTGTGCTTGAAACATGTGTTGGGTTGTTGAAACATTAGTTAGGCATGAGAATTGCTGGCAAGGATGAGCTTCTCAGTTACAAAGCGAGAAGAAGGTTCAGACTTCGTCTGGTTCATTGATTTGGAGAAACGGATTGTAAGTCTTGTTGTGACTTGTGAGTTTATTGTGTCGTTGTTGTGTTGGTTGGTGGCTAAAATTATTGTTTATTAATTGTATGTCGAGAACTTAGTGTTTTAGAGAATTCAGGGAGACAATGACCAATTTCCAGCAAGAAGTCGGAATCCGACGAATATTTCAGGAATTCATCAGAATTTGGCGACATATTTGGTGAATGGGCAGTCTTTTCTTGCAAAGGTTGATGATGTAGTCTTTGAGTTTTATTTTTCTTTCCGATTTGAATCTAAGTCCGATAATAGGGGGATTATTTAGGAAACCTTCCCATTTTTGGAAAGCTTCTATCTTGGAAAGCTTTTCTTTTATGAAAACTCCGACTATGAAAACCTGGTCAATTTCTAGTCAACTCAGAAAACCCTTAGTTAAATGTGGAAAGAGGTTGAATTAATACTTACATCAAAGGCCGGTTTAATTGAATTTCTTTACAGTTTTATTATCTAACGTAGGGTGGACTCGAGGATTTAGATTTTCTAGAGGCAACGCTCGAAGAGTGTTCCGAACAATGGGATGCTTGAACCTAATATTGTTAGCTGACGTTTGTTTTAAATTAAATACATGCAATGATTTATTGTATTGATTGATTTCTTTTAGTTGAAATATATTGTTGTTCATTTATGTTTGGAATCTTCTTTTATTAGTGGGGTTACTTTTATATATATATATATATATAAGCTTTCTTGGTTAAGAATATTCTTACCATAAATTTGGTACGGATTTTGCTTAATTTGTCCAACTTTTTATTCAAATTTTCTCATCTTAACGTTCATAATATATATAAATTATATATATACAAATATATATCATATCTACAAAATTTCGGCTGATTTGGTAATCGTTAAGGTCTTGAAAACGTATAAATACAATGAACGAACTGAATCTGTTTAACCGAAACTGTTCGTGTTCTTCTCTGTAAATCATAGTCTTGAATGCTCTAACGATCACCAAATGAGCTGAAAATTTTCAGAGATTATCTACTCATATAAATCTAGAAACTAAACTGTTAAGATGAGAAAGTATGATTTAAAAGTCGGTTAATTTAAGAAAATAGTCCATAATTAAACTTACGCTTACTTGTATATTTATATTTTCCTTCTTCAATAGTAGAATTGCGCTGAACCTTTGAATGTTGGTTTTGAGATTTCATTTTAGATTTTTATTAGATAACTTGGGAGGTGTTGTGAATTTTATGGAGCAGGAAGACTCCAGGTGTAAGTTTGGAGTTTGATTCTAGAAGTGTGATACAAGTTTTTGTTGAAAGGGTTGTCCATTTTCAAAAAGAGTTAAGCCGAAATTTCGGTAGAATCTTCTTTGGATGTGGTATTCGCAAGGTTTACCTCGGATTTCAAGGTGAAATTCAGGGTGGGTCCTGACAGGAGATCGGTGGGTGTTATCTCTTGTCTTTTGATTGGAGGTTGTGTTCGTCGGGGAAAAGCGAGTGGCAGTAATCGACGAGCAGATAGGGTTCTCAGGGGCTGAGCGGTGTTTGGGGATTCTTAGAGCTAGGTCGGCGGAGCCAATCGATTGTTGTCGGCACAATCGAAGATGATGCTTGGACCCTGTTCTGAGTTTGGTAGTCCTAGTGTGGGGAGGTAAGGGTTAGCGGTTGGCGTTTGGTTCGTCAATTTGATGGAGACGTCAGACATTGATCCGACAACGACGACAACGAGAGTGGGTGATGGCGAGATAAAGCTTGGGCCAAGCGAGGTGGTTTCAGCCCAACTGTTTTCTTCCCTTGGGGCTTGGTTTTCTGTTTGAGTAGAAGATTGTGTTTGGCTCTATCTTGTTTTCAGCTTTATTTTTATTTATTTTTTAGTTTTTCTATAGTTTATATTGGACTGTTTGTAGATCTAGAGCATTTTCTTAGTTATTGGATTCGGTCTTTAATTTGGTTTCTTTGATGCTTTAGGGTTGCCTTTTCTACGTAGGGTGGTCCTAGAAGTAGTCAATAATGATAGGTTGAAGACTTGTCCATTTTTTCTTATTCTCGGTGGCTGGTTATTTTGTTTGTCCAAAAGATTGATCATAGTGTTTCATCCCATTGTATTCGACATATAAATTATTTGGAGTCTATTAGATAGTTTTACATATTTTATTTCTTTATGTTATGTAATTGGACCACAACGGATTGTGTTTTGTTGTTGTAGTTATTCTTAAATTGTGATCAATCAAATTAACTTCCTTATATTAAAAAAATAAGATGGAGAATATTAATATGGCTCGGTAAGAAATAACTTCTTCTAAAGCATGCCCCGGGCGGGTGGGATCATCATCGACAAACGAATGCCGGCCTGATTGGTTCAAATCCAATTCGAACCCCCTGATAGTGTTTATTGACCGGTCCCCAGTAGATAGATTTTTTACCTTCCGAAGCTGTGAATAAAGGACTCCCCTTGGCTTTCGTTCATCAATTTTTTTAAAAGTAATTTACAGACCTACGAAACCAGGCTTTCATTCTCTCTCTTCCTATGGGAAAGAAGGAACCAGTTTCCATTCTACGAACAAATGAGACCTAAGAAACAGAGGGAGGATCTCAAACTGGGCCTCTGCAATATTAATTGGTGCTCTGATCCAACATCATTACACAACTCGCATGAAGCCCAAGGGGTCAAGCTACTTCAACACTTGGAATAAGAAATGATAATGTCATTGTCTCATACGGTCATGCCCTCATTTGTAATGTTCTGGGTGCGTGTAGTCAGTTTGCCCTCATGTCAATGTACATGTTTGTATTGTGTTCATTTCTTTGGTTCATTTGTTATGTTCATTCCTGTGAAGAATAACCTGAATCGGGAATAATCATAATGAAATGCTCAAATGGCTGGACAAATGTCACTGATGGAGAGTTAATAGATTTAGAAGGAAAATCGAAGAACGAAAATTTTGGTTACGTCGTCGACTCTTTGAAAGATATATTGTATCGTGAACCGGCACCATCATGCAGTGGTTGAGGCCCTGCAGATGATAGGGCTTCATGTTCAATGCAATCTTGATAAGACTACCTATATACTCGATCGGATGGGTGAGAGATGGAAAGATGTTACATGAAAGACGTTGCTCTCATTCTCGAATGTTATTTTTCTTGCTGATATGGCGTTGCAGATGAGATCATTTAGATAATTTCTCTCTTGCTGAAAGCCTGAAACTACAGTAATTGATCTGAAGTCGAGAATCTAGCTGAACTCCGGACAATGGAAACCATTAATCAATGGAAAACATTTTATCTTTCAAGATTATAATTAAGGGGAGAATCTAAGGTTCCAGCAAGATTCGATCGATCTTAAACTAGGGTTCCGGCAATCTAACTGTGATTACAGTTCCAATTAAGCTTTGTCTGCAGACACTTAAACAAGCAGCAATTATATAATCTTTTATTTTGAAGACAATTTCTGAGGATTCCAGAAGTTATTGGATCCATATTAAGAACCAAGCCATGATCGATCAGTGAGCTCCAAGATTCTCTATAACTTACATGCTTCAGTACAAAAATATATAAACTATCTTCCAGCAATTTATACACAGTATAAGATCCACATGTCCTTAACTACATTCATGTGCTTTTCAGCCAGATACATCTAGATATCTTTTAATCTAAACAATACCTTATGCTGACATTGTGCTTAATGCTGTATTATTTTGCATTATAATCTTTAGAATCTACATGATTGTTCTTTCTAGCTATCTATCTATGTTATACAACCATTCTTCACGTCTCGATCAGTTTAACTCAAAAGTAAAGGGATTGGGAATCCAATTCCTTTTTAAGTGTTAGGCAGCAAGGAAGGTAATGGCCTATGATTAACTGGTCGGGTTATTGCAACGTGAATCATCGGATAAACAATGTGCTATATATAAAAACCACATTGTTGTTGGAAAGGTCGCACATTCCTTAAGAACAATATATGACTACATCAATGAAATCCATTTTTTGTTTTGTAAGAGTAAGAAAGTATCATTTCAAACGGTAGGAGACGCTGAATGCTATTTGATGAATAGTGAAAAAACAAGTGCTAAAAACTTGACAGTGGTATTGTTTTTGGCACTTTCGGGGTTGGAGATGATCTGAACAATTGAAAATTTTACAAGATCACAATCCACTGAGTTCACTCTATACAACACAACACTCTTTTACCATTTGGTTTCTGTTTTGGAGAATTTTACTGCAGATGAGATGACGGGCTAGCTTTGCTGTCAATGACGAGACTTGCTAACCAGCTATTTTTGATTGTGAGAAGACAAGTAGTTGCTATAGAGACCTTTTTGTTTGCACTTTTGCTAATGATTCATAGAACTTGGCAACCAAACAAACCCATCAATTACAGATCGAAAGCGCACTAGCTAAGCTCTCATTCCTCAATACCAATATTGAAGGTGGAAGTCCAGTTCGATCTGATCATATATAGCTAGATTTAGGTAGTTGATTGAACTATACCCGTTGCATGATCGAGTACTTGGTATTGCTCAAACTGTAGTGATCGAATCGAATATATATATATATATATATATATATATATAAGATAGTAAGGATGTTCTTATCTTAGTTTTGATGTGGATTTCTTTAATTTGTCAACTTTTAGACTGTTTTTTTATCTTGGATCCGGATTCTCTTCTAATATTCCTCTCCTAATATTACCTAATAAATGCATCTGGACCGTCCAATTTTAATCAATTGCTATGATATCACCACTCTAAGGCTGGGTTTGGTGCAGCTGGGCTTATAAGGATAAGCTGACTTTTACTTATAAGCAGAAGTAGCTTATTTGCAGCTTCTCCTTTTTCCCTTTACTTTTTTAAGAAGTAGCTTATTTTTAGACTTACCAAACACCAAAACATTTGGTGCTTATAAGCAAAGGAGCTTATAAGCTCTCTCAAACTCACCCTAACTCCATAGCTATTTTCTCATATGTACTCCACTCTCCTCCATCAAAATCTCGTCACCACCATCTTCAACCCTTCATCTCCACCAGCACTACCATAACTAACGGCGAGCGCGAGCGTGACAACCACCATCACCATTGGGAATCCTAATGAGTCATCATCGGAGGTTCGACATCTGCGCCTGAATCAGAAGAAGAAGCAAATCACAGTGAGGAAAAAGGTGTTGCATCTTCCACAAGTAAGGGTGTTACTTCGAAATCGAAAACAAGAAACTGAAACAAAAAAACAAACCGAAAGAAACCGCACCGAAAAGTAAATAACCGAACCGATGTGAACCGGTCTTGTTTGGTTCAGTTTACGGTTTTGACATAACAAAAACCAAACTGAACCGAATAAACCGAAGTCAAATAGTCAACCATACAAAACGACGTCGTTTTAAGCAAATGCACAACTTTGTGAACCAACTATACATAGAAGCAAAATTATCAAAAATAACGTGAAATAAGATGTGATTGGAATGGTAAAATATGGCTATAGTTGAAAAATCACGTGATTCGGGTAACGTCTCGGTGCTGATAGTTGCGGTCAACCTTATTTACCATTATTATTCCCTATAGGAAGCCCTATCGTCGAGGGGTAAATGTTCCAGAATTTTTATATGGGCGGATGCGGCTTATCCATGTGAGAGTTTTTTTGTGTGGAATGTTCGACCAAACTACGCCATATAGAGTGAGATATGAGTGTTTCCGTGTGATAAGTGACGACAGATTAGGGTTGACCGTTTCGATCGTGCCCATAACGTTGTCGAATCCAATTGAATTTTTTATCATAGACATATTTCATCATAATGATCATATCTGGTGGTCGAATTTTTGTTTGTGAATTTTAGTCATCATAATCATAATGTGCATACTAATGTTGTATAACTTGTTTAGTAGGTTTTAAGCAAATACACAACTTTGTGAACAACTCTACATAGAAGAAAAATTATCCAAATTCTCGTGAAATAAGATGTGATTGGAATGGTGAAATACGACTATGGTTGAAAAATCACGTAATTCGGGTAACGTCTCGGTGCCGATAATAGTGGTCAACCCTATTTACCATTATTATTCTCTATGGGAAGCCCTATCGTCGAGGGGTAAATGTCTTAAAATTTTTATATGGGCGGTTGCTTCTCATCCACGTGAGAGTTTTTTACGTGGAAGGTTCGACCAAACTACGTCATATAGAGGGAGATATGAGCGTTTCCGTGTGATAAGTGACGACAGACTAGGATTGACTGTTTCGACCGAGCCCTTAACCTTGTCGGTTCCAGTTGAAATTTTTACCATAGACATCTTTCATCATAATGATCATATCTGACGGTCGAATTTTCGTTTGCGAATTTAGTTATCGGAATCATAATATGCATACTAATATTGTATAACATGTTTAGTAAGTTTTAAGCAAATGCACAAATTTTGTGAACAAACTTTTTTATATTTAGTGTAACATATTATAAATTTATATTTTTTTATTTCCCAAAAAACCTAAAAACTGAAACCGACTGAACTGTACAGTTTGGTTCAATTTACGGTTTTTCCTTAAAAAAAAACTGAAAACCGAACCGAACAAAATATTAAGTTCGGTTTGGTTTTCAGGTTTAAATGAAAATCAAACTGAAACCACCCGATAACACCCTTATCCACAAGGACAAGTTCTTTGACGAAGAGGACACCGTTGATGAAGATGATCACGATCACCAGCACCAGTCCACCACCACAATGATCACCCTTTATCTTCCCATACAGCACCGCTTGATTTTGATTGAATGTATAATCCCCAATTGTAATATCAATTGAACATTGTTTATTTCATCCAAAATCTGAATACATATGGTTGGATTAATAATAGTTTAGTGTGGTTGAGAATTGTTTGTGTTCATAGCAATTCACAATATATGATGGGATTGGCCCATTCTACTCGATTCTCTTCATCTCTTACTGGGTAACAAGATAAATAAATGGCGCCAAGAATTTTTGTTTTCTGGGTGTTGAAACAGTTGAGGAACCCAGATGGAAATGGCTTTTGAAAAAAAAAAAAGACAGATTGAAAAGATTGAATTTTAAAAGTTATCAAGTTTAAATGTTTTATAATCGATTTGATGTTATGAATTTTGATTCATGTTGCAAATTTAACAGTTTGTGTTGCTTGTTTGATAGCAGGTGTGGATTTTTTTTCGTGTGCAATTGCAGAATGTTGAAGTTTCAATTACCAGAATGGAACATCTAGGCTACCAAGATTAGCACTACGTACGTAGTATTATATGGTCTTTTGACTTTGAACATCTCATATTCAAGGGGAGTAGGATTAGAATTTGGAAAGAGAGATGATGGAGGATACATGAGAATGGGAGAGCTTCTAATGAGAACCTTATAATGAGGATCAAGTGAGGACTTTCAAATGAACGGTTAGATGATATGCACATGAGAATTAGAAAATATCAACTACAAGTGAAAACTTTGATCTAACCGTTCATTTGAAAATCCTCACTTGGTTCTCATTATAAAATCCTCATTAGAAGCTCTTTCATATGAGAAATATCTCAAAAATTGAAGTAAGAGACATCTTGACCCTTGATTATGATCCAACAATCAAGATTGTCTTATGAGACAATATTTGACTCCTCAGATGAAGATGCTTTAAGGAGGTTAAAACAAGATGATATATTTTGACAATTTATTTATTTAAAAGAACAAAGCAAGATGATCGAGGCATCTTCATACGCAATTCCTCTTTTTTAAGTTAGGAATTCTCTGGTGATTATTCATCGTCCAACGAGGGTTGAATTGTTACGTTGGAGAAAATAGATAAGAAATGCGACAGGTTTTGCCAAACTCCCACCATCGATCAAGTGGACACATCTCACTCAACCAAACTAGTCATGAAAAATAATTCAGACCACCTAGGATCCGAATCCGAACACGTGACATCCGGCGGTCTTCATCATACATCGAGCGCAACCGAACCCCTTATCGTAAAAGCGCGCCCTCGTTGGTTGCCAGCAACTCCTAACCCTAACATGCCTTGCAAGAACGAAACTGGGTTAATATAATATCGTAACGTAACTCCACCTAAATCACTTGATTAGACCAATAATTAAATCCTAAAACATATTATTAGTTTAACAGATGCTGCTGCTGCTGCTCTCTCTCTCAATTAAGCTGCAGCCTGCATGGCATGGTTGTTGTTCGATTCGATCTCCTTATTCTGGGGGGTGGGTGAGTTGCCGTAATCTCTGACGCTTTGTTTGTTAACGAGTGAAATGGAGCTTATAGGAAAGGGAAAAGGGACGTAAGTGTGTTTTATTAGTCCTCTGTTTTTGGTGAAACGAGTCATGTCGTTTACCTTCCATGCATCTTAGTTTTTAGTATTTGCTTTCGGTGTGGGACAAACCTATAGCTAAGCTAGCCAATTCTACAAGCTCTATATTATATTTCTAGCTAGCTCCCTCTCTCCCCCTCCATCTAATCAATTGGTCTTTCGTGATCGAAGCTTCCAAGTATATAGTATGGATTCATGATCAAAGAGTTTAATACATTTATGTCATGAGTTGAACATTCAAGAATCATACAATAAGTAAAATGTTGATTACAGATATTTTGACTACTGAATATATGATACGTTTATTCATAACAAGTTCTCAAATTCTGCATCGATCAATACTCCCTTATATAATACATATATTATAATTTACATTGCTTGCATCAAGCTGTTTTGGATAATACAGAATGTGACATGTTGAGTGTCCGAATTCTAACCGGTAAGAGCAAGTGTCTAACAACTTTCTCATTTTATTAGTATTTTAAATTTTAAAAAAAATTTATTGTTTTTAGGTCCAATAGATTTTCATCTCATTTCTTAAAATATGGATGCAGAAAAAAGATAAGCATTAATTCTTTAAATTTACAGCAAAACTTCAATTCTTCAAAATTAAATTCTTCACGTGTTCTAACAAAAAATTACTAAATATATAATATTTTATTAATTTTGTTATTATTAATATAAAATATATATAATTTTTTGTTATAATTAATAATGATATAGTTTATTTTATTGTTGTAATAAATGTCAAATTCTTCAATATTAGGAAGCTATCGGAGGTGTAGCAAATTTTTTAAAAAAAATTTAGCTTTTGCTTCTCCATTTTAAATTTTTTTAAGAAAGTTGTTAAGACATGTTTTAAAAAAAACCATCCATCCTGGTGGTCCGACACTAAAAGAAAACATTGTTTTTCTACGTTCAATTGAATAATTAATTCTTAAGTCATGCGTATGTTGATCAACTTCATGCATGCATTAAATTGATCGACGATTGTTAATTGATACGTGAAAATGAATTTGTCCGATTATCATGATAATTTAATGAGATCCAGTACAACAAATAAGAACAAAACCCTTCAGAGATTTAAGATAAAAATCAATGGAACTCTTGATGAGGTGGGTACTTATGTCCTTTGATGGGGACAATATATTTTGATGCAATATAATGATGGCAATGTTCATACACAGGCCACAAGCATTTGGACTTTTTCCAAGTTGAACAATACCTAATCCCTCTGCAGCGTTAAATTGAAAAAACTTGAAAAGCAAGAGCATAAAAAAAAGACTCGGACAGCCACCATTTTTATCGGAGGAAGCTTGTCGTTCATAACGAATCATGCAAGGAAACTAAGCAGGCTATTAGCTAAGCCAACGACAGCAAGTTTCCTCTGTCCCTGAATATTGATTATTGCATCACAGATTTATCATTTCTGTTTTGTTCTTTTTCCAAGCTTCTGTATAACGAAGAAGACAATTTTCCTGTACAATTCTGGATCTTTATCACAACCCTGCAACTAGATACTGTAGATGTAGATTCCACATCGAAGATGGTCAGTAAATATGATGTCTAATTATGTGTACGGTACATTTCCTGTAGTTAATTTCGTTATTAGGTCGATAACTGTGTTGGTACTACGTTTGTTAGGATCAGTAAATTCTGTAAAGTTATTCAGAATACTGGTAAATCTGTTATGAGTAGGTCAGTATTGATTACTTGATCTCTATATGGCAAAATACAACTTAGCCAAGTTTAATTGGGTGTTGGATTCAATTTCTTAAATGGTGCAAACATGTTTATAGTTTAAGTGTGTGGGAACTTCACACAATCATTTGGCACATCTATTAACGGAATGTGTGTGTATAATAAAAGGCTGGTGCGACCGCTCTCAAGTTTTTATGAATGAAACCGTTGAATACAAGAGGGGGACATGAAGCCTAAACTCCTGATTGTAAAGACCCGAAATAATATCGAGAATCCTTACAACGTAAATGTATTCAAATAAGCACCAATTACCAAGCAGTACTACTCTAATGACGACTTTATTTGCTTTCACATAACAGTGACATACTGGAAAAGCAGTCGATATGTAACACGTTTACATATCCTAATGTCTAATAATTCAGCTTTCCTATTACGTTGCCGTCACAATATTAATCTGACGACACTTAGTTTCATCCTGTCACTAGAAAGTTACGACCATTTGACCAAACAACAGCTGCGTCACCTACCTAAGACAAAAAAGACACACGATATGCATAAACCGGCACAAGGCCTACCATCTAAGTGATACAGTATTATTGGTTGTTGAAAGCCGCTTATAATGCAATAAAGCATAAATAACAAAAAAAATGAGCATTTACATCTAAGTAATTACCCAATGATGCTCACGCCTGATGAGAAGGCTGAGAACCGGACACAGACGGCGATGCTGAGTTTGCAGAAGGCGACGAGGCGGTCCAAACCCGACCCACATAGCTTTTAGTCCACATGGTACAGAGATGCTCCTCATTTCTCGTCCTCTCCCCCACACGTGACACGTAGCACCCCGACCCCCATTTGTATCTCTCTCGCGAAACCTACACGTAGCACGCTTCCATTGGCCGTCGGCAGAAGTACCGGTGCGCTGACGTGGGACGTCACTTTCACAAAGAGAGCTCCGAAGTGGGTAAGTAGTGATAGCCTAATCACTTCGTGACAAAGCCTTGATTAAAGTCCCCCTTCGTATCCGCCACTGCTTTTTCCATTTATTTACTCCTTATGCCACTGTTGTCGTCTAATTACCCCTTGCTGACGCTTTTGCCCTCGATAACGGGTCTCATTTGCTCTCCTAACCATGCTTGTGTAGCTTCTAGGGCTGGGCATTCGAAACCGGTCCTGAAGGCTCGTCCTGATTCCGTCCTGAAAATTCACGGGACGAGACGAGACTTCATTTTAAAAATTAAAGGCCCGACTCGGCCCATCCCGTTTTAAAAAAACGGGATTAGAATCAGGACGTGTTGAATAGAGCCCGTTAAGGCCCGTCCCGAATTAAAAAAAACCCTAATTATGTGATCAATACCCACAAGGTCTTAATTTTAATTAATTCACATACTATTTCAGTCTTTTTTTATTGATTCCTGATGGTTTTGACTGTGTAGATTTTGAGTAAGATCGCTTGCAATCGGCTCTAGAAGGAGCTTTTGGAGTGGCAGGTCAATCCTCCCGTGGGGTTTAAACACAAAGTCACTAACAATCTCCAAAGGTCTTCGCTTTCCTGATCGATTCTCATACTCCTTTATTTTTTTTGTTTCGTTTCTGCTTTGGTTTAGTTGTTCAATTCAATTAATTTGGTGTCGAATCTTGATCTGAAGGTGGGTGATTGAGGTGACTGGAGCGCCGGGAACTCTGTATTCGAATGAGACCTATCAGCTCCAGGTTGATTTCCCTGAGCATTACCCAACGGAGGCACCATAGGTTTGTGCAAATTCATCTGTTTTTGTGATATGTATTGTTGTTTGTTCGGTGATTATTACTTGCATAAAGTTGGTGATGGTAACTACTGAATGTGAATCTGATAACTTGTGGTGGGATGAACAGGTTATCTTTGTGCCTCCGGCTCCAATGCATCCTCATATTTACAGCAACGGTCATATATGTTTAGGTAAGTTTAAGGGTTCCATTTAAGCAGTTGTTTTGTCATTAGTTGTTGGAGTTGATCTGTCATGTGATATCACGTATCTGATTCTTATGTATTCAGTGAGTTACAACATTGTCCATTGATACTTGTCTTCTCATTCTTTTCCCCTCTGTTATTAGACTAGGATTATGATTTCCATTATTTGTTTTGGGCCCGTTTTAGTCCCGGCCCAGTCCCGTTCGGGACCGAGCCTTGTCGGGATCACATATAAAAAACGCTAATCTCGTATCGTCCCGTCCCTTTTCAAATTTCGGGTTCGGGATCAACCTAAACCCGGCCCGTCCCGACCCATGCCCACCCCTAGTTGCCTCTTCCTACATGGGACCCACCCCTAGTTACTTCTTCCTACATGGGCTTCTGTAAGGGTTCTTCTATGGGCCGTGCTTTGGCTGATTGTATATTTACAATTTTTTGTTTGTTTTTGTTTTATTGTTTGTTTTCGCATTTTGCGAGTGATAAGTCCATATATCTGTTACATAAGGAGAGTAGGGCTTTATGTATGTGTGTGCACTTCATGTGTCCTGCTCTAGATAGGTAATGAGTTCCTTGTTTTTGTCAAATGTGTGTTGTCGTCTAGTGATAGGGTGAACTACTTATTAGACATTAAGATGTGCAAGCGTGTTACATATCTAGTGATCTTTACAGCATGTAACTTTTGTTTTTATCCCCTTCTGAAAGCATATATAGTCGCCATTAGAGCGGTATCCTTTGCTAGCTAGTTGGTGCCTAGTTGAGTGTAGGTGTATTATAGGGACATTGAGCCTAAACCTCCAATTATAAAGACTTGAAATAATATCAGAAATTTCTATATTGTATTCAATAATTAAAGTTTGAGGGCAATAACTGTTGGAAAATTAAGTGAATTTCACCATTTTAATTAGCCAAATTAAATTAGATAATATAAGTGGGTGAAAGAAACTTAGTCACCAAAGTAGCATTTTTGTCTTTCATGGTTGTTTGGATTCTATAACATCTCAAAATCTTAAATAGAGTAGTAGTGAGTGTTAAATGGAATGGTAGTGGCCTTATGAAAGGTTGTAACTCATGATTTTTCATTCATGTGGCTCCAAGGTCCCCTCATGTATAAATAAGTGATATCTTCTTCATTCTTAACACACCAACTCAAATCATATCCTCCCCTCTTGAGTTCTATTTCTCCCTCTAGTTTGTAGTGTTCTGATGATAGATAGAAGGTACTACAAGTTCGTCAGAGTGTTTTTGGCAGCAATGCAGCTCCAAAACACAAGTGAACATTGTAATCTAGGAGACAAGTGTCATCAAACTTTTTGCACCGGTATAGGAGACATAAATTTTCTTAAGGAAAGTGTGTGAGACACACGACTCGGCTTCATCATTTTCCTATTCCCCTTTATACGAGTTGGTAACATTGGTATTCTTCATGTTCTTCTTGTGTTTTTTATTTTATAATTATTTATTTTAATTATAAAATTAAATTTATGAATACATATATTTGCAATATCAAACCCACTTTTGTTACAATCTTAAGACAATTTAGTATTGCTCGGTTATCATTCTTTCTAACTACGCATACTCAGTTGGGCGCAATGTCTAGGTTAGAATAATCGAGACAATATACATAAGCGGGCCTCACCCCATTGAATCCTCATCATCTTACTTGGTCATATCTGATTGGAATTACTGAACAGATTGAGTTGTAACCAAATTAATATTGATATTGCTTATGTATATGTGAACAATTAGTTTGTATTGCATGTGTGTTAACATATTTTCATAAATGGAAATTGATTTTGGAAAATCTGTGGATGGGAGTAGCGTTTCGACCTAAGTGCCTAGCATCCTTGTTACTCATGTACTTGTCTCTGTATCTCACGATGAGAAGCTTGAGAAGTTCATTAAGCTTCATTTTAAGAGGTGGCAACAGAAGATTATGTTTTATCTGAGCACTCTGAATCTAGCAAGATTCCTGACTGAGAAAGCTCCTGAGCTCAAAGAAGATATGAAAAATTATGAGAAAAAGATTGTCACTGTAAATGTATAGAATAGTCGTGGATATCTATGTCAGAACTATATCATGAACGACTTAGCCGACTCACTGTACAATGTGTACATTAGTATGAGAACTGCTAAAGAGCTATGTGAATCCCTTGAAAAGAAATATAAAACATAGGATGTCGGTGCCAAGAAGTTTATTGTGGGTCGTTTCCTTGATTAAAATATGGTGGATTCTAAGACTGTGATGAGTCAATTATCAGAAATCTAATTGATCCTGCATGAAATTCATGAATCTTGGTAAAGCTTTCAGGTGACATGTGTTATCGAGAAATTGCCACCAGCTTGGAAAGACTTCAAGAACTACTTGAAGCGCAAGTGAAATGAAATGAGCACGTAAGGTCTAGGGGTTAGGCTTCGCATTGAAGAAGACAACCAATGATCTAAAAAGAAGACTTTGGTAAGTGGCTACTCTGCCAAGGAAAATGTTGTGGAACATGGTTAAAGCTCAAAGACCAAAAAGTTCAAAAATAAAAGGCCCATGCTGGGACCAAGATGAGGCATTTCTAAAAAGCTATGATTTGAAGACAAGTGATTCAATTGTGACAAGAATGGTCACAGAGATGTTGATTGTAACAAGCCAAAGAAGAAGAAAAATAACGAGGTCAATATGATTGAAGAAGTCACAAGAGATGTCTCTGACATTAACCTCTTTGTTGTTGTCTCTGAGGTAAACATGGTGGGCTCAAATCCAAAAGAGTGGTGACTCGACACTGAAGCTACTCGTCAAGTCTGTACTGATAAAAAGATGTTCTCTAAATTTGAGCCTACCACTGATGGAGAGATAATATACATGGGAAACTCAGCCACATCTGTCATTGAGAGCAAGAGCAAGGTGGTTCTGATGATGACCTCTAGGAAGGAACAGACTTTGAACAATGTCTTCTATGTTCCTGATATCCGCAAGAACCTTATCTCTGGTGCACTGCTGAACACTCGTGGTTTCCGCATTGTGATAGAGTCTGACAAGGTTGTTTTGTCTAAAAGTGGAATGTATGTGGGTAAATGTTATATGAGTGATGAAATGTTCAAACTGAATGTAATGACAATTGTCAAAAATATGAACGAAGCTAGCACTTCCACTTATATGCTTGAGTCTTCTAATTTATAACATGGTCAACTAGGACATGTTAATTATGATACTTTGTGAAGGTTAATTAACATGAAACACTTACCAACATTTCAAATTGATGCGAAACATAAGTATGAAACTTGTGTTGAGGCAAAACTGACGAGATCTTCTTTCAGAACGGTTGAAATAAACACAAAACCCCTTGATCTAATACATAGTGATATATGTAGTTTGGAGGAAACACAATCAAAATGTGGTAACAAATATTTTATCACTTTTATTGATGACAACACAAATACTACTATGTGTATTTGTTAAAAAACAAAGCTGAGGCAATAGAGAAATTTGTTATCTATAAGAGCGAGGTCGAAAATCAACTTGATAAGAAAATCAAGGTTTTGAGAAGTGACTGAGGAGGTGAATATGAATCGCCATTTGCTGATTTTGTTATCATCATGAGATTATACATGAAAGAACTGCGTCTTACTCGTCATAATCAAATGGTGTTGCAGAGAGGAAGAACTGTACTTTGAAAGAAATAATGAATGCAATGCTAATAAGTTATGGTCTGCCACATAACATGTGGAGAGATGTCATTTTAACGGCCAATTACCTTTTAAATAAGGTGTCTAAAAAGAAAGAAGAGAAAACTCCATATGAATTATGGAAATGAAGAAAACCATCATATAATTACTTAAGAGTATAGAGATGTTTGGCTAAGGTGGCAATTCATAAACCTAAAAAGGTGAAAAATGGGTCTAAAATAGTTGATTTTCATTGGATATGCACATAAAAATATAGTCTATCGTTTCCTGGTACACAAATCAAAAATTACTGACATACATAAGGATACGATCATAGAATCGAGAAATGAATCATTTTTCAAAAATATATGTCCATGTAAGTCCAGGGAAGAATCAAATTTTTCAAAACGGACACGTGATGCCTTTACTGAAAACAGCCAGACTGCTAATAAAAACAATCAAGATCAAGAAACTCAGTCTGAGATAGAGCCTAGACGAAGTAAAAGAGTAAGGACATGAAAATCATTTGGGTCAGATTTTTTGAGACATATGTACTTGAAGGCGAACCTCGTACATTCAAAGAGGCGTGAACTTCTTTGATAGTCCTTTGTGGAAAGAAGCTATCAAGAGTGAAATTGACTCCATTTTACACAATCATACGTGATAATTGGTGAATCTTCCACCAAGTTGTAAACCATTAAGCTCTAAGTGAATTTTTAAAAGGAAATTGAAAGCATATGGGTCATTTAACAAATACAAGGCACAACTTGTAATTAAAGGATACAAGAAAAAAGAAATTCTGGATTATTTTGACACTTATTCTCCAGTGACGAGAATAACATCCATAAGAATGGTACTTACAATTGTCGCATTGCAGAATCTTGAAGTACATCAAATGGATGTGAAAACCGCTTTTCTTAATGGAGATGTTGAAGAGAAAATTTATATGGAGCAACCTGGAGGTGTCTCCTTGATGTGCTTGTATTTTCCTATATTTCTATGCCTTTTAATCTTGATATTTGTATAAAGTTCTCCTTCTTTTTGGCCTATTTACTTAAAATAGTGTGTTTGTAGGTTTGAAGAGCAAAGATGAGGAAAAGAAGCAAAAACGGGATAAAGAAGGATTGAAAGGAGTTTTGCAATCCTGACAGCTGAAGCAGTCGTGACAGAACAGCCAACTTCGAGGATTTAACTGTGCTGTTCCAGGAAGAATCAGAGAGTGAGCCTTATATGCACGGAAAGGCCTGGATGTCTAGTTTCTATAGAATTTTACGGTTCGTGATTTCGATATTCCTAGAGGGAGATATGGCCGTTTTAGTACAGACTGTTCAGGAATGACGAATCTACACTGCATTTGAAGAGCTCGAGTTTACAAGACTAGAATGACTTGGCAAAATTCCATGCGAGTTAATTCAGCATTATGGACCTTTTGAGAGTCCAATACATGTTTCCTTGGACATTTAGAAGTCTCCTTTTGGGCTATGCAATTAAATAGAAAACCCAAGTCTGAAGGAAGAAGGAAAAGGGCACCATATAAGTAGAGATGTTGTCAAGCACAAGGGGGAGCCGGATCATTCAATTCATAATTCCATTCTAGAGGCTGCTGTCCTCCACCGGTTCCATGTTTCATCTCCATTCAATTAGATTCTTTATGTTTTCTTTAAGCATGAGTAGCTAAACTCTTTTCTAGGGCTAGGATGAAGCCCTAACATGACTGTCTACATGTTTTGATATTCAATTGATGGATTGTTAGTTTCTTTTTAGATAAATTCTTAATCTCTGCTTGATTTGTTGCTTGTGATAAAGTTCTATTGATTCGCGACCATTAGGCTTTGCATCTAGCTATCAGAAGTAGAATTTGAGGCGTAACTGCAATAGAATTCTATTTAGCTTCTTGAGATTAGGAATTGTGAATTATACTGTTGCCGTAACTGGAATGGTAGTTTGCATGGTTCTCTGTTTTCTAAAGCATCATGAGTCCTAAGTGTTAAATTTATGCCGTAACTGGATAGACTGCATATTAGGATATACGAGCTCTGCCGTACCTGGAGAGATTCATACTATTAAGGAGAACTAAGGTCTAAGTGTCGTAACTGAACTTAGATACGAGAACTGTTATCTGGAGGAACATAATAATCCATTAGTTGTGTCAAACTGTAGATAGGATTGTTTGTGGTAGATTCCGACACCCTAGGTTCATCTTCATCATCATCATCATATTCATACCCTTTTCGAATTCAATTGTTTTCCTCTTACTTTCTATTTACGAGTTACTCTTCAGTTGCATTAAACCCTTTCTCAAACCTCATAAATCACGAGTTCATTTAGTCTTGAGTCATTGTTTCCGTGTTCGTTGCATTTTGCTTCTTGTTCTTGTATGTTTCAGAGTAGTTAGATTAGGTATTTCATAATTTAGATTGAACTAATATCCTCGTGGGATCGACAACCCTTTCTTCTTCCGTTTTCTAAACTACATCCACCCTGTATACTTGCAGGATTCCATCAAGTTTTTGGCGGTGAAGCAACGGAAGTGTTATATCTTGATGATGCTTCTTATGTTTGATCGTTGCTAAGTCTGGCTGAAGACTTTAAACTTAGCGCTCCTGGGAGGCAGCCCATGGTTTTCGAGGATGGAGTGGTGAAGCAGCAGTTCAGCTAAAGAGTAATATACTGCATCTGCTAATCTATGGCAGAAGTGTCCGATTCTGACTTGTAATATGTCGATTTTATGTGTTTCGACGAGGGCTACAAGACTCATTGCTTTGCAATGAGCCCGGGCAGTTTGTGGCCGAATAATACTGTCTTCAGTGTCCGATTCGGTAATTCATGGAAAATTCTACTTGGAGCATGCTTTCTTCTTCGGCTACATCCAGGGAGTTCTAAACTCAATCTTTGCCTTTCAAATTTTCATTCTTTTTGTGTTTATCCCTTACTTGTTTGATGCATTGCCATGCTAAAATGTTTGACATTGAGGACAATGTCTTGACTAAGTTTGGGGGAAGGGAATTTTGATTTTTGTTTTTCTATGTTTAGATTCACATGTGGTAGTAAAATACTGAAAATCAACTCTAAAAAACTTTATTAGTCTGTTTGTTGTTTTAGTTTCTTCCAACACCTAGGATGAGAACATGAATTGGATTTGCATATAGCTGATGATAATGATGAGCATTAATTTAGGTCTAGACATCAATCTTTTGTTAATATTTTCTTATGATGGTCATGTTTGGAACAATAGCCAGGGTTAATATGGAAATTTGTGGTCCAGAGAAACATATGATGGTTAGTAAAGACTTGTATAACCTTATGTGAGTTTTTGAGCCTATTGCCTATTTTTGAGAGTGTTATACATTAGTTCTGATCTTTCTTGCTAGACAGGGTACATGATCTCATTATTGTCCTAGAACTTGCTTCAATGGCTCTCGAAACTTTTCATTGTCTCGCATGAATTCTGGGAAGGATTAAGGCAATTAGGATCAGCACCATAGCCATACAGCGTATGTCCCTAATTATATTATCCTTTAGTTAGCCCTTTGAGCCTTAATAAGCCTTTTCTTTCATAAAACACATATTCCCAACCCTTTACCTTTAAACACATATCCTACCTTTGTTCTGAGAAATTAATAGGGCACTACAGCATAATGAAATTTTGAAGTAAGAGAATATGTGGAAGAAAACAAGTTTGGGGGTTGTGGTGTATACTGGCGGGCGAGATAGAGTTCGCAGGTCAAGGCGCTAAAATTCAGTGTAAGGGGATTTCATTGTTCAAGTATTTCTGAATGTACAGGGCAGTCCAGATAAAAAATAAAAGAAAGAAAAAAAAACTGGACACACTTTGGTTTTATGGTATGACATTGGAGTTGAGAAGAAAGATGGTTAGTGTTTTGTTGTTGCCGAAGCATGAAGTTGGAGTATGAAGCTTGGATATGAGACGTTTTAGTACAAAAGACCTGGTTAAGAAAGGAAAATGTGCAAATTGGTGAAGTTATTATATGACTTAAATCAAGCATGAAAGCAGTGACATGAAAAATTTGACAACGCTATGATCACTAGTTGATTTAAAATCAAAGACACGGAAAATGGATACGTCATCTTGTGTTTGTATGCAGATAACATGCTTATTGTTAGAAATAATGAAAAAATAATCAAATCCATTAAGGATATGTTAAATTTCAAATTTTATATGAAAGATATGAGTCATGCTGATGTCATATTGGGGATGTTAATCACAATAATAACAAATGAACTTGTTTTAAGTCAACCTCATTATGTAAATAATATCCTTGAGAAATTTGACAAAGACAATTTTGGAGTTACGAGAACTCTAGTAGACATGACTTTATATCTCTCAAAGAATAAAAGAGAAAATGTTTCTTAGTTAGAGTACTCAAGAGTCATTGAAAGTCTGATGTACTTAATTAACGAGCTGTACAAAACCAGACATAATTTATATTATGAACAAGTTAAACATATATACGAGTAATCTTGAAGCTATACATTGACAAACAATTGTAAGAGTACTCAAGTACTTACGACACACTCAAAGTTATGGGTCGTACTATACCAATTATTCAGTTTTTCTAGAAGGATATAGTGATGCAAACTAGATATCAGACATAAAAGACTCAAAGTCCACTAGTGGTTATGTGTTTACACTAGGAAGTGCAACAATATCATGGAAGTTGTCTAAACAAACAATTATAATCAGATCCATGATGAAGTCTGAATTTGTCATATTTGACAAATGTGTGGAAGAGGCATAATGACTACGCCAATTCATAGAGGATATTCCAAGATCGACAAAACCTGTGCTTGCAATGTGCATACATTGCGATAGTCAGTCTGCAATTGGCAGGACACAAAGAAGATGTACAATGGTAAGTCAAGACACATTTGTCGAAGATATTATATCATCAAACAAATACTCTCTACTGGAGTTATTTATATTGACTATGTAAGGTCAAAAGATAATATTATAGATCCGCTAACCAAATGGTTAAACAGAGAGTTAGTTGATAAATCATCAAGAGGAATGATACTAATGCCTATAAGTTAAAATCTTTGCAGCAGACACTCAACCTAGTTGACTGGAGATCCCAAGACCTAAGTTCAAAAGGGACAACCAAAATGTAGAGACCATGTTATATCACTATAGAGATTCTCCTCATGTCCATTCCTATGATGAAAACAATGATGCCTGTAAGGAATGCGGATAATCTAAATTTTTTAATGATTCTTATGCGTCAGATTTCCAAACGGAATAATGCAGGTTACTCTTAATTAAGAAATCACATATGTAGGAGAGAAGTGAGACCGCTTCTAAGGAAATTGTTTGAGGCACAATTCTTGTCAAACTTTTACTGAACTAGGCGCGTGTTCAGGGCCAAGATACACACAATAGTAAGAGCTGTAAGTACCAAGAAAGCTCTTGTGTGATGTATGTTATCTTTTACACCAATAACGAACAGTTCAAATATATTGCGTCTACTGCCTAGTTAGTAAAGTTAGCATACTTTCATAAGGGAATGTTCAAAGGGTAAAACCTACCTATCCTAACCAGGTTTCGACCGTAGATATATATATCACCGCGTCTATCGAGTCTTTGGTCATCAATTTCATTCATGTGGGGAATTGTTAGAAAATTAAGTGAATTTCACCATTTTAATTAGCCAAATTAAATTGGATAATATAAGTGGGTAAATGAAACTTAGTCACCAAAATAACATTTTCACCTTTCATGGTTGTTTGAGACTTGAGTTATATAACATCTCAAAATGTTAAATAAAGAAGTAATGAATGCTAAATGGAATGATAGTGGCCTTATGAAAGGTTATAACTCATGATTTCTCATTCATAACATTCATGTGGCTCCAAAGTCCTCTCATGCATCAATACGTGATATTTTCTTCATTCTCAACACACCAACTCAAATCATCTACTCCTCTCTTGAGTTATCTTTCTTCCTCTAGTTTATAGTATTCTAGTGATAGATAGAGGTACTAGAAGTTCGTCGGAGAGTTTTTGTAAACAGTGCAGCTTCAAAGCACAAGTGTTCGTTGTATAATGGGAGACAAGTGTCATCAAGCCTTTTACACCGATAGATCAGGCACAAATTGTCTTCAGAAAAGTGTGTGAGATACACAACTCTATTTCATCACTTTCATATTCCTCTATATACGAGTTGGTAACATTGATGTTATTTATTTTAATTATAAAATTAAATTTATAAATACATATATACTTGCAATATCTATTTCATGTTTTTTACGATAACACCCGCCCTTATTTAAAAAAGAAAAATAGCCTGTAGCAATGTGTGTTAATGTTAGCTTTTTTCTCATGCCCAATGATTCATTTCTAACAATTCATTAAGCAAAAATGCAAAATCACAGATGAAACATGATTGAACTATCATCCCTAAGGATTCTATCCAAAGAAGAGAATAAAACACAGAGCCTGCACCCAAATAGTGGTTTATAGCATAATAGCAACTCCAAGAGGTTCCTTTCTCTCTTTACCTACTCTTTTGACTATTATTGATCATGTAATAGCAATTGCGGGCAAAGCACTAGGCATCTAATGCCATCTGGTACCAAAAGGAAGCCAATGGCATGGTCGAAAATTTAACACCCATGCAAGGATGCCTTTGTCAAAAACAAAGTACAGCCGTATGGACGCAGAGTTAACGACTTAGCCTAGCGTGTAGAATTTGTCTACTGGCAGCCAATGGAAAAAAATAATAAAAATAAAAAGTTGGATTTTTGATGAGTGGGGAACTGGGGATGAAGAACTTTACTGCCCCTCTTAATTTTGTCAAATTTGTCACATTTTTTTTTGTTTGGGAATTTTGTATTTTTTGTATATTGTTTTTTTCAATCTCCTGGGTGGATGTTTTGGATAGATAGAGAGATAATGGCCTGAGCTAGCAGACATTTCTTCCGTCATATTCTTCTCATTTTGCTCTCTCACAGATTCTACTTCCTTCATTCTTAAAGCCCATGAATCCTCAATTCTCAGCTTCTTCTTCTTCTTCTTCTTCTTCTTCTTCTTACACTACCCTCTTTATTCCTGATAGTGCTTTATCTCTACACCTTGGTTTACTCAAAGAGTCAAACCCCATCCACAAGCTCTCAACTTGTGTGATTTCATGATTTAAGGCCTTGTCTTCTGTAACTATGTTAGTTTCCTCGTGTTTGTGATTTGCTTAACTGAACTTGGGGAATCTCTGTTGTCCTGTTTGGGCTTTAAAGCCAGAATCTTGTGGATTCTTTGTAGCTGGAAGTGAAGAGCTGAAGTTGTTTTGGTGTTGGATAAGGTAGCATATGTGAGAGATAGTTCTCACACCTGAGTTTGGAGGTGGTGGGTTTGCTCTTCTTCCATGTTTGGATTTATTTATTTTAATGTTGGGTTAAGCTCTAGATAGCAGCTCCTGTAGATTTTGATAGCTGGTCTTTCAACTCACTCTGTTTCATTAAATTCCCCATTAGAGTCACTTCATCACCATCTTGGCTCTGTTTGTAGCTAACTTGGGTTGGGGGTTAGTCCTGTGGATGAGTTTGGTTCATGTATTCGGGTTTGGTTTAAAAGTGGGGCATCTGCTCTGGATGCTATGTTGCTGGATTGTGTCTGTGATTTCCATGAATTGGTACCTTAATGGTGTGACTATGGACACCAAGAGTAATAGTACTAGTTTGCTTGGTGATGGCGCCATGATGTGCCTCAAGTTGTGGGAGAAGATCCCATTTAACATTGTTAAGATCCGACACCATTATTACCAGTATATCGGGTCGAAAAGAGTGAGGAAGATTTGGTGGAGGAGGCTCTTGATTTCTTGGGTGGTTGGCTGGGCTATTGTCAGCTTGTGGACCTTGTGGTACATGAGCTCAGTGGCTAGTGAGAAGAGGAAGGAGACTCTTACGAGTATGTGTGATGAGAGAGCTAGGATGTTGCAGGATCAGTTCAATGTGAGCATGAACCATATTCAGGCCATGTCCATTCTGGTATCTGACTTCCATCACGGCAAGTATCCTTCTTCAATTGATCAGGTAACTAAGTCTTCTTGCATCTGTTGTTGGTTTTTCAATACCATATCTGAAGGGAGTTAGTTTACCGGTGTTAGTTAACTGCTTTATGAGGCATTGTTCTTGAGCTTTAAGTTCACTCAGATTTTGATTCATGGGAGTATTAGTTGATGAACTTATGTCATATGGGGATTAAGATTCAAGATGTTAAGTTTGAAGAGATTATTAGGCCTTTATTGACATGTTATTAGTTTAATGTATCAAGCTGCATTTAGTACCAGATCTGAGTTTTGTTTATGTTTGATAATAAACTATCATCTAGTCAGCAGAACATCTAACTTTGTGAACCTATAGAGAACTTTTGCGAGGTACACTGAAAGAACTGCTTTTGAGAGACCTCTTACAAGTGGCGTGGCATATGCTGTAAGAGTACTCCACTCAGAAAAAGAACAATTTGAGAAGCAGCAAGGCTGGACTATCAAGAGCATGGATACCCTCGAGCAAAACCAACTCCATAAAAATGACTACACCCCAGGACTGCTGGAGCCATCCCCAATTGAAGAAGAATATGCTCCTGTCATATTTGCTCAGGATACCGTTGCACATGTCATTTCTTTCGATATGCTGTCTGGGAAGGTATTTCCTTTTCTAGATTCTGTTTATTCAATTCCACTTTTATATTTCATTTCACAACTATAGAGTACATCCTGCTGAAAATTGTACTTAATCAAAATAATATGCAATTGCAACCACATCAACAGATGCTTAGCTATATCGTTGTGGAGGTTATGATGTCTCAATACTTGTACAGCAGTGCCATTGCATTTCTGAACAGCCTGAAAACATAATCTGATTGTTCAACTCATAGTTTATAGATTAGCTCTCTAACATTTCCATCTCGTCTTTATATAGGAAAAAGTTGGTGTTTTCATTAATGATCTTTAATAGTAACATTCTGTTCAATTATTTCCAACAGGAAGATCGAGGTAATGTGTTGCGTGCAAGGGAATCGGGAAAGGGGGTATTGACTGCTCCATTTCGGCTGCTTAAAACCAATAGACTTGGAGTGATACTGACATTTGCTGTCTACAAGAGAGATCTACCTTCAAATGCAACTCCAAATGAAAGAATTCAAGCAACCGATGGGTATGCTTTCTTTGATATAGGACATGTTTTATAATTAAAAACTTGTAATAGTTTCTAGAGTTAACTAGGTAATTTATATCTGGTAAGTGTCCCATTAAATGTCACACAGCTTAGAATATTCATATTGTTTTAATCGAAGACAAGCTTCACTAAGGCTGTTGGTTCCGCTGACCAGGTATCTAGGTGGGATCTTTCATATTGAGTCACTTGTGGAGAAGTTGCTCCAACAACTTGCAAGCAAGCAAACTATCCTTGTCAATGTGTATGATACTACCAATCGTTCACATCCAATCAGCATGTATGGCTCAAATGTTTCAGATGATGGATTGCGGCATATTAGCACCTTAAATTTTGGAGATCCTTTAAGGAAGCACGAAATGCACTGCAGGTAATTATTAATTATTCTGCTTAGAAATCTCAGTATTTAATTTCCATGTCAATAGGCCTCTCTTTTGTCTCTGATGACATCCCTAATATCATGAGGGAATAAGTAAAGTGGCTTGTTTTGTAGCACAATTACTCCTCGTCATATTAGTTGCGCAATTTGCACTTCAACTTTCTGAAAGTCTTGTAAAATTGTATTTAGAAACCAAGTCTCTTTATGCAGATTCAAACACAAGCCACCATGGCCGTGGTTAGCCATCACAACTTCATTTGGGATCCTTGTGATTGCATTGCTTGTTGGGCATATTTTTCATGCAACTGTAAATAGGATTGCCAAAGTGGAAGATGATTTCCAGAAAATGAGTGATCTCAAGAAACAGGCTGAGGCAGCTGATATTGCCAAGTCTCAGGTACTTAATGATTTTAGTTAATTCAGTTGAGATCTTTTTTAGACTTCTACTAAGCTTGTGCCTAATGATATTTCGCTCGTCTGTAGTTTCTAGCAACTGTTTCACATGAGATCAGAACCCCAATGAATGGTGTCCTTGGTGAGTTTGTCAGACAGCCCCCTATTACTGTTTTTTAATGATGTCCATTCATTGCTTAAATTAGTTACAACAAACTAAGGCCTCGAGAAAGTTTGATGACCCTTAAAAAGGTGTTGATTTTTCAGGAATGTTGCACATGCTTATGGATACAGATTTAGATGTAACTCAACAAGACTATGTCAGAACTGCCCAAGGTAGTGGGAAAGCCCTAGTCTCACTTATAAATGAGGTCTTGGACCAGGCAAAAATTGAATCTGGTAAGCTGGAGCTCGAGGCAGTGCGTTTTGATCTGCGAGCAATTTTGGATGATGTGTTGTCTCTGTTTTCTGGGAAGTCACAAGAAAAAGGAGTGGAGGTAAAAGATAGTTCACCACCACTCACTTTTTTACATCCCCACAAGAAACAAAAGAATAAAATCCTCCACATTTTTACATCCAATTCGCTTCTCATTGTCTAATAATTGTATTCTTCACCTTGCATAATCAATTTGGGGAAGAGCAGCTGGGAGTATACATCTCAGATCAGGTTCCTGAAATGCTTATTGGTGATCCTGGAAGGTTTCGGCAAATTATCACCAATCTCATGGGGAACTCTATTAAAGTAAGTTCTGGTTCTCAAAAGATCATCAACTTTTGACTCAAGATTACACTTGAATGAACTGCCTGGTTTGGCCAAAATACAAGATTTCTTTTGGCTGAAATACAGACCAATTTTTATTGATGTAAAAACCATAAATTGAGTGAATCATGTCATTGAACTTCACTGGGTATCATCTTGTGATTTGTTGTCTAGGCATGCTATGTTTTAGACTTCGATTGGTAAACTGGAAATGGATTCTTTTTAATTGAAATTGAGTTGTTCAATTTTCAGTTCACAGAGAAAGGACACATCTTTGTCACCGTGCATCTGGTTGAGGAGTTGATCGACTTGATAGATGTTGAGACCGAATCTTCATCGAAAAGTACTTTGAGTGGGTTTCCGGTTGCAGATAAACGCCTCAGCTGGGGAGGATTTAGGATTTTCAGTGAAGAGGGAACTGCAAGCTCGTTCTCGTCGTCTGATGCCATCAATCTTATTGTGTCTGTTGAGGACACAGGGGTTGGAATCCCTCTAGAAGCCCAATCTTGTGTTTTCACTCCTTTTATGCAGGTGGGACCATCTATCTCGCGGACACATGGTGGCACAGGAATTGGGCTAAGCATAAGCAAGTGTTTAGTTGGCCTGATGAGAGGGGAGATTGGTTTTGTGAGCATTCCCAAGATTGGTTCCACATTTACATTTACCACTGTTTTCACCAAAGCCCGCTGTGATTCAAATGAATTTAAGATCCAGCAAATCAACAACCAAGCAAATGCTGCATCCTCAGAATTTCTTGGCATGACGGCATTGGTTGTGGATCACAGACCTGTGAGGGCCAAGATGTCAAGATATCATATCCAGAGGCTTGGAATTCGTGTTGAAGTGGCTTCTGAGTTGCATCAGGGTTTGTCTTGCATAAGCTCCGGAAATACAACTATAAATATGGTCCTTGTTGAACAGGAAGTTTGGGATTATGACTCGGGCAGTTCAGCTCTCTTTATTGATAACTTGAAGAAACTGAATTGTCAGGTTCCTCCTAAGTTGTTCCTTCTTTCCAATTCTATTAGCAGTTGCAGAACGAGGTTTGTGAATGTCTTTACGCCAAATATTATCATGAAGCCTCTCAGGGCAAGTATGCTTGCTGCGTCACTACAAAGAGCCATGGGTATTGGTAACAAGGGTAATACACGGAATGGTGAGCTCCCAAGTTTGTCTCTCCGCAGTCTTCTACTAGGTAGGAAAATTCTTATTGTGGATGATAATAAAGTGAACCTCATAGTAGCTGCTGGTGCTTTGAAAAAGTATGGGGCTACAGTGAAGAGTGCAGACAGTGGTAAGGAGGCTATCTCACTGCTCACACCACCCCATAGTTTTGACGCCTGCTTCATGGATATCCAGATGCCAGAAATGGATGGGTATGTGATACTTCCGACTCTGAAGCTTTTAATTAGGAGTCATGGCCTGTGGAATAACTTCTGAAAAACAAGCCATCATTTCACTATTCCATTATATAGACACTATTGATGCTGTACTAATTTTTTTAGTCTGCTGTGACAATGTAGCTAAAACCCATTATTTAGTCGCTTTTACTAATATTTGTTTTCCCAACAGTTTTGAAGCTACAAGGAGAATACGTGACATAGAACGCAATGTCAGCAATCGTATTCAACATGGGGAGGTTTCTGCGGAGGACTATGACAATATCTTAACATGGCATGTTCCCATTCTGGCCATGACTGCAGATGTTATTCAGGCCACCCATGAGGAATGCACCAAGAGTGGAATGGACGGATACGTTTCTAAACCATTTGAAGCTGAACAGCTTTATCGAGAAGTTTCGCGTTTTCTCCACTCTCCTACAAAAGGTACTTTGTAGAGAGGAGTTCAATCGAGGAGGACTTGCTGATGGCATTGGCTCAAGCACCCCTTTTCCACAGGACACTAAATGGATTCAGTGTTCTCGCAGTAGTAAGTTCCTTAGGGATTAAAACTTAAAAGTTAGTTTCATATGATGAACAAATAGAAGAAAAAAGTAGGAAGACAATCCACATGGTGTCAGGAACTGACAACATTGTTTACTTTTTGCAGGATAGCATTTCCTTAGTAGCAGTGTATATAGGAGCCCTGCTCGATTAGTTGGGATTTGAGGTTTTTCTTTTCACATATCCCCCTGCCAGATTTCAAAGCTGGTTAATTTTTTCTAGTAAAGTTGATCGATCCCTTTCACCGAAGTTGGTTAGTAACTTGGGATCAGAATCCTTAACTTAGGAAGCACTGGGTTTGCATATTCCCTGGGAATGTAATAACAGAATTTGCAGTGATTGATTGATTGATTTGCAGAGAGGAGAATGTTTCTCCAATCTCACAAATGCTTTTGAAGTATCAATTGACCATAATTTCTCGACCAAACACAGCTAGAATGTCTTTGATTATAAATTTTCCAGACCAAGATATTTACTCTATCCATTCTTGAAAACATTTTACATAGTGTATTATTCACATGATTTATGTTTTCCTGTGTCTTATTTTTATTTTTAATGCTATTTATAATATTATTTTAAAAATGAAAGAAAACCAGCGGGAATGAAAATGAAAATAAATATAAAATGAAGCCCGCGTGTGTGTGACCGATCCAGAATGTTCTATTAATAAAAACCAATAATAAATTATAATTTTTTTTGAGAATGGACCAATAATAATTCAGAAAACAAAAACTAAATAAATAAATATAAAATGGGAATAGAAACCCTTCTCTCGGTCACACTCAACTCTATCAGCTATTTGCGAGTCTGTTAGAAAGAGAAATATAAACACAGCAAGCGGCGGCGGCGGCGATCAAAACCAGGAGCGGCGGAGATGGATCCAGACGCGTTGGCCAAGGCATTCGTGGAGCATTACTACTCGCAGTTCGATTCGAACCGCGCTGCCCTAGCCAATCTGTACCAGGAGGGCTCCATGTTGACCTTCGAGGGCCAGAAGATCCAAGGCTCTCAGAACATCGTCGCTAAGCTCACCAGCCTCCCTTTCCAGCAGTGCCAGCACAGCATCACCACCGTCGATTGCCAGCCCTCTGGCCCCGCCGGCGGCATGCTCGTCTTCGTCAGCGGTAACCTCCAGCTCGCCGGTGAACAACACGCTCTCAAGTTCAGCCAGGTCTCTCTTTTTACACTTCTCAATCTCGATTTCTTTTACGATTTTTGTCGATTTCGCTTTCTGTTAGGGTTGCTAAATTGATGTTGATCTTGTTTCGATTTGATTGCTGGTTGTAGAATCCTGATTTTTTAGGGTTAGGTTGAGATTCCGAGGATTTCGGTTTATGCTCTAGTATTTTAGGCTTAAGGATGCAAAGCAGTAGTGGATTGCTGTATTTTATGTGCTGTTTGTGGCTTGTGTATATTATCACTTAGATTCGCTCCGATTATAGTGTTATGCTATTTTATGGCCGTATAGATTTCAAGGATCAGCCTATCATGCTAATAATGAGCAGAGAGGGATGAATGTGTAGATAGTTATGTGGTAGATGGATTTTTGTGGTTTTGGATGATTGGAACTCGTTTGCTTTTGAGGTGTGATGTGTTCGTATGTGTTTGTATATGATGATTGGTTATTTTCTGGTTATGTGTGCTTCAAGATAAGATTGGATTGCTTTTGATTGATAAGTTTGCATGTCTAATACCTTATGTTCTAATACCTACTGCTACTGGTAGATCAAAAGTGAATAGGTGGCAATAGTTCTGAAAGTAAACATGCTTTACTGAGGTTTAAAAGCAATTTGAGTGCTCTATTTGTGGTCCAGAGGTTGGTACTTGGTAGTCATGGATTAGTATGGCGACGAAGAGATCAAAACACATTGTATTTTGACTTCTTTTTTTCCCTGCTGCAAAGAGGAAGTACAAATTGAGGTATTTGTGGAAGATACACAAATTGCCTTGATAAAAATGCTTCTTATTCTCTATCCTTGCTAAGACACTTGATATTGAATCTAGTTTTGACTAAACAGTAGTCCCTTGTTTTGTGCTCTGAATTGTATAAATTGAAAACTCAGTCTTATTCTTTTGCTTTATCTATTCGTTGCAGCTTTATTTTTGGCATTAATACCTTTTCAAATCTAGGATTCTGTCCAGCTTTTCTCCTTTGGTTTGTTTTGATTGCTTTGTAGCTGTACGATCTTGCTTTGCCTTTTCCTTTTGCATCACCACATTTTCTACCCTGGTCTTAGACAACGATAAGGGGTTACTTTTATCACTGGAATACTGGTTGAAACACTTTCCCGTCAATGACATGGGTTAAAGCATATTTTAACTGGGTTGGTTTCTTTGTCTTGCTGCTTCAACCGTGGTGTTGCTATGTGAGTGACTGGCTAGGAGATTGTGGTGGGGTAGGTATATATCATTTTTAAACATGCTATGAAATACTTCAGCTATGTTCACTTTGATTCAGTCCTATATCCTAATCACTGAGTTACTTATTTTTCACGTCTGCCCCCTTGCCCTGGACTAAGATCTGCATTCAGCTGCTTGTTCGCTATAACCTCTAGAATGGAAATTGGAGCCATCATTTCATACACTTTGTTTCTTATAGCTTTAGTTGCTTTTGTCATATAGTTGTTATTTTCATCACTTCTGAAAGATCTTACATGGATATGATAAGCTTTATTGGGGTGTATATTTCGAATAACTACAAAATGATGCAAGTTTGCCAGTTGACAGACTTGCAATATAACAATTATGTGTAATATCCTACTTATTGATGTCCTCTCTTGTTTTGATTGAAACAAGTTTCTTTGTGACTAGTCTTTTCTACCTTTGTTTTATTCTGTGGTTCTTTGCAAATGATCATTTCTTCTTACTATATTTCTTCTTCTGCAGATGTTCCATCTGATGCCTACTCCACAAGGAAGCTTTTACGTTTTCAATGACATTTTCCGATTGAACTACGCATGAAGACAATGGTTGATCACCCACATTCAACAACTGGTGGGACTATGTGTGCCCTCTCTGCTTATGTTTAGTTCTAGACACCAAATTAAATGGAAAGTCTGAACTTTCTTCTCAAGTTTAGTGTTTTGTTTCTGAGATTCAAAGACGTGATGGTATGGTATGGTACTATGGTTGTTATTGGTTGATTTGCTGATATTTTTACCTTTGCTGGGTAATTATCTAAATGAATCCAGTATTGGGGGTTTACGACTTAGAAAGCTTCCCTTGTTCTTGATTGGTATGACTTGCATTTTACTGATTTGTTTGTCACTTTCTGAGTTGTGCTTTCATCCCATCTTTTCTATCCGTATACATTTGGGATAGCCGTGAAGTAATTGACATGCATGTTTTTCCGAAGCTGAAATGTCTTTTGTGTTTCCTGTTGTGGATTTGCTACCAGTCATTAAGTGGGCAATGAACAAATGAATTTCCTTTGTACAAAGGCAATTTCTTCATGAATCCAATGACAGAAAAGTAGGAAACATGTTTTACACAAACACCAACTGATAAGCATTAATGAAATGCTAGACTCCCATTCATATAGCAAATCAAAGAAGGCAAAAACAGATGAATCAAAGTCTCTTGGAGTCATTTATACCCATATCTGGTAGTTCCAAGGAGGGGAGCTCAGGCATTTTGAGAGAAGAATATGAATCGCTTTTCTGCTTCCCATTCTGTCCGGTTTGATCCGAACCCCCTGAAAACACCCTCGAAAACAAACTCCCGACGCACCTGAAAGGATTAGTCAATCCATTCTTCACTTTCAAGAGCATGGTCACCTCCGAAGCTTGCCAAGCTACAGTCAGCACTATCATCACAGACAGAAGCCAATGCGTGATAGTGTTCTGCCTCTTTAAATTGTTCAATTCTTTCACCATCTCCTCCTTGCCAAGCTCTTCACCACCATTCCTAGCTCTCGCCTCCAATTCACCACCTTCAGAGGTTGCCGCTGTTATCTCTCCCGGTTCGGTTAAAGCTTCGGCTCTCTGAATCCCCTCTTTCAGCGATTCCAACTGTGAATAGGATTCATACAATTAGTTTCACCATTTCTATACACAGAAGTAGAAGATGGATGTTCATAGAAAGGAAACAAAGCAATGAGAAACCAAAGGTGTGATGGATGAGCAACCGAAACCTGAGAGAGCAGTCGGGAGAGGAGGAGGTGGTCGTCTTTATCGTCTTCCCCTTGGAAAAAGCTCTCCCCGGAGGCTCCTCTGGTTTTCCTCTCCTCCAAAAGCCTTCTGATCGCCTCGTCAATCAGCTCCACATTCTGATCTTTGGATTCCATCGCTATGGAGATTTGGAGGTTTCTGAATATCTCTCAGAAAATAATGATGAAGAAGAAGAAAGGAGGAGGAAGTCAAATTCAGAGGCTTTAGCACCTTGCAATTCCAGATTCTACTACAAAGAACCAAAACTTTTTATGTCATGTTGGCTAGACACGTGGCACTTGCCCCGGTCGTGGCATGGTGAGGTTGGCTCTTTCCATTTTGCCCTTTCTAATAATGGGCGGCGCCGATTTGCAAGCCAGACGAGGCAAATTATTGGAGGACTTGGGTATACACTTTACAGCGTTAAGGATTCACATGAAAACAAGTTTCATACATAGTAGGAGAGCATTTACAGAAGTTACATATCAAACATCGCGCATTTACATGAACACTGGTTTTATATGTACAAAGCTGAACCCAAAAACCATCATCTACCAAGTGATCAGAAATACTGGTTAACGGAAGGAAACGTGAGTTAGAAACTTAGAATATGCTGGGAGATTAAACTCTATGAAAACTGATACATATCAATGTCTTCCATATTAACGAAATCCTCGAGGGAAATTGGTGCTCCTGTTTCACCACTGGTGCTACCCAATTCAGCCTGCAAGAGTTGAGACAAGTACTTCCCTCATTAGTTTGATGCAAGTCGATAACTCGTTACTGACATACAATATTTGACTAGATTTTGCTTACCTTAGCTTGATGGTACATCTCCAGCATGCGCTGATATTGCTGACGTGCCTCTGGGGACTCGACCATGGACAATACCCGTGAGACAGCCTCGTCAATGGCTCCATCGACTTTCTGTTTGCGGAACACCCTGAGGATGTCTTCATCTTCACTTTCTTCAGTGGATTCTGCCTCATGCCGAAAACCACGCAGACCGACTCCTTTTCTTCTCCACCTTAGTACAACTTTGTCCAGAATCCCAACGGCCCAACAGATTACCTTGTAGTACATCCTAACTTGATAACCTCTCACATGTGCCTGCCAAAATAGATATTGATAATTCACCTTAATGATTACACATGTGCATTGCAGATGATAACAATGATGGAACAATAACTCATGACTTCAAGTTACAAAATGAGAGTACCTGTATCTTGACAACTTTTTGGCGGAGTGCCAGGAAATCCTTGCGGCCTTTCCAGCCTCGGTATTTCTTCTGAATAGATAATGCAGCTGAATTGTAATCACGTGGATTACGAAAGTTTAGCTTTGACAGAGCGGAAAGGCCTTGTATGTCCTCTGAACTGATACCATAATCGTCTATAGTGACACCAGCTTCTTTCTGTTGTCGCCTTCTGAAAGAATGCGCCCGAAAAGCTGACTGAATGCGGGCAGCAGCCTGTGCTGCATTCCGAACTGCAGCTAAGGTGTTCTTAAGTGGGACCTGGTCTTCATTAGTCTCCAGGTTACTCTTTGAGATGTTATTTACTGTTATTTCTGCGTCAAGCTCAGCACAGCCTCTGGAAATCTCACTTTCTTCCAGTGTAAGGGATGCCAGATGGCAAGTGAGTGCCACCTCTGAAAGATAACCAGCAAGTCCCTTATGCCCATGGATGACTGCAATAGATGCCGGTGTTTTGCCTATGAGATCTTGGGAACTGGGATCTGTCACTGCTCCAGCTGATGCACCCGAAGCAATGAGTACAGCAACCATCTTTTCCCTATAAAGAAGAACCAACTTTCAATGGTGCATAACAAGAACCATCTATATGAGATCAAACAAATACAAATCTTTTCCTAGTAAATCAATCTTAGTCCTAAAGTTTCAAATAAATCTGATCTCAGAATAAGAATGACAAGTTGACAAGAATGATCAATCTTTGCTAATTTTTGTGATCCTCAGTTCCTTTACCTTAAGCTGTGAACTTGTGATTTTAACAATTCAACATGTTATGACAGACATAAAATGCAGTAATCCATTGTATTACTCCTTTGCTCAATCTTGAAGGAACAATCAAAGGAGAAAAGAACAAATCTTACCTTCCAAAACGCACAGCCCAATGTAGAGCAGTCCACCCGTTTATATCCCGGAAATTTATATTGACTCCAAGATTGAGTAATGGGTTTAATGCCCACTCAAAACCCAACCCAGCGATCATGTGTATCATGCCTTGCTCTTTCCTGGATAAGGAACAATCTGTCTGGTCAAGTCCCTGGGATCTGGAAGAAAGCCATTGCTGCAATTTGTCTTTTAGAAACTCTTCCAGAAGCCAATATATAGTACTAGACAAACTTCCACTGCCTACTAAGAGAGCCTCAATAACACTACCCCAAGTATCATCATCAGCTTTTGATTTTCTCACAAACTCAGACTCGACAGTGTCTCTATTCTGGACCCATGAATCAGACGAGAATTTGAGCGAATCTGATGAGTAATAGAAGTTCTTCTGCACTCCTACTAGATTCTTTTGGATGTAAATTATTTGGAGTAAAGCTACTGCTCTTAAAGCGATACTCAAATTCCCTAATTTCACTGCAGGACTCTCGATTCCCTGCGGTAATGCAGAGCGTCACCTTCCCGGGGAGGTGAGGTGGAGCCACACAACGGATTACACCTTCCTGAATGATCTGAGCAGGAACTTCAACGTCGCCAAACATACAAGTCCATACAGATTCTGATGGATCACACAGAAAAGATCCAATAACAATGACCTGCATAGAACATGGGCTTGGAGTTGTATCTTAAGACTACCACAAAAAGAAATAACCTTCATCACAGGAGCATAAATATATCTTCCTTCTTCTTTTTTGTAAAGTGAAAACATGTATGGATATCTGGCTATCAAGACCTGGGCTCTATACTACAAAACTTGTTTTACACATTGTTGGAGAGAAATGCCTTACTAGAACAAAAGCTAGTTGGCAGCATTAGAGGCACCTATGATCAGATATTTGGTAGTAAGACAACTGAGAATAATCTGAAAGTGACAGAGTCCTCTTTAGCCATTAGGTCTGCTAAACATATGTAATTTCCCTCACCAATATGTATTATCATTCATATCGTCAAAGGTGATGCAAAGAAATAAAGACAGGTTAGATATGAACTCCACTAAGCAACAAACACATGCACATGATTATGAGATGTCCAGAAACTAGCACACTTATTGAACTAGCAAGGAGAGAATTCCAGAGTAAGAAGCATACCTTTGTAGGTTCATTGGCATCACCCCATTCTGGAGAAATTTCCCGGATTGTAAATTTTTGCTTTTGTGCAACAGTCAAACTGATATCTGAATCAAGATTTCCCATAAGATCTTGCTCAAAAAATGATGTAAAGTAGTCTGAACGTGTTTCTATCGCAGACGAATATGGAGAAATCTTGAAACTGTCAACTTCTTGAGGCCGTGACAAAGAAGCTGGTAACATTTAAAGATTGTAAGAGGCTGAAAAATGTGCGATAGGTGCAGTATTAAACCACTTTCTAATTTAAATGAGAAAAGCAAATCATGCAGCTTTCACATTATCCTAACAGAATTTAGGGTGTCAAACCTCTTTTTATATGTATTTTTATTTAGTAATTTTTTCTTCATAAATGAGACAAGCAAATCATGCAGCATTTCACATTACAGAGTTTAGGCACTCACGATATTCGAACACCCCATTTGGACCCGATAATGAAGAAGATAGCTTTTCCTGTTGCAGTTGGTAATAACAATGCATCAATGGCAACATTCATTCAAAAGAAACACATGGAACGAGGGCATAAATAGAACATGTACACAATTTAAAAGGCAAATTAACCTTTCCACACATACATCTGAGCAACAAAAGATTGAAAGAGGACAATAGTGTGAACATAGATAACTTTGAAATTTTAGCAAGACTCACATTTCTGTCCAATGTAGACAAGCATGTCTCCTGGGGCTTGAAAACTGATGAAGTCTTAGATGAATTCAGAACCTCTTTCCAAGATGCCGATTCTTTGTTTCCATCTGAAAATTCACGATCATTGAATTGACTATGTTTACAACTACGGTCTACATTACTTTGCATTTGAGAACGTGCACTGTAAAACTGATCATTTACAATGTGTTCTGGTCCATGGAAGGAGGTAAACGGATCCTGATTGACGATATCACTGGGGTAATCCAAGATATCTGAACTATTCTCAGCATTCCCTTGCATCAGAGAAGGGCCACCATAGAATTGATCATGAACAATATGTTCTTGTCCATGGAAGGCAGTAAACTGATCACCAGAGTATTCCGTGCCATTTTGATTATTATCCACAAATTCGTTGAAGCTGTCATCATTTAAACTTAACTGCTCTTCTAGTCTCCTCAAAGCTTGACTAACATCAGCCTTAGATGAACTATTTGACTCTCCTGTTCTATATAAGTTATCTAGGCTCTCTCTTCCATTTTTCTTGATGACTAGATCTGAACTAACCTCTACAGAACCTGGACTCGTATAAGTTTCATACAACTCACTCATCATGGAGACAGATCCTGGATGTTGTGTAGTTTGTGTAGTATTCGAGATCGGACTCTGGCTCAATGAAGAAGAGGATACTGGTGATTGCATAAAAGATCCCGGACTGGGCCTCACCTGAAATACATTATTGCAAGCACTGATGTCAATTCAAAGCTCAGGCTGCAGACCACTAGGTCCTATAGCAATTGCTGGAACATATGCAATAGAAAAAAGAAGTGGCAAACATATTGTATGGTGTAACATTTCATCTAAAAGTGCTCGTCAGCTAATAAGTCATCACTGATAGAGCAACTTGCAGTCCTGAAGTGCGTTCACATGCTAATGGAAAGTACAAAGTTCAGAAAGGACTTAAGACATGCTTCTTTGAGATGAACACGAGAGGGGATCAGTGGATGCCACATTAAAGAGGTGCAGAGCTTTGGTCTAAAAAATTAACATACAAGGTGTGAGTGAGATATGCCTTGTTTGTTTATAGGGAGGTTCTCAAGACTCACCTCACTAATTTCCCTATAATGAACAAGAACAATGTGTTCATACGCCCTGCAAAATAAATACATAAAAGGAATTCTGAGAAATCTATTCAAAATATGTTGTCCATGATAACATAAATGAAGATAAAAATCAAGAATCTTTGCACTCTTATTGTAATATATATATTTCTCATTTTGTTACAACAAAGGTCTGATATAACTGCATAAACTTGTACAAAATTTTGGTCGATTTTGTTAAAAACCTTTTCCTTTTAACATAATACTAAAACAAGGACATTCAATCTACAGTAATAACTAGCATACTCACGGATCCAACATCCAATAGCTGCGTCTCTGAAAATGTGGATTGTCCTCCCCATGCGCATAATAACAATTCAACGTCTCAACATTTCCAACCTAATCATGCATATGAAATATCATTACTCAAACTGAAACATTAGACTACACTGACCTCAGTATGAACCCAAGCAAAAGAAAGCAGGATCTATTCTCTATTCTACTAGTCACTAAATTGTTCCAAGAGTATCCCTCATTTCATAATAGCTGAAAATATGTGATAAAGAGCTGACCTTTACAGAAAGAAAACCTTAAGTACAACTACTAGACTGCAGTAACAAACCTTGAGCCTTTCATGTGCTTCACCAACCGTTCTCCCATCCCTCTTTTTACGCCAATTGTGTCCGTCCCTACGGAAAAACCGAAGGATCCTTTTGTTAAAAAGAAACAAAGAACCACCTGTTGCAAAGTCCAGCGAATAGTAAGTACAACTTCAACGGATATATAAGCCGTGGCCCCAATTTTAATAGAATTAAGAAGACACTTACTAACAGGTTGTTGAGGAGGCTCCGGGGTGACCTTATACTTCTCATGATTCTGCAATATGAACAGCACTTCAGCCGGCTTCAGCCACCGGCTTTGAGCTTCTTGAAAGAGCTCGTTAATGTCAAATCCTGAGCCTTCATACACGAAACCATACATGTCAAAACACTTCCTCACTGGCCTTTTACTTGATCAAACAGCTAAATTCGATTTTGAAAACCCAATTGAAGATCATAACGAAACAACTTGCCGCAGAAAAGACCAATATTTCTCCTTTAGTTACATTTAACAACCAGATATTATAAACTCTACACAGAAATAAAGTAACAGACAACAGAATGTGCAGATTGATGTTTCTATAATCTAAACATTATGTGTAAATTAAGCTCTACTTAAAATTCTCAAAATCCCTAAACATCCGAATCTAATTGTAAAATTAGAAAGCATTTTTCAACCTCAAAAATCGACTGATCACTAGTAACTTACATCACTCTTTTCTTTCTTCAGAATCACAAGCTAAACAAGGTGATGAGCTTAATACCTGACTGCATCGTGTCCAATTCCGTAAATTCACCACTGTACGAACTGAGGCGGGAGCGTTTGACCTGTGCTCATTCAAAACCGGAGACCAATGAAACAGAAAACAAAAGACTTGAACTTGACCAGCTGGAAGGAACCGGACCAGACAGGCCGCAGAACCCGGAAAACCTCAGAGAACCGAGATCACGCCGGAAACCAAGTTACGGGGATTGAATTCGGGGTTCAGAAAACCGACAGACCAAGACGAAACGACCATGAACCAAGTTGTAACTAAAACTACTAAATCTGCTGCTTCGTGTCATCTGACGTGGCAGTATTTGATTGGCAGGAAAATATCAACACGGTATTTTTGGAGAAATTTTTCGATACTCCCGCACAACCAAGTGGGATTACCTAGTGGTACTCCTTACCAATAAGATACTGTCATGTGAAAATTTTGACATGTCACTTAAATAAACATAAATTGTCAATTAAACGCTTGAGATGCTGTTAAGGTTGCCGTCATAAACTCTATCCCCATTCCGGTTCCGATATGTCATCCACGCTCCTCTTTTCTTCAACCTCCAGACATGAACTTCATCTCCCTCATCTGTCTCGTTATTGCATCTCATATGCTTCATCTATTTTTTTTTCTTCTATTTTATGCTTCTTAATTACTCTTCTCACCCGACTTTTTGATTTCAAGGGTCAGTGTTCTACAATACATTGTGATCGCCGGAATGATTGAATGCGTCTCGCCAGAGAACATGAATCTATCCCGAAAGCATGGGCTATTCTGGAGATAACCCTTCCAATGTTCTATTTGGAATCAGATGGGGTCGAACTCTAATTATGTTCTTTGATTTTTAGGTTCATTGATTCTGTTCAAATTCCAGTCCTTTTGTAATCTTGTTGATGAGTATTATAAATCCAAGTCTTATACTAGTCAAGTCCGGTTGTAATGGTTATGGGTATATGTATATCAATTGATTATAACTAATCATACATATAGCAAATCAATTTCTTGTTCTTTGATTCATATCAAAGAATAATGATCATCAAAAGTAGTCATGAAACTTTGAAAAGAAAAGAAGGATTCCAGGTCAGGGTGATGTAGATCTGGGTATCTATGAACCCTATTTTATCCCCTTCTGAAAACATTGTTTTTCTCTTACACTGTTTTTTTGCTAACGACAAGATAAAGGAGATGGAACTTTGTTAAGTGATATGTCAAAATTTCTACATGGTAACATTTTACAGGTAAGGAGAATCACTGGACAATGACACATGGTTCTTCAGGAGCATTCAAAAAAATTTCGTATTTTTGACAATTTCGTGAAAATAACGAGCATGCTGAGGTGGCATGAATTTCCTAGATTCGCATACACAATAGAAAACGGGCAAAAGGTGGCGCGACCTTGCAGTATATTCCTTTTAAGTGATTTTTTCGGTGGAGTAGCGGTATCAAGTGAGGGTTTAGGGAGGGGCTGGGCCTGGGTTTTTTCTGGGCCCAAGTTTGAATTTCCTTAGGTTTTGTTTTTTTAGTTTTGCTTCAGTTTGTTTGTTTGTTGTCACTCCTTTTTGAGCGAGGGTGTTGATTTTTAGTTCCTCACTTTTAGGCGAGGGTGTTGGTTTTGGTTGGTGTTGTGAGTGATTTTGGTTGGGTCATTGTTGGTTTTTTGTACAGGGACTATTAGTGTTATCGTCGGTGTTTTCTTGGTGTCAACATAATGAGGAGGTTGCTCCTGCATATATGCTGGCGGTTTTGGTATATATAGTGTTTGGTGGGGTTGTTTCTTCTTGATGTTGGCTAAAAGGAGGTATCGACACTTCTGAATGGGGTTTGGAGTATTGCATTTGAGTCATTTTTGGTTCATGGTTATGTAATCGTTTGTATGTGGGTGGGGAAGAGTGTGAGGACGTGTTGTCCACTACCGAAATCTCTCATGATTGTAATAGTTTGATTTTTTTAATATAAATTCTTGATAATTTCCTAAAAAAGTGAGGTAAACCGATATCTAACTGCACAAAGTATTTATACCTCGTTATAAGTTTTTAACATGAAGTTGATCTTACCAACTAATCGGATGAACACAAAATTACTAGCTTGTTTTGTGAAATATATAAGAAATAGTGAGTGATTAGTGAAAGTTGCACTAAGTGGGCAGCTAGGCAGATTGGGCAAGATGATGGGGCAAAGACCTTGTTGGTGAGATGTGCACAAATGGAGCAGATCATGCTCGATAATCAAATTCTGACAATGGTGATTTGTTATTGAGTCACTGATTAGATCAAACCGTCTAACCGGACAGAGAAATGTCGATTAGCATTGAGAAGAATAGACATTAAGCTAATCATAGAATCACATTCAAAAATAGGAACACACCGAGTCGGTATTGATATTCCAAAAGAATGAGAGGCTGCTGCATAGTTTCAATTGGAGTCGTCAAAAAGTGGGATGTCAATCCTGTATATTGTGGCGAAAAGGAGGGTTGGGATGAAATTGTGAGGCAACACAGTGTCCTCTTGTGCTTTTGGATGGACAAAGAACGAAGCTGCTTTTGGGGTATTATTGGTTGACAAAATAGACAATGACTTTGCACCATTTCTAAAAGCTTATGAAGATGTAACGTCTTTAAGAGTTTGGAGGCTAATTAGTATGCTTCGGATTAACAATGTTTGGTCATTTGGTCACTATGTATGTGAACTAAACATACTTTTAGGCAGGGCCACTAGAGATGGACTGAGATTTGCTGCAGCCCATCTCGTTTTTTTGAGAAGAGAAAAATTAGCTACGTGCTAGTACACTATAAAAGGGAGAGAGAGAGTTATAGTTATACTGTTATAATAGTAGTAGGGTAAGGCTATGAGTGAATTAATGCATGTGAACGACGTGATGCGTTAATTTTGTAAAATGTGACGTTAAAGTAATAGTATTACTCATTAAAGTTGTAATATGAGCCTTTAAAGTTGTAAAAAAATTGGTTACAACATTAGTCATCATTTGTTCTTAAAGTGGTAATTTAGTCATCAAAGTTGTAATATGAGTCCTGTAATTATCATTTTTAGGACTCAATTACCACAGCACACATTTTATCACTTTAACAACGCATGATAATTAATGTTGTAACTAGAAAATTTACAACTTTAAGGAATCCTATTACAACTTTAAGAACTAATATTACTATTTTGACAACTTATTTTATATAGTTGATACATTACATCATTCACATGCATTAACACATACTAGAATTTCTCAAAGTAGTAAGAGCTGGTTTTTTAGGTGAGATAACAGCGAGCCATCCTTTGTCTTGCACAGCAGCAAATAATTCAAGATTCAACAAACTCTGCCTCTCATCTCTCTCGCCATGATATAGAAAGGAAAGTTCAATTGTCTTTTTTCATGATATAGAAGGGTTTCTCTGATGGATTATGCACACATACCCAGAAAAAAATTTGATCTTCGCCCAATACATGGAAGCCATGAATATTAGCCTCCCTATTTTTCAATCCTAGTTTCGTCCTTGTTTTTAGGTAAATTCTTTTCAAGCTCTGTTAATCAACAATCGTAAACTTTCATATTTCAGTGTTTGTCATTTGATTGTTAGATTGGGTAAAGGAATTAGTCTAAGGACGTTCTGATTCTGATTAGTGTGAACTCTGAGAAGAGTTGTTGGTAGGATGTAGATCTTATTGGTGTTCTTGAGCAGTTGAGTTTTTCACTACCTAAACTTCAAAGTTTGAAACCATATATTGCATTGCGCTGAAATTTGATGACAAATGTGACCACATGAATGAATATTATGAATTTTTTGTCCAAATTTGAACTAGGGGAGTATATATATAATCTTCGGTATTCGCAGATTGAACATGACAAGCACCGCATGTAATTAAATTATCAATGCCAGAGTATTTGTTTGTTACTTAACTAGCTCTAGAGCTCTGGAGTCGTCTTGGTCTTCATGAAAATACTAATCAATTCAGCACGTTTGGTAACTAGCTATTTGGCTTATCAGAAAATTTTAGGTGCGATATTTGTACTACAGTATGTAAAAGAGTTTTTAGTAACGTCCGTATCCAAATTTTTATAACACGATCAAAATGATATCCAAACTTACAAACTATTAATGTTGTACCCAAACTTCATTTTTTGATACCATCAAAAGGTATGACGCGATTTTTCATCAAGTCTCTATTTGTTTGATGACGTGTCTAGTATGAGACCCACCAAAAATATTTCTTATCAGTAGATAACTATATCAGTAGTTTTCGAACTCTTTTAAAAGGATCAATGTGATACTTAGAATGAAAACTCATATTTTCATATTCAAACCCAAGTTTAAATTTCATCTAAACCCTAAACTCTAAACCCTCAACAAAAAATCTCTAAACACTTGAAGTAAATGTGATCTAGAAAAAGTCTAAAAATCATCTAAACTCTAAAACTAAACCCTAGACAAAAAGTCTCTAAACTTTAGATCCTGGACGAAAATAACCTTATGTCTTTCTTAGATCTCATTTCCTTCCAAAATCTCAAAAATTAAATATTGTGGATCCATTTTCTCTCCTAGTATGAATATAAAAAACTTTGGTTTTCATTCTGGGTATCACATTGATCATTCTAAAAGAGTTAAAGTACTACTGATGTGGTTATCTACTGACAAGAAATATTTTTAGTGAGTCACATACGAGACACGTCATCAAACAAACGTCGTCGTGACGAAAAATAGCCTCAGGCCTTTCATTGGTATCAAAATGAAGTTTGGGTATCACATTGATAGTTTTGTAAGTTTGGGTATCACTTTGATCATGCCACAAAAGTTTGGGTACCGGTGCTAAAATTTACTCTATAAAATGATAATCCACCGATGAGTAACAACGGTGACAATCTTACTCGATAACCTTTAAATTTTGAGTATGTTTTCAATCATGGGAGGCTTTTGGGTCGTGCGACGCGTGTGGTCGTTCAGGGTTTTCGATTTTCAGGGTCATCTGAAAAAACATTGTCATATAGATATTATATATATATATATATATATATATTAAAAATTAGGGTAAACTATATAAAAATACCTGAACTTTGAAGCTCATTTTAAATAAATCAGATTCTTTCAAATAAATACACGAGCTATGCAAAATCATACAAGTTTCAATTCCGTTAAAACAAGTCGTTAACTTGCCTACGTGGCATGTGTGACAAGTCAATTCTTATTAACTGGACATGTCAACAATGATATTTTAGGCAAAATACAATAATATTATAAAAAAATTGATAAATTAATTTTTCAACCATTTCCATTGAGTTTCTATTTATAAGCAACACATTTTTTTTCCCGCTCAATGTCACCATTAGCACTAAATTATCATTTTGGGAGTTGATTAAGCAGTCAAGTTGTTTTATGATTAAACTTATTCTCTTTTTAGAGTCTGCATTGTAGTTTCATGGCCTAAGATTATTCATGAGGCAAGAGAATATTATGATATTCGAGTGACGTACAATACTCAATTTGTTGAGGAAAAAAATGTGCAAACTCGATAGAAAAGGGTTTACAATTTAATTTATCAATTTGTTCAGAATATTATTATATTTTACTTAAAATACACTTGCTGACATGTCCGGTCAATAAGAAATGACATGTCACATATGCCACATAGACAAGTTAACGGTTTATTTAACGGAATGTATAACAGACTTTGTATGATTTTACATAGCTCGTGTACTAGGATTGTTTCCTAGTTTAGTTTTTTTTTTCTTTCATGTTTTCACTTTTTTTTCCTCCATTTTTGTGCGTTTCTTCGTATGATATTTAATACGTTGGGGATCAAAATTATGTAAATACTAAATAAGGTCACATTTGAAAAAAGGGGGGTCTCGCTCAAACATTCACACATGGCCTCATATTACACAGGATCGGCCTTGTTTTCAATAATTGTGAAATTTTATACGCACTATGTTATATGAATCTTATAAGAAACTTCATTTTTGAGGGTTCAAATCCCACTCCATATTTCCATATTTGATCACCTTTGTATATTTTTGAGTGAATTTGGAGTGCAAGTTAAACCGTAAACTATGAGAAACTTGTTGTTATGAACTAGTCGATCTTACAAGTTGGTTGTATAAGCGACATTTCGGAAGACTTCACTTAAAAAAAATCATCTAGTTAATTCACATCAATAACATAGTGCATGTCATATCCTCAGCAATGACATTTCTACTGAATTTTGTGTGTTATATAGCTAGTAATTTTCGAGAAGCTAGGTTGTGACGGGTCACCAGCAGCATTAATGAGAAAGATACAGAAGAAAGCAAATGCAACCATGGAGCTTAATTAGCAGCTGATATATGATCGATCGACCTTGTCTGTCACATGGCATTCCAGCACATAATGGGACGGCGGGAATGAATCCAAGCTAACTTGTTTCCCTAACCCTCCTCTCACCTCCACACCCACACAAACACTCTTTATCCTCTCGTTCACTCTCGTCATTTCTTGCCTTCCAAGTCTTCTCCACTATTTATACTATTCCCATTCCCGTTCTTCATTGTAGCAGCATCTCATCACTACTAAGCGCGGTGTTGTTTGCTTTCGGGAGTAGGTTTCTTGCGCGGCAAACAAGTGAGGTGAAGGATCGATTGTCACCATGTCTGACTGGGGACCGGTGTTTATTGCGGTGGTGCTGTTCGTGCTGTTGTCGCCGGGTCTGCTGTTCCAGGTGCCGGGGCGGCAAGGTTGCGTGGAGTTTGGGAGCTTTCAGACAAGCGGTGCGGCCATAATGGTTCACTCCCTCCTCTACTTTGCTCTCATTTGCGTCTTCTTGTTGGCCATCAAGGTCCACTTTTACCTTGGCTAAGTACTAGCTACTTAGCTAGCTAGTTACTTAACCAAACATTTCGGGAAGAACCAAGTGTAGTAATGTTAACTCTTACGTACTGAATTTATATTTTCCAGTTATGTTTGTTGGTACTGATACCACTGGAGTGATTGCATTCTATTTGAATAATAGTTAAACTTGTTTTGATCACCAATTTGTGTGTTTTGCTGAATGAAGTTAGTGTTGGATTTGTTGAATCGAGGTTGTGAAAATTAACTTAGCAAGTACGTGATTAAATATATGGTTCTGGTTTGGATGTGCCTATTTCATTGCTGATTGGCTTAGCCAGCTTTCCTCACATAAGATTGTGGAGGTGGTCCATATAATTCATATAAGGCGACTCAATTATTAAGGTGTAAACTCTATAGCAACATTTTTTATGGACTATGCAGTTAGCTAGAACCTGCCAGCAACCAGTTTTGCAGTAAATTTACCTGTTGAGCTCTCGAAGTCTCAAAGACTTGAAAGAAGCTTGAGCTAGAACCAAATGAATAAATTTACCAGTCAGTATTGCTCTCTAATCTCCAAGAAAACATGTCAAATCACTAAAGCTAGTACATAAGAGAATAGAATGGAGGAATCAACCAGATTCTCTATGACTCTATCTAGTATCTACTGAGTTTCTACTTTACCTATTATAGCAAACGTTGCTAATTCATGTGAAAACTTGCTCTCAAATTCTTAATCAACTTCAATTCATCAAGTAAATGCCTGTGCGATCCTCAAGATCACACGCGAAACTGAAACTACATCTAACATAAGTGTTGTGTCAAAGATTTGTGACTCTTGTAGATCAAGTTAAAAACTAGGGGAGCACAAGTCCAGCAGGCCATGACTCTTCTAGCTCATGGGTTTAGAATTTAAGGCTTAGAGATTTTAGAGTTTAGATGACTTTCAGACTTTTTTATATTACATTTTCTTCCAAAATCTCTAAAATTAAATCTCACATACCTATTTTCCCTTCTAGTTTGAACATGAAAAACCTGAGTTTGTATTTTGGATATTACATTGATCATTTCAAAAGAATTCAGACTCTCTAACAAGAAATATGTTTGGTGGGTTTTATACAACACGTCATCAAACAAATGATACCATGACAGAAAATGGTTTCAGACCTTTTATTGGTAGCAAAAATGAAGTTCGGGTTTTGTTATTTTGGATATTACTTTGACCGTGTCACTAGAATTTGGGTACCGGGACTGAAATTTACTCTTTTATTAAGGGAGGGATTAGTTATCGCTGTGTGAAAATTGTCTAAATCATAAGACTATCAACACCTGTTAATTAAACTTTAAAGGGTTCATTTTCAAGACCATGTCACTTTGCTCCATGTGTCTTTTGCATCCAACCACAAGGCACCGACTATTTGATCATACACATTTCTTCTGCTACACTAATACTCTGATTACTCTCTTTAATTTCTATATTCCTTACTTCCGTAGCTCAGTTGCTAACACATTCTTCTTTAACTTTTTGATGCACTATATATAAGCTTGCTAGCTTAGCAAGAGAAAAACATCAAGTCTTGGTTCCCAAGTTGACAAGAAGTACATATACAGAGAAGAAGTAGATATATTGCAGTAGTAATGGCAGATTGGGGACCGGTGGTGATCGCGGTGGTGTTGTTCGTGCTGTTAAGTCCGGGGATACTGTTTCAGCTGCCAGGGAGGAGCAGAATGGTGGAGTTTGGCAACATGCAGACCAGTGGACTAGCCATCCTTGTCCACACCATCATCTTCTTTGGCCTCATCACCATCTTCCTCATCGTTATCGGCGTCCACATCTACACAGGATGATCACCATCATTAGCAGCAACTGCCTCTCAGTTCATTCTCCTAAGTATTTTGTGTTCAGAAACAACTGATTGCTATAAATTTTATACAGGTTACTACCTTTTTTTCAAAGGTTGACTGCAGCTGCTTTGCTCATGTATAAGTTTATTACCTAGTCTCCAGCTACAGAATATAACGATTCTTGAACCTAACTACTCTTTAGTACTAGTGCCACAATCACTTTCGTCGTTGTGACATAATAGTTTTCCCTTTCGTAGGTAGGAGGTCCGAAATTCGACTCTCATAATCGTGATGTTATTGTTGATTGTTTTTTTTATAAAAATATCTGCTCATTCAGTTGAAAAGAAGCTTTTGGTGTATCTAGCTCGTTTGATTCATGTAGTTTCAATGGTGTGAGTTTGTGACGTTGTCAGCCATGTCCATATTCATGGTGGTTGGGAAAAATCATGGAGTCCGGTGTTGTTGAGTGTCAAACTAAACAAGTTTAGTATTGGATTTCGACCTTGCTTGTTACTTGACGCCTTTTGATTCGAACCCTGGAAGAGGGTGATACCTTCCCACTTGTTGCGGAAGTGCCATTTCTCACCTTCATGGTTCTTGTTGCTTCTCCCTTGTGACATTGGAGTGGTCATTGGGCGGCTTACACTCCGATGCAACCAGTTTTAGACATTGGATTTCACGTCTTGATCTAATTGGGATTTTCATAAGCTCATAGCTGAACAAGCATCCAGTTGCCAACATAAAATCGATTTAGGTTTTCAACTGCACATCGCAGGCCCCCACAAGTCATGACCCAACCTTATAGTCATAGATGACAAATATATGTATTAAACGAAAGAAATGCAACTCAGAATGTTTGCTTGAAGGGAAAAACATGATACGTATTCAGAAGACAGTGATTGATCCTTTACCAGAAAAATCACAAGGAATAGTTTTACAAACATGAGAACTAAAGAGAATAGTGATATTTACTGGAACAGACTCCCTACCCCATCTCTCCTAGCAAGTATGAATTCATTGGATTTGAGTGGAAAAAAGTGTGCTTAATATCATGATGATATCCTTGAACATTACTTTTAGAAGCCATATGATCAACATACTCGGTAGAACATTAATAAAAACATTATCCACTGTTCATGCATCACCAATACTTCAAGATCTCTCAGCTCGATCGATCCATTATATAATTTCATCCTGAATTGCCTATACATTCATTTGTTCCTCCTATATGCAGCACTCCACTCACAGCAGCATTTCAGATGCCCTGTCCCGCCCCTTCAATAAACATATCAACTCTTTCTCGTGTAACACCTCCTGTCCTCTTGTTCACTATAACTTCCATGCTGCAGCAGAAGAGACCTTACAAGTGAGTGTTAAACAATCACAGATCATAAGAAAGAAACACATTTATTTGATGATTAACAAAGACAAAATAACAGGGATTGCTAATGTAAATGCCATGCATGTGAGCATATTCCTCACCCACATCACTATAAGTAGTTCTTGGATATCTATAAACAGAGTAGAGATGCCAACAGAATATACATCAATCTGAATCCCCAAGTCACACCAAGAGTAGGCCAAATGATTCATGGTTAGCACAGTAGAATCCAACCGAGCAATCCTACGTATCTAAGTCTGGACTAGCATTGTTCTCTCAGCATACCTACCTCTAGTCTTAAACCTTGGCTAATCCTAGTAACCTATTCATAACAAGTGTATCGCCTCACAGCTTTATTTCTGTGCCAGTAACTTCTACGTTGCAAGACCAGACAGAATAACCAATCAGAAGTCCACAGGCAAACCAAAGAGCAGCAGACATGACATTAATATATCCAATACTTGACAATCGTTGGTGAGGGAGGAACATTCACAAAGACATACATGGAAGTTAGTACCTTTTTGTAAATCCAAGAGGAAAACCAGATGTTAGTACCCATGAATCATACATGGGTATTCCTAACGAAGAACATACATATTCGGCCACTCCATGCCAATCACCATTTGAATCCAATTTAGTCAATTACACCAAAATCATCATTAGTTACACAAAAAAATCCTTAAATATCTTCCCCTATTCATTTGAAAACAAAACAAATATTTTGGATAATATCGCAGACAACAAAGCAAGACAGGGGAAAAAATCTAAGGCTGCGAATAAGATAAAAGTAACGAAATATTTACCAGGAATCTCCTTCCGCGGCGACGTCGGCGGCGGCGAGGCGTAACAAAGAATCGACTTGCCCAAAACAGAGAGACTCGACAAAACTCCGGCCACATAAAACAGCATAACCAAACCCAGCACCCAAGGCATCAGCAAGAACCCGATAAAGAACGTCACCGATCCACACAGCATCAGCGCCATCGAAATCCCAAGCATCAGCGACGCAAAGCCCGCCGGCGAGATCTGCGCCGCCGGAGCCAGCCTCCTGGACGAAGAGGAGCTCGTCATCATCGGCTGCTGGGGACCAGAAGAACTGATCGGCGAAACAGAGTGATCGGAAAACTGAATCGGGGCGGGCGGCGATCGGAGGAGGCTGAGGACGAGAGAGGAAAGCTCGTAGAACACCTTGGACTGGTGATCTTGATGATGCTGCTGCCTTCTCATCATCTTGAGGTTTTGAGAGGAGGAGGAGGAAGAAGGAAGATTTGATACGAGAAGCGGTCAACAAAGGAGGAGGAGGGATTGCTAAAAACGAGGCAAATTGATGGATAGGATAGGAGAGAAAGTATATCTTGTATTACAGCGGTTGGGGTTGGGTCTCCCGTTCTGTTATTGAATTCGGGACACGTGGAGGGATCTCAGAGGGGGAGCTGGAAATTTGAGAGGGGAAATTTTGGATATAAATCCAAACTGTTGGCGCGGGGAAGAGGAAGAGGAAGAAGAATTATAGGGAGAGACGAGAGCGCGAGGTGGATTGGAGTGGGAGTGAAGGTTTCATGACGTGGGCTGCCCTTATCTTCTCCTGCTTCCAATCAACGCCCACCGCCTTCTATATTCCTTTTTTTTCTTTTTCACTAAAATCATTTATTTTTCATTTTGTCGGACTAAATCTGAGAGAAAAAGAAACTCGGATCCAAAGATTTGTTAGGTTATTAAGATTTGTAAAATGAGTATAAACTGTGTTCCTATACAAATTCTGAAAATAATTTGTTGTTTGATAAGAAAGACAATTAAAATCTACGGATCACAATTTAGTGAAAAACTAATAGGTAAGTATTAACGATCAAACTCAAAGTTAGTGTGTAGTTAGATCCAACTGTATTAAGTTTTCATTATCGTCAATAGACCTTTGGAGTCAAACAATAATAAGACAATTATATTTTTTTTGACGTAAAAGGAGATAAATTCGATTGATTCAAAATCATCCACAACTATTACAATCAAGCTAACAACTACAAAAAGAAAATTCAAATATCAACCACTGTCAAACGATCCTAAGATAATGACATTATTTGTTCTATGAAAACTATATAAAAGTGATATTAGCAATTTTGTTCAAGTTGCTAAAGACTTGTTCTGGTCCTATACTAGCTATCAACGCTTGCACGTTTGGTTCAATTATTCAAGCGTTTTAGACATGCAATTTGATTAAAAGAAAGTTTTGGAATACGGTGTTGAAGAATGAAGCCATATAATTGGTGGTGGGCTTGAAAACGAGACGCGAATTATTAGTGTCAAAAGAGATGGTTTTGAGGTCTCAATCATTTGTTCGTGGCATCTCCTTAGTTTGGTTATATAACTTCAACCATTAACAAAGAATCCTCGTAGTGCTCGTTCTTCATTATTTAGGCTTATTGGCAACACCAGAATCATAACGGGATTTTATCTCTTAAATAAATTAAACATTAATCGAACTTTTTCTTGAAATGTTTATATAAGATAATTCACATGAAAAAGGGTGGAGATTATATGTAGCTTAACGGAGCTTCTTAAGTTCATCATGATACACTTGAATCATTAATAGATAAACAAACGGAGTTAGTGATAAAAAAAATGATCTACAATAAAACTAACCAACTCACTTCATCTCCCCAAGATGTTTCCTAGACACCAACATACTATGCTTCTCTCCCCCTCCTCCGTCTCCAAGACCCTAATCTCCCACAAAACCTAGCCTCTCCAGCCATGTCGGCGAAGAATCTCGAAGATCGATCTAGAGGCTAGGTCAGACATTGTCCCCTTCCGTTGCTTTTTCTCGGTCATGGTGGCTGCTTAGCCCATTGCAACTAGCATCTGGCGCGAACCCATAAGTACGCGTTTGTTGAGTTACTTATGAGGAATGACTAAGTGTTGTCGAACTCATAAGTAAGCTTAGGAATTAGATTGGCTTGATTGTGCTTTGTTTTATGCGTTTTGGGGTAATTCTAGAACTATCCTTATTTGCTAGAATTTTCTCTATTTTGATTTATGATTTTTCTATACATTTTTCTGAACTAATCTTTATGTAGAAAATGTAAAAAAATTTCGTTATATTAATTTTATATAAATGAATGCTTGTTTTATTTAATCTTTACCTTTTGTTATTAAATCTTCTTATTTCGGGAGCTCTCGTATCTTTGGGGTACGAGTCCGTGTTTGTTTTTAGATTTACTCATACGAGCTGAAAAGCTTACCAGGTTTGTTTGTTTACACCCTGGTGCACCACTCTATGATGTAAGGTTTGATCTTGCAGGTTTGGAAATATCAGTGATTTTACGGAGTGGAGGCTTAGGAGCTTACTTGTCAGTGTTGAAACTCTGCTTGTAGCGGTCGTTAATTCGGTAGTAAGTTCCTTGAAACGCGACTTTATTGGGTTATAGCTTGTTAATAAGGTTAGTATGTCTCGAGTTTTGAGATTTTTGGTTATCCTAAAATTTAGGTCGTGACATCTAAGATATGCCTAATATGACCCCGATCATAGATATTTCTCAAGATACTTGATCATAACCGCAATGAACCACTAAACCGGTTCATAACGGGTCTCGTCCGGGAAAGTTTATTTAACACCCAAACACCTCTAAAATGGTGTTTTGGGCAACAAGACTCGCCGACGAAAAAACAGAGGTCGCTGCTGAGCCTGGGGATGTCGGGGAGGAAGCAAAGGTTGTTGTGGGTGCATGACTCGCCGGCGAGAGTGATGACGCCGATGAAACCCAATCCGACCGAATGATATGAAACGGGCTAGGCTTTTGAAGCTTTCTCTCAAGATCCTTGCTATCGTGACGGTAAGAGAGGGAAAAAGATCATAAGAGGGAAGACTCAGCCTTAGCCTTACGGCCCCTTGAATCTAACCAGATCGAAACCTTGTTTCTGGATTTTTTTACCATGTACAACTTGCTTAATTACTCTAACGGTGTTAATATTGGTGTTAGTGTTATGTAAAAGACTAATCAAATGAACTTCTAAGATTTTATTATGACTATCGGTACACTTGAACTTTGATGTATGCAAAATTTTTTGCATATAATCAGGTTAAAAGTGCCTACAACATCCTATAGAAAAAGATAGTTTTTTTGTGAAGCTAATTCTACCGCTGATGTTCTTACCAACTGAGGGCATAGGCACTCCAATATGTGCTGCTGGGAGGACGTTTTTCCTGCTGAAGTTAGACAAGCTTTGAACTTCGACCTCTTAACTCCAAGGAGGGTTTCTCTTTATAATTCAAATCTTTTAGCATTAAAAAATAGCAAGATTGCTAGTGTGTTATCTAACCAAAAAGCCCACCTCAACACTAACCCAAAATGCAATGATATGCCTAAAGACTAAAGGAAAGTGATCATTAACAAATACCTGCACAATTTGATTGACAAAAGAGTAGTAGCATTGCTCAAATGTTATTTTGTTAGCAAAGACCAAACATTAATGTTATAACATATTATTAATACCAAAGCTTGCCCCAAATGGATCAGACAGCAAAGTTTTTACACTATATGCAAGGGGGTGCTAGCGATTATTAGTTTTGCCAAGCAAGCTCGCCAAGCTAAAAGAAACACTCACAACTCTAATGTTTCAGAGTTAATTATAAGTTCATACTATTACAAATTGGATGATCGTTTTATTATGCTCAGAATAGAAATGAAAACACAGTAATGAAAACAAACATATAAATCATACAGCCATGATAACGTGGATGCATGCATGGCTTTTCACCATACACACAGTTGCTTGTTGCTCTCTGTGTTCTTGTTAGTACTTATCATGGCAACCATCCTCCCATGTAATTCACGCTCGGCCCGGCCGTCACGACTTGTATCGGCTCATTCTGGTGATAACTGCAAAATACCAGATGAGAACCAGTTGATCAGGAAGATGAACCAGCTTCCCAACTTACTCAATGTCATACACCCCTTTAGCTAGGTTAAACCCAGAAGAGATATTTGATATATATAAGAAAGCATAGTTAAACACATACCCAATTTGTAATGTGGGCTCGCACTCTAAGGCTTGGAAGAAGCCATCGCCTTGAGGCTGATGAGCTTGTTGTCGGCCATATGCCACTTCCTCAGCATGCGCATTTGCATTCAGTTGGAGTTGATGATGTACATTATATCCCTCAAACAACTGCAAAGGATTGAAGTAGCATCACTCATAAGTTCATGTATACGTATATTATTAAATCATTCAAAACCAAGATTCATGGTCAGAGACGTTGCCTACCCTTTGTTTCAGTGTCCTGTTTGCCTCGTTAAGCAGGTGTTCCTGCAAATAAATAAAAACGGTGAACTGTATATTCTAGATGAACTCTAGATGTGTCACCAGGACTCATACCTTTCGCTGAAGATCTGTAAGCTGATCCAGCATGCATTGGGTCTGAAAGGAAACAATATCATGAGAATTGAAGTTACAGATTTACATCATCTAGTCATTGCTTTATGTGGAAGCATTTCACAATTCACAAACACAATTCTGTTTTTTCTTGGTTTTTAAATAACTAATAATAAACATTTGGTTTTTAAACCAACAAGACATGCCTGTATACAGAGTTTCAGAGAATACAAATTGGTAGCTGCCTGAGTTCTCAACACATTTTAATCCACTATGAAGACCACTGCAATATATAGTTAAAATTTTGTTGTGTCTGAAGGGAAAAATTGAGAGGGCCTATAAGAAGAAGAGAGAGTAGCTAGAGTTGTCTAAAATCCACTATGAAGCAGGTGTAAAACTACAAAGAAATCACATAAAATATTAGAAATTAAATGAAAGATCAGGTAACTGCTCAAGCTTAACAAGATAACTTTTTGAGGGAATTATTTTGGACATCCGTATAAGAACTACACCAAGAAACTGGAATGTAACAATATCCTCTATCTGGGGACTTTAACATGATGCAAGAAAATGTGAGATATCTCAAATGTTCAATCATGGAGGAGCTGACAATTTAAACACAGGAAAGCAACTTGTACATGAGTCTAAATACCATAAACCTATACAGAACTCATGTATAGATGGAATAATTGTGAGGAAGACTGATATATCATCCAACATAATTTACAAATGGTAAAAGATGATGAGGTCAAGTACCCGTGTTGATCTGATCTGTTTCAATGACATATCCAGCTGCCTTTCAAGTGACTCGAGCTCCTTACTGCTTAAAGGTCCAAGATCTTCTCCAAGAAGATTCCTAATGTTAAAAGATAATAATGTCATATGTTTGACAAGTGCGTAATTAGCTCTGCAACTTTATATATCTGAAGATGGGATAGACCTGTGAGTTACCTTTGGTTTCTTTGTAGGGCTTCATAACGTGCCTTGAGCTTCAAATACTCCTGTTGGCTACTCAATTCCTATGGTCAGAGAGAATTAGTAAGTATTCAGTACAAGATAAACAACGACACAGCAGCACCTAAAGTTTAATGAATATACAACAATTTGAATTCAAGTTCTTTCTTTTTCAAAATACCATAATTCAAATTTTGGCATACAACTGTTCCCAAACTAACATGTAGTTACATTCTAACCAACAAACGCTTCATCAAATGATATGAGACAGATGTGTGATACCTCCAAACAAGTAAACTACTCCTATGTAATTTCTGTGAGGTCAAGACTACCTTCAATTTTCCATATTCACAACTTTCGTACCAGCTGGTTGATCTAGAAGCTAATATGCAAAGAACATATATTGTGGTTACAGTTTACTATCAATCAAGGAATGTAGAGATTCCAAAAATTAAGGTAGAAATGGAAAAATTAACTACTAAACATATTTTTTCAACCATGTAGATTAAGCTAACACTTATGAGTAGACAATTTAAATCAAGCATAAAATTAACAATCCTGTTATTGAAGCTACCATGTTCTACAAGCACTAAGAGTGAAGTATATATGCTATACATGGAAACACTAATGTATCTGCAATTAACACCAGATAGTTGTTTTTAGCAGAAAAAAATAGAAAATATGAAGTATGATACAATTAGTAATTTTGAACCAAGGCAACTGTCTTTTCTCTGCAACAAAATCTATTACTCGACTCAGTCATAATCAACTATTTACTTGACTGCATTTGTTTCTTTTAAATACCATTTCTCCATCAACATTCATAATTGATTATCTAGAGTAGTATCTCCAATAAAATCAATGTATTACCAAGGCCTCCCTTGTAGATACATTTGTCTCTGGTGCTCCATAGTTGCACTTCTGGTACCTCTCAAGTGTTTTGAGCATGCTGCTTGTAAAAGAACATTAACAAATTAAATGTCAGGAGGTTTATACAAGAAAGAGCATCAAAATTACATTGATGAGTAAACAAGAGATACCATAAGCCTTGTTAAATGGAATATATGATCACTTTTATAAATGTGAAGATCAGAAGATGAGACATATCCCAACAAAAAACCAACAAATAAGATGACTGGGAAATGCCTGTCAAAACAGGACCCAATTGACTCATTTGAGATTCTATGTTCAAGGTCTTTGCATAGATTATGTAATTAAATGTTCAAGGTCATAACCGGGATGAAATATCGTTTGTTTTAAATTTGTAAATGTTGTTACAAAAACAGAAATTTGTAAACATTATGTAGACGAAACACAAATCCATAGGGAGAAAGACAACGGACAACTCTCTAGCTATTCTATTTACTTCATAAAGCAGATAACTAAAAAAATTTTCAGTTCATCAGATGAACTTCATCATATCTAGTACAAACATAAGGCTAATTTTCACATGCTTCAGCTAAGACAAATGATTTAATTTGGATATGAGACATGAGTGACTTGAATAAAACTTAACTCAAGTATTGATGTGTTCATACCATTAATTTCACCTCTGGAGAGACCAAATCAAATGTAAATAACAAATTAAAACGAACAAAAACAATTTCATTCTTTTTCAGGAAAAAAATTTTGATTTTCAAGATCAATAATAATTTCTGTTTTTTTTCTTCATATTAAAATTAACTAAGTTTCATATAAGAAATTAAGAAATAAGAAAAATATTATCGAGTACATATAATTAAGATGGCGTGTGAGATTTGTTAAAGCCCTAAAAATGCGTGAAAGAAAGATAAGAACAGAGAGAGATTGCTAGGGCAATTAGATACAACACAGGTAAACAAGTCACAATATATTCACCGAGTACGAGACCTGAAACCGGTCAATTTTTCATTCACATCAATTCAGATCAGAGTGAAAACCCTAAAGTCAGAATAAGCCCTCAATGAGATTGAAGACCATCAGCATAGGTCTTTCAGAGAGAAGACTAAAATCCACTGGAAAATGTAGCAAAACTTGTGTATATGAAAACACCAATACAAGAACTGGAAAAAAAACCCGTGTGTAATTAGCTGTTTTGTTTTCGGAAAAACAAAACACAGTAAATTGACTTCAAATTTTGCTGTAACCTCAGATTCATGTGAAAGACAAAACCCTAGCTGATCGATTCAGCTGGGTTTTCTGTGAGAAAACAAAATTGGAAGACAGGGATCGCTTCTGTAATTAGCTTCTTTGAACGAATTGCAGGCCAATTAGTTCAAATTCCACTAACAACTGCAAAGAATTTCAGTTCTTTCAAAACCGGAATTGATTTGGATGTAGAGAGAGAAAGCACGTACGAGTTTTGTTCTGCTGAAACTGGAAGCTCAAAACTGCAGAAATTAAGAGCTCAAGATCAGAAGCCAGATGACAATGAAACCGGAGCCCAAAAGCTCCAGAAAGCCTTCTGAATTAAAATGCTCCAAATATGGATCGATCCGATCGCTTTTACGGTGAGAAAATCAAGAGGAGGAAGAGCTTTAAATTCTCATGAAAATAAACAAATCAAGTGCTGCTTTGCAAAGATGGAAGATAGTGGAATTAATGGAGTGATCGTCTTAATTTCCAGTTGCAGATCTAACAGTAGTGCCAAGGCAGAAACACTGAAGCTGCTAAAACACCAAAAGCGAAGGCCAACGGAAACAGCAAAGAGCCGTCACCATGGGATCGAGGCGTTGGAGTTGTAAAAAGCTAAAACGAAATCAGCTACACCAACACAGATATAGAGTTACCGATAGTAATAGGATACACAACAACAAATCTAAAGAATAAAAAAAGAATAAAACGAGAGGAGATGTGTATGGGGAGGAACCGGAAACTCTGATCCCTGGCCTCCTGGTAGCATAGCCTCTCTCTCTTTATTTGCCGTTTTGGTCTCGAAATTGGGAGGATGAAAAAAGCGGTTTTGTTGTTTTGGAGTAAACGAAATTGTATTTTAAAAGGATTATAGATTTGGAAGTGTGGTGGTATACCTTGAACTGCTGCAAAACTCGTACAGCTTTCCTCTATTGGAGAAGATGATGAGAGCAACCTCGGCATCGCAAAGAACGGAAAGCTCGTAGGCTTTCTTCAATAGTCCGTTCCTTCTCTTTGCAAATGTCACCTGCCTGTTGATCTTGTTCTCTATCCTCTTCAGCTCTACTCTCCCCCTCCCCATCTCTCTCTCTCTCTCTCTCTCTCTCTCTCTCTCTCTCTCTATAGCAATATCACTACTTTCCTCACTTACCCACAATACCCTAAAAGCAGAACCTCCCCTTGGTTTTATATATGACGACGACAATTATATTCTTTTCAAATTACCATATAAATAATTCTAAACTCTCCCAATTTCCATTACCACCTTGTTTCAGAATCTCTCTCTCTGTCTGTGTTTAAGACTGGTTATGGAGGGTTCTCTGGGGGAGGGAATCATATAGGACCGGTGAAATGGGATCGGACGGTGGAGAGGAGAGAAGGGGGTTGGCACGTGAGAAGCAGGTGATCACACCAATAAGGGCAAAGATAAGCTGAACGGGAGTATCCTTAAAATGGAGGGAGAGGAGAGGCCAATCAATGCGGTGGGGTACCACGAGTGTGATACGTGTCGAGTTTTCAAGTGAACGACGTCTGGTGACCACCTGACCTATTTCGGGTTCGGGTAATCATGTGACCTAACCTTAAGAAGGTGAGCCTTCGTATCCCTCCCCACAAATTTACCAAATTAGCCTTCCAGTTTTTGTCTTAAGCCCGATCCTATACTCAATTTTGCCAATTTAATTCTCATATTTTCATTGGCAAAGCAGGATTTCATAATTTTGGGCTTGAGAAAAAAAAAACTTAAAACACATTTTGATTTGAAGATGCATCTTACAAGATTATTTACGGCCGAAAAAAACGTAGTATTAGATTAATAAATCACAAACTCCTAACTTGCTCAACGCATAGAATTAGGAGTTGATATATATATATATATATATATATATATACACACACACACACACTTGTAAACAATGATTGTCTAATATGAGTTTCATTTATTAGGGGTTAATATGAGAATTTCGAATCCGGATTAATAAATCAAATTAACTTATATATAGTTGGGATCATGGAGCTCCAAATCTACCAAAGAAACAACGACCTTACATTATTTAAGTATGTGCCTGTCTTGATTTTTCATTTTCTAAATTTGCTCCATAATTAATATTGTTCATTTTCTTAATTAAAGCAGCTTTTTACTGGATTGGTAGGTTTACAAGACCTTCTAGAGATATTCACTTTTGGGTTTGCCAGATTTTAATTTCTTCTCAATTTGTAGTATGAAAATAGGACTTAATTTCTCTTCTCTACATATTGCCTTGATTTGGATCTGTGAGAGATCAATTACTTTCTCTCGTTTTCCCATGCATGTTAGTTTTTACCATTTAGATTAGAAACAGAAAATGGTCTCCCATAAACTTAATTAATTAGTGCTAAACCTGGCCTATGCATAATTAGCTAAACCTAATTTGCTCAACAATTTGATGCCATGGAGGGCAAACCTCCATTTCAGGTCCAACCCGCCCGTACAAATTAAGTGAACCATTTCTGCTTCTCCCTGCTGCCAAAACCGATTTGTTTTGAGCAACTAAACATGCTTAATTTTTTTTCATTTTACCTAAACTGCCTAGACAAGCATGTGTAGCAGAATTACTCCAACAACGCGATCGTTATCCTTGTTAATTCGAGTTATACACATGGTGACGATTCCGACGACTCCACTAGGGTTTGCACTAAATTGTCAAAATATAATGTTTCCTTTGTAACCCTCTTAGACTAAAGACAAGAGATTAACGTGTGAAATTAACTTTGATAAGGTAGACAAATTCAATCCAGAAAAGCTAATAAGTTAGCTAGGGTTGAGTAATGCAGCTTCTTTCGACCAATATGAAAACAACGATATAAGGAAGCCATGTGAAAATCTTCAACAAAATATGGAAACTAGGAGAGGAAAAAATACGAAAAGAGAAGGCTTTAAGGAGAGGAAATGTGGATCAAAGAAGAGAAGGTAGCTAAAGCAAGGCTTGCGTACGAGTTGTGGCATATTCATATTTATGCCCTTTTATCTTTCGTGTTTGGCATTAAAGCAAAATCAAAGAGGGATATTAGTGTCTAACCATATTCAAGCCAACCATACATTTCTCATTAGTGATGGAGGATTTCTCTATCCCAATTTATGGATTAGCACATTCAGACGTAGGTTTTTCACTTTTGAATTTTGACTTTTTTCATAATGTTTGATCGATTATTGTAATAATATGTCAATATCATTCTCAATTTAACCACCTTACGCGCATTAAGACGTAGAGTTTACTTAGAACATCTTTTCTTATGACGACGCATCAATTCTTGTTTTCAACTTATCTACTTTATGTGTTTGCATTTTCATTTAAAACAATGAAGTGGATCATGAAATAGACTAGGAGCAAAAAGAATCATAGTTAAAGGTGAACCATGATGCTACGCGATGGAGCAATTACTTCTTTTTATTTTTCTCTAGCCAGCCTCGAAGCCCGGCCACTACTTCACTTAATGTTAGACAGTCTCTTTTACATGGTGGAATACTTGTAAAATTATGGTTGCGTTTTAAGATTAAATCGTTTATAATCAGTAGTAAATTTGTAAGTTATTTCTTAAAATTCAGTGTACTTGGACGAGGCAAGGTCCATAAAAAAATCTACGCCGAAGGTCTCTTGGGCTCGTCTCCGGTCACATTTCCACGGAGATTACTTGACATAAGTTGTGATCTTGGTCAATCCAATAAGTCACCTAAAAGAGCATGTATATACATTTTGATGATGTAAACCTATATGTGAAGGAGAGGAAAATATGATCCATACAATAAGAACCAGCCAATTCTCATCAGTTTCATGTCGTTGTCCTCGACTGCTGGCAATGGAGACTTGATTCCTCCTTCTCTTCCCCCTTTTCTTTTCTTTTTCTGCAATATCTTTATTCATTTTACATAGTAACATTTTCATAATGCCACTGACAAATATCTACATAAAAACCACTTTTATGTTAAAAAGAAAAATTACAAAAGGAAGAATAGTGCAGGTCACATCATAAGGTCCAGAATCCAATTGAGTGGTTCACTAGATTAGTTATCTGGCCCCACCATAAACTTTGTTTTACTTTCCATTTTTATTTTTTACCAAAGGCTCCCTCACATGATAACTCAGTTTTTACTGTGTTTTTGATGTGATCATCAAACAGAAAGACTTTTTAAACCGAGAAGTTTTTTGTTTATCTCATTTTTAATTTTATATTCATATTTTAATAATTTATTTTATAAATATTTATAAGTAGATTATTTAGGTAAATTTTTAACTAAATAAAATTCTTTTAAGAAATTCATAAATGTGATTTACCAATTATAAACTTGAACGGTTCATGTTTGACAAATTTAGTTCGTCCATTGATTTGATCTAAAACTAGTTCTTATTGATCACAAATTTGACTAAAATTTTATATGATTGATCTACTTATATAAATCTACAGGTTCAATGGTTAAGATGTTAAAATTTGATCCAAAAGTTTGTCTAATAAGTAATTAATTCAAAAGTTTTCAATTAATTCTCAACTTAGAGTTCCCCGTTAGAAAGACGCTTCATGAAAGTGATAAAACAATGTAATGCAAGAAAAAAAAGTGAAGCCTTACATCACCATCATTATTCAAAATTCTTTATAGTCATCTGTTTTTGCTAGTCCTAAGAATGTTGAGTCAGACCACTGTTTTGGCTTGTAGATTGCAAAAAGTATGCAACAAATATTATTGGTGGCTTAGAAAAAAGAAACAGTGAGAATTGAATTGAATTTCTACTATTTTTTTGGGAAAAATGAAAGAGATGGTACAAGGGGGGTTATGAGTGTGGTACAACATTGTGACATGGGCATGGAAGATGTAGTTTGATGTTTGGGGACTAGGGGTTTGAAAATTGAACCTAGCTATGTAGACTATTGGCATGAAAGTGAGACTCTCCATAAGAGGGTAAGCAGAGAAAATAGGATTATAAACAAAAAAGGAAGAGTCTGTTTTATGTGATGAACTACACCAAATTGAACCAACTTTATTTTCATCTTCTACTTATGTAACAATATTTAAGGTTGGAAGCACAAAGCTTCTTTGCATCCACTTTTTTCAGGTCAAACTCCATTTGATGAATATAGGTACACTCTGGTGAACATGCCCACCCATGTGTTTGTCCTTGAAAAACTTACATTTGTGATCTGTGAAAAATATTCACCTTACATTTCAACTTTACATCAATGTAGCTAAAGCTACACGTATAGTGAATAGAGTCATTCCAACATATCGTGTTATGTGTTGGTGCATAGTAGATAGGGTAGCTTTCGATTGAGGTGGACTTGATGAGGTTGTAACTTCAGACTTGAAAGAGTGCAAACAAAGGTCTTAAATTTGGGTTAACACTTGAAAGAGTGCAAACGCAGGGGAAGATCGCGCCTGTCCGGCTGCGCCCGGCGACGGCTTCTAGCCTTGTCGACATACGCTGGGTTCGGCCGGATTGACGGCAGTTGGCGGTGTGTCGTCTTGGTCGGCGTTGTTGACTTGGACGACAACGTTTTTCTGTTGTTATGGGTGGGGAGGAGCGGCGGTGGTGTGGATTACATTTGGGAAGATGAACAATTGTGCTTATACCATCCTATTTCAAGTACTGGTTAAGACCCGCAAGCATTTCTGATCCATTTAACCTTTCAATGGAGGCAAAAAGATGAGCCAGAATCCAACTTCGATCACCAGTGGGGGACCCGAGAAGGGCATCATCAGCATCGTCTAGTACTTTGTTATGAGACAAAATCCAGACCGAAAATGAGGTACCCATCTTCCCAATTGTGGTCCTACGCTACAGAAATCGGCAGGTGGGGGAATCCAGCTTCTGTATAATTGGCTAATCGGCTCGAACTGCTCTATCAGCCAATATTGAATGCACGCAAGGTGCTTGTGAAAATGCCTGTAAGAAACCCCCTGATCATTTTGCAGGGAAACTTTTTTGGTACTCACCCATTAGCTCTTTTACGTTTTTGGGGTTTCTTTGCATTATTTATTTTCTTAAGGTATGTGGTCTGCGTCTTGTAACAAAGTGTCACAAGATTAAAAGGTTCTCGCCATTTACGTGACGAGAACTCTCTCCTGATTATAAAACTCGGGAGATAGATGGAGAATTAGACTTGGGTACATAGGCAGCCTAGATGATCTAGACATGGAAACGTTGCAGTCACAGAGCACTTATACCACAACAAAATTTGATTGTGAATTTGTGACCACCGACCTCCACCATATTTCGCCCCCATAGTGGACCACTAGAACAGATAGATCATGGCCTCTTTCAGGTTTTTTTTGTTCGGATTTTTTTTGGGTGAGAAATGAGGTAAAGGTTGTATAGCTAGCAACTTAATCGTCGACCACCGGGTGTTCCTGTGTAGTCAATTTTGGAATAATTTCCATATTTCAACTCAACTTTTTAACCAGATTTATAGGTTCTCGTTTGTGACATGGTACATTGTAATTGGTATATTAATGGACTCTGGTTGATGACTCGTGAGAAGCTTTTAAGAATGGTTTGGAAAGGCATGCTTCGTTTCCAAAGTTACGGCCTCACACGCTTGTTTGTGAAAGCAAGGAACTTATACTTGGAGTTAAAAACTTGTTGGTTCTTTTATCCAAACATGTATAAACATGGTGAGCTGATTCCAAGATATTTTTAAATGGAGAGAAATTTTAACTTGATATGTAATATTATCAATTACTTGATAAAAACGTGACATTGTTTATCTATCAGTTTAAGTTAATCGATAAATTGTCAAATTATATCATCATTTGTCATATTTTTATTTGTATCATTTTGATATTAACAAAATATTTATCATTTTAATATTAACAAAATACTTAAGACGAAGATAAATTTTGAATTGTCAATTGTTAAATGGAAATAAAAACATATTGGATTCTTAAATTGTAGAACGTTACATTTACGATTTTTTTTCTTTATATAATGAAACATTCTACCCTTCCGAAAACCAACACATCTCTCTAATTCAATTATGAACTCACATTCATCCCCGATTACCAAGGCCTAGTTCAAAGGCAATATAATCGTGTCTAAACACCAAGAACTAGTTGATGCCGAGTCACAATGTAAAAAGATCAAACGGTAACAATGGTCACTTTCAAGTTTCACTAATAATTCACTCAATAGTGATAAAAGCTTTGCAGCTCAGAATGCGTTGGTTCAGTGGGGACCAACGCATAATTGGGATTTGATAAAAGCGGGGGATGAGATCCAACGGCCACGGTTGCACGCAAATGGACCCCCTAACAGTACTTATTTCTTTCCATTTAAGGTAGAACACCGTCGACGTCGACCTTAATGACACGCGGCCCCCCTTCCGTTTTGGGAATGTGTCTTTAAGGAAGTCACGTATTGTGTGGGCTCCACTTTCCCCTACTCGTCCTCTCTTTGAATCCGAAATGGCGCATCCACACAAACACGGATCCATTTTGTTTGCTTGGTGGTCATTTAGGTTTTGGTAAAACCGTAAAAGCGATAGTCGGTCGTTTTATCGCTTATGCCGGTTGGTAATATATAGGTGAAAGATGGTCGGTTTATTCTCGCTTAATATAAGGTGTATTTGTGACTGAAACACCCTCAATCTGACGACAACATACCATGTAAAGGAAGTGAGACTTCATTTGTCACATTTGATTACTGAATTGTCGGTAGACAAATACAGCTGAACATGATAATTGCATACTGTAGCACAAGTAATTTTTTAGATGATATCAGTGATGTTGTAATACATTTTACTTAAAATTAAACATGTGAATTTTTTACGACTAAAATATAAACTAATATTTTTAAAATTTTGTTAAATACATTCATAAATATTTAGTGAATTCAAACTAGAGTTTTAAGGTTAGGATTTAGAGTTTAGGATATAAAGGTTAGGGTAGGGTGATAGGGTTTAGGGTTAGGTTTAGGATTTTAAAAACCAAAAAACTTAAAATGGTTTTTGAAAAAATAGGTAAAATGCATTTTATCTTGAAAATCCATATGTTTAAATTTAAGTGGAATGTATTACCACTAAACAATGTCACGTGGTTCTATCGTAACACTGAAAAATTTCTCTACATTCCTTGATCATATCAGAGTTAATTTTGGTTAAAATGGAACATTGAACCTCAACTATAAAATACTTTTCTCTTATGTGACGATTTAAGATAAATTTGCACGACCTTGTTCGTCTTTACCAAAACTATCTAGTTCATTTTTCTATCTGATTGGATTCGATGTTGGAGTTTTCTTGGTTTTGCACCACATTAGACCTCTCTCACTCTTTGCTTTGTGCCATTAACCAATCTTAAACATTAGTGATTTTCAGCACCAACAGCCTCATAAACACATCTTTCTGCACAAACATGACGGTTTATAAGCAAGACATGAACTCTAGCTGGTTGCATGGACCAGCAATTAGTCTTTATATAAATACGTGCTGCCCAAAATTAAGCTACGATCTAACATGTTAAACAACTCACTTTTCATAAAAATTCTGAAAATCACATCCCATTGTCTCATCTTATTTTGATTCAATTGGAGACCTAAAACAAGCAATACTAGCTACTACCAGTTGTTTATGTACTTTATGTGCTGAATTATTAGAGCTAGGTCACGTTACAATATTAATATGCTAGAAATATCCACGCACCTAATTCTTCCGAGAATCGGTACTTCAGCAAATCCTATTATCTTCTCGCGCGTTTAGGAAGAAAAAAACTTATGTTAGGAGACTGAATAATCGGAGACGAGTTACGATAATACTAGTTGAGAGAAAGCAAGACCAACAAACATAATCATCATGTGATCCCAAAGGAGGCAAAAGCATGTGGGCTTAATGGGGTGAGATGACCAAGGGAGAGATGCTTATTGTAGTTGAGGGTTAAATGAAGTTGAGGGGCTATAGTTGTGAAGGGGAAAGTTAACTTAATTTGGTGTGCTTTGGTGTCTACTTTAGGTCATGTTTTCAATCACCCCACAAATGGCCATATATGAGAGTAAAGCCAATAGCGACCCACAAATATTCCACCCATTTTAACCCCAATTATCAAAGTTTGATGGCTACATTTCCATCTGTGTTTTAAATATTAAAATGTATAAAAGACTTCGTATTTTTTGCAAAACGGCTTTCAACGTTTGAAGCTCTGACTCGACGCCTCGTCTCATGCATTCACCTTTTTAAACATAGATTTTACCCAATATTTTAAACTAATGCGTCTCTTGTATGTCGACAAACTTCCCTTTGATATTGCCAATATGAGAAGGAGCTTCAAATTTAACCATAAGATGTGTTTGATATTAACGTACTGCAGCACATTAGGAGGCTGAAAACCCTTTAACCATGATACTTGAGAGCTGCGAAAATCTGTTAATGAAATCTCCTTCACTTAATGGAAGAGTTATATATATAGGTGATCACGTTTCAGTTTTGTAGGTGATCCAAAGTGATGTACGTGAGGAGCCAGGGATGTACGTGGTGAGACCACGTTTCAGTTTTGTAGGTGATCCAATGAATGACAACCACGTCGATTTGTTCGTATTTTTTTCAGAGAACGTCCGCAGGTGAGAATCCATATATATATATATATATAACCATTTAGTCGTCTAAATATTCAACTGTGAAAATTCTGATATGTGATTAAAAAATTAGTGTAATCTTCAATTCCTTATATATAAAAAAAATAAATCTTTTAGTGAAAGGGTCCTGTATATATCTAAACAACAATATGAAAGTGGAGTGCTTTGCTGCCAATGTTACCAAAACTTCTGGAGTTTTGATTATCAAAGTGAAGATTAGGTCATCTGATTTATTACAGTTCTTTTTTCCTTACCAATTGTACAGCTCCTTATAGCATCATACTTGGTAGGGATTGAATTCATCGAGCATATTCTGTCCCATCTTCCATGCACTAGGAGCTGCTAATGTGGAATCCAGTCACAGATCAAACAGGGTTAGTCAAAGATGATGAGAGACCATATCCAATGTGAGACCCCGATTAATTTTTTGACACATATATGGTTTATTTATGACTTCTTTTCGGTACGTCGAGAATGCACACTAATATTTTAATAGTGTGAGGAAGAGAGAGGATACATGACCGACACCTCACTGACTCAGTTCACCGTCGGCCGGACTCCGGTCATCAGAATCTCATCGAATTTTGGAATCAAATTTATTACACCATAATAAGCTCTCACTGAACCCCTAAACCGTATTCTTATTTCACAACCAACTTTACTACCCCATAATATACTCTCATTGTACCCATAAACCGCATTCCTATTGCACAGCCAACTTTACTACCCCCTAATAAACTCTCACTGAATCCTAAACCACATTCATATTACACGTCCAACTTTATTACCCTCTAATAAACTCTTACTGAACCCTTAAACTGTATTCTTATCGCCACAAGATCAGGAGGCATAGGCATGCCTGCCATCATATACTTGAAGATCAGCACCTGATGCTCCAGCTCTTGCCACTGAGACACTGTAAAAGGTGACCTCATCCCATCCCCATTCCCATCAGAATCCTAGTATTGTTACCCCCGACCCCACCCCCACCCAAGCGCTCTCCACCTTTTTGACGGGCCTCACCAGCAGTAACCCAAGTTGACGCCAGTGACCTCCTACTTCGCTGCTCCGACTAGCCTCACTAGCGTCTTCCCTAGCTCGGACCCTGTCAAGCAAGCTCTACCTCAAATTAAAATAAGGAGCCACTTAGGAGTTTGGTGAAGGTGGTAAAATTGATTACAAAACTAATCATATGCTCTGTAAAATGGCGGAGCCGGGGAGCCAAATAAAAAGTCTGGAAAAAAAAATGATCGTTCTTCAAAATTCAGTTGTATTGCAAAGTTGATTGGCTAATTTGGCTAGTTGATTGGGTTCAAAAGCAACTGGGAACTGAGGAATCTGATTGCAAAGTTTGCTGGAGCCAGCTAGTTAATTGTATGGCGGCATAGTTGTTTTGATGTAATTTGGCCTTTGGCTGAATGATTGTGCGGTGTCTTTCTTATGGAGAACATACATGATGAACCTTCGTTTACTCTAATCTTGGAGAATGGAGATATTCGCCAATCAAACTACTAGTATTTTCGGTGAAGCAGAGGCAAGCTTGCTGCGGTAATCGCCAATATCTCTAGGTATAAAGTGCTGAGAGATGTCTCAGCTCACAAGTTTCGGTATGCTTAAATCAAAATGAGAAATGGAGCAAATTCATTACACCGAGATTTGGCAATATCAAAAATCTTTAATAACCATTAACCATGTCAACTACTCCGCAAAATTCAGTACCCAATCCAGTTACAATGAATTTGACTTGGGCACTAAGGTACCAACTATATCTGAGGTCGGTACTCAAACCCTAACTAGTCTGATGGATCAAGGCTAGTTTCCTCCAAAGGGAGACCAATAATTTATGAATATATATTTTTAGGGACAGACCTATACAAAAGCCATCACTGTCTACTAGCAGATCGATTCCGTTGCAGCATCCCAACTGTTGCACTTCGTGTCCTTAGGATAGTTGAAGTATTCGGGGATGGATACTTGTACCCAAATCGACCAGAACTCGAAGCACCATTGCTTGTGCTTCCCAAAGATGATGGGTCAAACACATCTGAAATTCCATTATTCTCCTGAAAAAAATTGAAGATGGTCAGCAGATACACAAAGGAACAGTAGCCATATAGGAACTGCTAGTGCTTTAAGTTGTAAGCATGTTGACGACTGAGCAACAAAAATACCCTGGCTAAATCAATCATGTTTCCAAGTGTACACAACAGTCATCATATGGCTACTGTTCCGCATGGAATATGTTTCACCACTTGTAGTAACTATTCAGCTGTTCCCAAATGTAAAAATTCAAATCATCTTTTGAACCCAGAAAGAGATGGCTAACAAACTGAATTCCTTTGGAACCCAAGTATAATTGAATATATGAGGTAAAGAACCTGTCTGCCAAAGTCACAAATAATCTCAAGTATGTAGACTAATTCATAATTCATATGAATGTAAATTGTTGCGTCATTGAGCAGTAAATTATCATGATCAGGTAAAATGCAAAGGCAATGATCAAGCTTATAGGCCAGACCTCAGGAACTTAAATGTCTTAAGCAGTCATCCTGGTCTAGGGAACGCCCGACTCATAAAACTTGAAACTTATGAACCCAACTAGACAGAAAATCTGAACAGTGAAAGGAACAACAGGAGTCTGATTATATAAATGGTCTGGAGAAAATTTCTGTTCAGTAGTGACCGCATGAAAATGTTCGCTTTCCTCACCAGCAAGTAATTTCCAGTATGAGAGGAAGTGAATGGAGATATAGTGATATACTCATCTCAAATAATTGTATCTGCTACCTAGTAACTCTACCTCCGGAAAATGTAGGACTCAACCGTACATTATCTAATGAATATGGGAATTGTTGATACTTTTATGATTATATCAGTTGCATTTTCATTATCATATAGAAAAATAATGATATCAGATTAACAATAAGACCAACATAGCTTTAATCCTCCAACCAATATTAAATAATCTTAGCATCACACCAACGAGCTATCCACTTGAAAATAAAACTTACTGTTGAGGGTGATGCTGGGGGTAACTCGAGTGCTAGCCTTGAAGATTTTGGTGGTGTCACCTGCATAGGTCAGTTGTAACCAGTGAGATGCTTATAAAAAACTCAACAGTCAGAAGTCAGATTGAAAAAACAAAATTTCTACATGAATACATCATACAAGCAAACACACATGATACATACATGTCAAATGACATCAACAGCCATAGTAAAAGACCAAAAATAGACTATGTGCATAGACTTGGATAATAATCTTTACCAAAGATGAGGGTGAGGCAGGCGGCAGTTCAAGAGATAGCCCGGAAGGGTTGGATGATGATGCCTACACATAATGGAAATAGAATTAACATGATAACATTCAAAAGTATGTTACTGATTACATTGTTACAGAATAATACACGCAGTGAAAACATGAACAGAAGCAATAATATGTTAAGTGATATGATCATGCTGTATGTACTTGATTTTGTTATATAAGGCAGAGAAATTGATCATTAGACCAAAAAGAACCAAAAACTCTGAACGAAGACATAAGAAATCATTGCCAATAGTGTTTACAGAAAAAGTTCAATACATGCCTGAATACGTTCTGTGGTTTTACTATTTTCCAATCTCTTGGCATAGTCACACAACTTCCACACTCCGTCATTAGTCGAATCCTAGAGATAAAACGGCACAACAATTAGAATGAAACTCCTACCTCATAAGCATACAAATCATTTGTCAAAAGTATATGTATCTTGTGGTCAGTAATACTACACTACCTGCTTGCCTTCTATTCTGTTAATCTTAGTTTCCTGTGACCAAAACAAAACAAAACAAAAATCAGACCTTGACTTTGTATCTGTGAATCAACGGTCAAGAAAAAATAAGATAAATAAATTACCAGAGTAAGCACTGCATGTTGAACTTCTCTAAAATTCGTGCTGATGGAATCTGTTTTTCCTTGTAGTTCAATAACCTGCAAATGGCTTTTAAAAGGTTAACTTACAAAAACCAGAACATTAAGAGAGAAAATTGAGTATCTAAGATGGCGCACCTCATGTTGTGTCTTAACAGTCGTTTCAATGCACTCAGCTAAATTACGGTCCACACCATCCAAGTTTGAAGATAATTGTCGCCTGGTGACCTGAAAGCAAGCAATCACCAGAATAAAAACTTGTTTAAATCCATAAATTTGAAGGGATTTCCAAAATTCCCACGGGAACAATAGATATTGAAATTGTGTTATTTCAATGATAATAAAAAATAAATTGCATAAATTTGAACCAGTGACCAAAATAGTGAGCACCATACATACTATGCTCTTTAAGGGAAGGTAATTAAGCCATCATCTAATCAACATGATCTAATAAAGAAGTTTCAGTTGTTCTGATTTCCAAAGTACACAAAAAAAGGAAAACTTACTGAAATTGATGAGAAGACACCATCAATCTGTTTAGAAAAAGACTTTCCAGCATCAGCTAAGGTACGTCTGGTTGCAAACATCATATCAGGAAGTTTCCACCCCTGAAAACACATGTCGAGTTAAAAAATTGAGTGTAGAAGAGAAGAAAAAATATGGTAAATGTTACCTGTCATCCAATCCGTTATTTTCTTGAAACATAGAAATAATGAGTTTATTATTATTTTGCTGAAACCACTCATCAATAAATAACTAACGATAATTAATGAGCAAGTAGAACTAAGTGCAACGCACATGCTGCAGTAATATGTTTGTTGGTATATGCTAAAGCCTTAGCTAGCAAATGAAAAAGGATTATATCATAATAAGTATAGCTTTGAGGACCACACCTGTCATCAGCTGCTTAGATTGTAGACCACTTCAAATTGAAAATGAACTTTCAAAAGCCAGAGTCCTGACTAGTTATATATATAGGCTTTCTTGGCTTTGATGTCCTTACCATAAATTTGGTGCCGATTTCTTGAATTGGCCCACTCTTAGAACATATTTTCTCATCTTAACCATTCAGTTTCTAGATATATATGAGTACATCATCTCTGCAAATTTTCAGATCATTTGGTGATCGTTAGGGCATTCAAAACTATGATTTACAGAGGAGAACACGAATGGTTCCGGTTGAACAGATTCAATTGTTCATTGTATTTATACGTTTTCAAGGCCTTAATGATTACCAAATCAGCTGAAATTTTGCAGAAATGATCTATACATATATATCTAGATTATGAACGGTTAAGATGAGAAAATTTGATCGAAAAATGGGTCAAATTAAGGAAATTCGCACCAAATTTTTGGTATGGACATCCTTAGCCAAGAAAGCCTGATATATACACACACACACATATATACAGAGCATATCAAGACTAAGGGAAAACATATCTAGCCTTCTATGTTAATAGCTTTGAACCTTCACTAATATAAGAGCATAACCAATCATCTCTAATGTGTGTGGGTTAAAATTCAAACTGCCAATGGATACATAAGATGGAATGTTTTCTAAAGTAGCCAGGACAGATATAAAAAATAAAAGAGAGAAACTAATATAAAAATTTCAAAGACCCTAAAAAAGGCAGAAGGGCAACTTGGACTATGGAATATAAAATATCGGTATTACAACATGGATGTATGTGTCTCTTTATTTTCCCCAACAAAGAGCCACAGAAAAATCATGCATATCTGTACAGTTTATTGTATTGCACAAAACAAAGCTCTTACCTTCCACCAAAAGTAGCCATATCCTGCCACTACTACAACAATAATTAAACCATATCTGCTAGCACCTGCACTAACAAAACATAAAGAGTCAAAGAGTACCCATAAAGAACTAGACATTTGAACACAAATCTTAAAATCAAGAGCCCAGAAATCTTGAAAAGGCTAGAGAAGTAAACCAAACCTGTTCGACTCCCGGTTACTATTGTAATTGGTCTACTTGACGAATATGACTGCAGCTCCTGCCGTATTTTGTTCATCTGTACAATATGAATAATCTAATCTCATTACGCCATCCTCCATAATGTTAATGTCTATACTCTTTCATATGAATTCACAATGACTAACTAAGAACAATCCATTCAGAAGTTAGAACTGCTCCGTATGAGTAGAAAGAAATGCATCCCTTGCTATAATACTTATCTACATTTCAAACAATTTTTCACAATAAAATTCTATAAACCGCAAAAGAAACCTGAGCCATCAAAGCATCGTTGGATGGTTTCTTAACCGAGGGAGCTTTACTTTTATCGTCTCGTATTTGCTTCCAAGCAATCTGTCGTGAAAGGCAATTATCATAATCAGCATGGTACAGTATAAGTATATAATATAAATTATTCTAACAAAACACAAAGTGAACAATAATAATAATAAAGAGCCTTTAAGGTATATTGAACGTCTGAACCTTTACCCGACTTTTATAATTCATTGTTATTCCCAGGATATAAAGTCACCAATTAGCAAAAAGGCCAAAACAGTTCCAAAAAGAGCAACTTTGAAGCGAAATCCAAAACATATCTCATATGAAACAGAACATAGCAGGTGAGTTGTCCCCAGCAATGCAGGAAAGAACTTACAAAGCTATGAAACAACCTTAAGCGTTATTAATTTCTAAGAACTGGTAGGTATATTCGGTTTGATGACTACCTTAAATGCACCAGAGACCACATCAGATATGCGTCCCTCCTGAGCAAGGTACGAACCAAGAATGCCTACAAACCAAAGCACGAACCGATTAAAAACATGTCTGTTCATTCCTGACAACAAAACCATCAGATAGGAAAACCAAACTGAAAAGAACCCTTTACAAAAAAGCAATAGCTAGATTGCAATTGGGACTGCACATAAAGCTTCTGCTTTAATTTAGAAAGACAACATGTAGGAATCGCTTCCAAACGATTTTAACTCTCAACGATGTCATTCCGCGTTTAATCAACCAATGTTCATTCGTTTTAAGAAACAGAAGCTAACTAGATATACTTATACATCCAAAATTCAATCTTGGAGCTATTGCGATAGGACACATGGGTGAGTGTACAGCTCCAAGTAGTCAATAATCCCCAAACAATGCACATTCAACGTGAAAACCAGCCGAACCATATGGCATAGCATAACCAAAACAGCAACCTAGCTCTACTTTCGCAGTTTGAAACTCCAATCCCCACTAATATCAGATATCACTATCAGAACACCTGAATTACGACGGGATTGAAGCTTATGACAAAACAGAACACTATGAACAAGTCTAAATTGAGAGAGTAATCGGATTGTACAGACCTGCACCGACGAGAACCCCGACCTTGACGAGAGGCAGAGCCATGGATTCCGGTAATCGATTTTTCGGGGACTGAGATTATAGGTAGAGCAATCGGAGATACGGCATCGAAGCCGATGGCGGTGAATTGCCGGGAAAGAATACGCTTTCTCTTCAAACTCGACGGTTTTGTGTTTCTCTGAGTATAAGCTTAGGGGGACTGACTGACTGAGAAGGAAGGACTGGGTTTCTGTAGCAAGGGCGTGACAGACCCTAATTTCCTACTGTGCAAGCATAGGGGTGGTTGGTGCGCAAGTTACGTAAATGCCCTTTTGAAATTTCAAGGACTAATCCAACTTCACAGTATTCGATTGTGTTGGGCATATACTAAAACTAAAAGTAAGATCGACGCTGATTTTCTTATTGTAAATAGGAAGTAGATTAAACTTGGGATACACAATTTCTTCCGTCTTCTTTTAGGACTTGTTATCTGATTCATTCGTTTTAAGAAATTAAGCTCAGTAATTTTTTTTCCATTTGCTCTTAAACTAAACGAAAAAACCCTAGGAGCTGCGTAAAAGCCGGAAGATAAGAGGTTTTTGTGTTTTGGTCCATAGCTTGTCCAGGGACGCCTCTACGCCGGCGTAGGGCTTCTAGCCTCGATGGTGTGGGAAAGGATTGTTATCGGACGGGATGGTTGGTGGTCAATTCTTGATGGTCACTGGCGGTGGACCGAGAGAGAGGTTTTTTTCATCAGATCGGACCGAGGCGCTTTTGGTGGGTGGTTCAGTTCGATTTTGCGTCAGCTGAGAGGTCGCGTCATCAAACAAGTGTAGCAGTCGGTGGAGGCTTGAAGCTGTAGCAGCAGCGCAATGTTAAGGGGAGAACTTGGCTGCTTGCTCATCCAGGTTAAATCCTTGATCTGGGTTAGGTTTTTCCGGTCGCGTCTAGTTTAGTTTTTGGTAAGTGATATGCTGCCTCGCAGTGGTTTGATGGTGGCTCCTTGGGTGGCGGCTGACGGTAGCAGAGGCGCAGACGGGGGCTATAGATTTGTCAAAGTACTAGTTGGGTCTCTGTTGGAATCCAATGAGTTTTGGGTGGGCCTAGGTTCTTTTGGGCCTGGATTAGTTTTATTGGTTGCTTTTGGTTGTTTTTTTAGGTTTTTTGGTGTCCCTCCCCTTTTTGGGGCGAGGGTGGTATGGTTTTGGTTAGTGTCGTTTGGTGGGTTTGGTTGGGGCATCGTTGGTGTTATGTTCAGGGACTATCGGTGTTAACGTCGGTGTCTTCATGTTGTCAATATAATAGGGAGGCCACCCTGTATATATGCTGGTGGTTTTAGTATATAGTGTTTGACAGGGTTATTTCTTCTTGAGGTTGGTTGTAGTAAGGCATCGAGGCTTTTAGACAAGGTTTGGAGTAGGTTACAATTGGACCTATTCCGGTTCATGGCCTTGTAATCAAAGGTATGTGGGTAGAGAGGAATGTGGGGACTTGTTGTCCACCACCGAACTCTCTCATGGTTGTAATGGTTCGTTATTTAATGCAATCTTGATAGTTTCATAAAAAACAAAAAAAACTTAGTAGAAACAACTAAAATGATGTTATAGGAGAATTGAATTCTCATTCTCTTATTGATAGAATGAAACCCATTATATAGGGAAATACATGGGCCTTTTGAGCTATTACATGGGTCAATTGGTCTATTCCATGGATATGTATAAAACTCTATTACAATACGGATTACTACATAAAGTCCGTATACAAGGCGTGGACCAAGACACACACACACACACATATATATATATATATATATATATATATATATATATATATATATATATATATCAAATATCCTATAACACTTCTCCTTGTGTCGCGTGTCTTCATGCCGATATGGTGCTTACGATGTTGGCGGTGCATGCAAATGTTACCTCGTTAAAAACATAGTCAAGCAAAAACCCAGTGAGACAAAAAGCTTAGACTAAGAAAAAAAGAGTGCAACATGGTTGACACAAACAACCACACCCTTCACATTTGATGATGACATGCATATGCTAGACTTTCTTTCAAATCTGCATCTCCCCCTGATCTTAAGATCACTCATAGGGCGTTTCCGGATCCTTAGTGACCACAGAGCTTGTTTTGATAACCTGACATATGTATGCTCTTTTACATGTCTCAAATGTGGCATTACTCAGCGCTCATCAGCTGTATGCACAGCGCTCGGCAACTGGCGTGCATAGTGCTCAACAGCTGGTGCACAACGCACAACAGCTAGGTGCACAGGTGCACGTATAGTGTCTGGCAGCAGTGCACACGTGTGCATAGACAGTGCACATGCAGCGTGCAATATGTCCGGCAACTCGGCCACTAAACTGACCGGTGCCTAGATCATGATTCCGCTTCCGATACATCTTGATTCATGCATGGCTAGCGATGACATAGGCAACAACCTTTCTCTCATGTCATAGGGATTGAATATGTCAGATACTCTTAGAGTATTTGAGTGATGTCCTTTGTCATTTCATTGACATTGCGTGGGTGCAAAGCTACTTAGCTTTATAATGAATGGATGAGAGGTCAAGTCTTTCTTTTGATTAAACGGATCACTCTCTTGGAGTAAAAACCTTGACTAATCATGGGAGTATATGAAGGTTCCACTCTTCTTCAGAGGACTAAGCCGATTGATGGAAATACATCATCAATACACAATCATCGACTCATTACGATACTGTGTCTTTCTCAAGAATTTTTTCATTCTAACATCGGATGTTCAATACATGATGTTGGCATCTCTTTACCATGAAGAGTCCATGTATATCCGAAATCACGCAAGGGCATTTTTCATCATATCCCTTTCAAATCAAGGAGTTACTATCCATTCCAAATTAAGGGGTTACTCGTATGTGTTCCAACCTCTCTTGTAAACACACGCTCTTGTGGTGGGGAGTCACTTGGTTCGGGCATATGAAGTCTCTTTAAGACCTTCATGCATATCTCTGATCTTATAGAGATGTTTCTATGACCACATTCATAAGCTGCGTGTTCAGTTATTCAGAAACTACCAAACTGACAAAGCAGTGGAGTGCTATGACATCCATTACGAGAGCATATCTCATCGTACACGATTCCAGTGCGTATTAGTGGAAAACCTTGCGTCATAAGGTGAGTCAAAACTCTTCTTCTCACTACGATATCCAACAAAGACATATATGATAGGGTTTACACTTGCGGTGTCGGTATCACCTACCCAATGACCTATGTCTTTAATCTGGATCGTATCTTTTCATTAGGCCAATCAACTCTATTTCGTCAACAAAGTGCGGTTAGACAAACTCATCATTCTATGTCCTCATGTACACTAGTGTAATGTCTGTAAAACTCTATATGAATTGGATTGAGGCGTCCCCCAACTATAATCATAATTCAGACTCCATGAGACGGATTTGAGTGTCATTGATCAATGGATCAAGTTGTGCCAAACTCGCTTTCTCGCTAATACGACTGATTATCCAACCTAAGGGCCTACTCCTAACCCTTGAGGAGTCGCAAGGCCTGTGACACCATATTGACACATTATGACATCACCAAATCACCACCCATAGTGCTCGAAAGCTGATACTCAACAGCGTCAGCAAGTACTCGAAATCAGCCCCAACACTTGGCATGATGTTGGTGTCAGGACCATCTCAATCTGGTTGCGCCATGTCCTCTTGATAGAAGATCATTCCTTACAGACATATAGGCAGTGTTGATATCGTCACTTTACTTTAATCGATATGGTTCAAGACTTGGTGGTGACAAACCACGACAATTCACGTCGTTCCTTCTGAACATTGGTGTTCATATCTCCCCCAAACGACGGGAATAAAGTCTCAACATGACAATCCGTAATATAGCGGTTAAAGAGATCGTTTGTCAAGGAGTAAACATAACCAAACTTTAGGTGGAGACTCATATCCAACCTAAGAACTTATTCATTCCACATGACTCATCATTAGACACTGTGGCAGTGCAATTTGGCACATTACAGAGCTCAAAACTTGAAGATCCATTTCAATCCTGCCGAGCTCAAGGATTGCAACTCTATGTCAATCCTTGCTCAAGTTATCGTGCAATAACTCAATGATGATAAGTTGTGGACGAATTAGTAATGTTGCATGCATTATAACCTTAGTGGAGTATTGGTGCACATCAACCGATCTCAAGACTTTACTATAGTCGAGTTTTGGGAGGCCAAATAGGTTATAAAAACTTCTCAATGATACGTTCTCAACTCTATGAGGAGAACTTTTTTTAATGGGTATTGAGCCCAGAGAAGTATAAGCAGCATTTGCTAGACAATAGTGTAACACGTGACCGTGTGTTTAACACTTCAACCGACACCATAAAAGCATAAACGGTGTCCGTACGTTAGTTGTATCTGTCTACACAATCCCTCTTTGGATTTATTGTAAGAATGTCTTTTGTGTCATAGTGTACAAGCTTTACAAAACGAAATAGTTATTGTCGGCCGAAGCCAATGACGCATTAGAGGAGGACCGATGCATCTCACCCGTGTGAAGGGAGGACCGGTGGAACCGCATAAAGAGACCTCAAATGTCACTCGGGTTGCCATTTACATCCAAATTTTTTTGTTTTTAAGAGAAAGAATGGATGTCCAACATTCTGACTCATCACTTCCGTAATGACCTAAATGTCATAGCTTGTCTGAGTCAATGTTTCAAAATCCATCTATTGCCAACATAGGATTAGGACATTGCATCATAGTGACATATAGTCCACTAGATTGACTCATGTTTCTCTCCATGATGCTATTTCATTAGCATTTATGAGACGTCTACACAAAAGTTCATTCTCACAATGATAGTAACCATTGACGGTCCTTTATCTCATCAGTAATCATTCTATCTGCAAGACTCTTGATCTCCATATTTACTAAATAAGGTAGAGACAGAAGCAAAAGTCACACAAGGACTATACTTCAAGGATGCAAATCATACAATGCAATCTTGAGTAAAAACAATCTTCTAGGACATTTTGACCTCTGCTCACTAAAATTAGCATAACTCTCTCGTAAGAAAGGCTATGAATGAACCGTGAAAACCGTTGGAAAATAGACTCAGAGAGCTTTCCAGTGATATAAGGTTTGAGTTCTAGTTCATCTAGAGCTGATCACAGTGCTCAGACGAAGTTACTGCCCAATAGGTGCAGATTTACTGGAGGTATTGTTTTTACAGAATTTGTACATGAGAGGGTTTTAAAACCTCAAGTGATGCCATACGGGGATCCTAGGCCACTATGCCCACGGTCTAATCCTTTTTTAGAGACATAGAGCGATATTATCATGTCATTATGCTAAGAATTCTGAGAATACGTATAGAACTATAACAGACAATGGAAGAATACCTTCAATCTAACATGAAAAATTCCTCAACATTGTGCCAACGATTTTATCGGAATCTTAATTTGTAAATGCTAAAGACATCGATACGACATCTATTTATATATGTGTCACACCCCGGTCCTGACGTCGGTGAGATTTTACCACCAGGCGCCGTTCTCGAGGAGTGAACGAGTGTTACAAAGTGGAATGTAAATAAAAGTAAAACTTCTAGGCTCTTCACTCTAGGCTCGTTGTCTATCTCGTTCCCGGCTCGGTCAAATCTAAATATTTCTCTGCAAAAATATTATAAATAGGTGAGTGAGCAAAACCACGCTCTCAGTGAGTAGACCAATGTAATATGCCCGTAAATCCATGTCGTTTTACACACTATAAAATACGTATATCGTATACACAATTCAATCAATTCATCATATCTCATCCTCCCTTCTTATTGGTTATCCTTCAATTTAGTCCACCACGAGAATCTAATGACCATCATGTCCTATACAACCGTATGCCACATCCTTATTTCAAAATAACCAATCAAAAAGTTCACATGTTTCATGACTAATCAAACAATAACTACCAACATATTATAATAATATAAATTACAACACATTTTACAAATCGACATGCTTCACTATAAAATAAAGAGATATTTCTAAAAATATCAAAAACATGTTTTTCGACTAATTTAAAAACATATAAGAATATTTTAAACATATTATAAGAATCCACTCACCTCGATAGCATCGAAACTCCATCAAGGATACTGATCGTAAACCAAGCCTCTTAAAGCGGGTCATCTAAAAAATATTACGACTATTTTCCTAACCTCAAGGGTTGGAAAGAGGGCATCGATACGAACTCGTAGCCCTTCACAGAATAAAAATTGGTCTTACGGATCAAAAGTTATGATCCGTCAAAGTTTAGTCGTAGCTCCGAAAAGAGAAACAACTAAACTGAGAAACAAGAGAGAAAGCTCTCCGATTTTTGTGAAAGAAAAACAGACTGGAATCATCCTATTTATAGGCAAGTTTGACTGAGATACTGGAGTCGGTTTAATGGTTGGTCCAATAATAACCTAACAGTTGTCACTAGCTGCTGATCAGACTTATTTATATAGGAAAGCGGATTGCCGACAATAACATGGCGGCTTGGAATTTGGACAATGAATGGTGCCACTTATCTCTCACAAGACAACAACTCTCCATTACATCTTGAACTTGCGAGATGTAATGGAGAGTCAGAACATATGCTGCTAGTCTTAAACCCTAAGCAAAGGTTTTGACTAAATATGAAGTGCCACATCATCAGTTGAACCAATTTCGACGAAATCTTGATGGAGCATTGAAAAATTGTTAAAATAGTTCGAGAGCCTGAAAAATTCACCGAAAAAATACGACGAATTTGTGGCGACCTCTAATTTCTATTTCTAAGAAGAAAAATCAATTTTGAGGAATTTAAAAATTCAGGATGTTACAATATGGCTTGGAAAGAAAATCAAATGTAGTTCCTCAATGGCATCAATGTCAGAGGCATCCAAAGTTAGATCTGAAAACTGTGAAGTCACGATCATAAGGATGTCATGTTTGTTTTTAATTTGATTTTCCCATACATTCTTTGTACATTCTTTATATGCTCTCACGATTTTATAAGCTCCACCATTTTCTTTTTCTTTTCCGGTGATCTAAATATCCACAACCGTTTTATTATTATTATTTTTGGAGCTAACGTGATTTGTTTTGACAAGTTTGGTGTCTATGGCTCTAGGCTTGGAGGCACCGCCACTATGGTTGGCTATGCCTCCCTCTCTTTTCTAGACAATGCCACAAAGTATCATTGACAACGTAGTCAAACCTAGCGATAATCAAGTCACGGGACTAATAACACATCAGGACTTTATACCCTTGTGCGCGTGTCAATGGCGCCTTAAACCTCAATTGGGAGCGCACGAGATGTGAAACATTGGCATCAAGTGTGTCAAAACTTGAATGAGCAGAATGCTATCTTGCTCTTGCATACAAAACCATGCTGTTATGCAACTCGATAAAGGTCACAAAATAATGCTTCATTGGTCTGTCTTTGAACATTGTCCAACAACGCGGGTGCTCTAAGCGACCACTTTAATTGAAATACTGAACGTTGTCCAACAACGCGGATGCTCTAAGCTACCACTTTAATCGAAAAATGTAGAACTTTGTCCAACAACGTGGGTGCTCTATGCTACCACTTTAATCTAATCATCTCAACGTCGGATACCAAACGAGGTGAACCCATTATATGATTAGTGTTGAGATTTAACCTGCACTCACCAAATACCAAACATGGAAGGAGTTGGGAGAAAATGGAGATTTTATCCTCCCCGAGGTTATTAAACTTGAAATAGCAGAAAAAATAAAGCTTACTTACTAATCTGCCAAATAGACTCCATTGTGAATTGTCAAGCGAGGAGACCATGAAACACATGAAAAATATACGGTTAGTTAAACTTGTCATAAAACAGTAGCAAATCATTACAAAACATCAACCATATGAATGATTCAAAGAGAAACTAGGAATACAACCCGTTTTTCTCAAGAAAAAGTGATTCTTATGTGCGTTACAGTCAATGGGAGGACCGGTTGACAAAAACTTTTACTCCGGTTCTGGGGATTCCCTTTCACTGAAGGATCCTAACATCCTTGTCCATAGCCTCTCCAATTTTCACTGAAATCAGACTTCGAAAAGTGCCCGAACCGGTGGCTTGAACAGTTCGGCCGGTCTGGGGATTTCGGCGGCCGGTTCGGTTCCTTCCTGGCAGGTTCTTATAGTGAGGCCGACGACATTGGAATTGTGAGAACAATATCTTCAACTTCTATGTTAGTGACGAAAACCAATTCAGAATTTATTCTGTCGATATTGACTTGTGAACCCTGAGGCAGATTTTAGGGTTTTTTGGTGCGCAGGTGCACAACAGGTGCACAGGGGGTGAGCGGAGGTGCCTAGAGGGGTGCGCAGCGGAGCCCAGATAGTGCGCAACAGTGGTGCGCGGTGGTGCCCAGCGGCAGTGCATAGGCGTGCGCGCGACATGATTTTTCCTCTTTTTCGGTGGTGGCCTACTTGCTCTTTTTAGGGTTAGAGCTAAGTGTCTGATAACGTGTTCTAGGAGAATTGAATTCTCATTCTCTTATTGATAGAATGAAACCCATTTATATAGAGAAATACATGGGTCTCTTGGGCTATTACATGAGTCAATAGGCCTATTACATGGATATGTGTAAAACCCTATTACAACATGGATTACTACATAAAACTCGTATACAAGGCATGAATCAAGACACATATATATATATATCAAATATCCTATAACAAATGAGACATATTTAGGGTCTTAAATTAACATAAATGGATAGGATAAGATAACAAATAAGTCTCGGTCACTTCAATTAGCTTATTTAGGGCAAATGATGAATGAATCTTAATTTATACCTACATAAACATATCACATTTGTCTAGCTAGCTAATCTCTTGCGTCGAAATAAAATTTACAACATACATTCAAGCTCTTTTTGAAATTGAATCAACTTGATTGATTATAATATTTACAAGATATAATTGTCACTTACAGATTTTTGCATCAAATGAATTCTTGTGCAAGTATATATATACAACAATATATAGGTCACGTAATCTCTGTTTACTTTTGAAAGAATGGAGATAACTAGCTAGAATGGATGGACATGCATGTATAAGAAGGTACTGCATCGAGTCGCTACGCTGTTTATTGAACCTAGCTAGAACAAGTGCTATGGCAAACTGTAGCGACTGATTAACTATAATATAGAATGAAAACAATTACATCTCGGTCATTTAGCAAGTGTTACTATCTCATATTTTACATGTTCTCGTTTTTAGTTATAGATTATGTCTTAGGAGTTCGGATAGACTAATTTGAGTCTTGGTTTAGTTTCGCAATACAGGGCCGGATTTGAATAGTGTCTAAAGAGTCTTCAGACTCAGGGCTCAGAAATCTAAGAGGTCTCAATTTTTTTATATAGTTTTTGGCTATACGATTCGTTAGAAAAGCATAGAAAAATTATGAAAATTTAAAGATAACCGAAGACATATAACATGAATTGAAGACAAATATCCCAAAACAAGAACATTTACTCTTGACTGTAGGACCCCAAGACAATTTAACTGAACTTAAGCTTCATAATTTAAATTTTTGTTGAATAATTTTGATTTATTATTAATTATAAACTAAACATGTTGTTTTGTGGATATGATTTGAGACCTAACTTTGAGAGTCAAGTCCGAAAATCTCAGATCTGGGATTATGACTTGAAACCTAATGTCGAGCCGTGAATTGTAAGAATATTCAATGTAGTGTGCACCCAATATAATTAACATGAACACGGTTATCTTACACGATTTAAGCAAATTAACTTTGATAGATCTTGAAGCAAAATCCAGCTCCTCCGTACTAGTTATTAGCTAGATATGATTGATCCAAGAGCTGGGTTTTACAAAGTTGATGAGCGCATATGGAGCTAAAAGTCTAGAACGCACTGCATGCTAATGCTACTCTGCTAGCTAGCATTAATCGTCTGAGGATGCCTTCAAATTAAACGTTGATGAATGATGATCATGATCCGTTGCATTCTATTATTCCTCCCCCTTGTTCTTATGATTTCTAATACAAAGCCAATATTTATCAATGTAACGTGAGCATCAAAAGCGAAATATATAGATAATATATAGTGCGTCGACTCAGTGTTTATCATATATGTTTGATGCTTGAAGAAAATTAAGAATATATTGTGAGGGAAAATGGAACACGTTTAACATATATTCAACTGTATCCGATCTACGTTCAAAGCATGGCCGCCAAGGACGGTGGTCCCCCGCCGGCTCTTTCATTTTCAGGCAATTTCCCACCACGTACAATACATGCATCATGTATCTACATACGCCTCGATCGATCTTCTACATTCCTTATTAAACCTTGTGGATATGGTTCGTATATAACATGGATATACGTACATTAAGGTATTGTTTGGTCACTGCTGGACAGAACCATATGTTTTCGTTGAAGAAACATACTAAGGTAAATACGAACACCAAAAATGAAGTAATTAAATGGTAATTAAGGCTCGTCTTCTCTTCTACGTACGTTTTGTTGCTGTTGGATCGAGTTACTATGGAGTTGGAGGCTAGGGATTGAATTTTTTTACGTACCTTAACAACCCTCCAACGTACATTTGGGTTAACCCAAGGAATTCAATAAGCTAGAGAGTTGGGTGCGAAATATTAAACATGAGCTAGCGAAGAAAGTTATCTATCAAATTTATACTTGCACCTGTTTAATTTACTATGGATTAATTACTGCCTATATATCAATTTGCACTGGATATATAGCTAATTAATTAGCTCACTGTAAGTAGAAATGTAATAAAAGCTAATTAGCTTGGTAGACGCGCGTCCTACAAATATAGTTTCTGAGTACGATGTGCATGTATATCTTACATCAACTTTGTTCTTTTCACAGGATGATCTTCTTTGAGATCATCGCCGGTTGGCAAATCCTAGTTACTAGCTGATTATCTTCGGGGGCATCAAATTATAGTATAAAGCTCCAGATGTTTGATATGTTTACCTGAGGTGTCAATATATGCCAGAGATCTTCAAACCAAAAATCCATCAAATTAAATTATATCCCACTGAGAACCGATCAGAGACATGCTCAAAATTAGATCTGCTTTGAAATACGATCGTTTCAGTCGATCTAGACGGACATGAAATCGTTAAGTATACTAACTCGTAGAAAGACTAATCCATTATACTTAATTACCTGCTAAATGTTGAGAGAGAGAGATTAACTAAAGAAACCGATACATGCAACTGATTAATTAATAAATAGGATCTGTAAAGGACGCACGTACATCATTTTATTGCTGGTTCAAAACTAGCTAGCTAGCAATTCTACACAGTAATTTACAAATTACAAAGCACAGCAGATGCATGTAATCGTCACTGAACAGTACTGCTTTAGAAAGAGGTGTAGATTTGCATCTGGGTCAAAATGTGCTCAAAGTTATCGGTAGACTTCTCAATGGGATGAGAATGCATGCCTTCATATGTAGTCACCACAACTCCTTCATCCTTGGTTAGTCTCTGAACTTGCTTCTTCACATTGCAACCCTGATGTGTGCACCGATAGTAGCTCCTGCAGTCGTCAAATAATAAACATGTTAGAAACTAGTAATATTTAACCAGATATCTCGATGCATATGCAGATCAACACACCCTTATATGAATGTTTGAATGATACTGCCGCATGCTTTACATATAAAGCTAGCCGGTACTTCTAGAAGGAGGAAATTAAAATTTCAGTACTCGATCTACTATTTTCCCGTACTACATATATGTAAGGATAGATGGATCTGTTTGTTGCCCCTAATAGGATAATATTTATTGACTATTTATCAGCAGCAGTCGTCTGCAGATCGAATGCAGCACGCCAAGAAGGCAGGGCAAGGTGCTAGCCATGCTTGACTCAGACGACAAGCTCCATTATTTGCTAATCCATGTGCATGATAAAGGCTCTAGCTATATATATAATAAACACGTACGTATGTATATATTGATTGATTAGTTAATCAGATATTAACTTGAAGATTTTCTAAATGTAATTACATTTCTTACTGCATAACTATGAATATCGATCAGATAGCCACATACATATGATAATATGAGATACAAACACACAAACTGATGCTAGCTTCCTTTTAACTGTGAATTAATGTTGATGCACGAATATATATAGTTTCCGATCCCCCAATTAGCTACTCTTTGTATGATAATTTCTTATACATTTCTTCATCTAGCTTGATCATATCTCCGGAACTGGCCACTCACTCCACTTAGTATATATGTATAAGCAGTAACGGATCGACTTGAGGCTTTCATATATCGATTGCAATGGAATCCCTGGAGTTATGCGTAGGCCATAGGATACCAACTGTAGCTTGTGAACATCATGATATCGTAATCGATCTAATTAATAATAATAATAGAGTATGTGTAATCATTGTTCACTACTTGATCACTGATGTAAGTTATTTTTATATGAATACTGCAAATAAACGATAATGGGTAGAGATTTACTAAGTTAGTAATTATCAAGGATCAATATCTATCCTTAGCATGCAGAATGATTAAACTGATCTAAATGACAACACTCGATGAGTCAATCATGCATAAATTTTAGTCACCGTGTAGTTATTTATATTGATCATAGACGACGCATATGATCGAATTTGATCAACATGTTAATATCTTCCCTTGGATTAAGTAAATATATATAAGTCCCAAATAAGTTAGAGCAACCTCTCTACTTTCAGAAAAAGAAAAAAAAAGCAAGAGAAAGTCAAGATTTATGATGCTTGATGAACTGACCTTGGGAACCTGTTGTTCTTGACTGCTTTTTGGCCATACTTTCTCCACCTATATCCATCGTCAAGTATATCGACTTGGCTCCTGGTCTGAAACGCATATCTGGGCTTCCTGATCTTCTTGTCTCCCTTCTTTGTCCCTAATCTTACTGCTGTGTTACCTTCACCCTCCCCAAAGCTTTTCATGCTCTGATGAGAGATATTACTCATACTGTTCGAAGCCTTCATCTCTGAAATCAGCCCCAAGAACCCATTTGCCTGCTTATTGTTGCTAGCCTGGTACTGATGATCGTTACTGTAAGCAGCATGATGAGGATGACTGTTCACCATGTTCAATGGCAGAGGAGAAGGCGTTGATGAAGAAGAATAAAACGTTGGGTAGGTTTCCATTACAAAACACAGAGGTGGAGATCGATGGAGTGAGGAGTCTGATGTAGTTATAAAGAAAAGGTTGTGGCCGGGGACGATTTATTCATCAAATGGTAGGGGTGCGGCTTGTTTATAAAGCTAATCTAATGGACGATTTATTCATCAAATGGTAGGGGCGCGGCTTGTTTATAAAGCTAATCTAATCTAATCTATACTGGAATCAATTAATTAAATTAAAGGCAGTGAGAGGCGGCCGGGTGGCGCCTCTTAGCATGTAGCTCTTATTTGTCCAGTTTTTGGTGTCGTAAACGGAACGTAATAACGGAGAGTGATTGATATTAGTAAAAAAGATAAATTATAATGGTCATTCGACAAATCACACTTAGTCTCAGGAGCTTGGATGCTTCATGATTAACAAGGAATTTTATGCAAGGTGATTAATTACGAATAGCTTAATATAAGATTTTTTGCGGGTAATACTTTTCTCTGAACATTGGAAACATACAAATTTGTTTAAGGTGAGGAAGGAGACCCATAGAGGAAGAGGTTGATCAACACGTGTGTAATAGGATTCGGACTATATCCAAGGGCTTTGGCCATGGTCGCTTCCAATATATACAGATAATGATATAAATAATAATGCAGCCCCACGAGGGGTACTATATATGTTTATATAAAAGTAGTCCCATATATATGTCTGGCTGGTAGCGGCAAAGCAGTTTTCTCCGGTCAGAACATGTGCTTTTAGATTTATTCTCTAGAGTTCGTGTTCTTAACTGATTGAAGAAATGTTATGAAGTACAAGTTATAGAGTTTTCAACTTATTTTACTTTTTAATTTTATATATAAATAAGATTTACTAATTATGAATTTTAACGATTGTCGATTTGGTTTATCTATTAATTTGATCTAGTTTGTTACCTAAACGATTACCAATTTGATTAAAAATTTGTAAAAATGATCTAGTTATATAGATCTAATTAAAAACTAAATGAATAAGATGTCAAAATATGACTGAAAAATATGTATTTTAAACCATAAACCAAAAAATCTTTAATTTAAATGTCCTCAATAGAATAATTCTTAAGTAATATTGATCATAAAATGAATAATAAATCCAGTTTTCTTCATTAGTATATATAGACAAGGATGAAAAGAAATTCACCATTATCACATGCATATATTCTCTATCACGACAAGGATGAAAAGAAATTCACCATTATCACATGCATATATTCTCGCATGTGATAGACTTTTATATATGTTACACAACTAATATAAATTTATATAGAAATTTCTATAATGTGTATATATATATATATATATATATATCTTATGTCGCATTATCGATATCAATCATAGTGAATACGTATGTTAGGGTAAACCGGGTGTTGAAACTAATGACTAGTATATATACTAATGTTATTATTGGTTCAAGTTAACTTCAATCTTGCTATCCCTAATTTTTATATCTATTTTGAACAAAATGACGTACCAAAGTACGTCATCGGGTTGTATTCAATGGATGTGGAAAAGTTTGAAACAGCAAGTCTTTTGTTTTTTTGGCTGGACAACACAACTAGTCTTTGTCCACACTGATTGACTAAACGCAGCAGACGCTAAATACATGACGACGACGATGATGATCCATGAAAGTGGATCAATGAAAGAACAGTCCCTGCCAGTAGCAGCAGAGATCGAGAACATATTAGTTTTGAAGGGGCCGGGACTTTTGCAGTACGTAGTGTTATAAATTCGACCACCTATTTTCCTTTGTCATGGAACTGGAAAAAGAGAAAGAAGTATCTGCAAAGGTCGTAAATGGGCACGTGGGTTTGAATAGATAGATATTCTGAAAGGGATCGGAGCCAAGAAAGGAAGGTATCAAGGAAAGATCGAAGTAATGGCAAGCTAATTGATGTTCATGGCGGCCGGAGTGGTAGCCAGAATTGGGCAATGTTTTTAAGGTCCGACTAACTTCATAGTAGTGAGTGAGTGAGTGACGTACTACTGTCCTAGCAGGCCCCATGTCGGCCAGTCATACATTCCTCTTTGGAACCCTAATTACATAGCAACTTTCTCCACCTACGTACATAAGCTAAAGTGCTGGATGACGGGTTCAGCTACTTAAACTAGTTTGCAATTAGTACTTAATTAACGATACATACAAACTTGATTATCTTCATATAGAATAGTTCCGATCGAGGTTAATTTAGTTCAAAGAAAACTACGTGCTCTACTCGATCGTAAATGGAAATCAATTTCAACTTGAAGTGATTGGTAAAGGATTATTCAAATTATTCTCAGGAAACTGATATATGTTGCAGGTATTATACTTTGGGGAAGAAAATTTAATTAACTGACATTATAGTCTCCATAGCTTTGTCACCTTTGTTGTGTACGTCCTTGGATAAATTTTTCTTTGTACATTTAAATATGGACATACTGATATGTAGGTTAGAATTTTCCTTAAATATGTGATCATTGCATATGTGTATATATACATCACTCGAATGGTCGAGTAGTCTCCGTTGAATTGACAATTTCCAAAAATTCTAGATCAGTAATAATAATCTTATTCCCACAGTTGATCGATCAAGATATATTCAAATTAGGGACAAAACATGATTCAACCTTCTCGTGCGATTTTTCTTAATTTGCACTAGTTTCTCAATCAAATACGTACTGCATCTATAATATTTGTTCCAAAGATGGTTAATTTGTCGTAGCACGTGAGTTTTACACGTATAATATATGAGAACTTGCACTGCTTAATTACTTTGGTAATGTATTGTATGTGTCAAAGAGCGAGCGACAAGCGTGGCTCGCGGGTCATCCTTGTACCGATACTGTTCCAACTTAACCACCTTTAAGGCGTTGAGTTTTAATCACAAAAAGCTTCGGTACAATTAGGAATGATCCACCCACTTATTAGTTATATTTTTATTTGTCACTTTTCTGATGTAGAATCTATTGTTCTCCAATACTCTCAATACGTCTCCTCATGTGCAACCTGACTCAAGGCTTGCACGTGATGAAATGAGACGGAACAAACCAAGAGACACTTGGTGACAATCCAATCGAAACTTTCACATGACGATATAAGCTCATACCGGGCGAAGATAAGGAACTCATATCGGGCCCATGCCATAAGAGAATTGGGTGAGACATATAGCCCAGGAGAATCAGAGAAGTAATTAGAGAGAGACCCGCTCTGATACCATGATAAAGTAGTCTGGGGTTCAACTCCAAAACCAATTAGTAATAGAGAGAGTACTTCAAATCCTTATAAACCCACAAGCAAGGTCTCATATTCCCGATGTGGGATATATATCTCAACACGCCCCCGCACGTGAGGTGAATCTTCAAGCCTAACACGTGGACAACAAGTTGAGTGGTCGTGGAGTTCGTGTGGCCTTTGGGCTTCACAAGTGTACATGGGTAACCTGTTCTGATATCATGATAAAGTAGTCTGGAGTTCAACTCCAAAATCAATTGGTAATGGAGAGAGTAACCGCCAAACTCTTATAAACACACATGCAACGTCTTATATTCTTAATGTGTGATAGATATATCAACAACATGTTTATCTTGTATTGATTCCTATAAGACAGTATATATGCATATACATATATATAAGAGTATATATATCTATATCAGTATCACTCATTCAAGAGTATAGCTAGTTTGATATACAATTAGATTTGTTACATCATCAGTGAAAGTGGCAAAGTTTAAGAAAGTAAAAATGGATGGTTTGGAGTTTGGATCATAGTAAATAATTGTAGTTAGTTTTAACATGAAGTTACAGGAACTATATGGCATTTCTTTTGGTGCTTTGAAGACATCTCTCATTATTATGCATCCATACTTTTAGTCCATATGTTACGTACTTAACAATTTCGGTTTTATGGTTTATAGGGGGCACATCGTCTTAGCTTCTTTTTCTGATCGAAAGGATTCGTCGAGCTGTTCCGATCCTGGATCGGAAAACTTAAGATCAGCAAGCAAGCGGAGTTGTCCGAGCTAAGTATAGAAGAATATTAGAATATGATGCAGCAGAATATATATGGGTGTTGGAATCTACTAACGATATGACTTGAATCCACAAGCCTACTCCCGAATCCACGAGAGGTTTTTTAGAATCCATTAAGAATTGAGTAAACTCAAGGTTTTTTTATTGATAAAAATATAATTTCGAGTACAACTGGTAAAGCTCCTTATATATGAGTAAACAAACACTAGAACAACTAACAATGAAACCTAAAAGCTCATGGATTAAAATAAAATAAAGTCCAAAATAAATTGATTAAATTAAAACAAAATAATAAAAATAAAACTTAAAAATAATTATCAAAAGGTTCTCCAATCTTTATTTTCTATCAGAAATCAATCCCCTTTCATTCTACATCAGAATACCGGTGAAAATTGAAATGATCAATCGACACATCTAGAACTCAAGCGAACCTTTATTCTTTGTGTAGATGAACTAGGGTTAGATGCTCTTTCTTTCTCTCGCGTACGGAATGGTCCAAAACTACGTATAATTTTCACAAATGTCACATTCAAGGAATGAAAGATAAGAAATAATATACATATTTGCTTCTCTAGTCAGCAAAATTGAAACATATATATACATACGTTCTAATTGCATCGGCAAAGGGCCGGGCGTGCGTCATTGCCTACGCATGCCCTTTGTTTCCATTTTTCCGATTATCGAAGAATTCAAACTTGAAAACATCAACGCTGTCGGATATGCTTAGCTCATCAAAATTGATCAATAATAACCTTATCTGTACGAAATTACTCTAAATCTAAATATAAAGAGGCTGCTGCTGCTGCTACTTCTTCATGTTTCTTTCTTATATGCATCGATCTTAAAAAATATGACTGATATGATGATGATGATAATATGGCTGGTGAAGAACCTTGGATATATAAGGGGTGTGTATGAACATATCCATATGTATAATATAAAGCTCAAGAACCTTAGCTTGGATATATATAAACATGACTTCTGCTGGTGATGAACAATATCAAATGTATACCTGCTGCTGGTGTTTTTGTTGGTGAATAGCCAGCCGCTGGTGTTAGACATGTATGCTCTGAATAATTTGCAGGATAACTTTGTCGACACGACAAAAAGTCACCGGAAGTTGATTTGGAAGGTTGGAGAAATGTCCACACCTGATCGAATAATTGGCAGTCAACCGTTGAACAATATTATGGTGGCCCTTTTGATTTATGCTCCATCTACCTAGCCATATTTATGTTTGTACAAGTGTATATATGATGTCTATGTATGTGTATGTGTGAGTGGTAGCGGGATTAGAGATAATAGATACAATATTTATAGTGGTTCATCCCGTTATCTATGGACAAAGGGCTAAATCAACGTAACATGTACAATGAGTTGAAGCGTCTTTGCAACACCTTAGAGTATTACAAGTAACGGTTGGGATGAGCTACCTATCTGATCATCTCCCTCAAGTGGGAAGTGAAAGAGTCTTCCTTTATAGGAGAGAGAGACTCTACCTCTTTTACATATCTCCGATGTGGGATTGAGGTCCAAAGTATGCACCGTGAGGGCATGTTGGTAAGGTCAACATTGTGGCTTTGAGGTGCATGTTGTGGTCGGGTCCCGTTATAGCTCATGGGCTCAGATAAAGAGTGTTACTTATGGTTGATGGTGTAGACATACTCATGGCTACATCTACAAGTCCCCCAAAGTTCTCAAGTAATAACACCTTCTTGGTTGGGGAGTTAAACCAAGTCACCAAGTATAAGTGACCACAATGTGGCATCCAGCCCTACTATTCCCTGAGCTCCTCAATTAAGAATGGGTTTTTCCATATGTTTCTAAGCTTCATCCTCATTGCGGAATTGGATTGTTGCCAAATTGAGAAGTCTCCGACTCCCTTACTTTGAGAGTGGGTTGCTGTCTGAAGTCGGAGGACGCTGCCTGAAGATGGAAGACGCTCTGAAGTCTGATGGCGCTCTCAGCAGATAGGGCACTGTTTGAATGTGGGACACTACTTGAGAGCGGAACGACGCTTGATGATGAAATGATGCTTGAGGTGGAACGCATTTTGATTGTGAAATGCTGCTTGAAGCGTAATGCTTAGAGCAGCTGAATGCTTAAAACAACAGGTTGTTTTTCGCTATATGAATTCTTCTTGCTCGATGGACGTTTGCCGTTATTTGAATGAGTGTTGGTCGCTGTATTTTCCTTGCCTGATCACGCTTTCTGCTATATGAATGAGCGTTGTGCGCTGTCTCCCTCTTAGCTGATGAATGAGCGTTATTCGTTGGATGAGCGATGCTTAAAGGATGCGCGCTTCTATGTGGGAATTGAGCGCTGGAAGTCCCCGAGTTTTCTGCTAAGAAAACCACATGTTTGTGAGAAGCAGCCGCATTTTCGTTGTGAAATGAAATCTTTATATGATTATCTTTATTCTTGGCACTGACCCAAGAGTAATAGCTTAGGATAATCATGTTTCATTTGTAGCGTTTTTAGCTATATAAAAGAAAATGCGTGGAGCGGATCCATGTATGTGTGCCGGTTGTACCCGGGCTTTAAACGTTGGTGGAGTAGATCCATGTTTATACGTTAGTGTATGCAAATAACGGAATGCGCTATTTGGCGTTCAGATAGTGGAATGCGCTGTTTGACTCTGCTTGGCCCTCAAAGAGCGCAATACGCTGCTTGGCGCTGCTTGACGTTCAAAGAGCGGAATGCGCTGCTTGGCTCTTCTTGGCTCTTAGAGAGGGTGCTGATTGGGGTTGGGTGTCCTGAGATGTCATTGGAGAGCAACGCCGTTATTTGGAGCCTAATTCCACTATTTAAAGGTGTTGTCCTTGTTGGAGAGTGATGTGTTAGTTGAAGGCCAATTGTGAGATGTGGTCGTGGTTGGGCGCTAGTGGATTGAGCAACGGATTTCTTTTACTTCCTCTCTAATGGAGGACTTCGTTGCTTGATGAGTGACGGCAGAGTAGAGCGTAACTTGATGGCAGATGTCACTGCTTGATGAGTGCCTTTAGAGAAGAAGAAGCGGTATCATGGCCGAGTTGAGACATTCTGGTAGGAAAGAGGCAGAGAGCGGCTATGGTGGAAGGGCGGGAACCGCTATATATTGATGGTGATGCTGTGTTGATGGCGGGAATCACTATATATTGATGGCGATGCTGCCCTTCTCTTAAGTAGCGATTTTGTTTTACCCCTTTTCTTTGGAGATTGTGATGGTGCTGTTCATTCAAATACAAATCCTAAACTTGACAACTTTTAGTATCTTTGACCGCTTGAGGAGAGAAACCTGGGAGCTGGCACTTCTAGTTAAAGTCTTCTTTCTTATGTTTGTGGCGTCATCAGTCACCAAGTGCAAAGTTGATTTCTCCTAATAATGGGTGGACAATATAGAGTAAACTCATTTTGTGATGTTGACCGAGTAGTGTTGTTGACCAAGTGGTGGTTTCGCTACAAATGTAATAAGGAGTTGATAAGAATAGCATATACATGAGAACAATGAACAATGATTACGCTACTTAGAACATAGATTTCATTTCTTGAATTTTAGGCACTAGTTATCATTTAATAATTGAATGACAATCAACAATACGTAGTGTTTTGAAGTCTAAAATAAATACAAAGAGTTTGTGTTTTTTTTAAATAGCAGCGAAGAATAATATGTAGTGCCTGAACGTGACACAAGGTGCTGTTTTTTTTAAAAAAAAATTTGAATAGCTGTTAAGAAGATGTTTAAGATGACTTATCTCATTAAAAGTATGTCGAAGCCTTTTGTAGCGGCTTTCCACAGACGGTGCCAATGTTTGTGCAAGTGTATATATGATGTCTATGTATGTGCATGTGTATGTGTGAGTGGTAGTGGGATTAGAGATAATAGACACAAAGTTTATATAGGTTCACTTCGTCATCTAAGGCAAAAGACTACATTCACTTACCATGTATTATGACTTGAGACGCCTTGGTGGCATCTCAGAGTATTACAAGTAGCGGTTGGAATGGGCTACCTATCTGATCATCTCCCCCTCAAGTGGGAAGGGGGTCTTCCTTTATAGGAGAAGGAGACTCCACCTCTTTTACATATCTCTGATGTGGGACTGTAGTCCAACGTATGTTTTGTGAGGACATGTTGGTGAGGCTGACAATATGACTTCCTGATGTCGGATCGGTGACTTACGGGTACCGTCGTGTAGCTTGTATAACGAGTTTCGAGATCTAAGTTATGATTAAGTTATGAACCTACACAAATAAGATTACTTATAGTTGGTGGTGTATTTATACTCATGGCTACACCTACCATGTAAGTTTAGCTTCCATGCACGCACTCTTTTTTGGTTCGAGGGAATATTTGTTGCTGTTATGATTGGTCATGATCGAAACTAAAGAAGTTTTCGATCGGAAAAATAATCCGAAGCCAATTACCTCGATATATAACTACTTAGGCCGGTCAATCATTATATATATATATATAAACATGTTGGTATTAATTAATATTTAACTAAGCGACAAGTTCGGGTGTGATTTAGAACTTACTAGTTAATATTTAACTAGTGTCATTTACAACGATCACTATTGTTGATTGAGATTCAGAACTTATCCACTAAAAGAGATTGATTACTTTTTAAAAAATCAGTTGTTCTTGAGCCGAATTCAAAACTTATGGCTTATAGAAACGAGATTTGTGATATCCGACTAAATGGTGCGTGCAATCCCAAATACAGAATGCTATCGAACAAATGGACTTAAATTTTGGTGATTATATAGATATAGACCATTTGAAAAATGAATATTTAATTTTAAGAAAATATTGTTAATGGTAAAAAAATAAGAAAATTGACTAAAATTTATAGATAAATAAAGAAATTTTAAATGAAACTTGAGATGTTTTTTTATTATATACTGTATTTAAAAAGAAAACCTTAAATAAACATTGATTAATAATGAGTTGCAGTAATGTAAGGTAAACAATTATCGTTTAAACTATTGATAATTTTTAAAAGTTTACTTTAAACTATATAATTTTTTATGGCTAGAACCACATCTTATATATATACACACAATATAAAAACTTAATAAGAATTAAGAAGTGTAACTAAAAAATAATTTTAAGTTATTATAGATAAGATATTTACTTCAAAAACTTTTTCAAATTCCTAAAATAAAGAATGCATATTTTAAAGATGCTAGCATTAACATGACGGATGATCAGCAGAGTTGGTTAAGATGTTAACCTTGTGTTCGGCCTAACATGGTTTGAATCCTGATGGCAGCAAGTTTTGGTTTTGTTTGACATTATAGTCCAAAGGCCACTTGTACGTGGGTGAGAGCATTTTGCACATAATTCATGGGGACAGGCCAAACACGTGGATGAGAGTGAAAATTCGATGAGATTTCCAGTGTTTCTAAAAATATCGTGAAGTATCGCCATATATCCTGAACAAAATAATTTGAGAGCGAAAAGATATATAGTTAGGTTTAAAAACGATCGAAAAAATCAATTTTTAAGACATAGCTAAATGCTAGTATGTACAAAATAATAGAAGAATTTAAGAGATCGAATACTATGCCACTCTCCCAACAAACAATGAAATTATTTATTAGTACCTATCTCTCCCACCGTAGGCCACTACACAGAGTTCAAGAAAAAAATATAACCTGCGTTGAAACGGAAGACCAAATATGACTTTCCAAATATGAAGGCCAAACTACAGGACCCATCAATTTCAGATTTTGTTTTCATTATTTATGTATGTTTTACGTTCATAATCTCATTTTTACCCTATAAAAATTGGTCTACGGTGAAAAGACTGTGATTTGATGGTAGGCTAAAGAAGCATATTTAAGAGAATATACTGTTTTTAGTAGGGTATTCACATTTGGTTTATATGAGTTATGAGATGAGGGCCATTAATTAGGAATCTGATTTGAGGTTTGAAAATGTCGGTCGACCATCATTATTTACCGTATGTAAAAAACAGCTAGTGAAAATTCCTCTCTCTCAGTCCACACTTGTTCGCTTAAAGCCACGCAACCGATTCCTTCATCCGCTTCCATCTGAGCCACAGTCACCGATGGATTTCTCGGCCTTCCTGCTCGGAGCTCGAGCCTCCTCGAATTCGTTCCTGGAAGGCTACGAGCCGCTGGTGCTGGTCTCTTGGCCTGCAGGAGAAGCAAAAGGTGTGTTCGGATTTTCTTTTTCTTTTGAAATTTTAGTCATTGCTTTCGCGGCATTTTGGTTTTGTTTGATTGATCTAGATGTTGTTGGGGTTTAGTTTCCCAGCAAGTAGTTCAGGCCTTGCTTTTAATATTTGGAAGTGGAATTCATCAGAGGTTGTTGAATTGGGCCCCTTAGTTTTTAACAGATTTTATCTCAAGTAATTAGCTCTGAATTTCATTGCTATCAGATTTCATTGATGTTATGAAAGAAAAAGTGATTTTGTTGTTGGTTTTTCATTGCTATGATGCATGCAATTTGTTGTGAATGGCCCCTTACTGTTGCTAGTCTTATTAGCTCTAAACATGTTGCTTAGAACTTGGTGTAGAAAGAGAAACACCAGATATAACTCGTGGATAAACACTTAGGTTTCTAAGTTTAATACTATTGATGTAGTTTCATACTCGTGATCGGACTTATAAGAAAAACTGTTGGTATGACACATCACATAGTGGGTGATGATATTTAACGATCTTGGTTTAAGCAGTTGAACTTTCACAGGCTTTGTCATTCTAATCCTCTAGATGTGTTATTTCAATAGGGTTCTGCCTTCTTTGTTTACGTTCATACTGTCATGGTTATGCATGCCAAAGAACATGTCTTGCCTTTACCTTTTGTCTGAATGTGGCTTGATTTGGCTTTCAGGTTTGCACGTACCAATCCACTACATATGGATGTATTCCAGAGTGTTGTACGGTTTGAAGCAGAAGTGGTTGATATGACAGCTGCAATGCTTGGAAGTAAAACTAAGTCTTCTGGAGGGCAAGTATGTGGAAACATGACATCAGGGGGAACTGAAAGTATATTACTAGCTGTGAAAACATCGCGTGATTATATGAAAGCCAGGAAGGGGATTAAAAAACCTGAAATGTATGTTACTTTCCAGTTACACTTCTTCATATATACTGGTCTAGCATGCATGTTAGTGTTGTTTATATAACTCATCTTATTTCCAAGCTTAGGATAATACCTGAATCTGCTCACTAAGCATACGACAAGGCTGCACAATATTTTAACATCAAGCTCTGGCATGTCCCTGTAGATAAAGAGTTCCAAGCAGATGCCAAAGCCATCAGAAAATTCATTAATAGAAACACCGTTTTGGTATGCACCCTGTATAAATATACTGTAGTTTGAACTTTGTTATCTGATTTGACCTGAAAAAAAAATATTCCTCATTTAATCCATTGTATGACCAACTTTAAGTTTTTGTTTACCAGTTAAACTAACCTAGATCTGTTGCTGTAGATTGTTGGATCTGCACCTGGTTTTCCTCATGGCATTGTTGATCATATTGAGGTAATTTGCTGTATTCTGGAGGAGGTTGAAACATACATCTTGGCAAAAGCATAAGATATTAAATGACAACAATGGGAATTTGTTTTACAGGAGCTTGGTCAATTAGCTTCTAGCTTTGATATCTGCCTCCATGTCGACCTTTGTCTTGGGGGATTTGTGCTACCTTTTGCTCAAAAGCTTGGGTATGTCTGGTTTGATTTACATTTTCATAAATTTGGCTGATATATTCGCTGTTGGTTTTATTATGCATCTTGTATTAAATGATTAATGTTAATGTCTGAAATGTAAAGTACAGGTGGTACTAAAAGGTAGTGAGCAGTAGTTAATTTAACATAAGTTATTTTAAGCTACGTGGAATTGGTCTCTTGACTTTTGCTGTGTGATACTGAAGAGGATGCGTTTAATAATGCAGATGATCATCTTAGTTAACTACTCGAATTGGTAAATATTATGTAGGGGTGGGTACTTGAAAATCTTCAAGTGTATTTGGGTGATTTCAGTTTTTTTGTTTCTGTTTTTTTGTTTTTTCTTTTCTAGTAGCTTTAGATGTGACAATATTCACTGTCTTTTCATTCCCTGTCTTCAGTAGTATTCAGAGCTGCAGTAGATATGGTGGTGGTTGGGGGGGGTTCTGATACATTTGAATTCATAATCTAAAAGCTACTTATGTGCATCATTTTATGACATACAAAAACCCACACATTGAGTAGCACAGTTTTCAGTTAATGTTCTGCTAGTGCAGATTCTCTCCTATTCCCCAATAATATGTGGCATGTAACTCCAAGACATGACCTACCTCCTTATCTTTTGTTTATTAGTTTCTGTTTTTCAGGTATCCGATTCCACCCTTTGATTTTTCAGTTAAAGGAGTGACATCCATATCAGCTGATGTGCATAAATATGGGTTGGCTCCTAAACGAACAATCATAGTTCTGTACAGAAACCATGACATTAGAAAGGTATCTATTCATTGTAGTCAGAATTTGAGATACTGATATTGGTTTATATTTGGTGAGAACCTCTTTGATGTGATTTCTTTGCATGTCACATGGTTCAATGCTGGGTTTTTATGACTTGCTATCTTCTATCAGCATCAATTTGTGGCTGGTAAGTTTTTGTATGTCCAAGCAATATAAGTGAAATTTTCATTTAGTTTGTTTCTTGGAGAACTTCAAATGATTATGCTTTCTTTGAAAAGCCAAAGGATATAAACATTTTACATGGACACATATTAGTGATGTCACTGCCTGATGGCATCGATTAGATGTCTGGATATTAGTTTTTGGTTTCCCAATACCTTCATCTTAGAATGCTGGATGGAGACATGACCTCTGTAAGCATGGAGGTTATTTGGATCATTTACCTACTCCAGTCATGATAGAAGCTTTCATATGCAAAAACTCTGGTGGAACTGGATGTTTTCAATGAATCTGATAAACTTCAGAGTAAAGACAACAGAATAAGCTGGATAAAGTTGTTATTTTCATTGCTTGAATGAAGTTATAATTTTTGATACATTGCTATAATTTGTGGTCTGAAATTGGTGCTGATGGTCGTTTGTGTCCATCTTGCAGTTACGGAGTGGTCAGGAGGGCTGTATGTATCTCCAACCATGGCTGGAAGCAGACCTGGTAGCTTAATTGCCGGGGCTTGGGCAGCTATGATGGCTTTGGGGGAGGAAGGTAAGACTTGATTGGTCAAAGGTTCTTCTAATATAAGACTTCAGAGTAAAGACAACAGAATAAGCTGGATAAAGTTGTTATTTTCATTGCTTGAATGAAGTTATAATTTTTGATACATTGCTATAATTTGTGGTCTGAAATTGGTGCTGATGGTCGTTTGTGTCCATCTTGCAGTTACAGAGTGGTCAGGAGGGCTGTATGTATCTCCAACCATGGCTGGAAGCAGACCTGGTAGCTTAATTGCCGGGGCTTGGGCAGCTATGGTGGCTTTGGGGGAGGAAGGTAAGACTTGATTGGTCAAAGGTTCTTCTAATATAAGGATTTTGTCAAGATGTTGGCGGGTGAATTCTGTTCCATCTTGTTCCAACAATCTGTAGGGTATTTGGAAAACACAAGGGCTATCATGGAAGTATCCAAGAAACTTCAAAAGGGTATAGTTTTCACTTGACTTGCTTATATTTATATGCTGATGAGAGCAGGGGCCTTGTTCCATTTGATAATATGTCCACTTTGTTGCAGGTTGGAGGATATTCCCGAGTTGTTCATCATTGGACCGCCAAACATGACAGTTGTTGCATTTGGTTCTAATGTTGTTGATATATTTGAAGTCAATGATATCATGTCATCTAAGGGCTGGCATTTGAATGCATTGCAAAGACCTAACATGTAGGCTCCTGTTTATGCATGAAACACACAAGCACCATGTCCTGCTTCGTGAAAATAGCATTTCTTTTAGCATGCGCAGAAATCAAGTAGTTCATAAACCAATTCAAGCAGATTGTTTAACTCTGGTCTGTCAATATGTGTGGTCTTTCATCAGTCATGATAATTCATAAACTAATTCAAGAATCAGTCCTGAACTTTTTTTCTTTCTTTTTTCATTATGCTTGAATCAGCATTCACATATGTATGACACGTCAACATGTACCAATTCTTGATGACTTTCTGAGGGATCTAAGGGAATCTGTGAAAACTGTAAGCGACTCTTGCTCTCCATTAATATAATACTACACCATCTCTCCCATTTGATCATATCACCAAACACCATTTAAGTCATATAATCCTTATTAACGCAGAGAATTTTCAGGTAAAAGAAAATCCAGGTCCCATAATGGGAGGGCTCGCTCCAATTTATGGTGCTGCAGGGAGGATGCCAGATAGAGGTATGATCCAGGATCTGCTGGTAAATTACATGGACGGTACATGCTAGTGGTGCGTCAAATTTGAAACTGTATATCATACTGGTGTGTTGTGCCTGATACATTGGTTAAGTTATAAGAAACATGTAGTTATAAGTAAAATGAATAGTCATTCTTTGAATATCATCAAATACTTCTCTGTAAATGCTCCTTGTGTACAACAATATAAGGATTCATTTGCCTAATCAACAGTGTTTGCCCATCACTTCGTTGTAGCCTCCAAAAATGTTTCTACAAAGACATTTAGTTGCAAGATTTGTAGCACTTTAGTGGATGCAGAAATCAGAGAGGGAAATGATCGATAATGACTGGCCTCTTTGGAGATGTGGAAGTGCCAATATGGCTCACGTTGTAATAGTTTTAAGAGAGCATAATACTTTTGATCATGTGGCAACTGGCAACTGATCATTGAAATACATAGCTGCTTCATCCAGAACACTAGTTCAGTCACTCATCCAATCTGAGAGTTTTCTAGTTCCTTCAAACTAATTCTGTTTAGGTACTCGTTTGGTTTTGTCCCCTCCCCCTTGGAAGTACGTCAGATCTTACTAATGTTACGAGCATGATCGGTTAAGTTTTTGATAAATTTGGTTTGTTCGTTGATTTGCATAAGTGCTCTAAAACATGAACCGAAATTGTATATATGATCGAAAAGTGGGTCGTATGAGCTCTAGAATCAGGAATCTAAAACATGAACCAAAGTGTAAAATGTTATGGAAAAGTGAGTCGTATAAGGCAAGTGTTAGCATGGGTGAATATGAAGATCAAAGGACATAGTATATATGAGAACCGTTGTTGTGTTCAGTTCAATAAAGAGAAAAAGGAGTCTTTTCCAGAAGATGGGTCGCAATTGAAGGTGCCCCAAATCAGCTCTTCCAAAGCATAAACAAGAAACGGCGGCGTCTTCCCGTTGCAGCAAAGGAAGACGATGGAGCATCATCATCACCCCCGTAAGTCTTTACAGGAATTAGGGTTTTTTAACAAAGCAATCTACAAATTGCAATCCATGTTTATTACAAGCATCTGATAATGGTTTTAGTAGCGATTACAAAAGTTTCATATTACATGATCACTAGCAAAGAGGGAACTGCCTCTTTTATTTACCTCGTTCTAGTATTGCTCTTTGATCATTATTACAACTTACTCTTACAAACAGTATTAGTATATGAATACACTGATTGAATTCATATACGACAATTCCGAAAACCCAACTTGCTTTCATCACTCTTCACAGCTCCAGGACTAGGTCTGCACCAAATATAACAGAAATAGAATTGAGAAACAATAGGCAAATTCTAGTACCACATTGCATGTAGTCATAGTTTGGAAGTAGGCTAGGATAGAAAATCTGAATTTGTACTTGATTTGTGTAACTATGACAACCTACCATTTACAATCAGATGGGGTATAGTTACATAAGGTGCATAGTTCACTTACATTCTGTATCAGTTTTGATCCAGTGCTCCTTGTTTTCATTTGACTCGAGGCTGCCAAGTGCAAACTGGGGAGGGTTAGATTGGTTTTTGTAGCGTTGCATGCTCTGGTTTGATGAAAAGGCTTGCTCAGGATATAGCATGATGTCTTGATCATCTGGGAAGACCTGATCTCTATGGTTGCAGATCCCATCACTGCTTTTCTTTTTCTTCTCGCTCTTTTGGTACTTGCCAGATTTTTCCCCAGCAGTTGAATTTTCTGGGTGAACTTTTCTGTGGAACATCTGAAGGATCTACAGTCCACACCTCATTATTTCAGTTTACGTGCATAGTATAGGCAATGTTTTTATGTGAAAAGTGAAAAACATGTACACAGTATAGGACTATAGGCAGTGTTTTTTATGTGAAAAGTGAAAAACATGTACACAGTATAGGCAATGTTTGATTGTTTATTGTAACCAGTGTTCTAAAAAGTCCCGTCTAGCACCATCTAGTCCCCGCCTAGGCTCTAGGCTGCAACAAGCCGCCTCGCTTTTCTTCAAGACCTTTGTGTCTGTGGGCAATTAGGCGGCCGTCTAGCCCGCTTAATCGTCGCCTAGAGGCCGCCTAGCCGTCTAGGGTTCTAAGCTCTCCGGCTAATTTTATTTACATTTAGTTGTGGAGTTGTTACATTATGGGGAGCATGCGAGTATAAGAGTAAATGATGTTTTTAGAATTAAAAATATATGTGTTTATTGTTGTTGTTGCTCACTTTTACATGAAGTTATGCTAAATTTTAGCTATAATCTATTTTATAAATAGGTCTAACAAGATTTATGTCGAATAATTTATCCATATTTGAATGTTTTCAAATATTATAGTACATAAAATATATATTTTTAATTAATAAATATGAAAAAAGTAAATCGCCTAATCTCTACCTAGTCCCCGCCTAGGCTGTCCAGGCGCTAGGCTATAGATCGCCGCCCGCCTACCGCCTAACTCTTTTTAGAACATTGATTGTAACAGCTTTAACAGCAAGTATTCTAAAACCATCATTTATAGGTACTCTTATTGCAGACCTTGGGTCATTCTATAACTATCACAGTAGCTTATGTCCAAGAGTTCATGTGAAGGAGCACTGAAATGCTATTAGATTAGCATTGGAAGTTCATAACTATCACGGTAGTTTATGGTTCATGTCAAGGAGCAATGAAATGTTGTAATTAGATTAGCATTGGCAGCTCATAACTATGACGGTAGTTTATGTCTTAGTATTCATGTCAAGGAGCACTAAAATATTATTAGATAAGCATTCTTCGTTCCACTTTTCTTAAAATTCTATTCTCGTTGTTCTGTATAGACTAAGATGAGCCAAAAAGTACTTTACTACAGGAGGGGTATCATAGACAAGGGTACCTTATTAAGTTTTGTTTCTGCTGAACCAGCATCAGCAGTTGCTGTAGAGCTCCGAGAAGACGCATTCATGTGAAGCACTTTTTTCATGAGCTTCTTTTTCATCAAATGAATGGAAGACTTATCAGCATCTTTCTGATCTGCTCGCTTCTCCTCCTTGAGTTTTGCTCCAGTGTAATTCTCTTCGGTCAGTTTACTCTTCTGAAACAGCTCACCAAGAGATGTCCTGTGCTCCTTCTTCGCTACTGTTGTTGTTTCTGACAACTCATATGCTGACCCAAAAAGATATCCCTGAAGTGGGCAGACCGTAGTTCCATTAATCCCATTGCTTTCTGGGACTTCTAGCATCTTACCACTTAGTGTAATGGTGCTACCATGACTACTTCTTCCGTTGCTAACATGGCTGTTCCTTCCAGATGAATCATTGCAAATTTCATCCTTGGCTTCAGCTACCAGCACCTTTTCCAACTCATCATTTATGAGCTTCAGTTCATTCTCTGTGGCCTCCGTCTCTTTTTCAGTGATATTCTCCACAGACATGCCCAGTGTTGGTGTTGATGGCTCGGTGATGACTTGGTCTGAGCCAAATGTACCAATTGCAAGAAAGCCATGGAAGAGCTCAGATGCCGCAGCGTAGGATTCCTCTTCATAGTAATCTTCATCTACCTTAGCTGATTCTAGACCAGCAAAAGAATTTCGAAGCTGATGGTCTCTCTGGCCTTGCTTAAAGGGCTTATTGCCATAGTTTGCCTTTCCATAGTATTGCTGATCATCAAGGGATGGCTGCCCTGCAAGGCATGCACAAGAACGCTCTGACAAAAAAAAAAGAAATGTAAGGATTTTGGTGACATAATTCTAAGCTGCATCCTGTCTTGTCATTTACAAAATTCTTTGTTCGGACTAGTTCTTATTAGGTTGTGGAAGTCTTAAATGTGTTCTTGTGTTGTCTTCCAGTTTTATTGATCTGTTTGATTATAATTTTGATTGTATCAGCAGGCTAGTCCTATATATTCTAGCCTTTTCTACATGCAATACTTTTATGCCTAACAGAATGTTTTCTCTCCATGTTGATGTCCATGTTAATCACAGTTATAGGAGAGAGATACATGTAATAAAACACAGCTTACCAATGAGGAAATTAGGTTCATTGCTATTCTGACGCAACTTTCGATGCATCCATCCTAGTAACTGCAGCATAGGCATGCAAGAATATCAATTTTAGACATAATTTGAAACTGCTTTAAGGTCTTTCAAGGATAGCAAGATAATAGAGTATATTTCTTACCTTCATCTTGTGTTCGTCCTCTATAAAACTTGAGCTTTGATCCGATTCTTTTTGCTAAGAGAGTGTGACAGAGGCTCTTCTTTCCTTGGCAGTCTAATATTTACGAGTCTTTATGAATAAGATGCCAAATACTATCTGAAAGCCTCCAGTGCTCACAAGGAAGGTGGACAGAGTGATCCGCACAGATAGTTACAAATTTTGGTTGGCTATGGTCTATCAAGATCATATCAAGTGGCCAAAATGTCATGGGGGTCCCGTATCCCCATCCTAGTCATTGCACAGAAGTACATGGGTGAAATTGGTTTACAAAATTAAACATATTGATCTGAAGTGGTCATTTCTTTCAGTATAGTACTTATTGCAGATACATCTGGTATGGTGTTTGGAGTTGCAAAGTGCACGTCCTGTTTTGAGAAGATGAGTTTGTCAGGTGCGCATGAATTCAAGTGTCTTCCCATGCTTTGACATGTTCATGCCCATGCACCCTTCAGATGATAATGAAGTAAATTTATTTATAATCGTGTTAGTAATTTACTCGGTGTTTGTTGAGAAGGCCTATATTGTACAGTAGTGGCTATAGGGAATATTTTGTCAGACCCCAATGGAGCCAAACATATAATTCGACAATCAAGTAGATGTTCGACAGTCTAGTTGATCTTTTTCTCATTGGAGATACAAAAACTATAATTCTCTATTCTATAGGTAGCCCACCTGTGATGCAGTATTTTGACTATTTTCTAACTTAAGGGAGCTTGGGTTATGATCCATGGCCATTGTGATTTCCTTATAATTGATGTTAAAAAGTTTCCTAGTTTCTTTTTTTTGCTGATTGCAGTCAAATAATTGATGTTAAAATGTTTCTTAGTTTCTTGTTTTTGCTGATTGCAGTCAAATTAATTTTGCTTGACCTGTGAAGAAAATCAACTTAAGACAGCTTGATGAAATGAGTACTAATATGCAGATCTGACTTCAAAACTTCAACTCATATCATGTTTTCTGTTTGATAGCTATCCAGAATTATAGATTGGTTGCAGATATTTGTCGGTGCTTTTGTAGGCAATGCTATTGTTTTCCAGCATCACTCTAGAGTCTAGTATCTCTGACATAAACTTTAAAGAACATAAACACAGACCTTGGATCCAGTTTTCTGACCTAAGTAATCCTTACAGTTTTTCCATGAGGCCATTAGGTTGCCAGATAATCCTCCCTATTGTTAGCCATTCATGTTGGTTTACTTGCTGGTTGCATCTATCATTATCATTGTAAACATTTTTTTCGACAGTAAAGCCATGTGGAACGGGGACGTTGTTCCTGGACAATCCCCATCAGCATCTCCTTGATTTGAGTAAGGAGATGATAAAAGGAAAGGGCTAGTAGACAAAGTGACAAAGGAACTAGTAACTGATGTATCCTTGATGAATGAGAACTGAGAAGGAACACCTTCATCAATGGATTAAAGCTTACTCTAAGTACCATATTTTGATGCAGTGAACAAGCATGACATTCCATATAGAAAAATTGTGTACGTGAAAATGACGGATCATGTAAACCTTGTGGATCTTCTTTTGCATTTGTACTCTCTGGACTATGGTAACATGAACAAAACAGTGTTGATAAGATTTTCTGTAGAAGTATCTATCAACTATGCTCTTGAATTGGTTCAGAGTGATTGAGAACAGTATGAAATGTTCTGGAGTTGATACTAAACAAAATAATTGTGGTACTGTTACATTGGCAGACTCTCTATGGTTTATTTCCACCTACATGCTATGTTGAGATTCCACCTCACTCGTTGATTAGATTTAGTGAATAGCAGGGACACATGCCTCGTGTAATTGCAATCTGGTTACTGTTGATAAGGACTTCAGAAGAGCTGAATCATGCTTACATGATAATATGCAGCTACACGGATTTATCTGTCAACAATAACTAAAATTGTTTATTTTTCTTTCTAGTTGTTTGGTTAAGTTATCTGCACATTTTAGTTGTATACGGTATAGTGCTTCCAGTGAACTCTACTCGCTAATGCTAAAGATATGGGGTATTACTTGTGCAGGTGAAATATGATATATCATATATCATTACCTTCAGTTTCATCGGATGTCGATTCCCCACTGTATTATCTGTGACCGGTCGCCGACAAACATATAAGAGATGCTGTGGAAAATAAAGTTTGGGCATCCGTGTTTGAAGATCACATTGGCAAGCCTAGGGTCCCAAGTGAATCTTTTCTATTATCTCCTTTGAGGAAGCCAACATGAAACTAAAATACAAACTGGTGGACAAATCTCTCCATTCTATCATGAGGGAAAACAACCCTCAAGGAGACACTGGAAAAAGAGGTACACACACTTCACCCTTTTTCATGATCTACAAAGTGGCTACCAGAAGTCTCAGTTGAGTGTGATCACCTACATGAATTATATGAATATGCATTCTGTTATGGGCATGGCGTTTGTTTAAACTTGTTTGTCTCTGCGCTTCACTGCTTTGAGTGCTGATTTGATTTAAGTTTGTTTTAGGTGGATGACTATAAGCTAATGGTAGAAAGTAAGTTACTGTAAAGGGTAACCTGTATAGCTCTCATTCAAGCCAAATTTGACCTGACAATTCCTAGTGCATATGAGCAATCACACATTAATCAAGTCCCAATATTAGTTAGTTCTATCCTATATTTTGATCAGGAAAGGATAACTGATCAGGAAAGGATAACTACTAGTACTGCATAGAGATAGAGACCTTGACAAGCCAATCTTCTCTTGATCTTAAAAAAAATTACAAAAAAAATGCTTTAGAATCCGCATACTAAACAACTAAATTATTGGCATGGAATAATGTGATCAACCAGAGCAAAATAGGAACACAGGAAGATATGGGATGGGGAATGAATTTATATATGTAATGCTTTTTGACCATTTGCTCTGTGCCAAACAACTCGATGGAGTACGTAGTTTCTTCCACACTTTCCAGTGTTTTTGCTCTGTGCCAAACAACCATGTATTTTCAGAACTCCTATTATTCTTCGAGCCATACATTTTCATCTTGAAATTACCCATTATGTTTCAGAACTCCTATTATTCTTCCAGCCATACATTTTCATCTTGAAATTACCCATTATGTTTATCAACTTAATCTTCTAGCCCAAGGATCACAGGTGCAAAACCAATATTCAAAGGAAAAACAAAACAAATCAACATTCATAAAAATCACTTTTAAAACTCTTACATTAGAGACATATTTGACAAATTTAAGTTATATAACCCATTGTTTTTGTCTAATATTCCATCATATTCATAACCCCATCACTTATTACATACCTGCCTATAATTCGCTAAAATTCTACTTTTTTTTATTCCTATGATCCAAATTATAGCAAACATCAACACAATTACTCAAATACATGGCAATGTATTTATAGATCGGGTGAGGAAAAAATCAGTTTTGAAGAAATCCGGCAACTACATACACAAAAATTGAGACTTTCTAAGTAATGGAAGACACATCTAATTTATCCAAGAAGTAAAACAATGGAAGCTATTTCTAAGACTGGACAAAAAATAGACAAAAACATGATAACTTAGGGGTAAAATAGACAAAGATATGCAAACGATGACAGTCTAGTAAATAATTCGGTAAAAGGATAAATTGTTTTTTCCTTAGCTGAATGAACAGGGTTCCTTCAGTTTGTTAGGTTAGTCCTTGAATCTAGAAAGAATACTTCAAATTACAAATTAATATTAGTTCGATTTGGAGATGAAAGGAGATGTCTGAGTTATGAGGATCCGCTTTAGCAATTAAAAAAAAAAGACAGGCTGACAGCTGATGATAATTTAGTAAATAATTTGTAAAACCGTGTTTTTGCTTGTTGAATGAACAGTGTTACACCTATTTTGCTTTAATATATAGAATGTCACAGTGGAGGATCGCTAGAAGCGCCGGATGTCTGGGCAGACTGAAATTGAGAAGATGAGCTTCTGGTGTAGCGTTTTCTTGCTACCACATTTTGATCTTGTCAGCTCCACAAGTAACAAGCCTTGTGCCAGTGACATCGTAAGAAAGAGCACAAATACCGGCTTCACTATTGAGTGAACCTGGTTGTGCAGTTGTTTGTGATTATTGAAAAGTGGCCATTCTGCCAATCCCAAAACCACACTCCCATTGTCACCACCGGTGGCCATGACTCCCTCATTGACAGCCATTGTGTTCACTATGGTGTTCTGCCGAGCTAGCGTGTTGTATAGAAGTGCCCCTCTCGGAAGGCTAAACTTCTTAATGTTGTCCACCGACGCAGACGTAAAACAATGCTGATCCTTAGGATGCAGTGACATTGCACAAACCGATTTCTTATGGTGTGTGAGAGTTGACATTGCCTTTCCACCTCTGAGGTCCCAGAACTTGATGGTTGCCTCGTGTGAGCCAGTGACGACTTGGGGATCCGTTGGTCTAGCAACAACCGAGCAGACTGCGCTGCCGTGCCCCAAGAATGCATGAACATGTGTTTGGGTTCGAATATCCCAAACCCAGCATACCGAATCACGTCCCCCCTCCCCCCGTGAGTAAAACATCGTGTGGGATGAGTAACCAAGCAGTAAACACTACTTAGATGACCAGGATATGAACGAATGACCTTGTTCTGTGCAAGGTCCCAACATTTAACTTCTTTGAAATCGCCAGCAGAGAACATACAGGTATGCTTGCTGCTAATGGCAAGGCCTCGAATTTGACGGGTATGTCCTGTCAGTGTTAGCTGTAGCTTTCCGGTTGCTGCATCCCATATCCTGATTGTGCGATCAGCAGAGCCGGTGGGTTGAAAGCGGTCGCTCCTACAGATCCCGAGTGACCACTAATGACCCTGAACATCTTCCATGGATGGTGCTAAACTGGACGAGGCAACCTACTGGGATCAGTTCTTTCCATCCTAGAATTAGCTGACCGTAATATGCAAGGGTTTAAGACCAATCGCTCCCTTAAACCTATGACGCTTACAGAAGTTATAGAAGACCAACTCTACAAGCGGTTACTGCAATCCAAAATGAAATTGGATTGGGGACTTCCCTTGTTCTTTCTGGCTTTCAAAGTCCCAGTTTTTCCTCTTTAGGAATATAAATCTTAAAAGAGGATTTACTTCGCTCTGGCCAAATCTGAAAATTAAAGTATATATACGGTAGTTTTTCTCTCGGAAACATGTTACTTGGTTTTTGACGTCAAAATCAACGTCCAAATTTGGCACAGTCCGAACCACAAGCCCCACTTCTAAAGGTTAAGAAATTTGCAAACCATAACAGAATTTCTATGTTAGATCAACCACATTCCCTTATACTACTTCCTGCTACCACCCCTGACGTCTAACAATCTCATCTCTAGACCAATGCAGCTTCAACAGGAAGAGATTTGGTGAAGGAGTCTCTTTGGACAACCTATATATTATTATTTCCAGCTCTCTAGTTTTGTTTCTAGTTTCCAGAGTCACGAACTCACGTAGCTTCAAATGCCTTTGCCTTACCTTCACCCATATCTATGGCCACTACTACACCCCAGTATTGTTGAATTTGGATGGCAACCCTTTCATCAATCCCAGTACAAGAGTGATGTGATAAGGAGGCACACACCACCAGCTATTACTATTTGTGGTCCAGCAAGTGTCATCACCTCTCTTGTGAATGTAGCAGAAGCTAGTTGTTTTTCTATGTAATTGGACCCTCCATTTATATGCATCTGAATGATCTGATCCTCCATCATACCCATCCTTTGTCTCTCACAAAACCAACAAAATGCTACCAGACAATTTAGCCTCTCTACCCCCTTAATTTTTTTTCCCTTTGTCTCTTTGGGTATAGAAAGTGACCCTAAATCTAAGTCTTCATTGTTTCCATAATTTCATGCAAAAAACCTAAAATCCCAAATCATACTTATCTATTATGTGTCCCATCCAATAAGTTAATCTACAATTTTTGGAACATTGTAATATACAACCTCCAATTTCATGAAAACTACCAAAGCCAAAACAAGGGTATAGTTTTGAAGAATCACTTTCAGCAGTGGAAATAGTGAGGTGCTTACTGGGTGGGAAAGGGAAGGGTAATTCCGGGTTTTCTCATGGATTTGCAGGGTAAGGTGTCAGATAAACATAGGGTACCTAACCCAAAATAGACTAAACGGCATTGGGAAGATATAAATTGGGAATGGAATTATTACACGAAACGATTCCAGCCAAAAGGAATCAAAAGGAAGAAAAAAATTAGCATAGAAAATCGCATCCTTTTGACATTCAAAAAAGAAGAACCCAATATAATAACTCTAACCAAGAATCACTTTTGCCCATTTCCCCTAATCATAATTCACAAAAATTACCCCTTATAATTTCACAAAAATTACCCCTTATAATTTCACAAAAATTACCACTGACTTAGAACAGTAGAAAAATTAAACATTGAGTGTGAGTGAGGGAGAAACGGACATAGCTATATATTTCGAGCACAAAAATTAACCTAAACCACCCAAATTATAATACTTCCTCCCTCTTTGTTTGAGGCTCCAAAAGTAAAAAAGAAAAGAAATTCCCCTTACCCCTTTTTTTGTTTGCCTACGCATTCGGACTCCAAAGATTCCACAAACGAGAATTGAACAGCCCCAACACGTCCGGAAGTACTTTCCTGGCCAGACCCTTGTGGTTGCTCACCGGCCCGGCGCGTACAATCAACGCCACGTCGTCCTCCTCCCCCTTAACCTCCACAGCTTCCTCCTCCTTTCCCACTCCCAACTCCTCAACTCTCTCCGAAACTAGTTCGCAAACCGGCACCACCAACTCGGGAACCGAGCTCGCTCCCACATTGAAGACACTCTCCGCCGCCGCCACATCATCTTTAGAGGAAGTCTCGGCTGATTTCTGAGCCTCACGGCGGCCCGTCTTGTCCCTCCTCTTCCCTCTCCCGGCGCTCTTCTTGGGATTCTCGCCGTGGGCCAGGTGGTCCTCGAAGGCCTCAATAGCCTGGTGGATGAGCTCGCGGTTGGGAGAAGAATCCCACCTGAACCAGTAGCTTCGGTAGCAGTCGAAGCACTCGCAATCGAACTGGTGCTTGTTGTTACTCTTACTCATTAATTTCTTCTTCCTAGAATCTTGGGGGTTTGAGGAAGTAGAGGGTGCGGTTTTCATGGAACGGGTTATCATGTAAGCCAGGACCTCGCGGTCGTCGAGGGAGAGAACCGAGACCAGAGCTAGAATAGCAGCTGGGAGTAGCTCAAGGACGGAGAGAACTGCTCCATCGGAAGGAGATGGGTGGACCTTGCCTCCTTTGTTCTTTATCTTCATGGCTGGCTGCTTGCTCTGTCTGGGAGGATTGGAAAGGCTGTAGCTTTTTTCTGTGGTTTTAGGGTTTATATTTTTTATTCTAGTTTGCTTGGGAAACAATAAAAAAAATAAAGGAAAAGAATAGGGAGGAGGATAGTGCGTCTCGTCAAGGCAGAGACCGCGGTCGCCGTTCTTTATTTTTCAGATTAACACGCGCGTGGGGGCGCGTTTTGACATTATTCTTGAAAATTACAGATAAGGGCGTTTTGAGATTGGGCTGGGGTGGGACAGCGGTCTTGTATTTATTCCGGAAATTAAAAATGCTTTTAAGAAATCAATATTATAATGAGAGCAAATCCAAATGGAGTCTTGAAAATCTAAAGCTCTGCACTGTCAAATTATATTTAATACACGAAGATATGTTTGTATGGAAAATCAACTTAACCTGACATTACTGGTAGGGTTTCAATGAGTAGGTTTATATAATTAGATTCGATTTTAATTATAAAATAGTTTTAAAGCTCAATTAAATTTAGTCTGATTTATAACTAGTTTAGTTTATGTTCGTCTTCTAAGGATCAATTTCTTATGTAACTTACCTAGGAAGTAAGAACGGTCATTTTCTGATCTCTACCTAACTTAGAAATCAAAAATGGTCGGTGAGTGATGTGTATGTGTGTTGAATATTAAACAAAATTGAGAAACAAATCGTTCAATCATAAATGGCAATTTTACGAGTAAAACAACCAAGAATGTAGCATCCTTTTCAGATTTTTTGTTAGTGATCAGTGATCACTTATTTCATAGTGAAGAGAATCAAAAATGTTGACTAAAAACATAATACGAGATAAAAAACAACTTGTAACTGAACATGAAGAAAGTAATCTAATAAAAACTTTTAAATTTTCTTTAAACCAAACAATTTATAATAATTTTTTGTAATTACTTTAAAACGAATAATGGTATAAAATATGCACTAACTAGTTTTTTTTGTAATTGAAGATATTTTTATTCAGCCACAACAATTAAGTCACAAAGTAATAGATCCATTAGCAGAGTTGAGTTATAAGCCCAAGATCAACCCTATCACTACAGTCTTTAACCTCAGAAACTAATTAAACATGAAAATTGTAAGTTACGGCACTATCGTCACTATCTACATCTCAAAATGACACATAATCGATGCTAAATCAACCGACAAAGACGTGCAGATCAACCAAGATATCGCTTGCAAGAACAATGCACTAACTAGTTTGATAGGCAAATTTAGATGAAAATAATATTGAGTTTCAATTAAACAAGTAGTATTAATATGGGTTAAAAAGGTTCAAAACTGATTCACCATGTGCATCATCATTGTAAATGATTGAAAGATTAACCTTACCCTAAAGTTCTATACCCTCTTGGTTGTTCTCCTCGCGTGGTTTGCAAACGCAGCTGGAGAGAGTAGGGAATTGAGTGAAAGGGGATTTATGACTGTGCCCTGGATGGTACGTTTCAGAGTCGCAGGGCTAGCACCTGGTACTGCTATTACTTTAGAGGGCAAACCAGTCATTTTCATACTCGCTGATAAGGATAAGGACAAGTTGTCAACCGACCAAAAAGACTGTAGGGAGGCGTCAATTAGGGTTGGATTCTCTCCCTATCTTGTCCGTCCATTTTATTGAATAGATCCAACGGTTTACCATTTTTGGAGAAGAAAAGATAAACAACTTTAACATAAAATCCTCTGAATTCTATGTACTGTGATCATTCAATTGGGATAGATTTGAGACATTAGGGTTGAGTTGGTGGGTTATTACACCAGAATGTTTGTGAGTTTCATAAAATGAGCACATACAGTAAACATATATGAAATCGATGACCTGCATTGTTGGGAAATTTTTTAACAGTATGGTTGTTATGATTTTACTAGAAAGATATTCGCGCGTTGCAGTGGGTATTTAGTAAGTTAGGTTATATGCTTTTTATGTCTTAATAAGTTTATTTAAACATTAGTTTTTTGAGTTGAAGTTTAGTAGGTTTTCTCTTTAAATTAGATATAGTTATTGTGCATCCAAATTATAATATGAAGTTAATTCTTAAACATTCTCTTCGCTTGACATAGCAAGGTCGTATGATTAATTCAATGAAACTCGACTCTTCTTTTCTAAAGCAAAGAGTACTATTGTAGTTATCATCAGATTTGAAATCGATAGTAATATTTATAGGTAATAGACAATAAAAATAAACTATATTGGTTGATTTCTCTTCAATTGAATTTGAAAGAGTTGTCGAATTGAGCTTCACTTCACTTCAGTTACAATCTACTTGCCAAGCCTGTTGTTAAAAAAGCATCTGGTGCCGATACCTGCATATTGAGTAAGTAATTATGAATACTTCATTTGAGCAAAAAATAGAGTACTGATCAGTGCTCTAAAGCACAAACTTTACATATTCAAATTGGCTCACATAACAATTTATGAGTACAAAACTGACTTAAACTTCAAGACTAAACTGATGATTAATACATAATCTATTGTGATCAAAAAACTAATAGGTATCTTAGGTTATTATCTTCCTCTTCATTATTTATTAAAAAACTATGTTGATCAGAAAACTAACTAAATTAAGTAGAAAACTCATAATAGTAACCTAAGGTAGCATTTCAGCAATTATGAGAAATTAGAGTATGGATCAATACCTTAGGTCAAGGCTTCGATCTATAAAATTTATTCTAGCTCGGGTATATTTTCTTACTGAAATCAAATTATAGCCAAAGTTAGGGTAAGTGTTATCAGTTTGACTCAAAGTCAAGATAAAGCTCAAAATCAGAAGATGTTCATTACATCATGCTTTTGGCAATTAGTAATGAATGTAGGGAATGAGTGCAAGGATTATATATAAAGTGCCTTCAAAGTAATGAATGTAGGGGTAAGGTTGATATATACTTGAGTAATCAATGTTACTTTAGTTATTATCTAGAGGGAAATACTTGGGTCAATACCGGTAGGTATTGACGAGTGCATGCATACTCTTTTTTATTTACATACTTCTAACAATGTAAATTATAATCTTAGCCGTTCCAAAAGTTTAATTAACCAATCAAGATTATCTCTGCAAAAAATCAATTTAAAAAAGATCATTTGCTCAACTAAATGCATCAATCAAATGGACGACAGTTCATGAGGCTGCTAACTTTCACCATAACTGTCCATTTGATTGAAGCATTTGGTTGAGTAAATGATCATTTTTCAAATTGATTTTTTGCATATGTGATCTTGATTGGTTAATTAAATTTTTGAATGGCTAAGATTATGATTTATATTGGTAAAAATATGTAAATAAAGGAGAGTATGCACGCACGCGTCAATACCGGTATTGATGCAAGTATTTTCCTTATCTAGACCCTTCTGTGTTCAAAACCAAAATAAAAAGTTAAGAATGGAAAAATGGAACTTCCACACATCTAACATAGCTCTGATTCCTAAGGTTGAGGTCCTAAAAATTGTTGGGCATTTTCGATCAATAAGTTTATGTAATGTAGCTTACAAGATTATTTCTAAGATTTTGGTTAACGGACTCAAAAATGTGCTTCACAAGTACATTTCAAAAAATCAAGGGGCTTTTGCCCATGGCCGATCAATTGTGGACAACATCTTAATCGCTCAAGGGCTTTTTTCAAATTTCAATAGGAAAAAGGCTCTCTGTGGCTCTATGGCCATTAAGTTAGACCATCTCTGTGTGGTTTTGCCATTAAGTTAGACCATTAAGGCTCACTGAGCTTTTTTCAAATATATATATTTCTAGGCTGCGGATGTGTGGTTTTGCTTTACTTTTCGATCTTAATTTCATATCTTAATCGTTCAATATGTAGGTATATATGTATAGATCATCTCTGTAAAATTTCATCTCATTTAGTAATCGTTAAGACATTCAAATATGTGATTTACCATGAAGAAAACTGACGGTTCCTGAACTGTTTAACTGGAACCGTCAGTTTTCTTCATAGTAAATCACAGATTTGAATGCCTTAACGATCACCAGATGAGATGAAATTTTACAGAGATGATATATATATATATCTAGATATTGAACCGTTAAGATCTGAAACTAAGATCGAAAAGTGTAGTAAAATCACACATCTGCACCAAAGGGTTTGGTGCGGACGTCCGCAGCCTAGAAGCCCTATGTATGTATGTGTATATATATATAGTCTCTATCCAGTGCGAAGCTTCACTCTGAAATTAAAATGTGAAGTTCTTTATTTGACTCACTTTTTGGTTATATTTTCACATCATCACCGTTCAGTTTGTAGAACCTAATGCATATATCACTTCTACCAAGTTTTATCCAAATTGGTGATCATTTAGGTTTTCATAATCGTTATTTATATAGACAGTTCAGTTCTGGTTAGGCATAATTATGGTATGTTCATTGATTTAATCTAATTCGGTACCTAAATGATCACCAATTTAGATAATATTTGACATGAGTGATCTATGCATTAGGTTCTACAAACTGAACGGTGATGATGTGAAAATATAACCGAAAAGTGAGCAAAATAAAGAACTTCACATTTTAATTTTAGAGTGAAGCTTCGCACTAGATAAGGACTATATATATATATATATATATAGGAATTCTCAGCTAAGAACGTCCTTACCTAAGCTTTGGTAAGGATTTCTTGAATTAGCCAACCTTTAGATCATATTTTCTCATCTTAACCGTATATATATATATATAGTAGATCATCTCTGTAAAATTTCAGCTAATTTGGTTATCGTTAAGGCATTTAAAAAGGTGATTTACAGAGAAGAACACGAACGGTTCATGTTGAACAAATTTAGTTTGTTTATTGTATTTATATATTTTTGAGACATTAATGATTACCAAATCAGTTGAAATTTTATAGAGATGATCTATACATATATATCTAGATTCCGAATGGTTAAGATGAGAAAATTTGATCGAAAAATTGATCAAATTAAGAAAATCTGTACCAAACTTTTGGTAAAGACGTCATTAACCAAAAAGATATATATATATATATATATATATATATATGTTAAATGTTAAATTATATATATATATATATATATATGTTAAATGTTAAATTATTTAGCAAGTTTCATAACTCTATAAATTTTACTTAGATTTGATCTCTGATATGGATGATTTATGGATTCATAAAAAATTAAAAACTAGAGCTAGACACTAGAAACTATATTATATTATGTGTCATTAACTATCCTCTTAACACACCCCCTTTGATAAACGAATATCATTTCTACAAGGGTTGGTCAATCCAAACATCAATTCGAGCAATAGCTTCGTTTAGGTTACATTTACGTTTGGGCTTGGTTATACAATTATTTTTCTTAATATGAAACAAAATAATTAGAATGTAATGGTAAACACATCTATTATTTATTAATAAAATTATGAGTTCGAAAAAAATTCTTTTATCTTCTAAAAAAAGTCGTAAAGCCTCTCAGACAACCCCCGAAGTCTATCCCAATTGACACACGACCCGACGACCGTTAGGAAATTGGTTAGGGATATGATTTGCCACTAGAACTCGGGTCTTCAAAAACAGGCCATACCCGTCGGTGATGTTTGTTGCCTTGTTAGTTTATCTACGCTGGGTTTCATTGCTCTTCATTCGCCGGAATAATGTCCGGGTTAACGTTGGGACTCATGTCCCTCGGCCTCGTCGACCTCTAGATTCTTCAAAAAAAAACAAGCAGGTTCGGTTTGGTCCATTGTCTTGTCTCTCGATTACTTGAATTGATCTAGAAATAGATAAAGCTTTGTTCTTTCGTGGTTGGGTTTCAGTTATTTCTGTTGCAGCGGTTATACTTCCTGCTGCTTGTCACTTTGCTTCTGGGGCTATATGGAAGTGAGTACTTTGATTTTGCTCATCAATTGGTTTGTTATTTGATTGAGCAAGATTTAAAATTGGTTATTGGAATATAGGAATAGGCGATTTTGAGTATTTGAACTCATTCAATTGCACGCAAGCTCTTCCTATATATTTGGACAAATTAATATGTTGCGACAACTCTGTCTGTGACGTTTGTGCTGTTTCTCGTAGAGGTGAGTGTCTGATTTGGCATTGTGGTTTCAAGGTTTATGATTGTTTATATAGTTGGGGTGAATTGGAATTTGATTTGGTGGTTGCTTTTGTTCTGCCATGTTTATTTTTACAAGCAATATGCACTAGATATACTGGCTGTAGGTTCCAAGTTCCAACCTTGAATGGATTGTCCGAATTTTGATGATGATGGTTTTGCTATCGAATTGCTTATCCAATTGGAAAGGTATATGCTTTGAGGAATAGTTGAAATAATGCTGATATTGTTTGTTTTGACATGTACTTGCTGATGCTATGAATTTTATTTTTCCACATATTGGATTGTGTTCTGGGACTTCATTATATTTAGGTGTGCTCAGTTAAAGCCCTTGCGAAGTAGAATTCCATCCACAACCAATTTTTTATCACTTGAGTGAGACCGTTTAAATTTAAAAGGATTATATATAGGCACTAGACCCGTACTTGAATAGAGTCTCAAGAATCGATGAACTCAAGGCCCCGAACCTTTAAGGACCCAATTTTTTTTGGATAGACCAAAATTTTCTTTTCTCATTGTGTGATCACATTAGTTTAGTAAAAACAAGTATTATATTGCAATCATTAGTTACTATTGTAGAAAAAATGAATAGTGTAAGTAAATATAAAAAAGATTTCTAATGTTTTATGTCGTTAGATTTTGAGTTTATAGCTTTAGTTCATGATTTTTTTAAAAGAGAAAATAAATTTGAATGAATACTATAATTTAAGGGCCCATTTTTAAAAGTTCGACTCAGGTTTGAAAATCTCAGGTCCGGGTCTGATAGGCACGCCCAGTTAAAAGCCTTTGTAAACTAGAATTCCATCCGCAACCAATTTGTTATCATATCCGAAATTTGACAGTTGAGCTTGTTTCTCGTAGCTGGGTTTGGACCAGAAGAACAGAGCTAAATCAGGTAGCTGACCATGTTGCCTGTTTAGTTCGCAGGAGGTAGTGTCCAACTGATTGGGTCCAGTTCCCACTTGCCTCTTTGTTATATCTTCTTTTAATTGATGCTGCATTGTTCTGCCTTGGTTTTAATTTCTGTTTTTCATCCTTCCCTCCATGTTTTGGGTAGGAGTTCATTTTCCTTTGTTGAACCCTGTCTTGGTTTCAATGCATTCAATTTGTCAAAAACGAAAAAAGAACTTAGAAGGATTAAGGATATATCTATAATGAGAAAAAATCCTTCTTAATAGGGCAAAAGCGGTGAACTTACACATGATGAGACAACAATAATTAGTGAAGCACTGGAAATAACTGAAAAGGTAAAATTTACATGAGATGGGAAGTACTTTTTGATGTTTGATTGTCATAAATTTCTTGTATTGTATCACTGGTGCAGTTTTAGACCATTTGACAGCATAGAATTATGAATTAGATTGGCCACTAATCCACTATATCGTGAATTTTAGGGCATAATTTTTTACTTAGTTCTAAATTTAGTTTGCATTTGGATCCTGTTAAGATACTATAGGTAAACTCAACTCCGAGCTTTCTTTTGAGTGGGATACGTTTGAAACTGTAGTTACAGTACTTCATATCTTGTATACATTTTAAATATACCTAGATAATTCTTGACTTCTTTGAGTTTAATTATTTAATTGATACTTCAGTGTGTGAATTTAATCGGTTTAGTGGCTTACTCTATTATTTAATTCTAATAAGGTAGTCAAATTCATCCCATTTTTTATTATGTTTTCATTTGTCAACAGACTGCTGAGGAGGCTTTGAAGGCTATTAAATCAACCCTTTCCTTAGATGTCAATGTAAAGTTGGACTGTTAAGTTCCTCTTTTCTATCAACTATCATACGACTGTGATAAGAATCAGATCATCATTGTCTAAAACAAGGGTAGTCTTATCAATAGGTCTTCCTTCAACATTTGGTAGAATGATGCTTTAAAATCTTTCAGAAACATAACCAGTCAGTTGGCATTGTTCGCTTGCATACTACATTCAATCTTTCAGTTTCTACTAACAAAACTGACCCAAGAAGTTTCTTTGAAAGAAGAGGGGTTTAGATCCCAGTTTCTTTGAACATATAGTTGAGTACTTGAGTTCCTGTCTATTCTGGGAATCCAAGGATTATTATTGGACTTCTTCTAATGAGTGTTAGAACTTAACTTTTAGGATTATTATTTCTTACATTAATCTTTTGCTATTTGCTTGATTCTTCTGTATATTTGTTTGAAATCTCTGGAAATCATGGTGACGTGAGGTTTGCTGTTATGGTATCAGAGCTCCAGTAGCTCACGCTTCAAGTTCTCTTCGATCCTTGTGGGATTTGGCTTCACTGGGCTTCAATTGTTCATCGCCTTCACACGCTCACTTAGGGTTTGGCTTTGAATGATGTTTCGGTCTCAGTTGCTGAATATTTGGATTGTTTGCTTCGATTTCATCTCCTGATCATTACAGTTGGTATGCATCGTTAAATTTTGATCTTGTTGAAGAATTATGAGGTTCACTGCTATCATGATCATGTTCTCTTAATCCTATGCGTTAATATGTGCCTTGTGTATGATTTGGTCTCTAAATCTACATATTGCATCATTTATGATCTGCTGTGATGATAGGTGTGCTGCTGTTATGATATTTAGAGCACAGTAGTGAACCACAGTGAACTCTAGTACTCTTAATTTGCTATTGCCTGCGAAATTTGGCTTGTTGATGCGATATTTCGGCATGTTTGCTGTTGGAGAGGATCAATCGTCCTTATTAAAGCTGTGATAGTTCTTGGGATATGTCCAATCCTCCTTAGTGTATGAGAGGTCCAGTCATCATGATGTACGTGAAAAGAGATGACCAGTCCAGTATTATAATTCATGAGAAGTTCAGTCCTCCTTTGCATACTACTTGAAGGTCTTTTGTTTCGTGAAGTTCAGTCCTCCTTGCAACTGTGTGAAGGTTTCCTGTTTGGAGAACTTCAGTCCTCCTAGTTGAAGCATGTGTTTTTCAGTTCGTCATAGCCAATTGATTGTGTGTTTAAACAAATGCTATTCTGGTGATAGTTATTTTTATTTCTCTTTCTAGCAGCAGATCAGTCATTTGATTCTTCACAATGACTGCCATTCAAGCTCAGATCAGTTCTCATCAAAGTCTGCTAACTGTTCAGCTGGATGATAGTAACTTTTTCAAGTGGAGCTGCCAGCTAAGTTCGGTTCTTGGTGGTCATGATCTTTACTGCTTCTTGGACGGAACTTACCCTTGTCCTCCCAAGTTTGTAATTACAACTGAGATCACTGCAGCATATAAGGAATGGATGAAAACCGATGGAGCGCTACTTGGCTTGCTCCTAGCTACTCTCTCTGATGAGGCTATGGAGTATGTCTTGGGAGCAGAACGTCCAGAGATGCTTGGATTGCTTGAAGACTATGATTCTGTTAAACAGATTATCCGAGCTAGGGCTACCACGACCACGGTAAACATGGAGGACTTCAGGTCGCAGTTGCTTGCAGCTGAACAAGCTGCAGAGAGGAGAATATATGTTGGTCTCTCTCCAGGCCACTCTTTCGGCTATGACCACTAAAGCTGAAAGTTCCCAATCTTCAGAGGATTCGAAATCATTCTTCCCCAGTGACATTGCCATGGGTTCCAAATCCAATGACAATTCTAGAGTGCCAATAAGTTCTAATGAAGCTGGCAGCTATAGCAACACCAATGCTGGTATTCTGCATGGAGGTAATTGGAATACCGACAATTGTGGAAATACCGGAGGTGGTAACTATAATGGTAGTTGGAATAATAATAGTGCTCCTAATAACAATTGTGGATATACTGGAGGTGGTAACTACAATGGTAGTTACAATGGCAATGGTGGAAACAATTATGCTGGAGGCAGTGACAGTAATGGTGGCAATTACGACAATGGGGGATTTAAGGGCAATGGTGGAGTCAACTATAATGGAGGTTGCAATGGTTATATGGGAAACAATCAAGGAAGTTACGGTGCACTATGGAGGGTACAACAATGGTAATAACGGAGGAAATCATTACAATGGTAACAATGGAAATAATCACAATGGTGGTAGTAGAAGGAATTTTGGAGTAAGAAATGGAATGGAGGATATGGTTTCAATAGAAACGATGGAAGAATCAATGCTGGAAACTTTCACCTCTTATGGGAATAGATCCAATCAAGTGCCAGAATGCCAAATATGTGGAAATAAGTATCATATAGCTGCTCCTTGCCGTTATAGAAATGATTCCGGTGACTCATCTTCCACAATTGGATGTCAAATATGTAGGAAGAAGGGACTCACAAGGGAAATTACTCATACCAGGGTACCTCTCCTCCGGCACTTACTGCTCTGACTGCACAGGGGCAAAATATGAGTGATCCATCTGGACAAGGGCAGAATCTGCATGGGTTTGATGTGATACAGGAGCAACTCATCACATGACAGGACATGAATCAGCTGGTTAATGCTACTCCATTTGACACTAGTGCTAAAATCACCATTGTCAATGGTACAGTTACTCATGTTGGCTTAGTTTTGATTCCATCATCTCAATCTAACCCGTCTATGCGTCTGTCACATGTTCTTTTTGCTCCAATGTTGAAAGCTAATTTTCTTTCATTCAATAAGCTCAGCAAGGACAATAAATGTTATGTAACTCCTGATGATACAGAATTTTGTGTGCAGGACAAGAAAACAAAGGTGGTGATATTTCAAGGCAAGAGTAACAACAGCCTCTATCTCTTTCCTGCCCTTTCAGCAAATAAATCCATTTCAGCTCCTTCAGCGTTGCTTGGACAAGTAGTCAAATGCTCCCTGTGGCACAAAAGATTGGGTCATCCTACCAATGAAGTTGCTTGCACTTGCAACTTTCTCAGGTTCCATTTCAGTCTGATTTTCAATCTCATGTCTGTACTCTGTAGCGATTGTATGAGTGGTAAAATTTCTAGGCAATCATTTCCTGTTGACAATCATAGGGTCCTGTTCCTGATGCCTCACTAGAAGGGTTCAAATATTACATCATCTTTGTAGATCATTGTACCAACTTTACATGGTTGTATCCACTCGTGAATAGAACAGAAGTTTGTTCTGTGTTTATTCGATTTTACAATTTTGTCATCAATTTTCTGCCTCGGTTCAATTATTTCATTCTGATGGGGGAGGTGAATATAATAGTCGTATGTTCAACAATTATAAGTCTTGTATGTTCATCGTTTGTCTTCAATCAAAATACATCTTGCATTATAAGTCTTGTCCTCATACACCTCTGACAGAATGAGTGCTGAAAGAAAACATAGACATAGTTGAAACTGCAATTGCCATGCTTTCAGTTGCTTCTCTACCAAGAGAGTTTTGGTATAATGCAGTTGCTCATGCTGCCTTTCTCATTATTAGAATGCCCTGCAAGGCTTTGGATATGAATTTTCCTTTTCAGAAATTATTTTCCAAGCCTCCAGATTTGAGCTAGGGTTTTTAGCACTGCTTGTTGTCCCTATCTCAGACCTTATTGTAAGAATAAACTCGAACCTAGGTCCTCTCAATGTGTTCTTCTTGGATATGCTCTAGGTTACAAAGGGTCTATTTGCTTTGATATCTCCAGACACGTCATATGTGATGAGTCGGTCTGTTATCACCTCCAGCAGAAAATTCTATTGTCTACTGCTTCTTCTTCAGCCTGGTCTGTCACACAGAGGCAAAGACTGTCACCCTAAATATTCTTTTCACCAAACTGGCAAACTCTGCAGTTCCATCATTGCCTGCCGATAGTCCTTCAAATGATTCATCATCACATACTACTTCTGTTAGTACTGTTCCAAATTTCAAGTCTTGAATAATAATCAGTTTGAAGTTTTACCTTTCATTTAATGAACTTCATCAACATAGTGACGATACTGCAAGTCCTGCCTCAGTCTTCCCGAGCAAAACCCCATTGAGAATTAAAAGCCAGTAATATTCTACTCGATGAAGGCATGAATCCGAGAGTTTCTGATTTTGGTATGGCAAGAACTTTAGTACGCTGGATGAACTGGAAGCTACTAAGCGGATTGTTGGGACATATTAAGTAAAAGACCATGTACCTTTCTCATCGTCGTTTTACATCTTTCGACTCTTTCAAATGTTTCTTTTGGGTGGAGAATGATATGCTGCTTGAAGAAATTTTTCTTGTCCATTTGGTGCAGCGGTGACAGAGACTTGGAGCCTGAGATCACTGTTGTCCCAGAATTCATACTTCATATGCAAATAACCTTGCACAAGGTTTTCTCTGATTATCAAGTACATGCATTACTGGTGTTGAAGCCAGACATATCATATATTAAAAAACAGGTTTGTCCATCTCCAATCTATGTAGGGAACTTTCACATAGCCTATTAATGCTAAAAGCCTAAAACAACCTACACTTGGGTCCTTGAGTCTACAACCTCTAAACAAGCTCTTTAGGTATTCAACCGCGATTTGAAGAAGCTGAGTAACTAAGAAACCTCGCCTTCTATATATGACCATTTAGAAACTAGAATAGTAGATCCTTTTAATACTCCTAAGGTATGGGATGCTAGACTCTTCTGTTCTGGGCAAACAGCAGGACTATAATCCAGTCCAGCCTCGGTAGCATGCATTTGTCAAGAAAATGTCAATAGATTGCTAGCTTTTATAGACAGGCCTGAAAAGAACCCAAGGAAGCAAGAAGTGCATTTGACACTGATTGTTTCTACAATTCTGCATGGAGTCGAAAGATGACAAAACAGACAACAGAAGATGTTTTCACTTGGAGAAGGAGCACTCATTAGTAGTACTAGAATATATCCTAATCTTGAGGACCAATCCCGTCTGCAGTTATGTCTCACTGTGTGAAGGTTAACTAAATGAACCCCGCCGACGATTAGTGTGCTTTTGGATCATATTCTGTTATTGGCTGCTACAAAAAGATACAAGAGCTTCCCTTTGAATCGTAAGAGACATACAGAAGTTACAGAAAGCAAACTCACATGGATTCATAATCCATGCACAGAGGACTACAACAAACTATTGAAGGAAACTACAAGTTCAAACAGAGAATTGCTTAAGGTCCAAGTGAGGAGCGAGAGGTAGGTTCTACAGACAGAAATGTATAGCAACGAGACTGAGCAGGCAAGAAATCAGTCGGCCTTCTTATCTGCTGGAGTTGATTCCGATTTATTTAGCGAAGCTGAGCGCTTGTCCTCTGCCGTCTTGGAATGAACTTCATCCCCCTCCCGGATGTACTTCTCAAAGGCCCTCGGAAGAAACCGAGGAATCAAAAACCAAAACAAATTGAGAGCGAAATATGAGAAGTTGGCCACCGCCAAGATCCTCCCGAACCAAAACCAAGCAACATCCTGCAACCCATCATAATAGTTAGTTCAAAACTCTTGTGAAAATTCTCAGCTGAAATTTCTTTAGGATTTCGTAACAATATCACTCATCAGATTAATATTACTCCAACATATTAGGATTTCGTTGCAATCCAGAATACAACAAACGTGTAAAACAACTCAAAACATCTCACAATATCTTTTTAGTAAAACTTTAACATTACAGAGAAGAATCAAGTACCCGTAAACAAGTAGCAAAGACTAAATATAGGTGCGCGCTATGGGATTAAATACCTTCACATGTGCATTTGAAGGAAGAGTCTTGTTAAGCCAGACATCATTCACCCAATCAAGGATGACGAAGATTCTCCTAACTGTGTATAGCAACGGAACAAGCGCTCTAACTGGTGGCGAAAATAGTGACAACCCGCTTATGACATTCTCAGTCAGAATTTGAAAGGAAAGCAAGAACAAGTGAGGTGTTGCTGAGCGCACAGCGTGATCATCACCCCTTGCAAAACCGCCCAACACATAAGCCAGAGGCAAGAACAGTCCAACCGTAGTTCCTGCAATCACATACAGCCTAAAGAACTTGCTTCCTTGGAAAATCTCCTGCGAGCCAGAAGAGAAGTGACCATGTGATGGGAAGGCCAAGCGTGACAAAACTAAGAGATAGGCTGAGGCGAAAGCAGGGAATATCAAATCAAGGAGCGGGACAAGGCCACTGGCTGAGAACACCATGATGAATGCCACGAGCTGGAGCTCGATTACTCGCAATGACCCCATGACACCTCCTACAGCCGGTTGCTGCTGCTGTTGGTGCACTAGGCGTTGCGGCTTTTCTTGGTGTTTTGGTCCAGCAGTTGTGGTTTTATCAGGCTCCGACCTAGGAGCCACAGCGACCGATACGCCAGACATTGTAGTTTGCTTCCTTGTAACTAATTAAGGAACTATATTAAGCTGGATAGGACAGAACCACTCGATCAGTATTCGTCTTAGAAAGCTTAACATCGTAAAATGCAACCATTACTTTATCTCTATGTATAAGTTATGGATCCAGAAACAGTCAAGAAAGCTTAACATCTAAAAATGCAATAGTGAACCAAATAACAAGTGCAACAGATTACAGATCAACGTCGAGAAGTAGCAAAGAGAACATTTTTCATATATAGCAATCGGTAAAGAATGGAAATTCAACTTGGATTTAAAACTAATCTATAATCACCGTTATTGTGTTATCTCAATTCCCATGTATCGTAAAATATCACGATTCATCATGATAGCGCGCAGAAGCATGATCTCAAGGTAAAGCTAATTCATGTATAACACTTTTGGCATGCAAACAAGATGTGAGGAAGAACCGAAGAAGGTTAGAGAGAGACCTTACAGATGACGATGTGAGGAAGAAAGTAACCAAATGATGATTCATTCAAAACCAAAACCAGAGCGTCCGAAGAAGAAGACGATTCATGAGGTGCTGGACTACTTCAAAAACCAAGGGGCGGGTAACGAAAGTGTTACATCTATGTTTTCTACGTGGAATGCTACGAGGGTTTACACTTGGCTTTCAAGCCACGTGGAGGAGATGTTGCTCAACACGTGTCAAGACGAGTCTTGCCATTTTGATCAGAATCAGTCGATCAGATCATTTTAATTTCTTTTATTAGCAAACTACATATAAGCTAGACCAAGTTTTAGTTGACTTATACATATCTTTACACATTTAAACATAAAAATAACATATTAAAACAAATTTTGTACTATACATTTTATAATTATAACCTTCAAACATAAATGTAGTAGCAACACATTTGAGTCTTAACAATATAAACAGATTTACTCATATCTTTACAGTAGCAATTAATTCATATTTCTAAATTCTAACCGATCTAAACATTAGCAGCGAATTTACCTTTTCAATACATTTTGTCAGTAGCAGCAAATTCTACTTTTTCAACTATAGCAGCAAAATATTTTTAGCACAATAGCAGCAAATTTAATTTTCCAACAGCAGCTGCCTTATATCCATCAGATAAGAACAGTAGTAACACCGTTTTGTAATCGTCGATAAGAACATGACCGGCGATGAAGCCCCTTTAGCTCCTCCCCACATTGTCGAGACAAGATATCAACGGTCTTCTCCACGATGCATGTCGACTCCGTAGACACAATCGGTGGCCATGACCACCATGTCCCGCGGCACAATACGATGTGTTCATCATTCAAGGCGCTTGTCGTCGTTGACGATAAAAGTGTGGTGATGGAGGTGTCGTGCGACATATCAGATCGTGACATGGATTGAATTGGTGATGATAAGATCTAGTATATGAGAGAGAGAGAGTAATAACGTGGGAATAAGAGAAGGAAAAAGAGTGGTAATGACATATGATGTAATTTTGTTATGAAATAGGATATTTTTTGTCATTTGTACGTACATTTTGGATTAGGCCTCCTTTTTGGTTTTGGACTTGAGGGTCATGTCCTAATTTGAAAGCGAGTTTTTTGTGTTTTTAAATTTGATCATGTGTTACTATGTAATTCTTTTTTGTTCTTCTATTGTAAAACATAAAAATTAAGAGCTCGATTGGTATCATTTTACAATACTGTTTTCTGTTTTACAAATTCAAAAACACTTGTAATTCGCGTTGGGTACATTAAATTTGAAAAACAACGAAAACAAAATTTAAAAAATTCAAAAACCCTTGTAATTCGCGTTTGGTACATTAAATTTGAAAAACAATAAAAACAAAATTTAAAAAACAATTCAATAATTATGAATGAACTTAAGAAATGAGGTTTTCACGTCTTCATTGTTTTTCAAAAAAACAACCCACCGAGCAATTGAAGGATTGACATGATAAATTGTTTCATTTTTCAAGGTCGGCAAATTCTTGTATCTGTAAACAACAGATTGGTCTGCAAACAACAGATCTCTTTGGGTCTTACTCTCCTCTTCCACAATTTATCTCTTCGTTTCTCATGATTAGATCTGCAATATCTATTCTTTCTTCTGCCCCATCTTTTTCAATTGTACCTTGGAGATTCTGGAATTAGAGGAATGATGGATTGATCTACAACCGATCTGATTGATTTTTTTTCGACAAGAGAAACAACCTGATATGATATATTGAGTAAAAAATTTGATGGATTATGTTATTTCTGTTCGATCTCCTTCACAGACAATATATATATATATATATATATATATATATATATATATATATATGTGTGTGTGTGTGTTTTATTTCTCATAGCTGAAGAAGATTCATTGTAGATCATCATGATTACTGAAGAATAATGAAATTGATTTTGGAATAAATGTTATTTTTGATATTTCAAGATTTTTAAATTCTTGTACCGAACATGTATTAAATTTAGAGATTAAAAACTAGTAGTTTAATTCTCCGTTTTTGTTTAATAAAACAGTTTTTAGTAAATTTCATTTTAAGACTTTTTAACCTAGAACACACCTCACGCGCTTGAAACAAAAGTTTTTGCTCCCGTTCTCGTTCGGTTGCGCAGCGGCGCATGCGTGGGCTATGCCCTCGTCGGTGCTAGTCGAGTGCGGCCGGACGAGAGAACAATGAAGAAGCAAGCGTCTGGTTGGGCATGGTGGAGAGGTTTCCAAGCTGTTTTTGGTTTTCAATCATAGGAGGCAAGGTTTCGAGGAGAGTTGGCTAGCCTGAGGTTGGTGTGCTCAGGGACGGGCTGGTTCGTGCCGGCGGAGCGTCAGCGAACATCTGGTGGTGGCGACTGGCTATGCGACGGTGATAGGATTTGGTTTTCAGGTTATGCTGTCTAGATCCGATCTGAACTCGATCTTGTGTAATCGGTCTCGATTTCAAGTTTTGCTCCGAAGCCTTCTTAGTTTTCAGAGGAGGCAAGGTGTATGAGGTTGGCATGCAATTGATAAGGGACGGACTGGTCGAGATCAGATCTGAACTCGTTCTTGTGTAATTGGTCTCGTTTTCAAGTTCTCTGACAGTCGACGACTCCGCAGTGGGTGCAGTCGGTGGTTGAAGCAGTGAAACCTAGAGTTTCTTTGGAGGCGGCAATTCTCCTCTAGAGGGTGGCTTGATTGTGATTTTAAGGGCGACGACGAGGGTGCTGTGGCCTGCGTCTGATCCACTACAAGAAAAATGGCTTAAAGGGACAGTTTACTAATGTCCCCTTTGATACCTATAGGGACAATTGTTTGTGTCCATTGAGCTATAGAGACATTTACAAGAATTGTGCCTATTGCTAGTGTTCCTATTGCTAAATGGAACACTAGCTTTATTTGTTCCTATATATATATGAGGGTCCCACGTATGTAAACTCCTCATCAAATGCAGATACAATCATAAATTATACAGTTTCACCGTAACCAAATACATATATTGTTGGGTCCTTGCAGATGAATATAAATACCTATATTCTCAATTGGGGATAAATGCAGTGTTTGTGCCTAAATATTCAGAATGCATACAGTGTTATTATACAACACAGATTTCTGTACCTCAATTAACCAATTCAAACAATCTAATCCAAATAATTGTTTTCCAACCCAGATTCATTCATTCACAAATCATATACAAAAAAGGTCATTGTTCTCCCAAACCTAATAGTTATATAGATCCAGATTCACATCATCTGATCATGTTCTCCCAAATCTAATAGTTACATTGATCCAGATTCACATCATCATCTGATCCTAAGCACTATTGCTATATCTAATATGGCAGAAGCCATTACCCAAAATTCAGATTCACATCATCTGATCATGTTCTCCCAAATCTAATAGTTACAGTGATCCAGATTCACATCATCATCTGATCCTAAGCACTATTGCTATATCTAATATGGCAGAAGCCATTACCCAAAATTTATACTAGTCATCTCCACCATTGACAACAAAAGAGCCCAAAATGTACTAGAATATAGACAAAGAGATGAACCATAGACACCAGCAATATGCTTGAAAAATAAACTTCCTACAGCTCTATAAGCCCTAGTGTCCAAGTAAAGATACATACCCTTCCTTTGGAGTTGACTGTCTTTCTTGGATCGGTTGAGATTGCTTCTGTACGACTTCATTAAGTGCTGCTATCAACTTCTTAATGCTACCAGGTCCCCCATTGAGTATAGCATGTAAAGGATTTTGAATGCGAGCTTCAATGTTGATCAATTGAGTTTGAACAGCTTGCATTTCCTCATCTTTTTTTGCTGACTCTTCTGTCAACTTAATGATCTCATCACGTGAGGCTTGGAGTTCAGACCGAAGTGATGCTACATCTTGAGAAACTGATCGGTGGGCAGTTTGTATTCCAGGAACATCATTCCACTCTACTCCAATTCCCCCCGAACTGTATTGTTTATCTCCGGTCCAAATTGCTCACAAAACAATTCATTCAACAATTCTGTGGTAAGTTCCCTACCATTTAAGCGCTCCCTTTGCTCAAGGTTGTCCAACTACAAGAAAAGCTTAGATGAATGTTCTAATAGTGAAACAAAACAAATGGCAGCACAGTAATAGCCATATAATCATGTAAAAAAAATTTAGCCAATGATTGGCCACTTAGGAAGATTTTTTCTGCTTCCTCATTGCAAGGGTTGAAGAGAACATGTAATTAATCCATCACAGTTTAACCATGACGCAGTGACTACCACAACTGCCACATCCTAAATCATAAAGAAGATCTAAACAAGCTGATTTCGGGGAGGGCCTTGGAAATTTCTTCATGCACCTGTGGTCTTACGTATGATGGTGCTATTTGATGAAGTCCTCCTCCTTTTATGTCTGAACTTAGCCCTCATGGAGGCACTCAAAGAGTCCTGCCTAATCCGCCCGATCATAATATTAGAATGCTCGGTACCAATCTAGTTGGGGGGACACAAGTTCCATATTGTTACTAATTTTCACTTCATCATTCAGTAGCACTGCATACACTTTTGACTTGTTTGAAGAAAGATGGGATAGACAGTGGAGGATCTAAGAATTAGATTTCATATAAGCTAGTTCACACATACATGCCATTTTGTTTAGGCAATATTGTTTCCATGTCCAAAAAAACAGGAAAAGAAAAACAAGAAGGCAATGAATACATAGAAATGGAAAACAGAAAATTATTGTATAAAAAATGAGATGAAGCTGCAATTGAACCCAGAACAAAATAAAACAGGAAGAAAATGTAGAAAAATGAGGGATGGGGGAAGCGGGAATCGAACCCAGCTAAACCAATTGCCAACTGAACTACCAAGGACTTTGGTACAAGCTGCAAACGTAGTGGTATATATCCAAATGTTCTGTCTAGGCTTAAGCCTATACAGCCCTAGACGTGGATCCGCATGGCCTTATCATGATCATCAGTTTCGAGTTGCTGTTGAAACGCTTGATGGTCTGGATGCGAATCTTCATGTTCATATTCATTTCGTGTTGTTTCGAGTTTTCATTGAGAATGGTGTCCTCTGCGCAGAGCCGGTCTTGTGTCCATATAGGCTTGCGATAATATTTTAGGGCCCTCTCTAAAAAAATTAAATTTAAAACGGAATATTACCAAAAAAAATCATATTGCAATATAAAGGCAGTATACTTTTTCCTTATCTTTTGTGTAACCGAGTAGAAGAAGAGACACAAATTGAAGGGAGTGTAACCGGGTGGTCTTATGGAGAGATTCCTATTGGAGTATACTTGGTGGTAGCTATATTCTTTATCCTACCGGAGTATATTTGGTGGCGGAAGACCACAACACCCACGTATCAGCTGTATACAACCGTATATACAATTGAGATTTCATTGATAAACAAGATTTACGATTGTTGTATATATACGGATTCTATAGCTAGTATTTTAGAAATAACTATATTTAAGCAAATCAATCAATATAAATTACAGTTGATGATTCTAAAACCAAATCAAGCTTGATTTGAGGAGATTGAATAGCTGCATTAATACCCCCAACACTTGATGGCCAAGTTTGATACATAAAGCCGTGTGTTGATGTTTGTGAAGTGACTTAGTGAGAGGTCGGCTGATTGGTCAACATAGGGAATGTAAAAACACGACTATCATAAGCAACTTTTTCACTAACTAAATAGTATTCTAGTTATATGTGCTTAGCGTGCATGGGTAAGAAAAATTGAATTAGAAAACATGTACGTGGTACTGAGGTTATCCCTATGAAGCATAATAGAAAAGATTAAGTACACACCAAGTTTATATACTAAATGGTCTAACCAGCTGGTTTCAATGGAGGCATGAGCCAGTGAGTGATATTCAACTTTGACAGCAAAACGTGCGACTGTAGATTGTTTCTTGGAACATCAGAAGATGAGATTGGAATCTAGGTACACCAAATAACCTAGGTGCTTAGACGGTTTTGTATTTTACATATTATTATTTATTTAATAAATATAATTATATAAATAAAATTTATTAAAAACACTTTTATGTTCCAAAACAGCAAAAATACTTTAAAAATAGACATAATAAAACAACAATATTCTTAGAAATAATAAAAATACAATAGTGTGTCATTTGTTTAGACTTTTTTGTGTTTTATTTTACTCATTTTTATATAGACTTTTATATATTTCATAATAATAATAAACTAATCGGACCGCTCAGGCGCCAACGTCCAACTTAACCGATTCGGCAAAAATCGGAACAGTGCCCAGCTGCCCATATCTAGACGACCCTGGACGCTGATTTTTAGAGCACTGGTGGTGATCCAAGCAAAGATCGGGTCGAAATTTGATGGTTAAATATGCAAGTAGGGTGTGTGTTAATCTGGATTCATGAATTTGTTTTTGACTCTTTAAGTTATGATAAGACTTTAAAATTGTAAGTAGGTGTTAATATGGATTAATGAAGGGATCTCCAAATGAATTTCCCTTTGACTCTTAGGATTGTGATTAGACTTGAAACTTGGAGACATATGTTAGCGTGGTTGTTTTCCTTGTAATTCCTCAATGTTTAAATCCTCCGCCCAATTTCTTAGCCCTTTATATCGATATCTCTAATCTGAGAGCTCTTTAGTAAAGACTTTTAAGTTGAGAATTTTTTAATTTGTTTATCATGTTTTTTGATTTTATATTCACATCTTAACTATTTATTTTATAAATATTTATATATATATATTTTTTAAATTTTTAAATAAATTTAAAAACGTTAAAATATTTATAAATGTGATTTATAAATTATAAAATAAAAATGTTTGATAAATTTAGTTAGTGTATTCATTTGATTTAAAACTAGTTGATGAGTCTGATTTCCCAAACCGTTGCTCACCATCCGATTTGAAAAGCTGAGTCGGCCAACCATCAGTGACTAATGGAATGGCTGGGGACCAAGTTGGCTCATCCACACGTGTCACACCAACCCCCGAATTTTCACAGCCGAGCAGAGCATATGCCAACTAACACCTTACTTTAGCACTTCCGATCATGGTCAACAGCATCCCCGATCCCGCCACGTGTCCGCCTTGTCCCGCTCGTCGTAAAATCTATCCGTTAACCCCTAACTTCCTCTCTCTCTTCTGAAACTCCAACGGAAACAAGAGGAAGAAAGAAAGAAAAAGCAAAAAATTTAAGAAAAAAAATAAAGGAAAAAAAGATTGGAAATTTTTGGAAGAGGAAAAGAGAAATGGGGAAGCTACTCTGTGATTCCACCACCGTCGCCGAGTCATTCCAGACCTCCTCCCCCACCGTCGCCTGGCGGGACCCCCCTCCGAAGTCGTCGCCGCTCCATCAGGACGACGACCGAACCGACGCCGTCGATCTCGTTGACCAGTCAACGGACGACGCGTGGGGGGATGTCGTCGGCCTGGAGGAGCAGCAGCGGCGCCACCTCCAGCGGCTTCACGCTAAAGGCGTCTTGTGGAAGCATCCGGATGCCGACGGCGGATCCTCGGTGGTTTTCAGACTCTCGCACGGCGGGGAGGTGTCTTCCGATGGGAACTGTTTGTTCACGGCGTCGCAGAAGGCGATGAAGGCGGCGCGTGATATCGACGCGCGGGAGCTGAGGCGGCGGACGGTGCTGAGGTTCATGGAGGACTTCGGATCTGCGGGAGAGGAGGAGAGGGACGTCATCAACGACGTCATTCGGCATCTCTACGCGCCTGATCTGAAGGCCGGGTGGGGGATACATGTGATTCAGGAGGTCAAGCTTTTGGCCAAGAAAGACGAGCGCGTGAGTCTTGACTCTTCTACTGAAGAGCTGCTTCAGCTGGGAATGCAGAGGTAACATTCTCATGGATCTGTTTTCTTCAATTGTTTTGAAATCTAAATATGTGTTCTTTAGTTACATTGTTGAATATGATGATAGTTTTTGGTAATTAGCAATGCATAAAGTTTCAATCTTTAATTAGTTCACATAAAGACCCAGAAAAAAATCGGATCTTTCTTAATCTAGATTTGAAGATTATATTTGGGCTTGTTTGACCTCTACAGGGTGCATTAACTGTGAAGATTGATTGGCATTGTGTTAGTTGGTCTTAAATGTTAGGATGTTAGGAACACTTGTTGATGGACTGGATTGTCTTATTGATATTAGTTGGTTTTTGATTTCTTTTGATTGAAGGGAGCTGGCCGCGGAGTCTATTTACAAGGAGAGATGTATCTCAGTGAGTGATGGACCGAGTTGGGCGAAATACATGTTGATCTCTGGTTCTCCAGAGGATGAATATGATATCATCACATTGCAATACACGGAGGAAGGCTTGCTAACAATCGATGAAAATAGAGAAGGTCATGCCGCGGCTTTTGGAGATGATATAGCAATCGAGTGCCTTGCAACAGAGTTTAAGCGAGAGATATATGTGGTAAGAAATAGTTTCAGTTGGCTTAAATCTATTTTTCTTTACTCTGTGTGAGTGAATCCATGGTTTTGATGTTGCATGTTTCCTTGGTCGATATTTTTTCAGTAGCTTTGGTGGGTGTAATTGTACTACCCACTTAGCTACTTGTTATTGATATTCAAAGAGATAAAGGAGTAGTTTTCCCATGTTGTCTTGAATCTATCACATGTTTTGCATGAGCCATGGAGTTGTAGTGTCCTCACATATATTAGGGTACAAGTATCAGTAGAGTTTTATACCCACCTATGTGTGCACTTGATTAGTTTGTCATTTAATTCCTTTATTAGGCTTTTTGAATGATTTCTGCACAGGGAATTGGTACATATCCATCATTTTATTAAGCATTCTTGCCTGGATTTACAATTACAGGTTCAAGCACATGGAGCAGATGCAATGGTTGATGAGGAAAATTGTGTTTTCTTCCTTCCTCACCGACCAAGGACTCGGATTTGTGAACCACCCTTCTTTCTTTTCATGAAAGGAACTGGTAAGAAACAAAGTTCTTGTCCTCTGCATTTATGAATTTCTTAATTTTCTCTAAGACTACATTTCTGAACATTTCCTCGTACAGGTTGGTGTGGTGCTGGAGCTGATCACTATGAACCCCTGATTGCCCATCCCTTGTCCTTTGTTTCTCAGGAGAAGGTTGCTATGGTTCTTTGAGAGGGCACTTGTCCTGCAGTTTTGTGGCTTAGAGAGATTGAGTAGAAATTGTTCTTCTATTTAATTATTTGTTCCATTAGTGATTGTCATGCAATCTGATTCTCCAGACTCTTCTTTGAGTCACGAGGAGAATTTGATCATTGCATAGCATTCATTTTTTGTTAGCTAGATCGATTGTCTTTGACTCCATCTAGCAGGTTTCATCCTGCTTCTGAGCAACCCTAAAGTATTCGTAATGCTTCCGCCGGCTTCTTTTATTATTTTTTTGCTCTCTTCTGTTGTCAGCCTTTGAGTTCTTTTCTTTGGAGGGTGCATATATTGCCAGGTGCTATTTCATCGAAGCTGTAATGGTGCCTTCGATCTGTTGTAACTTTAGCTGTAATCGATCATCATTTTAATGAAAGTGACTTTGTTCTCCCTTGTTGCCAAACTTCTGACTTAGATTCATTCTGCGTTTTAACAGATATTAAAAACTGAAATCTCCAAGTAGAAACTGTAGCATCTCTAGGTACTCTTGTAATGATACCTACAACAATGAAGACAGGGTTTGGATCGGAGGAAGTTCATTGTTTGATTCCCCAACTCTTAAAATAAACAAAAATCGGATCATGCACAGCTCAAAGTTTCTTCTCTTGGAGGGTTTTGAACTGCCTAGAGCCCCACGTTTAAAGATTGATTATTTCAAAATCAAATTTGTTCAACATGATTGTTGTGACATAAATATGATATCAAAAAGACTCCTGTGGCTTTTTGTTAAAGAGAGCTGATGCAATACTAGAAGGGAGTCGCATATCACATCTCAGAGAGGTTGGAACCTCGCAGCTGGAGATTACACTATATCAAGGAGAGTTTAGTCCTCTTGGAGAAGGATTGTAACTCTCAGCTTTGAATATATCACCAAAGGGTATCTTCAAATCTTAACGTCTTTTAGGCGTTAGCTAGGTTATGTAGTGCTTCATTGTCTTCAAAAATGACTGCGTTATGGCTTTTTTCGCCTTTCAAAAAAGAAAAAGAATATAGATTCCTTTGAACCCAATTTTTCCACGAGGAATCAATTTCAGGTTGATAACATAGTTACAGCTCAAAATTTAATCACATGTTTGCTCTAGTATGACAGTAACTAAGAAAATGAACGCACTGTTTTTGTTTTCTTCTTTACTTAAAACCAGTGTTTAGTGTTTGGTAGCAGAATCCTGTAGACCAAATGCATTGCTTTTGTGCTTGTTCTTTGCTTCTGTGAAGCTTTCTTCATTCACCAACAATTACATGGCCTCCACTATTTCTCTCTTTCTCTGTTTTGAGGTGAAGAAGTGGAGTTTCTTTTGCGTATGGAATCTGTTAAACCGTCCATTTGGTAAAAAAGCAAAGTATGCCATTCATTGAACAATCTTTGTGTTTCCACAAAGTCGCAACAATATAGTATATCGCCTAGTATATACTTTGCTGCTTATGGTCGAAAACCAGTCCCAATTGTATTTGTGTATGCACTGACATGGATATACAATCAAATAGGGCTAATCAGAAGGAAGGTTTGCTTCATAAAATAGCCTTGCCTTTTGCAAATCCACCACCATGCGGATCGTTTTCACCTTATGCCTTCTTATGTTAGAGCACTACGTACTAATTAAGTAGTCCTTCGCTTCCTAATCAAATTTACTTGCTCTGGTCATATTGATTTGTACGTGGTACAAATTCACACTCAAATAGAAACGACAAATGATTGTCCACGTTCTTGCACTATATGCATCTCTTTTCACAAAGTGCTTTCGCTTCATTCAACTCGATTCGAAGTGTGCCCTAGCTTGGCCTCACTACTCAATTATAGAGAGAAAAGCAAACCAGCCAGTACCAAGGTTAGATGGTATTCACGGCACTTTTACGGCGACTCGATCTCTCTTGCTTTACCAATGTCTAAATACACTAGACGGATAACAAGTACTTCGTGATGATAATTAATCAAGTCTCAAGCCTTATATATAGATGTATGGGAATCACTGGTGACAACAAATGAACTAAGTAAAGAAAAGAGAGAATGTGATTAATACTACACCTAGAAAAAATATAGCAAAACTTGTAGGCAAAGTTGAACAATCCTATATGGTACATTTTATGTTGAAACGATAATACAACAAAGCTAGACATTTGAGGAGGATTTAGTTTATGAAAAAGAAAAGGGAATTTGAACGAGTGATTATGAGAAAGAGTAGTACTATGGTTCTTGATTTTAACATAAGATCATGGTTTGGGGGCATGTGCGTCACATAGTACTCGATGTACAACACAAACCACCATCTTGGAAAGGAGAAAACCACTAGCTAGCCGAGCTCACATAAGTCTTTGCTGATGCAAATTCTTTTGTGTATCTTAGCTGAGAAGAGGAAAATTGAAAACCATCAACTCCAGAAATGAAATGTGGAAAGCAAACGGATCGGAGGGCTGAAAAAACAAAAGCACCCAATTGATCACATTCTCAACCTGCCTATATGGCTTTTCGCTAAAGCAAACCTTCCCCCAATACATTTTTCTTCATAATATAAATGATAAAAGTAGCATGATTCCCTTGAATAGTTGAATCCCACAGCAAAATATCCCACCACCTTTTCCCGCACTATATACACCTCATTGTTTTCACTTCTTTACGTTCAGTCAGATGTGAATCAAAACCTCAGTGCCTAATTCAGTGATTTCCTCTCGAAGGGTCAGAGCTAGATTCATTAGCCTTTCTCAAGTTTGATTGATTAATGGATCCCATCAAGGCTCAAAAGGTTCGAAACATGAAGCTCTACAAGAAGAGTGATCCGTTTTTCCAGAGTCTCATTCTTCATTCTCTTCTTGCACTAGCTTGCAGTTTGTTTTGCTCCTACTCTCATTCGTTTCCCAATTCCTTTTACACTATCAAACACCTCTTGTTTCATTCTCTTCCCGATACTTGGTCGTGGTTCGTTAACCCTAGCTGCCTTTTCGTGGTGGTCAATTTCATTGTGGTGTACCTTATAGGAGAATCGAGGATCAGTGGCAATCAATCGTTGTCTCCGGTCGATCATGTTTACGATGAGTATGTTGCGAGGACTCGAAGTCTTAGGAGACGTCCCTCCACGACAGTTCAAGAGATCAAGAACGAAGAGGAGGTCGTAGTGACAATGGATGGTCCGGAGGAGGACAATGCTAATGGGATTGAAGATCGCAAAGACGTCGGGGAAGTACCACTAATGAAAGAAGATAGTAGTGATGGCCATGATGATGAAGATTTCGAAGAGTGTGAGGGAAATGTTATAGAAAATGAAATGGATGATGAAGAAGAGAAAGAAATAATGGAAGAACACGAACAAGAAGAAGGGAAAGAGGAAGAGGAAGAGGAAGAGGAAGAGGAAGAGGAGGCTATAGGGATACCATCTGAGGAACTAAACAAAAGAGTTGAAGACTTTATTGCAAGGGTTAATAAGCAAAGGTGGCTTGAAGCTAGATTTTTAGTTGGTAGTACAAGAGCTTAATTGATCAGTTTGTTTGGGGTACCGAATCGAAAGAAGATGAGAATGGAACTCCATCGATAAATTATTTAGTTGGACTAATTATTTTGTGGTTTATACTGGTATATATAAACCGTATATTTGTTTCTTTAACAAATTTATAACGGAATAATATCATTTTCCTGTAAATGATGAAATCGGAATCATGTCTTTCTTGTATGAGGACGAACTGGACCTAGCTAGATATAATAGGTTATTAGCTCAATTAACTCGACGATGTCTAATAAGTGAGAATGTGCTGCCTATTAAAAAGGACGTACTGCATGAGCGAGCAACCCAGAAGCTCGAGCAACTTGGAGGTTCAAACTGAAAGATTGATCGATGTCATGCCCACCATTCAAGATCACCCAAAGACAGTGGCGGATCTAAAGTCTAAAGTTCGGTGAGTAAAAAAAAACCCAACAATAGGTAAGGTTTGAAATACAGTTATCAAGAACTCAAAAGAGATATTAGAATTGTAAATTAAAGGTGTTATTTGATACCTTCTGCAATCCATTACAAGTACGTTACAAGTATAAGATGCTCTATCTGAATTGCGTCATACGATCTCCAATAGACTCAAAATGATCAATCACTATCTCTGAATCAATACAGTCTACATATTCCTTTTCAATGTGGAGCATTATACAACCCGAAAGGTATCTATCGTCCATCAAAAGTCTGTGGATAATTTTGTAACTTGGGTTGATGAGGTCTCATAAGGAGATATTGCCTTCAAATTAGATCTTGTTCATTCACCGGAAATGTACAAATTAGCTGACGTAATCCAGGATCAACTTGAATAAGACGCTCTTTTGGAGCATCAACTATGATCGAAGGGTTATCCATCTTAGTTTCTGGTGGACTTTCCATTTTATTTACAGGCAAAGAATTAGGAGAATCAGAACAAGACATGGTCTTCTTTGATGTAAGTTCATGATTATCAACATCTTTCTTAAAAAAAGAAAAATTGTCTTCATTCGTTTCTTGGAATAATGATAATTCCTATTCAAATATTAAACCAACAAACATATATTATACAATGCAATGATCACACTAAACATATTATAATACAATCTGCAGTCACTTATCACATTAAGAAATATGAATATGCAATGAAAACAACATTCAATTGAGAATATGACAAATAACAATATTTGTTCATCAGGATTCGTTTCCAATCTCAAATCAACAATTAACAAAATAAAGTGGAGACTTACGAATATAAGACAAGTACCTTAGGAGTTAGGAATCAAAGTTTTGCTTGCACAATTGTCTCCCTGACTCACTTTTCAATCTACAAATACAAAACTCAAATTAGAAATAAATCTTCAAATCATAACCTCTAGTTAGACAGAAGTGAGAAATCTCCAAATCATAACCCTAATGACCAAAAATTGATTTTCAAAACTCAATTTTGGTTTGGAACAAAGTAGAGGGTTAATAGTTTAAGAAAAATAGCTTTGTAACTCTGATATGAAAATAATTAAGAATTGAAGAGAGTGGCTGAGCCGCTGAGATGAAGGAAATTAAGAGAGAGAGATCGAGTAATTACAAATTTGCAGTCGATGATAAACAATGAAGGTATCGAGAAGAAAAAAAAGACAAGAGAGAGTGTGTTTGGCTGGATAAGAATAGAAATAAAAATATAAAAATGGTTGGGTATTTGAGTATTGGATTTGAAACTTTGGGTTGAACATTTGGGCTTTTACCTTTTGAGTTCTCATTATTTCTCTGATTTTTTTTATTTGGCTGACCCCAAAAATTGGGCGCTGGATCTGTCACCGTGTAGGTCCGCCTCTGATAGCAAAGAAAGTCAAAAAATTGTCAGAGGTATGACGCAAAATAAAGTAATAAACAGGGCTGAAATACAATTAAAAAAGCTGCTCATTATTAGATATAAGATGAAACTTCAAGAACCAACTGGATACTCAATATATAGTTTTATGTGGCGCAAGATTTACATGCGCATATTCTAAAGAGGGTGTATGTCCACGGAACTGTATCAAACCTTATATATTGCCCTTCACCTAAATTAATTCTAACCAAAAACTAGCTTTAGGATAACAACATGACTCCACCATTTTCAACCTATTTCGCGAAGTCAACTTCCTGGAAAATTGGTTAGTTAATTTTTTTATCAATTATTTGGTTTAACCGTTTTTCTCTTTCTGTATCTCGAGCGTTATACCAGATCAACTAAGAAATTGAGTGTTTCATACTAGCAAAGAGAATGACCATTTGCACAAAATAAAAAAAGTCAAACCCCAAACCAATGAATTAAAAAGTCAAATGCTCATTCAAATATAAGGTGTACTTACTAATGCTCAAATACACAAATCTTAATTAAATTCATAATAAAATAATATTTTTTAAGACAATTTTACCATTGTTCCTTATACACTTAAAGAAAAAAAAAAGAATATTTTGCCGGAGCATCTCCGGACACCAACCACCGGACTCCGGTCACCGGACACTGGAAAATTACTGGTAGCCGGAATTTCGCAGGATTTTTTTTCTACTAGGGGCAATAAACTTTTACAGAAAGTTTACTAGGACAACATCCACATCAAATCCAAGTCTACTAACCCCAGTATAGTCCAAATTTAAGTCTAATAACACTAGTATACTACAAAACCACATCTACTAACCCCACTATATTCCAAACCAAGTCTAATAACACAATGTATACATCAAAACCAAGTTTACTAACCTCAGTATACTTCAAAACCAAGTTTACTAACCCCAGTATTTCATCAAATCCAAGTCTACTAACCCTAGTATCGACGTTTTCTAGCGCCGACGTGTAGACGACATAACCAGATCTGGATTTAACGTTGCTCTTCGGACTCAGTGTTGCAACAACCTGTAAGGACGAGGTGGAGATTATGTGGAGGGGAGGATGAGGTCGTCGAAGATGGTGGAGGCGAGGATGAGGTCGTAGGAGATGGTGGAGACGAAGACTATGTGAGTGACAGTTAGGAGAGAGAGGAGATCAGAAGAGAAAAATCAACTTAGATGCAAAATCTAAAGTTTACTACCCTTAGTAAACTTTTACTGGGGTAGTAAACTCAAGCAGATGAACAAGCTCGAGGTATTGGTAGTAAATCATAAGTTTACTACCCCTAATAAACTTGTACCAGATGTAGTAAACTTGGAAAACAGAATCTCCAAAACCCATTATATACATGAAAAACAGTGAAAAATCAACTTAGATGTAAAAAACTAAAGTTTACTACCCTTAGTAAACTTTTACTGGGGTAGTAAACTCGAGCAGATGAACAAACTCGAGACATTGGTAGTAAATCACAAGTTTACTACCCCTAATAAACTTGTACTAGACGTAGTAAACTTTACCAGAGGTAGTAAACTTGCAAAACAATATCTCCAATGCCTATTATACACATTACAAACAATGAAAAATCAACTTAGATGTAAAATCTAAAGTTTACTACCCTTAGTAAACTTTTACTGGGGTAGTAAACTCTAGCAGATGAATAAACTCAAGCGATAGCGTCGGAATCCAAAGGCATAGGCGGAGATCTTCATGGTTGGGCCGATACCATTGTGGTCGTCGTCATCCAGATCTCCATAATCGCCGTCCATCATCCAGATCTCCATGGTCCTCGTCCAGATCTCTATGGAGAACATCAACCAGTGAAACGACATGGTCACCGGTGTCGAGCTTTGATCTGGAGCTGGCTCAGACTCCGATCTAGAAGAGAGAGAGAGAGAAAAGAGATAGACCGGAGAGAGAGAATATCGATTTGAAATGAGTAATAGAGGAGAGAGGAGCAGATATAATAGATCAGGGGCAAAAAGGTAATCTTAATAAGATTAATTGAAATGTACATGTCAATTTTGTTTTCATTGGAATGAGCAATCAATCCCTATAATTAATACCATATAGTCAATTATTGCAAATTGATTAGTTAATTTTGTCCATACTCATAATGCATCAACTATTTGGTTTAACCGTTTTTCCCTTTTTATATCCCGAGCGTTATAGTGGATCAACTAAGAAAAGAAGTGTTGCATGGCTTTGTTTTTCAGATTCCCTTATCTCGTCTTCAAACTTCTCACCTTAGTTCACCATTTCTCTCACTTATTTGTTCGCTTTGTTTGTTGTCGATATAATTCATTCCCACACCATTGTACGTTGTTCATACAAATCGTTAACCTAACTAGCAAATTGTAATTTCACGCAATTTGTAATTATACAATCGCATTCTTACTCAAGATTCAAATAGTTTGCCTCTATTAAAAGTGTCTTGAATAAGAATTGGCATCAAATGAAATCTTTAAATCTTGGATATCAATTAATCAACTTAATTGGAAACATGTTCAAATATATTATAATTAAACATTCTCATTGCTTTTTTGACGTGAACCTTTGATAAACAATAAAACAGCTGCATGTAAACGAGGGGTAGGGCATGCATACATGGTCGGCGTTGCACCCATTTGAATTTGCAAAAGGGAGGCTACAGTGGTATTATATATATTCTCTATCGACTAGATTCGGGAATTTTGGAAGAAATGAAGGACGATGGAACGACCCTCCTCCCACCACTGCTTTGATGTTGATTTCTAAATTCCTTCCTTAGCATCGAAGAGAGGAGAGGCCAAAAAGCTTGCAGCCTTGCACTCACTCCCAATAGATTATTACTCCGATATAACGTGTCATTTATAATATTCTTTCACACAACTAGTTCAAAACTCAGATTGTTACTCAGCTACTAATAGATTTGTAAATGGATCGGATCTGAACCAGATCCATTGAGATCCAGATCCGGATTCGTAATAGAAACTTTAGATCCGGATCCGACCCGTTACCAGCCGGATCTTAAATAGCTCGATCCAAATCCAGATCCGGCGGGTTAATGGATACCCGACCCGTTAATCCGATCCGTTTATAATAATAAATATATCAAATTTTAATAATAATTTTATAGTTTTATTATACAACATCGATGAAATTTTATAAGAAAATAAAGTTTACATCAAAAGTTGAATTACATGCCTAAAATACTCCTTAACGGTACATTAATATAATTAAAATATTTGACCTCCAATGTTTTTTTAGCTTAAATATATAGGCATTAACAACCTTAAACTTCATCAAATCATATTTTAGAAGCAATTTAGAATGAATGTTTAGATTATCTAGATAATTATCATATTATTTAATATTGATTAATAATATTATATTTATATAAATATTATTTAATTATTTTTAAACGGATCTGGGTCCTTAACGGATCTGATCAACCAAGATCCGGATCCGATCCGTTTAGTGAACGGGTTAACAGATACAGGTCCTTAACGGATCAAATTTTCAATCCAAGCCCATTTAAAAATCACGGATCCGGAACAGGTTTGGATAAGATCCGGTCCATTTACAGGTCTAGTTACTAATTGTATATGTAGTAATATAGAAGGTTTCATTTTGTCAGAAAATACATAGATGGTTATGGCGTCCCTAAAATGGCGTATGTGTTTGATAGCATTTGAGTGATCTTAAAGATTCCGATATTATATAAATGGATGAGTTTCTTTGGTTTAAAAATATATTACATGACTGTTTCATAAAAGTTTAATGAAATTAAAGATTCTGGTTATTATTATTATTATTATTATTATTTTGACAATATAAATACAATCAATACATGTGTTGGTCTAAAAATACATAGATGATTGGTTATGACATCCTCAGAATGGTGGATGTATTTTGATTTTTGTTTAAGAAAATAATTTTATGATGCTATCTATTTTTTATATAAAAAATGACTAGAATTTGGGACTTCATCACCCCCATGGTTTCACTATTTTGGGGAGACTGAATCAACTAGGTAGCACTACAAGAATTTTCCCCAATACACACTGATATAGATTAGTCTCTAATGGGGGCAATACACAGACTAATGGGGGCAATACACACTGATAACAGAGGGAATTAGCATTAGCACCTATGCAGCCACCATTTGGGTATCAGTCCCTACTATAGCAGTTTCTATTGTGACATTAGAGACTGATAAAACATCAGTGACATATCTTCAACCAAGGCGAAAAACTTTTAGACTTGCATCAGAATCAGTGTCTGAGCCACCATTCCAAATATCAGTGACTTTGAAAGCCCACTGATATAAGTGGCAAACTCATTAATCTTGATTGAAAAAAAGGGGGACAAATACTAGCAGAATACTACCATTTGGCACCTTTCATTCATGTACTGTATTTATACTTTATCTAAATACATTGTACAACGGGAAATTCCCAATACACCCATCAAAATACATATAGAATTAACATTGTTTCTTCCTAGCTGCTATCCTACTTTGTTATGGACAATCTCTTTCAAAGCAAATTGGCAACCTGAATGTCAAGAGAAGAATAATAAAATTATAAGCACCATGTAGAATTATTCAGAAACATATGTATTCAATTAAGAAATCAAACATAGCTAAACATTACCATCAAAATATATGAGCACAGTTAGCTGAATTTACAGTGAACTACTTTACTAACAAGTAACAATCAGGAAACAATGTGAATATGGGCCAAGTAACAACCATCTTGAAAGTATTTCCTAACTTTTCCCTAACAGAAAAACAACGTCAATATGCTTCAACTTGGTCACTGGATCATTAAATTTCTTTCCAGGTTGTTTAAATCTATAAGTACAATCCATATTATAAAATGATTGGAAGTTGAAGGACATGTCAATGTCAACAGATGCAAGGACATGTCAATGATAACAGTATATGAAAACCTGAAGGATATATGTGCAACTACTACATATTCAATAAATTCAGAAACATTACATAACTAGGTTACTAAAGAAATCCAAAGATCAAACAAAACCAATAGGCATATTTTTCATCTGTGACAATTGACATGTAAATAGTTGGAGATTGAAACAGGTATGCTTATTTTCCACTGAGGAACTATACTCAAACAGTCCTCATGTTGCAAAACCTGAGCCAAATATGTGTAAAACCCAAACTGGTTGACATAAAGCTGCTGCCTTCCAGTTGAACATTTTGTTAACCCGACCACAATACTAGGAAATCTAGGCAACTGACCAAAGGAAATTGGCAATGGTGGAGAAACCTAGATTTATAAGGTCTTGTGTGAAGTCTTATATTTTACCCTTCAGACAGTATCATTGGCACACAGGCAAAGGCAATGTGGTCACTAGGCCATTCAGAAATACGACAGGCTAGACATATTAAGAGGTATGATTATTAGTACACCTTCAGTTGTAGATTAAAGATAAGTTTTCAGGTTCAGAGGTTTGAATAGAAAGTTGAATAAAAAGCTAGTACATGTCAACTTTGGTATGCAATAGCACGAAACATGGGGCAATCAACATGTTTTAAAAGATAAAAATACTGACTTCAATTGTAACCTAGTTTAAAACACTTATGTTTGGATCATGAACCAAACCGACACTTTTTTCCTTTACATATCTAAATAGCAAATCATTAAGAAAAACACTAAGCTGTTCAAGACAAATAAAGCCATTCCAAGAGCAAATGTTAAGAACATACCTTGGAATTTTCCAACTGTTTTATAGCTTCTTGCAAAGAAGAGTTCATAAAAAGTTGGATGCAGCAAAGTCCAGCAGCGACATGGTCCTTCTTTTAATACTTCTGTAAAAAATAGTAGTTGATTTATGTCAGTATAGAAAGTAAATATAGAACAAAAAACTAAAGTCTGCATTATTAGCTTATTAATTGCGGCTCAAACATATTCTTCTATGGGTCTATGACAACTTTCAGAATTATGCTATGTTGAGTGCTACGTCATTTCTTACTTTCCTAGAATTTCCTTTTGAAACAAAGGCTCAGACTGTGTTTCGGACTATCACCAGTCCTCCACTTGCTGTCTAAAATGGGGTGGAATATTTTCAAGATACAATTTACGCAACCAATGTAATCAAGCAGTTGAAGAGACAATAAAAAAATCTCTTGTTAGCGGAAATGATTGAGTTTATACTAAATACCTCAAACTTGTATAGATATTTGAAATGCCTGTGTGTTTCACAGAAGACACAGATACAAGCAAGGGCTGCAGCGGTATGCTCGATCACTGCTACATCTTGTGGGGTTGTAAATGACATTCTTGTTGAAATCACTTCTTCTAAAACATGCATTGCGTCATAACCAACACATAAATCACAAGAATCATCAATGGTCCCATAATTAGTTCCTAAAGGATCTGGTCTTTGAGGGGGTGAAGATAAGGGCCGCTACTGATGGCTGATGAGGTGGAGGAACAACATTTGGACAAAAGAACAACATGCAAGCAGCATTATAGTGTCATGTCTGAACATGAAATTGAGTAAATGGTGCCTGGCATACTACAAGAGATTGAAAGACAATTACACATCAAGGATATAATGATTTACCAAAGGTATAACATTATAGTACACAATGCCACAGGTAAAATGATAGTGGAAATATCACTGTACATAAAGATAATAGGAAACTACCTTACTTGGTACTTAATAGAAAGATTTCCGCTACAAAACTAGAACAGACTAATTTTTACAAAATTGTTTTTACAGAAAGAATCCATAAACACTCTCATTTAATGTATTTTTTTAATATTATTTTAGTTTATAATGTAAATTGCCCATATTACCCATTGTTCCAAGCATACAATGCTCCCTGCCAAAAGGATACTATTGAGAATTTACATAATTAAGTAACTTCAAACGAATAGAACAATAAAGAGGGTGTCTAGATTGACCTTTGAGTTTAGTAGATGCTAATCATGTATCCTATTTTGGGTTCAAGTAGATGCTAATCATGTATCCTCGTTAGAATGGTATGTTAGGCATCAATATACAATACAATCTTAGCTTAAGAGTACGAGGAATTTGCAACTTACTTCTTGTAAATAGTTAACACACTCAACATACCGAACACGGTCTAAGTTGCTGCGTGGTCCATCTTCAAAGTTTGACAAGTATGCAGAGCTGCTATTTGCAGATTTGAGAGAATACCTGGATCTCTCTGAATGAGTAAATTTGGATGGCATGTATAACACATTGAGATATGAAATCAGCAGAAAGAGAATAATCCAAAATTGTTGGTGCACTTTTAGCCAAGTGTTCATACCTGCAGTATACGTTTCATTTCCAGATTATACATCAAAAACAGTTCAGGAGAGTATACCAAAATCCTATCAAAATAGCAAGTCAGATAGTCTTGTCCGTAATCAGCTAGCATAACAAAGACGACATCATCAACACTACAGTGCCTCTCATTCAACCAAAGCCACACTGATTAATATACACATAAACAATATAGCATTTTCCCCTTCCTATAAACAAGTTCTGTACTATATAGGCCATCAGGTTTGATAGTATTCTAGCCATTACTAAATTAGACACGCTGAAAACAAAAATTGATTCATCATCTAACTGAAATATGATGATACTTCACCCGAGTCTCAAATATAGCTAACAGAGCAACTCCAAAGGTTTTGACACATGATAAATATTAAAATTCTGACTTCAAAGCTGGAATGGAATCTTACATGGAACGAACAGCTGAAACATCAACTGGCGGACCTCGTCCAATTTCTACGATTTGTTGGGAGATCGAAAACCGAGAGTAAGAGAGAGAACATCGATGGAAAGATAAGGTTGAGACTTGTACTAAAAAATAGATATACAAACAGAATTGGAGAGCGTAGCAAATTTGTGGAAGAATTACCGTATTGAAATATCGATTTGGCCTTCCAATGCTGTGGCGATCTAGAGTTCTCGACAATGAAGAGAAATCTCTTAAGGGAGTTGACGAAGAGGAAAACATAAGCCAGATCTAGATCTACTTCAATTCACTTGCCTTCTGCAAAATGAATATAAACCATTAATCCCAACTCGGCTTTCGAGGGTTACCACAGTATATTTTTTTTATTCAATCACCGATAGGTTTGGCGGAGTCAGGTCTATTATTTTAATTCACTGCATGTATCTTCACATCATTAACAGTGTCAAAGAGATCAAACAATTATAATTAAACCACACTGTGTATAGCACACACCGATCATCAGTGTGAGAAAAAAATAACCCACTGATAATTAACATCAGTGTGCAACTGTTCAAATTTGCCACTGATAATCACCAGTGCCCTTTGGTCAGTCCCTAATGGAAAATCCTTGTAGTGTAGGTGTCAGTAAAATCTATAATAAACAAGGTCTTAAATATCTAAAATATTCTTGATATTTCTATTTTTTTTACAAGTATCGATATTAATTTTTATATATTTCTGATATTTTATATTTAATCTATTTTTAGTCAAATATATAATTTTTATATAAATTTTAGAAACATTCCATTAATATTCGATAATTTTTTAACATATCCATCGAAATATCTATTTTTCGAACCATCAAAATTTTCATGATTGTCGACATTTTAGTCCTTAATAATAAAGACATCTACGTTGTGTCGGCCGGTAACTGTAATGAATCCTTTGAGGTCAGCTGAACAGGCTGACAATCGGCTGAAGAACTGTGCAAAGCTGCTGGCCTAAATAGAATGAGGCTGATCCATAAATTCAACTGCAGCAGAAGAATGAGGTATTTGCTATATTTGGTGACTTCTGACTTATGAGACGTAAGAGATTATGAGAGATTAAACCCCACTCTAAGATACGATATGCGCGGACTACAGGTTCATTCATGACCTAAGTAATTAAACTCAGAATTATATATGACAATGATGGTCTTACGTACGTACTTCTATACACACATCGTATGTAGTGGAGTACGTCCTGTTACATAATCAATATTGAATCGAGTAAGAAGACGAGGATCTTAATCCGACCAGCAGTAAAATGGCCTACACACAATAATGGTGAGTGAGCGTAGATAATACATACATACACACAGTCTAATTCACCTAGTCATCTATCAAGCAACATTTGGTCAATACCTTTTAGATTAAACCAATTTACATCTGATAGGTGGGATGTAATGACTTTTATTTGAATTAAATTCCTTGTCTTATATTATTTAATCTAAATTTATTTAGCTCATCGACGTCTTCCCGGACTTCTTCTACTTCTCTCCGATGAAGTCTTCTTCTCATGAAATCCAAAAAATTTGCTACACGCCCTGAATTAAGTTGTCAGAGGAAAATTATATAATACCTACCCGTATGTAATACCCACATTTACAAATGTGACAACATATTTGAGTCAAAATTATAAAATTAAGTTATTTTGTTTGTAATCTTGTTCTAGTGATTGTAATTACATAATGTATAATATTTTTTTTTAAAAAAAATTGAACAAATTGTTCTCAATGCTGTAATTTAGTTTAACTTTATGTTAATAGTGTAAATAAATTTGATAAATATGTTCTCAAATATTGTAGTTTGATTCAAGAAGTTGTAATATTTGTTCAACTTCTTGTAAAATAAGTATGATATCCATCCTAGTATAGTCTCTTTGCCAGAATCATGTCTTCTCTTCAATCTTCTTTCTTCTTCTTCTTATTCTCTCTCTCTCAAATCACATATTCCTTCGTCATTGTCCGATTCCACTTCATAAGATCTCCTTACATCACCTCCATACTAGAACCGCAACCTCAAGATCGATCCAACCACTACTGTAGGATTCAAATGTCCCCCGACGTCCAGATCTGATCAACTCTATCCTACGACATCATTCAAAAAGGCGTGACACACGATGACGGTGTCAACGCCCGGATCTCACCACATCCGTCATTCGATGTGAGCTCTTATATTTGGTTATGGCAATGTCTTGTCATTTGGTCTTCATATTCATATTAAAGTTTTGCTGTTACTGTTTGTTGTAGATTGTCAAGTCTTACTACTACTGTAGTAGTTCATCAGGTTTTGTTCCTACTGCACTGCCATAAAGGTCGATTCTTGCTGCAGATCATCACATTTTGCTGCTACTGCTACAGATCATCATGTTTTGCTACTACTGTTCTCATCACGTCATGTTGTTACTGTTGATGCAAATAATTAGGTTTTAGATGTGTAAGACAACTCGTTTGAAACATCCTGAAATTTTAAATTTCTCAAAATTGATTTTTTCTTCTTAGAAATAGAAGCTAGATGTCTCCACGAGTTCATGGTATTTTTCAGACTCCCGAGCTATTTTTAACAATTTTTCGATATTCCGTCGAAATCAACTTGATTGGTGACGTGGCATTTTCCCTCTGGCTCATTTCTGTGACTTAGAGTGTAAGATTCAGCTGCTCCTCCACGTGATCCAAGTGTAACTAGTCATCATCTTGTCCTTGATGTGTCACACAAGGTTAGAGTGTTTTTGTTCTCTTTGACAAGTGTCCCACACTTGATGGTCAAGCCCACTAGCCGACCTACCAATGTCGCTCTAAATCCCCTATAAATACCTAGACCTGATCAGCTGCTTTCAACAGAAATCAGAGAGCTTTCTCTCTTGTTTCTTAGTTTAGTTGTTACTCTTTTCGGAGTTACGACTAAACTTCGACGAATCATAACTTTTGATTCGTAAGTCCAATTTTTATTCCGCGAAGGGCTACGAGTTCGTATCGATGCCCTCTTTCCAACCCTTGAGGTTTGGAAGGTAGTTGTAATATTTTTTAGATGGCCCGCTTTAGGAGGCTCGGTTTACGATCAATATCCTAGGTGGAGTTTCGATGCTATCGAGGTGAGTGGATTCTTGTAATATGTTTAAAATATTCTTATATTCTTTTAAATTAGTCGAAAAATATGTTTTTGATCTTTTTAGAAATATCTCTCTCTATTTTATAGCGAAGCATGTCGATTTGTGAAATGTGTTATGATTTATATTATTATAATATGTTGATAGTTATTATTTGATTAATCATGGAACATGTGAACTTCTTGATTGGTTATTCTGAAGTAAGGATGTGACACACGGTTGTATAGGACATAATGGTCATTAGGTTCCCGTGGTGGACTAAATTAAGGATAACCAATAAGAAGGGAGGATGAGATATGATGAATTGATTGAATTGTGTTGTGTATATGATATATATTATTTTATAGTGTTGTAAAAAGACATGGCTTTGCGGGCATATTACATTGGTCTACTCACTGAACGCGTGGTTTTGCTCACCCACCTATTTCTAATATTTTTTACAGAGAAATATTTAGATTTGACCGAGCTAGGAACGAGATAGACAACGAGCCTAGAGTGAAAAGCCTAGAATTTTTTCTTTTATTTATATTTCGCTTTGTAACACTCGTTCATGTCTCGAGAACGGCGTCCGGTGGTGAAATCCCTCCTACGCCGGGACCAGGGTGTGACATTGTTACTATATATTTGGCAGTAGCAGTAAATTTTCAATTAAAGACAGTAAAAACTTCATGTATATATGGGGAACAAGAGTAGAGCCTTATGTATGATCTAGGAGACAGTAGCAGCCTTATGTATGATCTAGAAGACATTAGCAGCATGATGTATTTCTGGGAGATAGTAGCTTTTTCATGTATTATATGGGGGATAGTAGCAGCCTAATGTATGATTTGGTCGACAGTACCAGCTATTTTTATACATCTTTAAAAAACTGCAAGGCACATTCTGACCAAGCAGTAACACATTTCTTGTCAACAAAATATGTAGGAATGAGTATTTTGGCAAACTATTCAATGACATATGGCATGGTTGTATTAGCTTGTCCTAATTTGTTAATTTTTTTTCTTAAATGTGTAACATGTTGTGTAAAGAGGTATTTTTCAATTAAAATTTGGTCAGTAACTTATATATATATAGTTTACTAATAAAATAATATAAGATAATGAATTTAATTCAAATAAAAAGTCATTAAATCTCAACCATCAAATGTAAATTGGTTTAATCCAAGAGTTAGGGGGTGTATTATATCTGAAATTAGTGACAATTTTAAAGAAGTCCATGAAATCTGAAAGTCTGGGTGTATTCAATACAAAGTTTTAATAGTCTATATAAATCTGGATGTATTCAACTAGATTTTAAAAAATTATTATGAATTTCACCAAAGTTCAGAGGTATTCAATTGAGACTTTTTAAAATAAATAAAAGTTTAGATGTATTCAAAATATTATTCATACTTATGGACCTAATAACTTATGGATAATTATGGACTTTGTAGTGTAAATTACATACACCAAACTCTTATATTTTCCCACCCACTTGAGCAAAGATTTGAAAAAGTATACATGGACTTTCTCTTTACATGTGAATAGGTTAATCCCGTACATAATATTTTCTTATTCCTTTTTTCTTTTGTTTTTAATAATATTTTGTGTTATCAACATATTCTCTTATTCTTCTCAATGTTTATTGAATGTTAACTTTTTTTTGTCTTTCAATTGTGATGGTTGGAACGCTCGATAACCTAAATATTATCTGTTAACTCTTGATACTCGATAACCTAAATATTATCTGCTAACTCTTTAATTTATGGTAGGTTGTTCAATTTATGTAACTTTTGTCTAGATAGTTTCGTGATAGCTACTAGATAGTTTCCTGATAGTTACTGCACATGAATAGCTGATTTTTTATCGTAATTGATGCACATAGTTTTTGATGGCCTTATTTATATGTTTATACTCTGGACAGTAGATTTTGCAGACTAAATGATGATCTATTGCCTTTAATAGATCTTAGATTCTAATGCCTTGAGTAGATCTCAGATTCTAATGCCCGATAGCTACTGCACAGTTAACTGATATCTACTGAATAGTTTTCTAATAGCTAACTGATAGCTACTGGATAGTTTTCGATAACTACTGCACAAGAATAACTGATTTTTTTAATCATAATTGAGGAACCTTCACAAAATGACATAAAGTCTGTATCTACATCCATACAAAAACTATGTGCATCAGCAACCTCATACATTGTTCCAAACTCTTATTTTAATTGAGGAACCTTCTAACTCAATTTTTTGTTCATATTTTTTCTTTTTTACTGGGTTGGCTGATACATACATATATATAACATTTTTTTATTACCTTCAAGGTTGCATGTATGATTAGTTATAGTTTAACAATATATAGATGAGAGATTCACAAGGAAATGGTAAACGAAATGATTATAAAACATGGATATCAGAAGAGAGCAATGTTTTGCTCCAACTTATGGTTGAAGGCGCTAAGTTTAGGTTCACATTTTTGACACATGTATCTTCCAGTTCTGTTAATTATATTTGGATGTTCTTCATTATTTAACGCTTCTTTTTTTTATCTTGCAAGTATTGAGAAATTTGTAGAAGTCGTTCATATAATGTATGTGGATTTTCATAAATTTGTAGAAAGTCTGTAGTAAAAGTCAATGATTTTAAGAAATCAATAAAAATCTGTGGACTATTTAAAGAGTATGTGGGCTTTTAAAAAATCTGTCAATTCCATACAAATCCATATACAATACACCCCTCTTAGTGACCAAATATTTCCTGATCACCGGACTGCATACATATAGTCTTTTTTGATCCACAAAGATGCAAATGGAAACACGACGTCATCGATTACATTATACATTTTTACCGAAGGGGCAGCCTAGCTCCTTCAGCTTCAATTCCCACTGGCATCAGTGGCATGCATGGGATTCAGAAAACAAGGCATTAACGCTAAGTATGACCAATGGTCTAAAAAGTGTTAGACGGTATAGGTGGGTGGCGCATCTTGACAACTTTGATGGGGACTAGGCGACGTCTAGGCGATTTACTTTTTTTACATTTAAGTATTTAAATAATATATATATATATATATTGTAATATATTACTTAAAAATAATCGAATCAAAAAAAGTTTAATATAAGATTACTAGCTTAAAACCAAAAAACAAACTCTAACCCATTAATTAATCACTAGCCCTAATCTAAATAATCAAATAAAACAAAATATAATTTTTTTACAGGATCGCCTAGGCACCGCCTTGACTGTCTAGGTGCTGTCTTGACCGCCTAGGCGGCCTCAGGCGATGCTTCGTATAAGTGAAACGCCTTTAAAAAAATCGAGGCGGCCGAGTTTTGCCTACAGCCTAGACGACGCCTAAACGGAGCTAGGCGGTGCCTTTTAAAACATTGAGCATAACTCATGTCTACTCCTTCACTACAATGCATTACATAGGCGTAGCCGGCCCGACCATAAGGGTCAATTGATCATTCTTAAGTTTTACAATATGTTACTAAATCCATATTTTTGATTCCTATGTCAGAAAATAGAAAGAAAAAAACATAAAATAATTGGTAGATTTTTTTGTTTGCTTTTTAACATATATAATATCAAATTCACATTTTGATCCAAATTCATTAAATATGTCTTCATTTCATTTATTTTTATTTTCTCCTTTCTAATGTTCAATCAATTTTACTACCACTTGTAAAATTCACTTCTTACTATACATGTGGTTAGTCTACTTAGGACACTAGTTTCAATTTTTACTACGCATCACAAACCTTTTTACCCACCTAGACGGATCATCGCCTGAGGGTCACCTAGGCGATATCATATTTCAGTTTACCCACATAAGGCTTGGGTCTAACATCATTTCACTCCCCGTATTCTTAATTTTAAAAGTTTACTTCCTAAAATTTTCAAATTTCATCAATCGTGCTCAATTGCTGAAATTATGTGTAATTTTGACATTAATTATAACTTCATAACTCATTTTAAAGACAAATATAGTCATTTATCAGCAAAAATCGTCTTTTAGAACTTTTTTCCTAATACTACATCTTAGTATTTAAAATCCAAATTAGTCGAAATTTCAGTAATTAGACATGATTGATGAAAATTGAAAATCTTAAGGGTGTAAATTTTTAAAACTAAGAGTACGGAGGGTGAAATGATGTTAGTCACAAACCTCGTGTGGGTAATTTGAAATTAATTCTTAAATTAATTTGTAAATTACTACAAACCTTAGTTTTGATGCAGTTAAAATTTCATGGTTTTTCAGTAATAATAGTTCTCAAATGATTATTATATATGTCTAAGAAATGATGATATTCTAGAATTTTATGTGTTATCATATATGATAATCATAATTATTTTGACCATGTTACAAATTTTTTTGATCATGTTATAGAGTTTCTAGCTACTTGGCAGGCCTCTTACCCTATATATGAAGGTAATGTAGCTACTAAATATCACTGCGCTTATTATTCCTGGTTGATGAGATCAAATGATCAATATCGACGAGTTATGCATATAGTATTGATGCAGTCTTTAGGCTCTTTCTAATGGTAGCTTGAGGACGGGGTGTTAACATGTTAAGAGTAAAACGTAACTAGCCAGTTCATAAACAGTAGTGCCAAGACACAAAACTCATTTATTTGTTGTCTACGTGCGCATTGCTAATATCCTAATAGTATTGATTCATCTTAGTGTTCATCAAGTCTTTTCTCCAAGTAATTATATTGATTCCTAAAGGAGGTGAACCCTCTCGTTTTCATAAATTAGATTACAAAAAGGAGGGCATGTAGATAAATCTTGTTTCATTCTTTTAGGAGTTTGCCCGTATTTGTATTTAGTTTAAATATTAACTTATATATGTATCCATTATCATTGATTTCAAAAACTGAGTTCACTCTCTAGCTCATTTTTGTAATACGTTAGACTATGAAACGAGGACACAATCGTTCTCATTCCTTGTGGAGTTTGTCTCCATTTTCATCCCACATCTTTGTAAGTTGTGCGGATGTAAGAGTCATATTAATTGGAGAAATTTTATTCCAAGAATTTGGATGCAAACCTTCTTCAATTCTTGTCTATCTCCGATCAGAGAAAAACTGATTATCAACAAAGATGATGCTTCTTTGTTTCGATGATGCTTTGTTTAATTGTTTAAAACAACTTGATATAAAAAAAGTAGGCCCATATTACCTCTTAAACCTTGGGCTAAGCAAATGCTAATCAGCCTACCAGCTACTTAGGCCTACCTTCTTAATACCACAATCAAATTAAATTAATGACGAGACGAGATTAAGACCTCTTGTGTATGGGCATCTGTCTCTTCACAACATAGGATTGACAACAGCAGCCTTTCGGAGATCTCAAGGGCCTCCCAACAAGCACAACAACATCGTCGACTCCTCGATGTTTCTCAAGTCCTTATTTACATCTGGTCTTCTTCTCCGACCTTAACAAAACCAAACTCCTTCAATCCAATTTGGTCTCTAAATTCCTTCAATCAACAAAACCAGAGAAACCCAGAAATGGCGACCCTTCCATCCTCCCATTGCTGCCGTACTTACTCGTCATCATCGAAGCTCTCGTATTCCTCTTCCCTGCACCGAAGCCTGCAGAGAGTTGCGGTTTCTCCGAGCCCGAAACGTTTCGTTGTCTCGGCCAAGGTTTCTCAATCCGTTTCGCAGCAAAATGGTGTCAGCATGCAAGATGGTTAGCTCATTCACTCTTTTTAATGCACTAGTTTTCTGGGTTTGTTTTGTTTATATAATCTGTCATGAGCTGAATGTAAAGTTTTAGTCTTTGTTTTGTTAAATTTTTGGTGTTTGATCAGTTTGATGTGTTTTGAGCATTTGGGATTTTAGTAAATAACGGAATAGCTGTTGTTGAATTTGGAATGGGAAAGTCTGTGGCTTTAGAATTTAGTGTGTCTTGTTTTGATTTGTATTGGTTGTTATGGCAGTGGCTCCAGCAGTGAAGCCTGTGGAGAATGAAACTGCTTTCAAGAAATTGAAAGATGGGTTGCTTTCAGCTAAGAATGGGTCGTTGGAGGAAAGTAAAGACTCGAGTGGGTTTAGTTTCGAAGAAACTGAGTCCACTGTGAGTATTACTGTGGTTGGAGCATCTGGGGACCTTGCTAAGAAGAAGATATTCCCCGCACTTTTCGCACTTTATTACGAGGGTTGCCTCCCTAAGGTGTGTGGAATTGTTTTTCTTTCTCCTGTTTGTTATTGGTTTTGAGGTTTGGATCAATTGGTTTGATAATGAATGTGTGATCTTTGTTGCAGCACTTCACTATTTTTGGTTATGCTCGGAGTAAGATGACTGATGCGGAGCTAAGAACTATGGTTAGCAAGACACTTACTTGCAGAATTGACCATAGGTGAGCTTTGCTTCATTCTTGCTTTTGTGAAATAAGGGTCCGTTGCTTGCTATGTACGTTGTGAAGTGATAATAATTTGATATGATTTTTTTTGTCTTGCTGGTGAGGGAATGCATTGAAGTTAGTTGGTGCATAACAAATTGTTTTTGGGAATTTCAGGGAAAATTGTGGTGAAAAGATGGACCAATTTCTTGAAAGATGTTTCTACCACTCTGGTCAGTATGATTCACAGGACCACTTTGCACAGCTGGACAAAAAACTAAAAGAACATGAGGTAATTTTGGTGTGTCTGAGTGGTAGCATAATGATGAGCTTAGTATACAATGTTGGCTATGATGTACACTTTGTATGCACATCATTAGTTGAGATCAGACCTGCTCATGATTACGTTTTGTTATTTCTCATTTCAGTGGCATTCAAGAAAATTTCTCCACATCTTTAATGTACGACTGTAAGACTGACAGTGAACTGCATGTGTAGGGTGGAAGAATTCCTAACCGGCTGTTCTATCTATCTACTCCTCCAAACATATTCATAGACGCTGTTCGCTGTGCAAGCTTGTCTGCTTCATCGGATAATGGCTGGACTAGAGTTATTGTAGAGAAGCCCTTTGGCAGAGATTCAGAATCATCTGCTGCTTTGACCAAAGCTCTCAAGCAGTACCTAGAAGAAGATCAAATATTCAGGTAACCTTTTTTTTCAAACCAGGTTGGTTCTCATCATGCAAATATTGTGGGCCATAATCTAATTTTTGTTCTTTTTTCGATTGACAGGATAGACCACTATCTGGGCAAGGAGCTAGTGGAAAACCTTTCAGTTCTTCGCTTTTCCAATCTCATTTTTGAACCCTTGTGGTCAAGGCAGTACATAAGGAATGTGCAGTTAATATTCTCTGAAGATTTTGGCACTGAAGGGCGTGGAGGGTACTTTGATAATTATGGGATTATAAGGGACATAATGCAGAATCACTTGCTTCAGATACTGGCGCTCTTTGCAATGGAAACCCCCGTCAGTTTGGATGCAGAGGATATCAGAAATGAAAAGGTAATGAGCCTGGTTTAATGCGATGTATAATATGATTTTCCTCATTTTTCCTATTTTTGAATTGCATGCTCCATGCCAGGTAAAAGTTTTGCGTTCCATGAGGCCGTTGCAACTTGAAAATGTGGTAACAGGGCAATACAAGAGCCATGTCAGAGGAGGTGTTACTTACCCTGCCTACACTGATGACAAAACTGTACCCAAGGGCAGTTTGACTCCAACATTTGCAGCAGCTGCACTCTTCATAGACAATGCCAGATGGGATGGGGTACCTTTCCTAATGAAAGCTGGGAAAGCGTTACATAACAAGAGGTTTTCTCATTTAAATTGCTGTGTTCTTGTTTTCTGTGTTTTTATATCCACAGATTGATTTATATATTTCCTTCTTTTGCCAGGGCTGAGATAAGGGTACAGTTCCGGCACGTGCCTGGAAATTTGTATAATCGAAACATTGGAACCGATCTTGATCGTGCTACAAATGAACTTGTAATCCGAGTACAGCCTGATGAAGCTATCTTTCTCAAGATCAATAACAAAGTCCCTGGTTTGGAAATGAGGCTGGACAGGAGTAATCTGAATCTTCATTATGCAGCCAGGTAATAAAAGTTTTCCTTGTGGAGCCTTAATTGTAAAAACTGTTTACTGAATATAGTGCTTTTGTCATTCTTAACGAGTTGCAATAAAATGCTTAAACATATTGGATGTTGTAGATATTCAAAGGAGATTCCAGATGCTTACGAGAGGCTTCTGCTGGATTCTATTGAAGGGGAAAGGAGACTTTTCATCCGGAGCGATGAACTAGATGCTGCTTGGTCACTCTTCACACCTTTGTTGAAGGAAATAGAAGAGAAGAAGATTATTCCAGAGTACTATCCTTATGGGAGTAGGGGTCCTGTTGGGGCGCATTATCTTGCAGCAAGATACAAAGTTCGGTGGGGTGATGTTGGAGTGGATCAGTAACTTCGAATCAAATTGTTTGAAACTTCCGGTTGGTTAACTTTGTCCATGGTAGATTAGAATTTGGTGCTAGGAAATCGTGACTAGCCGTCACAGGTAGGATTTTTCTCCGCTTTAAGTTGATTCAGCTCGTTGGTAACATCTATTTATATGCAAGGTTCAATTGTGAGTCTTGTAGAAAAAATAGCCGATGTCTTCTCTTTACTTTTTTTCTCTTTGAATATTTTAGGTTTTCACTCTTCCTAATGAACGGTAGATAATCCTCATTATACTTGGCCTAAACAAAATGTTTAGAGATAGTACAAGTAATAATTCTCTGAAAAAGTTAATAGAAGTAATAAAGGGGTGACTGGCTCTTAGTAGTAGCTAAACTTCATACCAAGATTGCATTTGTTTTCAGCTTTTTGACAATTCTGAGCAGAAGCATTCACCAAATGTTAAAATGCTCACCAAACTGCTTTGTGCTACAAATGAACTTGTAATCCGATTTCAGCCTGAAGCTATCTTTCTCAAAATCAATTACGAAGTCCCTAATGAAGCTCGTTGTTTCTCGAAATGCACTTTCCCGAGCAATTCCAAGGTTTATGGAAGTTGAAGTCAAAACCAAGGATTCAAACACGTCATACTGATACAAGTTTCAGTTTCAACTACATTGTTCATAAATGACTGGAGAAGCTCATGAAAGTCATCATGCAAGTCAGCCCCCTGCAAAGCAAAATCTGAAGGGCTAACTTTTGGCTTTCTCTGAGATTTTTTTAGGGCTGGACATGGAACTGTATGAGACGGGATTTAGACGAATCCCGTCTCGTCCCGAAAATACATTATCGGGATGGGACGGGACAAGATGATGTTTTTAAAAGTTCATTCCGTACCGGACATTCCCGTACGATACCGGGACTGTATCAAAACACGATCGGGCAGTCCAACACAATCAGTAATTGAAAAAAAACTATCACATATGATATCTATTTGTCTATTTCTACATTCAACTTATTTCCAATATTTCATACTCTCAAGTTGCTCTCAGGCTGTGATATATTGATGTAAATGCAAGCTATAACATTCTTAATTCATCATCTGATATCTAAAAAACATCCTAATAAATCATAATGACTAAATAACGTAGGAAAAGTGAATGCGGCAAAGTGCATTACAAAGAAATGACTGTTGAAACTGAAAATCTGCATATATACATACTATGTGCCAATTTACAAAATCACAACTCCATCTATATTGTATGCCACCAGCTAAAGAACATGATAAATGATTGACAACGAAATACCAATCTATACTGTATCACAACTCCATTTATATAAATGCCACTAGGTGATAATATGTTTTTCATTTTCATAAGAAACACAGCTCATCACCATCCATTCATCTAAAGCCACAAGCAAACAATCAAAACACAGAATTAAGTAGAGTAACATGTAATGTAGTTTAGCTGGAAAAAGAAACGAAAAATGTTACGCATAAATCACAAAACAATAGCCAAAAGGAACAACAAGAACTTGAGAACATTTAAACATTCCAACTGCATAGTGCATACTACATCAACAAGAAGTCAAGAACATAAGTGCATTGGTGCTCTAAGTCATTTAACATTAAAGATAAAATCCAAATTAAAAGTACCGAAAACATGAAATTAAAAGTTAAACCACGATGTTTTACACGTCAATTGCATTACTAGGACCGGCAACAATGCCCTTCCCCTTCTCCTTTGCTTTTGCTCTTGGAGGTGGCGGTGGACACACATTATCTTTGCTTGTTGTTGTGCTCTCATGCTCTACAAATATACACATGTGATAGAGTTAGTTAAGTAAAATGATCAGCCCCCAGCTCAACTCTTAAAAAGTCAAAAAAAATTAAAACTTATAAATGTAATTACCTAGCTCAACGTCTTCATAGAATTCATAATTTTTAATGGTGCAATCATCTACAGTCTCTGCAATATAATCACCACACAACCAATTTTGTGTGTAGATGAGCCCCACAACTATTTTAGGAGTTAATGAGCTCTTACGGGTTAATCATATTACGGGTAAGAATATCATAATATTTTCTTTTTATGTATATGAAAACATCGATATTGACAATTATGTTTACTAGCCTTTACCTGTGTAAATATACACGATGTCAAAAATCTGTTTTCAATTTGATTCTTACTAGCTCACTCTCTCTACTACCCACGTTTTTCTCTCATCAATTTTCTCTTTATTTTATTTTTTTGTTTATATTTTTTGGTAGTTTTAGTATATGATAAGGGAAACAAAATCAGAGATAGGCAGAAGAGCGATGAGAGAAGAGCGTTGAGAGAGAAGAGAGATAATAATAGAAATAGGAAGCAACCGTGTTTATTTATAAGAGACTTAAAACGGTGTTGCGTTATAAACATGCAACGGTGTCGTTTCCGCGTTATCAACACGTTTAACTTAATTTATATATCCTAGCCTTTACCAGTGCAAATATACACGGTGTTAAAAATATCAAGACCCACCCCGGATTTTACCCTAAAATCTAGAATGAACCCTGCGGGGACCACCTTCAATGAATATTTTACCGAAAATTCGACAGAACCTCCCTTGAAAGTGGACAACCCTTCCCATCCAAAACCTGCACACTTCTATAATTAAATTTCAACCTTATTCCTCCTGGAGCCTACGTGCTCTCCAAACCCACAACACCCAAGCACTAACGATACAACATACAAAGGTTCAGAGCAACTCTAATGGTGACAAATGAAAACATAAATAAATATAAATAACTGGAAGATAGAGTTGACTATGCATCGCTCACGTATGCCCGAACACAACTAAGCTAGCCTGCAAACTGGGCATTTAAAACCGAAGGGCCCAGGGGAAAACATTTGAAAAACATGTTAAAGTGAGTTGACAAAAATAATAGTGATTAATTAAACAAGAGTTCATGTTTTCCCAATTTATTTACAAGGAAATTACGTAATGCATGTCTCAGGGTGAAAATCAACAAACACCGACTCTAGCCTCACTGGATAAAATATTGAAAATGTGATCATATACGTAACTAGCCTCGCTAGTTAAACCATGAAGTAAAGTGAGTCTCGCTCAAACACATGACCACACATGTATATCGAAACCGGCTACGACGCTCGTGCCTCGCACTCACGTCACGCCATAATGGCAGTAGGAATGGCCACACCATGATGACGGAGTATACTCTCGATAAGAATATAATATATGCTCATGATTTGACTCTATATATATATGTATACTCATACGGGGCTACGATGCTTGCGCCTCGCGCTCACATCGCGTTTATAATGACAGCCGTTAAATATTTATTATAACATTATGGCGAAGTATACTCCCCGTACGAATAGAATATATTTTCATCACAACACGTAAATAAAGAAAATATGCATATGCATGTGACCCAATAATCCACCAACGAAAATCTCATAATCCTCAAATCAAAAGAAAAACCGGATAAAAATGGATGATAAAATAATCCAGTAAATTAGAAAATCCCAAAAGAGGAGTGATGCATATATATTTAATTAAAAACGAACGTCCACTCACAGTTTCAAGGTCGATCCTGACCGTCCTCTAAACGAGTCTCAGCTAGCCCTGTTGAATAAACAAATTAAATTCCGATAGAAAATTCCCAATACCAAATAAAAATAAAATACTTTAGCATAACCGGCCCTAGATACCACCTTCAATTCTCAAAGAGTTCTCAAACCAACTAAACCCCATTTCTGACCGCTAATTTCCTAAGATTCTCTAATTATCAAAAATCGACCGCTGACTTAATAACCATAATTTTCCCTAACCAAAGAAAAATCCCCAAATTCTACTTTGACACCATGAACATTAATCCACACTTATGTCCATCTGCATTCCCATCTCTATATCTCGACTATTACCCTAACCACCAACTTCATGCATTTAGGAATGAAACCCATATAATAATACACCAACGACCAACATATCAAACACTCCATGATGTATCCATACATTCAGTATTATAGTCCCTGCCTCAATTTCGGATTCAACTTCATCACCATCCAATTCAGCAAGTTACCACATTTACCACCGAAACATAAACACCAACTACATCATTTTTTAATCATCAACACATATAAAGCCAACTATGAAACTTAATGGAACTTAATCTACACAGTACCAATACTCCTAGTTTCCCACTTCATTTTCCATGAAAACAAAGCCCAGAACTCACAATTAAACATTGGCTCCCACAACATAACTCAATTATATCTACTTCCAACTCCACTCGACTGTGCTCCACAGAAACAACCAATTTCTGTCGTCCCACAGCTTATATCAAAAATTAACATGGCTATAGACTTGCCAAAACCATAAACACATGCATCCCTTGACAACACATTTCTACCTCCCGATCATCCTTCTCCAAATACACGATTCTTTACCTAATCAACACCAATAGCAAGAACTAGATTAATATTGAGCTAAGGAAACCAGCATCACCACCACACTCATCGTACACAGTAACAACACAACACTACCCAACAACCCAACTTCTCAATTTCACAAAAACAAGCATGACCAATACTACTTTCTGCTCTAAAGCTTCAAGCAATAATAATACAACTAATAAATATCCAAAATTGCCTAAAACTAGTAGTAAATCCAAAATGAGCAGAAAACTAAAATCATCACCATGAACATCAAACTGAACTCACTGCCCAAATGTCAGATTCTGCCTCCATCAACAAAACAAGAATTCGAGCATAATTAATGGTCAAAAACAATCAACCACTGTCACCACCGTGCACAGGAGCACACACGACGGCGCTCACTGCCTAAAACCCATTTCACCAATACTCAATCAAACATCTCCAATTTTCCCATCAATTCCATATACTAATTTAAAAGCCAGAAAGTATAAGAACAACCAAATTAAACAAAACAGAAAATCCCAATTCTAAAGAACCCTACAATTCAAATTTCTTACCCAAATTGAATTAGCTCTCGCTCTCCTAGTGCCTCACCCCGCAAGAGAAGCCTGTCGATCCTCTAGGATGAATTCCCAGAATAGGAGACAGAAAGCTAGATGTTTCTGGAGAGAGGCAGACCTGTTGGGTTGCTGTCGCCACTCTCCACAGCTGGTTTTCTCCGTTTTGAGTAGAAAAGAATACTTTTAATTCAGGGTTAATTTAATCATGTGATCAAATCAGATTCAGATTCAGGTCAGGACAGATTCAGGTTGTCAAGATAGTCAGGACAGATCTACTATGATCTACCATAGCTTTCAGCTCTCAAGATCAGAACTCTCAACGATCTACATCACACTACTCTACTAAAACTATGCCTCTAGGGTCCTATTTATATATAAAAATAGTTGTAATCCTAGAAGGAAACTAATTACACAAAAAGACTTACACAATCCTAGTTTGATTATACTTTCTAATCATACTAGGATTAGGACTCACGTCAACACTCCTCCTCAAATTGGCGCATACAAGTCTTGAATGCCCAACTTGTCAAGTGAGTCACTACATGTTTGGATGAAACTGCCTTGGTAGACTCCAAACACATTTCTTCAAACTTCATAATCAAATTCAGAATCATCTTCATCACAGTTATCTTCAGAATCACTAGGTTCACGTTCCAGGTAGTATAAATTCCCTCTTCTTCCACCATAACCAAGAATCCGCCGAGTCAGAATGTCCTGACTGCGCTACATTAGCGGAGGCATTGTCTAGATGCTCTTCCTCTGTAGTAGCAACGGCAGTCTTGCCCAGATTCTTTCGTAGTTTTTTTGGTGAAGTCCCACCAATCAGGGTAACCAATCACTTCATAGCATCGCTCCTTGATTGCATCCACAGGTGATGACAAGCCAGGAGAGATCGTTGATGTAGGAGAAGAGACTAGTCTTGCATGTACATCTTCAACTAGTTGATCAGTATTCAATTCTCCTCCTTTCGACGTGTCGGGCAAGGTTCTTTCAATACGAAAATTCTCGGCTTAACATTACTACACTCGGACGTGATTTCGTCTTTGTTGCAGTAGTATTGGTTGATGAGGATAGGGTTCTTCACATATGCGTACTGTATCACAGCCATACAATCCTATTTCTTCCAAATTTGACAGTCTCTGTAACGTTGTCGATGGTAAAAGTATGTTCCCCCTGTTGTAACAACGATTTACGTATAATTTCTTCAAATTGAATAGAGACCCAGGTGGTAGAACTTGAAGAGCTGCACATAACTCCGCAACATCCAGTTCACACAGATGCAACTTTTCTAAATTCTCGAGCACAGGATTTTTAGGAACCCATGTTATTGTGGGATTCACCTCCATGCTCCTTTCTGTATCCATTGATATATGTAGACGCTTCAGTCTCCGTAGTCTCCCATGGTCATGTTCTACAATTTATGTCAATTAAGCTTTGGCACCCTTCCCAGTGTAGCCAGTCTGCTCTCTTCATTATCTCGTTACGAAACCACTCTCGTTACGGAGACTGAATGATTGAGGTAGTGATGAAAGGCTTATCTCCGTAAGATCTAAGACCCTTAATTCATTTGGACTTTGAAAAAAGGTCTCTGGGATCACTTTTAAACTGGAATTCTCGTTGAGTAACAAGATCTGGAGTCTTGGACATACCAGATTCTCGGGTAGCTTGCTAATAGGATTCCTCATGAGAGAGATTGCAGTGTAGCCTTCATGTATTTGACGTGGCCAATCCTCTAAACCACAGCCAGCTTTCACCAACCACCCATGTTCAGATCTGCGCAATTTGAAGGGCTGCATCCCAGACAACATCATGCAACCTTACATGTTCATCGTTTCTGCCATCCAACAGCAAGCTAGAATATCTAAGGTGCATGGCCAGGGAAACAGCTCTGTCTCTCGCTTCTTCGAGTGTTTCGGCATCTCGAAACAATCCTTTCCCGATCGCATACTTGAACAAGTCTTCTACAGGGATGATTTGTGAGAATCCTTTCCTTCCTTAGCCTCTTCAGATTTATGCAGGCGTTCAAGTTGAGGCCTGGGGTTCTCGCATAGTTTGCTGATATTTACACAACGGAGTTCAGTCACTTCAGGCCGTCTAATTTGCCTCACTTGCATACAAATATACCAATCCAGGTTCGATGACATCTTCGTTCTCTCGTTGCAATTGACTTTTAGCCCTAAATTGACTTTTCAGGTTCTTCAACTCTTTAAATTCGTCCATATTCAGAGGATTTCCTACATACTTGCTCTCCCCCTGAAGGGAAGACTCTGAAACTCCTCCTGAGTAATAAAGATCAGATGTCATAACTATGACCTCAGGTGATATCGTTCATTCATTCATTCATTCAGCCCATCCCTTTTCTTTATCTTCATCTCTTGTTTCATCGTCTTTTTCTTCACTCAATACCAATTGTAGCCTGATAGGTGTTGTCGAATTTATCATACATGAAGCGAGTGATGATACTGGTTTGCCGACGGACTGATCGCCCAGAAAAACTAGCTTGTACTTCGCCAAAGCTGACACAGGCGCCATTTCAGATCGATCGATCACACAATCAATCATAAAGAAAGAGAGTGTTTCCATTCCTGGTAAAGCTGCAGCAATCTTCCTAAACAGTGTGGTGGTGGATTTCTGGGTTTCAATTCAGGATTTCAATTCAGGGTTTCAATTCAGGGTTTCAATTCAGGGTTTCAATTCAAGTCAGGGTTTGTAGGAATTCAGGGTTTCAAGATGGTTCGATTTCAATGGTACAAAGTTCAAAAACAAGGTCTGGGATACCAAGTTCAAAAACAAGGTCTGGGATACCAAGTTCAAAAACAAGGTCTGGAAAAATGTTTCTGTTAACTCTGGGACCGGATCTTTCCGCAGAATTTCTCCGTGAATCTGCTTCTCCTTCTCTTGGTTGTTTACTTTTTCCACGAATGTATTGAATCTTCTCACGTCCAGCGATGTGCATCTCCATCATCTGAGACCATACATCGTAGTTTGTTTCAGTCAGGATTATTCCGGCATTGAATCCAGAACCTTCAGATTGTATCACAATAGGAGGAGCCGTCTTCTCTCCCATGGTGATGGTGCGGCGTGTATCGGTGGTGCGGAGCCCAAGATCGTTTTAAACCTAGGCTCTGATACCAAGTAGAAAAGAATACTTTAATTCAGGGTTAATTTAATCATGCGATCAAATCAGATTCAGATTCAGGACAGATTCAGATTCAGGTCAGGACAGATTCAGGTTGTCAAGATAGTCAGGACAGATCTACTATGATCTACCATAGCTTTCAGCTCTCAAGATCAGAACTCTCAACGATCTACATCACACTACTCTACTAAAACTATGCCTCTAGGGTCCTATTTATATATAAAAATAGTTGTAATCCTAGAAGGAAACTAATTACACAAAAAGACTTACACAATCCTAGTTTGATTATACTTTCTAATCATACTAGGATTAGAACTCACGTCAACATTTTGTGTGGTCTGGCGTGACTCCACGGAGGAGAAGGAGGCGGCTGGCGTCGTCTCTGCTAGTGCGAGGTTGTGGTGGCGTGGAGCTGGAGATCGAGCCGAGAGACAGAGAGAAGAAGAACCAGTCGAGAGAGAAAAGAAAGAGGAGAGAAGAAGAAAAACAGGTCCCTCTCGATCCTAAGGGAAATTTTCCGAACTAACCCCTTTTTTTTAACTAACAAAAATTACTATTGTCTAATTACTTTAACTTTCTATCTTCTGTAATGTAGTAAAACTAACCTGAAGAATAGTGAAACTTAAAGTAAACATGATCAAGGTAAAAAATTAAGATTTAGGATGTGACAAAAAATCTGTTTTCAATTTGACTCCCACTATCTCACCATCCCTCCACTATCCACGTTTTTATCTCCTCAATTTTCTCTTTATTTTGTTTATCTATTTTACTTATTTATCTTATTAACCCATGTATATATTATTTCTTCCAATTTTTTTTTTGTAAATTTGATATCTGGTAAAGGTATTTTCAAAAAATTTAATTTTTGATGAAACCGATGACACTAAAAAAGATTACCAACTTTTTGTTTTTGCGTGAATGATGAAAGAAAAACTACATGTAACAAGAAGATTTTGGTTGGTAACATTTCAGGGTTTTCAAAACCAATAAACCTAAAAAAAGAAATCTCCTCGGGTTTTCATTGCTTTCACTGCCCACTCGGAAATGGAAAGCAAATTATACAGGTCATTATGAGTAGCAGATTGGGTGGTGACACTGCATTTGGAAGTAGCCAAGCAAATCATATCCAGAGGACCAGAGATCTGAAAACAAAATGGAGGCAGATTCTAGGTAACAAAAATTAGAGACAAAAGGGTCTCCCTCCCTGCTTAAGGATACCCGCACTACATTTGGAAACCTCTCTTTATTTCTCTTCCAAATGACCAGGATTCATTTCATTTCTTTTATGTCAATCACATTTGAAAAATGACAGAGAGATCAGTCACGTTGAAGCTTCCTTAGATCAAAAGAGTCACCAGAGAATCCCCCTACATTTAAAATGAGAATCCAAAGATGGGGTACCCAGAAAGTCCATCAAAATCCTCCGAAATTTCTATTTGCATGTTTGAGATTAGTGGAGCTCAAGCAATAGAAGAATCCCCTTATATTATATAAAGCACAGCATCTACAAAATCCTCACTACAAATCCTCACTAGATTTCCATACACATGTAACATGTTGTATGCTGCGACTCTGTGCCCTTTATTTCTGGGGCATCCTAAATTTTGAAGAGTGAACGAGGAAGAAGACCAAGCACAGGCTGTAGGGAGGGAGGTGTAGGGGCCCAGATGATAGTCGCATGCCTCATTTTGTTGTTTTTTTAATGAATTTTTTCTGTTGTTATGTCCCTCCAAACTCTTCGTCCAGCTCAAGAGGCACAACCACCCAACCAACAGTAAACACAAGAGCCACAACAATTAGGAGACCCTCTTCTTTCTCATTTCCAATTTCCAAACCTTAAAAAGAAGCTACAGGAGACTACTGGGAGAGATTAGAAACCCAAAACCAGAACACCCTTGTAGCCATAAAGCTCAAATTCTTCTTTTGTTATTGTTCTGGTTCTGACGTCTGAGAGTCCCCACTTATGGATTGTTGGTCTCCTTCTCTTGCTGTTGACGATGAGTTTCAGAAGCTGGCTTTAAGAGTGAACCCTCCAAGGTGATTTGAGTCCCCTTTTGTGTTTGGTTTTGGTTTTTGGTTTCTGGGGGGTTGAGTTTTTGGTTTTTTGTCCAGCAAAATTGGGTTTTGTTTGTTTTCTTGAAAATTTGATGCCTTTGGAACTGAAATTGTGACGTTTTGAGTGTTTTGGTGGTGTGGTTTTCTGATTTGGTTTCTTGTGGATGTGGGATTTGTAGGGTTACAGTTGATAATGGCACAAGCAGGAAAGCGACTCTGATTAAGGTGATTTGAATTTCTTGAATTGTCTATGCAAGCATTTCATAAAGGGTCTCCCTCTGAACATTTTTGGGAAATTTTTTGCAGGTAGATAGTGCAAATAAGCGTGGGAGTTTGCTAGAGGTGGTTCAGGTTTTGAATGATTTGAATCTTATTATAAGAAGAGCTTACATTTCTTCAGATGGGGAGTGGTTTATGGATGGTAAGCTTTCTAGTACCAATTGATGTATTTGAGCTCTCAAAGTTTGTTTCTTTGTGACTGATGTTCCTGTTTTGAATGTTCTTTTTTGCAGTTTTTCATGTCACTGATCAACAGGGGAATAAGCTTTATGATAATGGAATAGCTGAGCGCATTCAACAGGTAAATTCTCGAAAATTAATCCCCTTTTCATCTATTTTATGAAATATGAAATCTGATTTACAGTAAGGAGACATTTTTTCTGTGTATCTCATTACCATAGGAAAATGAATGAGTGGTTTAGACTGACTTTTGCTAGTGAACTTAATCTTCAGTTTTTTTCCTTTCTGTACTGTGGATACTATTCCTATAGTATAGCTGCAGTTAATAGGCGTGCTTGGTTTAGTATTGTATGATGGTTAAGTCTTCCAAACTTGCTGATCCATTTGTATATTTTTACCTTAAAAGATGGTCTATGTATCAATAGAGTGTCTGGCAGGGTACTCTAGGTTTTCTCTTTTATCTTGTCAATGTACATAAATGAAATTAAAGGGCCTGTGCATAAGCTACTACACTTATATCTTCTTGAAATGTTCCACTGGTAATGCTAGCTCTGTACTCTGGAACCATGTCAATTCTAAGTGATTTTGATGATTTGAATTCAAATTTTGCAGTCTCTGGGACCAACAGCCCGGAGCTTCCGTGCCTTGAGAAGTTCTGTGGGTGTCCAAGCTGCCTCAGAACACACTGCTATCGAATTGACTGGAAGGGACAGAGCTGGCTTGCTTTCGGAGGTTTTTGCTGTTCTTGCCGAACTCAAATGTAATGTAGTTGCTGGAGAAGTATGGACACATAATTCGAGAATGGCATCAGTTGTTTACATCACAGATGAGGAAACTGGGAAGCCTATTGATGATCCTTTGCGTCTTTCTGAAATCAAAGAGTTTCTCCTTAATGTGCTCAAGGCAGACAAAGATATGCGCACTGCCAACACTGCCGTATCTGTAGGCTCTACACATAAGGAGAGGAGGCTTCACCAGATGATGTATGCAGATCGTGATTATGAACTGCACAGTGCAGATTCTGGATCAGCCAGTGATCGAAGCAAACCTTTTGTAACTGTTGAAAATTGTGCAGATAAAGGATATACAGTTGTGAACTTGAGGTGTCCGGATCGTCCTAAGTTGCTCTTTGATACAGTATGCACCTTAACAGATATGCAATATGTGGTATATCATGCAACAGTGATTGCTGAAGGACCAGAGGCTTATCAGGTTTGTCCTTCTACCTGTCAACATAGTGATTTTTGTCTGGTTTGATTATGAAAAGACAGCTTTCTGAGCTACCACTAAGATTCTAATGTGGGTGACATTTTGCATTTGTGTGTAACAGGAATATTATATAAGACACACAGATGGCTGCCCTATAAGTTCTGAAGGAGAGAGGCAGAGGGTAATCCATTGCTTGGAGGCTGCTATTCGAAGGCGAACTTCTGAGGTACATACATACTTAAAACCCGGTTACATTCAAATTGATATGCTTTTCCCAATCTCATATAGCATTTGAAGTCTAATGCATCGTTTCTGATGCAGGGTATAAGACTAGAACTCTGTGGTGATGATAGAGCTGGTCTTCTTTCTGACGTGACTCGCATATTCAGAGAAAACAGCCTTTCTGTCACCCGAGCTGAGGTCATGACAAGGGGCTCCCAAGCTGTGAACATTTTTTACGTGACTGGCGCATCTGGAAATCCAGTGACGAGTGAGACTATTGAGGCAGTCCGGCAAGAGATTGGATTGACAATACTACGCGTGGAAGAAGACATGTACTCAAAATCTCCACCACAGGAGAGTGGGAGATTCTCTCTAGGAAATCTCTTTCGGACAAGATCAGAGAAGTTCCTTTACAACTTGGGTTTGATCAAGTCGTGTTCTTGAGTGGATCCAAGTAGATACTGTTGTCCAATGCCTGTATATATTAGGATGCTTTCCGGTTAGCTGTAAATCATGCTCTCTGAAACTGCCAATGCTAAAGCGTTCGGTTCAATCTCCTTGTTGATCTTGGTCTAGGCCTGCAGCTTCGGCTTTCCCCTTTGTATATACATTTCCTGTTTCCTATTTCAGTCCCTGAATGTATGGTAATGGCAAATATTATGTTTTGACTTGTTGAAAATCCGACTGTAGTCCACCAAGATTGACTTGTTGAAAAGAAATATGCTTCATGACAAGTTGGCAACTGAGGGTGATTAGATTAGATTTAGGCCTAATTGCAGGAGCACCAAGATTCCATATTCCATGTATCAAACTTGTTTTCATTCAGGTCATTATATTTCGGGCGTGCCACATATTACTAGTGCTGTGAGTAAGCAAGGCCACTGTGTGGAACATTTTTCAGCCCCAGTTCGGAATAGGACAGCCTTGTCACATGGTGCGTCCGATCACTCAATTATAAGTCTATATTCTAAAATTTCGTATTCAGAGTATTTATACTCATGACAGGCTCAACAGTTTGAATAGACAGTCGTGTTCACCAATGACTGATTAAAAAATTTAACATAAATGAAAAATAAAATAGTCTTATTTAAAAGTAATTTTCTCCACCTTAAATTTTGATCCAACAGTGACTGACTATAAATTTTTTGATCAATCACTAATCAGGTGAAAACTACTGTTTGAATAGAATATAATAAGTTAAGAAGTAAATCTAATATTTGAATCGGTAAACATATTTATGTGATTACACGGTAGGACAAATATTTTGGTTAAATGTAATTGTTTAATTAGTTGGGACTCGTTTGTTCATGGTACATTGTTGTTGAGCAAAAATACGACGGAAACCGATCATCATGATTAGGTAATGAAACAGAAGAGTAATTAGTGGGTGATGATGAGGACCCCACCCTAATGATTTTGTCGACGCTGACTGTGAAAAGTCCACCGACAGAATCTCTAACGGGAAGGGAGAGGTCGTCACGCATCCCCACGCGCACATGATCCATCACTTTCCTCCCGTCTCATACGACGTGTCGTTACCTCATCCTCCCCCAAACCCGCCGGTACGCCGCGGGCCCCACACTAAGTCGGGTGGAGAGCAAGTTGGGGAATGGGTCCACCGGGTGGAGGGTCACGTGCGCGGGAGGATCGACCTCGAGGCGCGTGCGGCGAGTGAGCTGGGAAAAAGGCAGTGACTTTATATATATATATATATTTATCGGGTTCAACGTGGTGTTGACTCAGCCTAGGGCGTCGGTAAAATGTCACTGCTCTGGCTTTCCTGGTGTGATGGGTACTCTTGTGTTTGTCCGGATGCTTCTTTCTAGATAACAGTCCGGATGCTTCTTTCTGTCACAAGCTTATAGATGCCATTTGCTTTTCAAAGGTATAAGATATTGTTACATGAAAATATCTAACATATAAATCGTAAAGGGATGTAAAATGTAAATATAAAGGTAAATAACACCAAATAAATGTTAGTGACCAAAATTTGCATATACCAAGTTAAAATATCACAAAGAATCCTCCTATATTGTGGAAGCATGTATCAAGAAGCAGTGCGGTCATGTTCAACATGGAAGATGAATTCAACTAGACATTTTTTTTCAATATTCGTTTAGACATTGTTTATCTATTTGAACATATTAAAAACAGAAGAAAAAAAATCACATCAAATCGGCGAGTATTACATACAGATACCCGTTATCACTATAAATATTAATAATGCTCATCAAATCCGTTTTCAGAATGGATTCATACAACAAGTTCTAGTCCATCATGACACTCAAATTGGCTGTTCTAAAAAGCCCTTCAGCATTCATTTAGTAAACAACTTTTCCTAATCGGCTACAACTCCCAGGTCTCAAACTCTACCATCGGGAATACAGATACGAAGAAAAAGTTGATATTCCGTGCAGGAGGATTCCGAAACAAAAGCCTCTCACTGGGTAGATACTAGAAAGTACATAAGCCCAAAAAGATGCCGAAGGAAGAAGCAAATATCTAAAACTGATCCTCATCAGGCTACTGGAAGCTCTCCGCATTCGGCAATGACTACCTTCTTTGTAGGACGGTCACCTATATCTGTTTCCAGTGACTCGATCATCCTAACAATTTCCATGCCTTCCAAAACTTGCCCAAACACAACGTGCCTCCCATTAAGCCATGGTGTCTGAAAGCAAGCAATTTCATTAATATATATATCGACTCACCAATAACCTATAAATGTTGAAACTGGGAAACACTCTGATTCACAACTGAATATGGAGCTCAAAGCTGATCACACTTATTAACAATCAAATCGGCTTTTATAGAACCTTGCAGTACAAGAATGATTCAAAGCAACAACCACGTTTTACAACCTATTAACGTGAGAACTAGTTTAGAACAATTCAAATTCTTATCTAAACCCAAAGACTAGGGCTTTATTAACAGACTAAAACTAACTTGCAAACCAAGTCAAAGTGACTTAATTAGTCAACAAGAAACACTGAACCCTAACAATTCCTCCCCTAAACTAGATTGCTGTCAGCAATCCATTTAATCTGGGAGCTTGCATACCCCAAGCAGTTCTCGTAGCTTCACAAAAGTTTCAAGTTTGAGAGCCTTAGTCATGATATCTGCCCTTGATCCTGAGAGCCACAATGTACCAACTTTACTTTGCCATCCCTTGTAAGCTCACGCAAGTAATGAAAACGAATCTCAATATGCTTGCTACGGCCATGTAAGACTGGATTCTTAGAAAGCTTGATGGTGGAGCTGTTGTCACAGAGAATGGTAATGCAGCTACCTTGAGAGTGACCAAGCTTTTCTAATACTCTTCTCAACCAAATACCTTGAGTAGCACATGAAACTGCAGCTATGTATTCTGCCTCTGTAGTTGATAGAGTGACAACCGGCTGTTTCTTGGAAGTCTAGGACACAGCTCCTCCACTGAGTGAGAAAACATAGCCTGTGGTGCTTTTCCGGTCATCCACATCACATGCGTAATCACTATCTGTATAGGCCTGCAACTCACCACTACCTCTCCTTTTGTAAAAGATTCCCAGATCGATAGTACCTTGTACATATCAGAGTACTTTCTTCACAGCTTGCAGGTGTATTGCAGTTGGCCTTGCCATGAATCTGCTAGCAAGACTAACCACATACATCAAGTCCGGTCTTGTTATTGTCAAATACATTAGGCTTTCCACCATTTGTTTATACAAAGTTGCATCAACTTTGCTACCAGCTTCATCTCTAGACAATTTCACTCCAAGAACTATTGGATTGTACACAGCATTGCTTTTTTCCATTCCAAATCTTTTCAATACTTCTTTTGCAAACTTTCTTTAACCAATATAAATGCCCTCAGGACATTGCATCATTTCTACTCCAAGGAAATAGCTCATCTTGCCAAGATCAGTCATATCAAATTCTTGCTTCATGAAAGTCTTGAATTTGTCAAACATATCTTCACAATTACCAGTAAAAATCAAGTCATCAACATATAAACTCACAATTAAGAACTTACTTCCTTCTTCAGCCTTGATGAACAAAGTGTGCTCAAAATCACATTTTTCAAATCCCTCCTTGACAAAGTAATTCTCAATTTTGTTGTACCATGCTCTTGGAGCTTGCTTGAGCCCATATAAAGCTTTCTTAAGCTTGTATACTTTTCCTCCTTCTCCCTTCTGTTCGAATCCTTGAGGCTGCTCAATGTAGACATCTTCATTTAGTTCCCCATGCAGGAAAGCACTTTTTACATCTAGTTGAAAGATGATCCAGTCCTAATCCCACAATCAATCTAATAGTGTCCCATTTTGCCACTGGTGCGTAGACTTCTGTATAATCTATGCCAAACTGTTGTGAATACCCCTTTGCAACCAAGCGAGCTTTGCACTTGTCAATCTTGCCATGCTCATTGTACTTCGTTTTGAAAATCCATTTGACTCCAATTTTCTTCACACCCTTAGGTAGAGTTGTCAACTGCCAGGTATTGTTTCTTTCTATTGCTTCAATCTCGGCTCTCATTGCTTCTCTCCATCTTGGATGCACAACTGCTTCCTCAAAACATTTTGGATCATCATCTGTAGTGAACACAGCTAGATTATGAGACTCTTGCTCCTCCTCGGACATGCCTTCACCACTGACATAATCCTGCATCCATATAGGTTGTCTCCTATTTCGTCCTTCTTGCATTAGTTGTGGACTTTGTGGACTGCCCTGTGAAGAACTGGATACTGAGCCACCATTCCTGCTTGAATTCGAACCACTTGACTGATTTGAAATAATATCATCAGACTCATTTTGAGTCACAACACCATCAATTTCTTCACCACCTTGAATTTGCTCATTTTCTTCATTGTCTCCCCATACTAACACATCCTGTTTTTCTTCCTCATTACTCCTTCCCCAATCCCAGCATACATCCTCTTCGAAGACCACATCTCTACTTACAATAATCTTCCTTGACGTAGGATTATATAGTTGATAACCCTTAGTTCCTTCACTTACCCCAAAAACACACATTTACAGCTCTTATCAAGTTTGGTTCTCTTGACATTAGGGATATGTGCATGTGCAACAGCCAAAGACTCTGAAATAGTCGACATTTGGTTTAACTCCACTCTAAGCTTCTTCTGGAGTTACATCTTGTACAGCTAAAGTTAGACTTCTGTTGATCACATGAGTGATCCACTTCACTGCTTCTGGCCAATAACTTTTCAGAACTTTCTTCTCAGATAGTATACTACGAACAAGATTCATGATTGTCTTGTTCTTTCGTTCAGCCACCCCGTTTTGTTGGGGTGAATAAGCTGCTGTGAGCTGTCTTTTGATCCCACTAGTCTTGCAAAACTAATTGAATTCTATGGATGTGAATTCTCCTCTCCTGTCAGTCCTCAAACAAAGAATAGGCAAACCTGACTCTTTTTTCACTAAGTTCTTGTATTGTTTGAACATAGTAAATGTTTCTAACTTCTCCAAGAAATAAACCCACAACCTTCTAGTGTAATCATCAATGAAACTCAGAACATACCTCTTGTTGCTATTTGATTGTGGCGTAATTGGTCCACATAGATCGGCATGGATTAACTGCAAATGTTGTGAAGCTCTCCACATGATTGTCTTCGGAAATGAGTCTCTTCTTTGTTTTCCCACCAAACAATCAGGGCACACCCTTGGTGGAGCCATGACTTGTGGAAGTCTCTTGACCATTTTCTTGTAGTGCAAAGTTCTGAGTCCCTTGTAACTCAAATGTCCATATCTTCGGTGCCATAATTGTGCTAGATCTTATATGCTTGTTTGCAAGCAAGTTGGGGAATCTGAGAGCACAACTGATGCAATAATGATGAACATCCGGTTTGCAGACATGGAAGTTTGCATGATCAGACCGTTCCTTTCATGATAAACATGATACTCTCCATGCTGAATAAGTATTGCCAACCTTTTTTCTTGCAATTGACCTATACTCAACAAATTATTTTCAAACTCAGGAATGTAATACACATCACTTATTACCTGAGTCATGCCTTGAACTTCTAGTTTGATATCTCCCTTCCCTGTTACTGCCATCCCTGCGTTGTTACCTAGCTTCACTGAATGCTTGAAGGTCTCATCAAGCTTGGAGAACCATTTTCTATTACCACACATATGGTTAATGCATCCACTGTTCAGGAACCAAACATCTTCTCGCTTCAAATTATTCACCTCCATATAAGCCATTAGCAAGAGCTCCTCCTCTTCTTCTAGTTCAGCATAGTTTGCCCTTTTCTCCCAACTAGGACACTCGTATTGAAAATGCCCAGTTTGTGACATTTATATCATTGCACTAGAGCTTTATTTAAGCCTTGCCTTCCTCGACCTCTTCCTCTGAACACTCCACGCCCTCTACCTCTAGTACTAGAGATGTCTTCATGTGCTACCATCAGAACTTGCTCATCACTACCATCATGAGTTTGCATACGTTGCTCATGTACCAAGAGACTACTCTGAAGTTCATCAATTGTCATGATTTCAAGATCGTTAGACTCCTCAATCCAGCACACCACATAGTCGTACTTGCGAGTCATGGATCTCAAGATCTTTTCCACAATCACCAAATCTTCCATCCTTTCCCCATGCGCCTTCATCTTGTTTGCCACTGTGAGTGTACGAGCAAAGTACTCATTCACTTTCTCACTCTCTCTCATGCCAAGTACTTCAAACTCCCTTCTAAGTGCTTGTAATTGAGCTCTCATAACCTTTGTTGAGCCTTGGTATTTCTATCTCATTGAGTCCCAAATTCCTTTTGCTGTCTCCTTATTCATGATGGTCTCCAAGATGGTTCTGTCTATGGCTTGAAACAGGTAATTTTTGACCTTCAAGTCCTTCAGTTTTGCATCTTCTCTTGACTTGCGTTGAGCCTCTGTTTCCTCACTTCCTTCATCTGCTGCAACTGGAACACCATTCTCCACCAAGTGCCAATATTCCTTCTAACGAAGGAAGTTCTCCATTAGCAATGCCCAATGGTCATAATGACCATCGAACCGTGGTATTGCTGGCTGCACAAAGTTGGCATCTGCCATACTTACTTTTCCTCTAACTCACTCACCTTGCTCTACAAGAAACTGCAGTTTCTTATGCCTCTCAATCAGGCCCCTCTAGGAGGCTCTGATACCAAATTGTTGAAACTGGGAAACACTCTGATTCACAACTGAATATGGAGCTCAAAGCTGATCACACTTATTGAACAATCAAATCGGCTTTTATAGAGCCTTGCAGTACAGGAATGATTCAAAGCAACAACCACGTTTTACAACCTATTAACGTGGGAACTAGTTTAGAACAATTCAAATTCTTATCTAAACCCAAAGACTAGGGCTTTATTAACAGACTAAAACTAACTTGCAAACCAAGTCAAAGTGACTTAGTCATCAAGAAACACTGAACCCTAACAATAAACACATTATGTGAAGATACTTAAAATTTTGTAGCTTCCACATTGGAATTATCAAAGTTCTTGTGACTATTATCTTTCGTTGGACTGCACTAATAATGTAATGTAAAACTTTCTATCCAAATTTTTACATGGATACAGAGAAACAGTAGGCCTACCTGCACCGTGCATATGAAGAACTGACTACCATTGGTATTGGGGCCAGCATTCGCCATGCTAAGAACTCCTGGTCCAGTATGAAGCACTGCAAAATGATATTTATTGCAGGAATATGTGTGCAGTTACACAGTCATGTAACATCTCAGATACATTATCGGAAGCAGCGCAAGCATATTCAGCATCCTCATATTATAGGTGAAAGAAACTATGGTCATGGGACTGCTGGAGTAAACGTCCTGCTGAATGTGAACTTCCAGGAGACCAGGATTACAAGAAAGGTTCACTAAATCCTGGTCTAGTTATTATGGTAATATATATTCTTTCTGGACATCAAATATCTTAGCGAGGCATTTATCTAGTTAGTTATTCCTGCATAAGGCATGGGAAGCAAGGACTGAAGAACAACTTACACTTGAAGTTCTCATCCTTAAATGTACGCCCGTAAATGCTTTTGCCTCCAGTACCCTGCAATAAATGTTCGGCTTCCAAATATTAGTGCGCCAACCTTACTCTAGTCTCATTCTTATCTCTAACCAAATAACGGATCTCAAACACACAATAATATTATTTCGCAGAAATTATATTTTATTTACAAGTTCACATTGATACAAAGAATGCATAATGTGAAACAAAAATCCCTGGCAGCAAATATGACAAAATTAGTTAGAAATACAGATCAGAAGGGGTACTTCTGAACTGTCTTAACTGGCAATTTTCCTAGTTAGTAAAGCATTCTCGATGGTCAGATCCAGAAATGATTACTAAGGAATTCAACAACCTTTTTACTAGCTGAAAAGATGCAACTCTCATGAGTAGACATTTAGAAAACTTAGGAGAACTCTGTGAACAAGGTACACAGATAGTCATACAAACCTATGCTATACGTCATACTGAAAAAACCCTATAATCTCAAGTTCAACAAGCATTGCTGGGTTAGCAAACAGAACAATCACAATCACAATCACAATCACAATCACAATCACAACCACAATCACAATCACCAATTAAAAAAAGGATATGTAACATAGACATAATGGCCTCGATACCATAAAGATGGTAGTATCCAGTCCGAACTTATTAAAGCATTATGCCAGAAGAAACATATTCAAGCTACCATGACAATCTTACAAAAAAAACAAGCGCCTGTCAGTTTACTACTATTTTGTACTTGCAACCACACTATTTAGAACCTGAACAAGCAAACCAACTAGGAACTTATTTAGAGCCAAACTATACGTCTCCACCTTCTTCCACTCAATTCATAATTCTTGAACTAAATCCTAAACAGAAATCCATTCACTGCTAAACAATGATAAAACAAAAAACCATGAATCTTAAAGACTGGAAAAGCACCCACATTGCCTTTGTCGAAGTCCCCTCCTTGAATCATGAAGTCCTTAATATACCTCAGCGCTGGCTCGGACGGAGTTGATGGTCCTTCTCTGAGAGCTCAATGTGAGAGCAGACAAACGCAGCGACCTGGAAAGGAAGGTGGAAGACGACAACGGCGCCGTTTTGGTGGATGAAGAAAGAAATGCTGCTGAGTTGCGAGGAGCCAAAGCTCTAATCTGAGACACGCTTACACATCCCGGAAGCGATGCAACATTCGTCTGCCGAGAAATGAAACCAAAACAAACATTAAAAAAGTTGATTGCTTAGTTTAGTTAATCATCATGAACAAGATGAGGGTTGCTAGTTCTTACCAAAGAAGCTGCCATTGAAGAAGATGCGTCAACTGAACTAAGCTCTCTTTGTATTGTAGGCCCAACAAGTTTTAAGGATAAATATACAAGGTTGGGTTTGGGAGAGCTTATAAGCTCCTTTGCTTTTAAGCATCAAAGGTTTTGGTGTTTGGTAAGTCTAAAAATAAGCTATTTCTTAAAAAAATATAAAGTGTTTTGAGGGAAAAAGAAGAAGCTGCAAATACTCATCTTCTGCTTATAAGCTAAAAGTCAGCTTATATCTTATAAGCCCAGCTGCACCAAACTCAACCCAAATCCGTTGGTTGCACGAAGCGCTGAATTCGAGAGCGGCCAGAAGGTCACCAACCAATGAGTGTGGAATTACACTTATGTTGCTAAAGAATGTGAGAAATGCCAGATGAGTCCTTCCTAAAGCGGGTCGGGTGGGTCTTTTCGTATACATTGAAATATTTTACTTGGTAATCTAAAATTCCAAATGGCAATGGCAGTCAGGCTAACACCTGTTCTGGTTCCAGCTTCAGCTCAGTTGAAGTTTAAACAGTTTGCCTTGGTTTCTAGAAAAACCCAGTTCAGGGTCTCTGCTGCAACCATGGCTACAGGTGGACCCCAGAGCAGTAGTAAAGTCATTGATTCACATCTCCATGTTTGGGCTTCTCCTCAGGAGGTAACTCTACTCACTTTTTTATTGTTTAGCAAGTGTAGACTGGTTTTGTCTTCTTTTTTGTTGAGATAAAATGGGATTGGAATTTTTGGTTTTCAGGCAGCTGATAAATATCCTTACTTTCCTGGGCAAGAACCCACTTTGCCTGGAGATGTGGATTTATTGCTCAAGGTATAAACTTTCATGAAACTCTCTGTCACTCTGTGCTTGTGTTTCTTGCTTAATTCAATGTGAAGTTGAAGTTGTATGGTTTTTGCAATGCACAGATATATCATATATGGCTACAGACATTGGGGATTGTCATTTTGTTATTGTGATAATGTGATTTGGACCATATGGTAGTTTGATTGTATAGATTGTCTCAGTTCTTATAGTTTTTCTATATAACAACATCAGCATTGTTTTGTTTCATAAAAATTGGGGCAATTTAATCCTTACGTAAAGGCTTTGGCAGTCTATGGAAGAAGCAGGTGTCAACGGTGCTCTTATTGTGCAGCCTATCAATCACAAGTTCGATCATTCTTTGGTGACAAGGTCTGTATATATGATCATGTCTCCGTATCAATGTCAAAGTTACTGTTTGTTGTAATAGTTTTTATGAAATATAAGCGTTCAGGTGAAACTACAAAGCTTACATATAAATGTAGCTGAAATTGGTAAAAATATGTGCTAGTTCAATTTTATGTTATGATACTGATTGCTGAATCTAGACTGCTCGACTACTGATTCCCTGCAATTAAAAGATTACCATCAATAGTCATGGCTTCATACATAATGTGATGCAACTGAAAGTGTGTAGGCAACAGGATATAGAACTGCTTGTTATATGTATAAGAACTTATGTACTTTAAGTCTTCAACATTTATTTCCTTTCATCAAATTATATATAAGGTACTTCCTTAAGCGTTCATATCTTTGGGCAGTGTCTTGAAGAAGTATCCATCTAAATTTGTTGGATGTTGCCTGGCAAATCCAGCTGAAGATGGGAGTGGAGTTAATCAGCTTGAAAATCTCATTCTAAAGGTCTTTGAAACTTTTATCATGATGTTAATCAGATTTTTATTTCTTCGGTGTCTTCAAGAACTTGCCCTGACTATGTTTTCTTTTATGCTAGGATAACTATCGTGCTGTTCGCTTCAATCCATATTTGTGGCCTTCAGGTCAAAAGGTGATTTAGATATTACTATTTTTAAAGGTGTTTTAACATATACGATGAAGTACGGATACCAAGTGGGAAAATTTATGTGCCTTATTTTCTTTGAATGCGTTGAGTTGAGAAATTGGTAGTCTCCTAGTTCCCAGAACAATTTACTGGCCATAGATGGCTTGCTTCCAAAGCTGTGAAGGGATAATATAATATATAGCCTAGTGAAACACCAACACCTTGAAATGCTGAGTAAGTACCTGTATCCATAACAATCCTATTTATGTACAACGGTTTCTGCAGATGACAAATGAAGTGGGAAAGGCAATGTTTTCTAAGGCAGGAGAACTTGGAGCACCTGTTGGTTTTATGTGTATGAAGGTTCTGATTCCATATTTAGTTTTTGAAGCTACTATTTTTCTAGCAGCTAGCTATATATTTCAAATGATTTGAATGCATAAGCACATTCATTTAAAATGGGGTAAATTCAGGGACTCAGTCTACATATATCCGAAATTGAGGAGCTGTGCACAGAGTTTCCATCAACGGTTGTATTACTCGATCATTTGGCCTTCTGTAAACCACCAATGTGAGCTTTCTCATAATTTTCATTTCTGAAAGACCTTTTTTGACAAGCTAGACCATTTGCGCCTGCTAAGAATCCTATCCTGTAGAAATGATGAGGAACATCTGGCTTTCTCTGCACTCTTAAGGCTATCCAGATTTCCACAGGTAAAAATCACTATAGTCCTGATTTCCTTCTAGTAACTGGTTGAACAGTTCTGACCTGGTTACTTACGTTCGTCCTCCTTAGTGACCTTTTCTTAAGAAAGACAGGCTGTTATTATCCATTGGCCTACACCCTTAGCTTATATTTCCATTTACCCTGCTGAGTCTGGTTATACAAGCAATCTAGCAGCTTTAATTTCATGAGGAAATTAGATAAAAACCCAAATAATCAAGCCTACATTAACATACACTTCACTCAATTAGTCTGCTTTTAATGGGTAATCTGAATTTTTGATGGCCAGGTCTATGTAAAATTGAGTGCCCTTTTCAGGGTGTCAAGAAAGCCATTTCCATATGACGATATATCTCAGACACTGTCCCAAGTTGTGTCGAGTTTTGGTGCCAGTCGTGTCATGTGGGGCAGGTAGCTCTTTTCGCCATCAAATTCAAATATGCTTCTCTTTGACTAAGCATGGAGAAGCCACTAATTATGTGTATTCTGCAGTGATTTTCCATTTGTTGTTGCCGAGTGTGGTTATAAAGGAGCCAAAGAAGCAGTTTCTCTGATTGCCGGTCAAATACCTCTATCATCTTCAGAGTTGGAATGGATCATGGGAAGAACAATCTCGCAACTCTTTCAGAACCAGTGGTTTTCATAAGCAAGGCCTGCAAGGGGCAGTTACCCGGCACAGTGTAGATTTTCATATTCAAAAGTTGCATTTTTTTTGTTTTTGGTTTTCTGATCAATTCTGAAGTCTAAACTTCTAGTAACACAATCAAAATAGATGCGATTGTAGCTAGCAGTGCATGATACAGGGAGAATTAGACAAAGTAGCAAAATCAAAATGGATGGTGCCAAATGATAAACTAGTTTCATGCAAAGACCCTAGCTGGTTTCAGATGACAAGTTGTCCTCTCATCAGTTAAGGGTCTCCACTGAAAGCTTTCCTTGCCTATTATGACGTTCACATCAGTTAAGGGTCTCCACTGAAACTTTCTTCCGGTTAGCCACAGAAACATGTGAGAGTTTATCAAAGAGATGAAAATCATTTAAAACTGATGCATCATTTGTCATGTGGTTAGAGGCACCCGAATAGACAATCTAAAAATCATAATTTTTGCTTAAATCTTAGGCAGTAGAGATAGCACTGATGATATTGAGATTTCTTTTTGTTGAACCAAATTTGCATCTTCAAGGAATCCAACAAACTTACCAAGCATGGCAGTTGTGCTCTCATTCTTCGAGCTTCATTGTTTCTGCTGCATGAATGATGCAAATTTATTGATGAGAGTAAGAGGGTTGGATGTGAAGTCCATCAGATATTTCGAGGAACAGCTGCTGCTACTGTCATTGACACAATTGACTTTGGGAGTGTATGATATTTTTGCTTTACCTCGTGCATATTTCTGGTCATCAGTGCACTTTGGATTGAGCTCAGGAAGGAGAATCCAGTAGATTTCCTTGGGATGTCCAATATATTCACAGTGAGTGCACTTGAGATCTGGTCTTCTTCCTTTGTAAGGTCTGTTGTTGCTTGCAAAAACTCTAGACTTTGAGATCTTTGCAACAGATTCTCCGACAGCTAGATTAGCATTCATTACCTTCTTCCTTACTTCTTCTCATTGAACTGTGTTGCACACCATCTGAAAGGAAGGTAGCTCAGGTGTCATCAGAAGGTGACTCTGAAGATCCTCATATTCTGATCCAAGGCTTGCCAGAAGTTGAAAAACTTTATCCTCTTCTGCTCGCTTCAATAAGACAGCTAAATCGGTTGTGTGTGGCATAGATCCAACTCATTCCACTTGGTTTTCAGATTGCCAAGATGTTGCCCAAATGAGAGGTTACCTTGTTGCAATTTTGTCAGTTCCTTCTTGAGCTAAAATATTCTTGCTACATTGTTCATATCACCATACATATCTTTGAGAGCCTTCCAAAGATGAGAAGCAAATTCTGAGTAGCTGAAAATTTCCAACTTAGGCTCTATTGAATTGAAAAGCCAAGACATGACTAGTTGATCTTGAGACAACCATGTTTCAAACTCAGTTGAGGGTGATGATGGTTGTTTGTTGTTTTCACTGATAAAGCTAAGCTTAGATTTACCTCCAAGTGCAAGAGTGATGGCTCTTGTCCATGGAAGATAATTGAACTCATTGAGAAGGACTGAGCTAAGATGTTGGTTAGGATTGAAATCAGTCATTTCAGGTTTGGCTCATGATGCCATGGTTCTGAAAGGCGCCGCCTAGGCTCTAGGTGGAGCTCGGCCGCCGTGATTTTAACCTAGGCGTTTCAGCCAGACAAAGAGTGATAAGCCTGAAAATAGACTTATAAATAAACCTTACAATCACAATTAACTTATTGATGGTATTATAAGAAAGTAGGGATCTCCCGCAGAGGATTGTGTCCAAATCATCAATCTAATACTTAATTTAAACTAAAAATCTAATCTGTCCAGTCATAAATAACTGATCGGAAGACAACTCTAAACTACTCTAAATATGACGAAAATTTACAGACACTAACTAAACACACTAAACTAACTACTATCAAAGTTTCATAATTTTTGGGGTTGATTTGCTATGCTAAATAAATTCGACAATACAGAGGACAGAAATCCTATGAAAATAAAATAATGTTTTTGGGTTTTAAAATATATAAGAAAAACAATAGCTGAGAACAACCATACACCACTAGAACATATTTCACCAAAGATTTGTCAATCTACATGCTCTTATTCAATCGAATGTCTTTATCAAAGCTAAGTCAATGATGTGTTGAACTTAACCTATCAACATTTCTCACTTGGTACGTTAAGAGACTGATGTTTGCAACTTAACTTAGCTTCTAACATGGAACCTAGAGTGATGTTCTTGCACAGCTCTCACATAGAAGTCATTAAGATCTTAAAGATTATGAATAAAGCTAGACAATTTCGGTACTGATGTTTCCCTAATCTACCTAGATGTCAATTCATATGAATGGGGCTCAAGTCACTCATGTGTTACTCTAGATGATATGCTTGACATGATGATCAAAACACAAAATCATAGCAATAAAACCTTAGTATGCTTACTACGTTTGCAACCATAATAAACGAAACTAGAATTCATTAATGAGAAACCAATGAATCAACAAACATTCAATATCCAAGAAACAATATAATCAACGCCAAAATCTTGGTTTACATATGTCTAGGGCTTAGACATCCCTAACTATCAAACACTACTAGAAAAATATAGAGAAAATAAAATAAAACATTAGAAGGGGAATGAGAAAGAATTGCGGCAATGGACTGATGTTGTGCATCAAAAGATAGATGTATCCAAAACGCCAAACTCCATGTAATGATGTCAAGTCCTCCTTTTATAAATAAGCAGCTGTTATTAGGGTTACAAAACCATAATTTTCATCCATGGACTTGTCTTTATGGTCTGGGATTTGAAATTGAAATTTCGGTCCAAATCAGAAATTCGGGCAAATTGACATTTAGTTACTAAAACGGTCATAACTTCTTCATCCAAATAGATATTGATGATCCGAAAAATGTTCTAGAAAGTAGACTCTTGTAGCTTTCCGTTGATATAAGGCTCATCTCCTATATCATTGTGAAATAATCGCAATGCTCTGTTGAATTTGACTAATAATTTCTGACAGATTTTCTGATTTATTTCCATACACGATATGGATTCATTTTCCTTCAAGATTTCTTCTATTTTTCTTCTCTTGTGCTCCTCGGCTTTATTTGAGATCTAAAAATATAAACTAAGTTACAATAAATATTGCTAAAGGAATTACATAGCTAAATAGAGTCGGAAATACATTAAGAACGTTGCATAAAATGCACCTATCAAAGAGCCGTCCAGGGGTCGCCTAGGCGGTCAAGGCACCGCCGAGGTGGGCAAGGCGCATCCGATGCGAAAAAAAAACCCTTATCTGATTCCCAAATCGATCTTTTTGACGTTTCTGCCTCTCATCCAAACCCAACGACCTCGATGCCATTTCTCATAAGAGACCTCATCGTCAACTCCAGTGAAGTACGTCAAACAACCAAACCTCTCCTTGAGGAGTCATTGAGAGAGCTGAACTGAACTAGAAGAAGAAAGAGATATAGATGACGTCAACCAATCGAAGAGAGAGAGGGGGAAGAGGAGGAGACGTTAACCACAATATGTTAAATAAGGTGTGAGACTGTGAGGAAAAGATTTCAATGGAATCATGGATATCCCAATTTTATCGCATTAAGAGTGGTTAACCAATTCAATAATTTTTTTGGATAAACAATCAATTAAATAGGTTATTAAATTGATTAGAAATACTAAATTTAAATATTATATATAATTTTCTAGTAATTATATATAAAAAAAGTAAATCGCCTAGTCCCTACCTAATCCCCGCCTAAGCTGAAGACGCTAGGCTATGGGTCGTCGCCCGCCTAGCGCCTTTTAGACCATTGCCTAATGCAGATCCTTTGGTAGTTTCAGTCATTTTGATGGTGAATTAGGGATGAAAGGATAATGAACGAAATATGAAAGAAATGAAGAAGAAGCAGGTCCTATAAGGATCACTGCGCACTGATACCATAAAGAAGATGAACAAGATGAAGATGAACAAGATGAAGATGGATGAATGAATCTTGTTAACTTAATTTCTAAAGCCATGTACTGATGTACAAGAGTTTATAAAGAGAAAACAAACAACACAAACATATTGGTTCAAACTAAGAACCCTAGTTGACTTAGGAAAATCTAATGTCTAAGCTAATGATATTTACATTGGAATTAGATCTTCTATAATTACATTAAAATATATATATATATATATATATATATATATATATATATATATATATATATATATATATATATCTTGAACAGAGGGTAGAGCACAGAACACGTCATCCAGAAGATCTGATCTTCATACCAAATTGATTTTGCTTAATCTTACTTGTTGAGGGAGAAAAGATTGAACACTGAAGAGAAGAAGACTGAACACTGATCCTCTCTTCCTCCTAAAACACAACAGTATAACCACAGCTCCATTAGTTGATTACTTGAACACTTATCATATTAGAATGCATGTAAAGGGACTGGCTTGTTGCATTCATTCCAGAAATGACTCTATCAGACAACGCTCCAGAATTAGATCTAATACATCAATTTCTCATCGCTTCCACACTGCTTGACAGCTCTTCCTGTGGGAGTTCACCTGGATTGGAACCAAATGACCCTACACGAAACGAGTTATTTACACTTGCTTCATGGACTGCATGGAGGTTGAACAAGTAGTCTGAGGAGCTTGATCCAGAGAGTGATCAATTTTTCTACAGAAAAACCCGATCGGAAGTCGACCCAGTTATCTGACCCAACCCGGTAACAACCCGACCAGGCAGCCCGAACCGACCCGTAACCGTCGACCCGATCTGACTCGAAACACCGACCTGACCCTATCTAGCTCGAAGCTGATCCGGCCTGGCCCGGCTCGACAAAAAAATAAAATAAAAAACATAAAAGAAGAAGAGAAGATAAGAAGAAGAAGAAGAAGAAGAAAGGAAGTGGAAGAGAGAGAGAAAAAAAAGAAGCTAGTATCGAACGTTGGATATTTACCTCATCGGATTACGACGATTTCAGAACAACGTGTTTCATCAAAAACAAGGTATGGTCAACAATAATTGATAGTGATCTACATGAGAATTCTGTTGCAAGCAAGGTTGTCCATTCTTTTCAATTACCGACAGTGAAGTTGAGCAATCCATTTTGGATTGATGATCGTGCACTTGTGACAGAGGTTTGTAAAGTTCTCATCTCCATAGAAGTATTTTATAACGATGTGGTTACTTGTCATGTGATTGATATGGATGATAGTGATGTGTTTTTTGAAAAACCATGACATGAAAGCGTCAAATGTAGTTATTGTAAAGATGGAACATATTTCTTCATGAAGGAGTTGAACAAGATTACAATCAAGCCTGCAAAGCCTGAAGTGTGTGAAAAGAATATTGAAGAAATCATTTTACAGATTAAAGAAGAATTTGCTCATGTTGACTCGGTTGTCAGTATTGAAGAAACCTCGCCTCATATGACTTTTTCAGAACCAGAACCAATGGTCATTCTTGAATGCAATTTTGGAAATCAAGAAGACTTCTCTTAAGTTGCATTTGACAAACTCATCTATGGTGTTGGATTCATGATTGTGTCTTCAATGTTTGCAGAGTCTCCGTCTTCTAAACCACAGGTTTAATTATTGGATTTATTATTGAGTTTGTTTTCTACAAATTATTCTTCTTTATTCAAGATAAACTCGAGGTCGAGTTCTTTTGAAGTGGATGAGACTGATGTAGAACAAATGGAGGTCGTTTTTCGACGGAAAATAAATATTGGAGAACCGTTTGATCGTGCCAAATTATTTTCGGACATCCAAGTTCGTTGGGCTTCTAGAAGACTGTTTTAATTCTTATTGGAGTTTTATTTTTATTATTTTGTTTTGTTTTATTTTAATTAATTTGTTTTAGACTTTATTTTATTTTAATCCATGAGCTTTTAGGTTTCATTTGTGGGACCCCGCACGTTTTAACCGTGGTTAATGGCGAGTTACAGAGGATTAAGTCGCATTCGGTAACTTCGCGAGTTAACTACCACGTTCATTTTCAAGTTTTTCAAAGTTCTCCAAATTCCTGATTTAATGACTCGATGTCATAGTACGTGTTGATGCGAGTCTCCCGGTATTTTCGGATTATTTTTCGGAGCTTCGGTTTATTTTCTACGGATTTCCAAAGTCCATGGTAATTTCTAAATTACTATTTTCTGATTTCAAAACCCAACTTTTAATCTTGGCCCTTGATCTCATCAAATTTTGTGAGCCCTTGGATCGGCGTATATAAAAACCAATCTCTCCCCTTTTCTCTCATTCTGTCGAGAGAAGAGAGAGAAAGGCAGAGAGACCGAGAGGGACGACTGAGGCAGTCGCGTCGTCCAGCCACCGTCGCCGCCACGTCAGGCCTCGCCTGGCCGTCGCGCCACCACCGTTGAACTCGCCTCACTCTCCTCTCTCTACCCATGGTCACAATTTCCCCATTCACTCACTCTCTTCTCTGTTTTCAAAAGTCAACCCTTAGCCCCAAATCGGTTCTTCCTCCGATTCATCCTTCTCCGGTGAGCTCGAGTCTTTCCAAGGTGAATCCATCCACTTTATTTCAATTTCGAGCTCGATTAATCCTTGCTTTTCAGTTTTGTGCCCAATCTCATATTCTTCTCTTCTTTCTGGGTTCTGCTCCTCCGAGAGCCCTCCCCTTTCGTTTTCGAACGGCTTCCCGGTCACGGTGGCCTACATGCCTGAGGAGGAAGGAGCCAAGCCGCCGTTCAGACTAACAGGAGCTTGGAGAGGCAGGAGACTGTGAGTTAGGACTCCACAGAGTAGAGGTGGCGTCGACAGAGAGGTGTTGGACGAGCTAGGTGTGTTCTGGTGCAGTGTTGGGGCAGCTGCAGTGGTTTTGGAGCAGAGACACAGAGGGTAGGATTTCCCCCTCTTTGAAATGTGTAACTGTTTAGCTACGTTGTTACTGTTTTTGGTTGTTTTGATTGGTGTTGATCTGATATTAATTGGTTGTTGTTTTCGTTGTGTGTCGAGAACTTGGTGACGAGGAAAACAGGGAAGCTATGGCGAAATTCCGGCAAGTTGACCGGAATCCGGCAGGAGATTCCGGCAAGTTGCCAGAATCCGGTGACAATCCGGATATGCAGTTAAATCGGCAGAAACGCCGAGAGATAGTCTTCGACTCCTTAAGAATGTGTTGTTTCCGTTTAAAGGAATTAAAGTTAAAGTAATCGGAAATTACGTAAGGAAACGTATAAAAACGGAAACTAACCGAAATTGGAAACCTTCCAAATTGGGAAACCTTCTATGTTTGGAAACCTACTAAGTTGGGAAACTTTCCATTTTGGGAAAGTTTCCATTAAGAGAAAGTTTCCATTTTAGGAAAGTTACATTTTCAGAAAAATGGTTAAAGAATTGAAGTTCAACGAAGTTTGACACTTTTTGGTTAAATTGGTAAAGTGTTAAATTGTTATCGGAAAATGATAACTGAAATTCTGAAAAATGTTAAGTTGACCATGTTAAGTAAAGTTGGTGTTTCACGTAAATCGGTAAATCAACTCTTGGTAAATAAATTGATTAATGTGACACGTTGGGTGTCCATAGTGATTCAACGAATTATTATGTGACACCCTAACGTCAAGTTAAAGTGGTTAAGAAAAGTTCAGAAGTTTAGTCGGACTTCCGGTAAACGAGTAAAGAGTCGATAACCGGAAAAGAAAGTCAAAAAGGCTAAAGTGCCATAAAAGGAAATTGGTTGGTCAACTTAGTCAATGTGGTCATTCCTGGTCAAACTAGGAATGCTGAGGTCTGTTGACTATTATTATTTCTTGGTTGCTAAGCTACTTAATTCTGCAGTGATTATTGGACGAGGTAGCTTACGCGGTGACCTCGGTTCACTGAGGCAGCTCCTGAAAGCTTGGAGCTTACGTATGGAACGGCAATTCCAGGTAGGGAATCTGAACCCCCTTGGTAGTGGTTTTATATATGTATGAGAAAGTGCATAATTTTGTGTATGCTCATGGTCGATGCCTCGGGAAAGTTTTCTTTATATTAAATGATAAATGATTTATGACTGGGCCAAGAAAACCCGAGGCTAGACGTAAATGATTTTTATACGTCAATGTGAGATGTGTGGAGCACCGTTGTCCTGATTTCCGGTGCGTGACCTGAGAGTGACGGGACCTAGTATCTAGCACTCCCGCGGTGTCGAGACCGTGAACCTCCGGAGGGTGGTGCCTTGTTTATTTTATTTTCCCGCTTACGCTCGTCTCGCACAGAGTTAAGCGAGTCGTAAGTGCGGTGTGTTGTTTATGGGCACTGCAGTAAATGGACACTCTCGCTACTACGCGTTTTCAAGCACATATGTAGTTGGCCCCGGTTTGCTGTGAAGACAAACCCGGGATTCGGTCACTGAGATTCGAAGTCCTGCAGGCTGTATTGTTCATTGAGCGCTCTGGGCCCCTATGTTTTTAGCATACTGCACTGTTTTCCTAAAGAATATGAAATGATGTTTTTGTGTGCCAAGGATTTTCGAAATGGTTTTATTACGAGCTCAAATCTATATGTATATATACAGTTTTTGGTTTTCAAACCTATCATTGGTGGGCCTATATGTGAGCACGCGAGGACGACGCTCACCCCTACAACAGATTGTTTGCAGGTACTGTGACGGGAAAGATAAAGAGAGCTGTATGTGTGGAGCTTCATTCCTTCCTCAATGTTTGGTCCAAGTGTACTCCCTATTTCGGTTTTACCCTTCGGGTCTTTTACCAGAGCCTTTTTCATAAACAGTAAAGGTGTCATCCCGATTTGTTAACCATGTTGTATATTTTTATTGTTGTCGCTAAAGTTTTAAATTGTCCCCTTTATTTTAACCACCTTCCGCGAAATTAGAAAAACTCTGATGTTTGTTTTAAGAATTTCTTGTGGTGCCACTCAAAGTATTAAAGTTTAAATTTAATTTTACTCACTAAAAAGCCAACGACTTTAGGTTAATAAGTTGTTGGCACGTCTTTCAGACCTGTTGGCTTCTTATTGGCTTAAATTCGTGGCTACTGTAGTTTACCCCCCAGGGGTGCTACAGCACATTGTTAGTCGCCATAGGGTTTGTTTGCTTCTATATAAGGAGCATCTATCAGTTGTATTCGTTAACCTTGATTTTATAAAAAAAAACCTTTGAGTTTATCTCAATTCCTGGTGGATTCCAGAACCTCTCGTGGATTCGAGATCAAAAACAGATTGGTGGATTCCAATCTTCTATCCTTTTATTTTCTGTTGCATCACCAGATGGATGTCTTTGATCAGGGAACATCACATTGCTCATAGCATTCAATGACTCACTAGGTTGACGGCCATATTTTTGATGGGGTACCGCCATTAATAGTCTCTTTGAGTTCTCATCATTAATTCCATCTGACATCCATAAATTTTGATACTGAGAAGTATTCTTGATACTCAGCATTAATATGCAGCTGCTGAAATTGAGCATCCATCCAGTCATTCTCAAGCTGATCATTCTTCTCTGGCCAGTGTCCCTTGATTGCATCCAAATGTCAACCATGAAATTGGTTGGGAACATGAGGACGATGAGCATTGTGGGAAGAAATTCTAGACAGAAAATTATCCGACTGTGAAAATATAAATGGACCCTTTTTCTTCTGTTTCAAAGTCTTAACGCACAAAATTGTAAGATAAAAGATGAACACAAGATTTTGTTCACTACAATTTAAACCTCTTAAGATGAAACATCACTGCAAGACTTTTCAAGTAGTCCACATTTTGAAACAATTCACTATGAGCAATCGATTACAGTTAGGGGTGGCCATACGAAACCGAAAACCGAAAAAATCCGAACCGAAACCGAAAAAAACCGAACTGAAAAACAAAAACCGGACCGAACCGGGTATGTATGGTCCGGTTTGTGGTTTGGGGTCCATAGAAACCGGACCGGACCGAAAAACCGGAAAAAATAAATAAATAAATAAATAAACTCATGAATTAAAATGACTTTAATTATGTAGTAGGAAGGAAAAAGACTTTAATTATGGAAGAAAAATTATCAAAAATCTCGTAATATAAGATGTGTTAGGAATGGTGAAATACGGCTATGGTTTAAAAATCATGTAATTCGGGCAATGTCTCGGTGCCGATAGTAGCGGTTAACCCTATTTACAATTATTATTCCATTTGATGAGCCCTATCGTCGGAAGGTAAATGTCCCAAAATTTTTATATGGGCGGTTGCGTCTCATCTACGTGAGTGTTTTTCGTGTAGAAGGTTTGACAAAAATACGTAATATAGAGGTAGATATGAGTGTTTCCGTGTGATAAGTGACGATGGATCAGGGTTGACCGTTTCGATCGAGCCCTTAACTTTGTCGGATCCAGTTGAATTTTTTTCCACAGACATCTTTCGTCATAATGATCATATATATCTAACGATCGAATTTTAATTTTTGACTTTTAGTCATCAGAACCACAATATGCATACTAATGTTGTATAACTTGTTTATTAGGTTTTAAGCAAATGCATAACTTTATGAACCAACTCTACATAGAAGCAAAATTATCAAAAAACTCGTGAAATAAGATGTGTTCAGAATGATGAAATACAGCTCTGGTTCAATATGCATACTAATGTTGTATAATTTGTTTATTAGGTTGTAAATAAATGTGCAACTTTGTGAACTATAACAATTTTTCACTATAATGATAATAAGAAGAAAAATTATCAATTTGAAAAAAAAAAACCGAAATCAAAAAACCCATCCGCACCGAACCGTAGGTGTGGTTTGGTTTGCGGTTTGGCCTCTTGAATAGTAAAAAACCGAACCGAACCGAACCAAAGTATAACATTGGTTTGGTTCGCGGTTTGAGGTATAAACCGAACCGAAATGGACCGGAGCCAGCCCTAATTATAGTTATCTAGTGATCACTATCACTTTAGTGGCAACAATACTAACTTGATCTATTACCACTGAAGCCCTTAGTCTACTCACTAACAAACTGAACAGAAGGACATAATTGAGCCTTCTAACTTTTCACAATACTGATTCGAATCACTATAGAATGATGTACACAGTAAGGAATATGATACTATGACAACATGAGTTCTGATATTGAATCTGAACACTATACTAGAATTTGCAGCATAAGAAATATAATAATTAACCCTGAAAACTCTATTCTTTTCACCAGCCATCAAAGTCAACCATCAAGTCAACTGTGAATAGTAAAAGTCAACAGTCAAAGTCAACTAATGAAATAGTAAAAGTCAACGGTCAAGTCAACTGATGAATTGTCAAAGTCAACTAGTAAAATAGTAAAAGTCAACCATAAAAAGTAAACATTAAAAGTAAAACAGTAAAGGTAAAAGTAAAACAGTAAATGTAATTAGTAAATTTGTCAGGGGTAATTTGGTAACTCTACCCCTTGGTAAAACTGTAAAAGTAAAACTGACGCTGTAACAACCAGAGTTTTTACCGCGTCGGTTCCCGATCGACTGTGTCGTCGGAAAAGCTTTGTTTTCCGGCCAAATCGAGCCCCTAGGCCTGTCTTTTCTCCTTCTACATAACCTAAACTATCTAGCAACATCAAAATCACAAGAAATGGTCAAGTTTTTATACCTCGAAGATTTTCTCTGGGTTTTCTGACATACCTCCTCCAGTGGAGCTTCGCCGACCTCCTCCTTTCTCCTAGACAGCTCTTGGTGGTGCCTGGAAGCTTCCTTGCTCATCAAATGGACTGGATCGACTCGATCTCTTTTGCACAGTGCTTTCTCCTCTTCTCCTTGCTGATGGGCGACGCTGGCGTCGCTGGTGGCCGGAGCTAGGTCGCCGAGGCAATGCGAGGCCGATGGTGATGGCGGTGAGCGTCGACGCGCGCCTAGAGTGGAGCAGCTGAGCTGCTGTTGAGAGAGAGAGAGTTTCTATTGAAATGGAAGGGAACAGAAGAGGAAAAAGGGAGAAAGGAGAAAGAAGAAAAAAAAGGAAATGTGGAGGAGAAAGTGGAAAGGATAAGAGGATAAGGAGAGAGTGGGTTTTTAAAGAAAAACCAACGGTCACGATTTGACGATCAAATCAACGGTCACGATTCAATCACACTTTCAAAATGATTTTAAACCAAATTCATTTAAAAAAACAACCGAACGTCAAATTAAATCATAAAAATTGTACGAAAAAAACGTGAAGTGCCCGAAAATATTCTGTAAATACTTCCACGCATATGACGACGTGTGTCCTAACGTAAAAGCGTTAGACAAAATTTACGACGTACCTAAAAGTAACCGGAATTAGACCTTAAATGTGTCGGAAAATTAAATAAAATAATCGGGGTCTCACACTCTACCCCCCTTAAATTGAATTTCGTCCTCGAAATTTACCTGACATCAAAAGAGGTGCGGATGAGCCTGCCGTATGACTGACTCAAGCTCCCAAGTAGCTCTTCCTCACCATGATGATCTCACTGCACTTTTACAACTGAAACCTTACGGTTCCTGAGCTTCCTCAAGTCACGATCCAAGATGCGGTACGACCTCTTCTCGTAAGAAGCATCACTACGCAGCTGTACATCTGTCCAAACAATATTATGTAGGGCTCCCGATGGGCTTTTCCGTAACTGTGAGACGTGGAACACGTCATGTATATGCTGCAGTCGTGGTGGCAGGTGAATCCGATAGCAACAGATTCAACTCTCTGAGCTATCTAGAAGGGCCCTACAAACCTTGGGGCCAACTTTCCCTTAACCCCAAATCGTCTAACTCCCTTGCGGGGACTGACTTTCCAGTACACAAAGTCTCCCACTGCAAACTCAAGGGGTGTTCGGCGTGTATCTGCATATGACTTGCTCCTACTTTGGGCTGCCCTAAGCCTCTCCTAGACAATCAGAAGTTTCTCTGAAGTCTCCTGTATCACATCAGGACCAAGTAAAACATTGTCCTCTCTGTCCAACCAGCACGTAGGGGACCTACATAGTCGACCATAAAGTGCCTTAAATGGAGCCATACCAATGCTACGGTGGTAGCTATTATTATATGCAAACTCTGCAAGTGACAAACACTCATGCCACTTTTCACCAAAATGAACTATGCATGCTCGAAACATGTCCTCCAAGGTACGAATCGTACGCTCGGACTGTCCATCTGTCTAAGGATGATAAGCTGAACTAAAATGTAACTCAGTGCCTAACTTTTTCTGCAATGACTTCCAGAGCTTGGAAGTGAAACGTGGGTCACGGTCTGAGATGATGCTCTTCGGTATCCCATGAAGTCTGATCACCTCACTAATGTACAAATCTGTGAAATACTGAGTAGGCGAGTTCATCTTGACTGGTAGAAAGTGTGCAGATTTCGTCAATTTATCAACTATCACCCATATCTCATCATGACTTTCCTGTGAACAGGGTAGGCCGGTGACCAAATCCATGGTGATGTGGTCCCACTTCCACTGTGGAACTGCTAAAGGCTCAAGAAGTCCTGTTGGATGCCTGTTCTCTGCCTTTACTTGCTTGCACACACCACATCTAGCTACATACTCTCTAATGCTCTGTTTCATGCCTTTCCATCAAAACTAGCGCTTCATGTCCTGATACATCTTTGTAGTTCCAAGATGCATGGCTAAACTGATCCGGTGTGACTCGTCCAACACAAGTCTCTGAATGTAATCATCACTAGGGACAAAGACACGTCCCTTATATCTGATAAGTCCATCACCACTGACACTCCACTTGTTATCGACTTCACCTGAATAAACCTGGGCTCGAAGCAAGTGACTCTCTGGATCATTCCACTGACACTCTCCCACCTGCTGAAGGATGTGGGGCCTGAATGACACACTATCCAAGAATCCATAAGAATCCCCGAATTGCACATCCAAATCATAGTCCTCCAGTGTCTCTAAAGCTTCCATGCGAGAAATAAAAATACTCACAAGCTCATACCTCGGCTTTCTGCTCAAAGCATTGGCAACAACATTTCCTTTGTCTGGATGGTATTAGAGTGAACTCATAATCTGTAAGATACTCCATCCATCTCTGTTGTCGTAGATTAAGATCACGTTGAGTGAAGATGTACTGTAAACTCTTGTGATCCGTGTAGATCTCAAAGGTGGCTCCGTAAAGATAACACCTCCAGACCTTCAAAGCATGAACAACAACGGCCAACTCCAAATCATGAGTCAGATAATTCTTCTCATGTGGCTTCAACTGTCTGGAGCCTTAACACACCACCACTCCGCCATTCTGCATAAGCACACAACCCAAACCAGTCCCTGAAGTGTCCGTGTATACTTGGTACGGATCCACACTGTTGGGGAGAACGAGGACTGGGGCGGTAGTCAAACGGCTCTTCAATTATGCAAAGGCCTCTTCACACGCGTCACTCCACTCAAACTTGACTCCTTTCTTTGTCAAGTTGGTTAGTGGCGTGGCAATCTTTAAGAAGTCCTGTACAAATTGGCGGTAGTATCCAGCTAGACCAAGAAAACTCCTCACTTCTGTAACATTACGAGGATGTTCCCAACCTAGAACTGCCTCGATCTTCGTCGGATCCACTGATAACCATGAAGCTGAGACTACATGTCCAAGAAACTGCACCTCGGAAAGCCAAAACTTGCACTTTGACTTTTTAACGTAAAGCTGGTGATTCCACAAAGTCTGTAGAATGGTGCGAAGATGATACTCGTGCTATGCTTGTGTCTTGGAGTAGACTAAAATGTCGTAGATGAACACGATCACAAATTGATCCAGATAAGGTCTGAAGACTCTGTTCATGAGATCCATGAAAGCTGCTGGGGCATTCGTCAATCCTAATGACATGACAAGAAACTAGAAGTGCCTGTAGCATGTACGAAAAGCTATCTTCTCTATGTCACCATCTCATACTCGAAGCTGATGATAACCAGACCTCAGATCAATCTTAAAAAAGAACTTAGCTCTTGCAAGCTGATCGAACAAATCATCGATTCTCGAAAGTGGATACTTATTCTTCACAGTGACACTGTTCAACTTCCGATAATCTATACAGAGTCGAAGGGTTCCATCATGCTTTCTGACAAAAAACACTGGTGCTCCCCACGGTGATGAACTATGCCTGATAAAACTCTTGCTCATAAGATCCTCCAACTGTAGCTTCAACTCTTGCAACTCTACTGGGGCCATACGGTAAGGTGAAATCGAAATCGGCATGGCTCCTAGGACCAAGTCGATCCGAAACTCTACCTCACGGTGTGGCGGTAAACCAGGTAAATCTTCAGGAAACACTCCGGGATACTCATCAACTACCAGAATGTATCTGTCACCACTAAATCCACCTGTCTCCTTTGTCGATCTCACGATACTGTAGCAAGTCAAAGTCCCCCTTCCACGAAAACATGGTCGCAAGAGTGAACTCGGTTGTGTGAGTCGCTCATCCATCCTGATCACCATAACTTTATCCTTGCCTGGAGTTCTCACTGTAACTGTTCTCTTCTCACAATCAATGAGGGCTCGATACTTCTCCAGCCAATCCATACCAAGGATCAAATCATACCCTTTAATATCTAGCGGGTATACATCTGGTGGTGGTGGTGGAATTTAGGGGTGGTGATTTTGGTTTTTTGGGGGCTTGAGGCAGTGGTGGTGGTGGGACGGTGGTGACGGTGGTTGTGGTAGAGCATTAGCTGTGGTGGTGGTGGGTTTTAGACAAAAAAAATATCTAAATATAAATTATTGAAAAAATTATTAATTTTCTTAAAATAAAAATATTTTAATCGACGGAATAATTTTCGTCGGCTATGTTAATATTCTCTTAGTCGAAAGACTTTTTGTCGACTAAAATTCGTTGTCTAAGAGATGTCTTAGCCGACGGAAGTTCTTAATTTTGTCGGCTATTGTCTTATCAGACGCGTCTTAGCCGACAGAGCATAGTCAACGGACTTTTCATCGACTAAGATCTTAGCCGACAGAAAATTGTTCTTAGCTGACGATTAAATTCTGTCGGCTAAGAGCAAAATTCCAGTAGTGTACTAAAAGCATCTCCAACAGTTCTTTTATAATTTCTCTATTATACGAAGGGAAATCACAAAATCTCTATAAAGAAAAGAGGTCAACTCCAACAGCTCTTCTATTTTACTCTACTAAATTAAATGTTTTTCTATATAATTTAATGAACCTATATAATTATTATATATTTATTTAAATCAAAATTACATGTTACATGCTTAATATTCTCAATCTTCCACTAGAGAGATATAATGACATTTTTTATTCTATTTTTAGGAGAGAGAGTGGACATAGAGTGAATTTTAAAAAGTAAACAATAATTTTAGAGATTTATCCATGAAATATACAAATTTTGAGAATTAAATATATATATATATATATATATAGAGATATATATATATAGAGAGAGAGAGAATGTCTTTCTCTCTTTGTCGTTTTTCTGTTATAGATGATGTTTTACATGAGCTGTTGGAGCCGAAAAGTCAAAAACTGATGTTTTATCTCTAAAATAAAAATAATTCTACTTTTACATTAGCTATTAAATATAAGAAAAGATTAATTTCACTAGACCAAACAGCGATTAATTTCAGTATTCCTTTTATATTACGAATTTGTATTCCTATTCCTTTATAATTACAAATTTCTTCATTCATCTATATATTAGTGAGGCTGGGGAATCACCCTTTCTTCAAATCCTCCAAATTACGCGATTCAGTCTTCAATGGCAACAGTTGCATCTCTTTTAGCCAACCCAGTTTTCTTGAGGAATCCTCGCCCAAAATTCATCGCATCAAGCGCCGGTCGCCATGCGTCTATTTCTTTTTCTTCTGCTCCTAAATTCAAAGTCGACTTGAAACTCAAAAGTTTCCTCTCTACAGCAGAGAACAACCGCTACTGCTCAACCATCACCACTACCGACTCATTAATAGTATCAATGAGGCATACTGCTTCTATGTGTAAAACTCCTCCTCATGCTATTAATCACCATGGTATTAAAAAACCACTCGGACGGGTCGGCGGCGAGTGGTCGACGGCGTACCCGTACGACCCTCAGTCAGTTAACCCTAGAGACTCGCCTTGGCAATTGGTGCCTGGATACATCCTTCTATATCTATTTCTCGCAGCTGCTCTATGTTGTGTCTTGCCTGATTGGTGTAAGAGTCCAGGCGTTCAACTCTTGGCAGGATTGATGGCTATCAATTTTTGGTTATGTGGAGTAGTTAGTGTTGTCAAGCTCCAGGTATGTCTATACTGCTCCCTCATGCTAGCTTCACCAAAATATTGATATTGATATTGAAATTAAATCCTCTATATATTTCTATTTAATATTTGATCAAGTATTGAATTGATGGTAAAAATCTCTCTAAAGGTTTCTTTCTCCGGCAAGGGGCGACAAACCTTAGGATTCGATCTGAACCAAATTGCTGAGAGTGCAGATACTTCTACCTATAAGGGTTTGGGCTATGTTTTGAACGGTAATTAATTCAACTTTTATTTTAAGTTCTTAGGTATTTACTCTATATATTCTGATTGGCATTTTGTTACAGAAACAATTGTAGCTTTGCTCCGGCATCATGAATATCGCAATTCAAGTTCCATATCTGTAAGTATAATATATGCCCTAACCATTCACTTTTCACTATGATAAGAGAGAGCTTGCATGTTTGCTAGCAGGGCAGATATGTAGGTAGCTATTGTTATTGTGGATTCAAAGGATCAGACAATATTACTAGATGCAGTAGATACGGTGGGATTGATTATAACGTTTAGCTTACTAGCTTGTCCATTCTTTGTATTCATGCAGGTGGTTCCAAAGTTCGGTAGAGAAGCAGCACAAGTATATGTTGATCAAATTTGTATGGAAGAAAGGCTCAAGAACAAAGAGACACTCGTTAATGTAAACAATATAAAACTGCAAAGCCCAACAAACCAAGAATCAGAGCTAAATAATGATGATATAATGGTACGTATATGCTGGTTAACGGCAAATCTTACACTTACATTTGATGATTGAGTTAACTAATCCAATTAACAAGGATTGTTTTAGCTTTGTGGAATAGAAGATTTCCATGCCTAATTTGATTTTCATTGCATTTCGAATATCAGGTTACATTATTTGTGGGTGCTAAAGGAATACTCAAGTTTACATTATCTGACAAATATGACTTCAAGAAAGTGTTGCAAGAACTCAGGACCGTTGGTTCCTCCAACAACATAACAGTAAGAACTTACTATTTCTGTCAATTAATCTTCTTTTTACGGATATATTAGCAGATAGTTCCTTATCAGATAGTTCCTCACTGATACTGTTTTTCTCCTATTACAGGCAGTACAGGTGTTATGGACTCCTCAGATATCTCCATGTTCGGCCCCCAGTGATGAAGTTTCTTCCTAATGAAGGGTTTGCGAAATCTCTTTGGTTTTGAGAGTGAATGTCTATTCAATTTCTTATAAGTGTGCGCATGTATGGATGAGAATGTGCTAAGCATGCATTATGGTGATGAACGGTTTGATTACCGGTCTCTTTTTTTTCTTTTTTCATGTTGCTGCTTAATTTACGTTATTGACAAACCTATGCCAATAACAGAGTTTGGACGAATGCTTTGGTAGGAGCTCATACGATTGCTACTACTATGTTTAGGGTTAGGGCTGAATATCAAAGTGAATTTAGCTAAAGTATGCCATCGCAAGTTCAAAAAATGATGTATACGGACACCATCACAATATACTAGTCAGTTACTCACATAACACCATGATTAAAGCAGGAAGACAGACACCAAACCCAGTAAAAATAAGCTTTAACCCATGTCATCGAAGGGAAAGTGTTTCAACCAGTTTTATTCCAGTGATAAAAATTTATACGATATTGTACTGTACTCAAAGAAACTGTTCACATTTGTAAGTTACAGATTTAATTTGACCACTGCAATCCAAATAGCGGTTAAAAACAAGAACAGAACAGAAAAACAGCAGTCGACAAATTCCAATAGAACGATCAAATTCATATTAACTTAATAACACGGAAGACATTAACTGCTTCAATAACTAGCTTCCTAAGCAAGTTCCACACAAGAACAAGTCCCGAGCCTATGAGATCAAAATTATCTTCTATTTATTGAGTTAACCAACAGTAAACTGTAAGCCAACCTTGTCACGCAAATCCAAAACGGGAGGAAAAACATACAGAAACCTACGTATTTACTGCAGCTGTGCAACTACCTTCAATTCGTTTTTCAAATAGGACAACAAATAATCAACAGTAACATGCGACAGTGATATAAATTCAATTCAAACAGTTATAAGTGCCGGTATTATAAATCAAAATACAAAACTAGCAATACAAATGCAACACTGATCTGAGAAAAAAATCCAAGGGCGACACAAAAAAATAAGTGTGGAAAACGAAAAGTTCGAGATGCAATAAGCCATAACACCAAAGAGTTAGATGCTGAAAGAAAGTGAAAACATGCAAGTACTACAAAATTGCAACTCACCATCTATCACATTCCTCTGTGAACCATAATTCAACACCGTCCTGAAGCCATCAGCATTTGCAGCCTCCTCATAGATGGTAGTCCCTTGAGTGACAGTTGAGGGCAGGCAAATTGCCCAGAACTCCATCAGCAGCTTCTGAGTCTCCCACACCTAAAATTAACAGTGAACAGAAGTTGGGAATCATTAAAGTGAAACATACCTGTAATATTTTCAGTTGATCTCCCTTTTCTAAATGAATACACTGATGCTACCCCACTACTTGTAATCTTTCCTTTCCATATATCACTAAGGATAGCCAATTAGCATCAAATATGAATCAGTCAGAACAATTAAAGGCATCCGTCAATCAGACTTCCCAAGATGATGCAAAAATTCCTAATTCTTACCTCCTCATCGGCATCAGGGGCATGAAAAGCCAACGGTTCAACAAAATCAACTTGAGTTAGTTCAGGGGCGACTCCTCCATCTCATCCGGCATGGTTTCAAAAGATAGTTCAGGCTTTCACTGCCAATCCAGAAGCTTTCCCCTCGGGTAGCAAAAACCATCAGCTAAGAGCCTTGATTTCCCAGGGAAACTTTTCATTTTTTCCTGAAAGAGCAGAGCCAATAGTGACTGTGGATCTCCCAACACCACTAGATCTTCCTCGCCTGGGTAAATCCCATATTTGAACCCTCCATCCGTCCTTTTTCTATTCCAAATCCAGGTGCAGTACGGTAGTGTGGCCTCCATTTAACCAGAGAATCTGACTCACACTCAGCAGCTGAACGGTTATTACCTCCAGATTTTTCTGCAAGTTCATCAAAACAACCAAGGTTTAGAAACTCCTAAATAGGAAAACGGCAAAAAGCTGTGCGACTACGCGTTGTGATTGTGAATTTTGTTATACAACGAGCATAGGCACTAAGAAACACACCAGGTCCTTCAAAGATCTGCTCCTAAGAAGTAAGCTCCCTGCTGCAAAGTAATTTACCAACTCTTTCCAAGGGCGACCACGGCTCGGCTAGCCAAAGTAGAAACAGAAAGGGAAGCAATGTATGTAAAACCATGCAGAATAGTGTCATATTTATGATTTTAATGTGTGTAGAGTGTTGCTATTAGAACTGATGTAGAACGAAAGGGTCGCTTTCCGACGAAAAATAAAGATTGGAGAACCGTTTGATCGTAGCAAATTATTTACGGACATCTAAGTTCGTTGGGTTTCTAGAAGACTGTTTTAATTATTTTCGAGTTTTATTTTTATTATTTTGTTTTGTTTTATTTTAATTAATTTGTTTTGGACTTTATTTTATTTTAATCCATGAGCTTTTAGGTTTCATTGTTAGTTGCTCTAGGGTTTGTTTGCTCCTATATAAAGAGGCTTTATTAGTTGTATTTGATAACTTTGATTTTATATAAAAAAACCCTTTGAGTTTATCTCAATTCCTGATGGATTCAAGAACTTCTCGTGGATTCGTGTTCAAAAACAAATTGGTGGATTCCAATCTCCTATCCCTTTATATTCCGCTGCATCAATTGGTAATCAGAGTCTGGTGGATTCCTAGTGAGTGGTCTATCGATCGATTCAGAAGCAAAAAAACAGTATCGAAAAAAAACACAAGCGCCGCCGATCAGGATTTGCCGACCCGGTGAAGCAACTCGAGCCGCGGCAACTGCCCTGCGCCTCCAGCCAACCCCAGCCTTAACCCGCATCACAACCCTGCCGAGTCTGCCTCCCGCTCGACCTCTCCAGCCCGACGTCACCACCAAGCCTCGTCGCCGCTGCCACCAAGCAACAACGCCCCAGCGCCTCTCCAGCCCAAACCGCCCCGACTAGCAGAACCTCATCTCCTTTCCACCTCCGCACGTGCAACAGAAACTCAGCCAAGCCGAGAATCTGCTTAATTCGGAACCCAGGAAAACTGGGTTTTCAGCAGTAGACCCTACCTGATTTTTTGACTCGACCCGGTGGTTTGAGCCCACCCGTTAACCCGAAGAAAACCTGCCCGACCCGACCCAATAACGGTAACTACTAACCTGACCCGGTAAACGTTGACCTTACCTGACCCGGTAATCATCGACCCGACCCGACCCAAGACATCAAACCGACCTGGAACACAGACCCGACCCGCCCCAAACAAAAAAAAAGAAGAAGAAGAAGAAGAAGAGATAAAAAAGAAGCTAGCATGGAACGTTGGATATTTACCTCACCGGATTAAAACTACTTCAGAACGTGTTTCATCAAAAATAAGGTATGGTCAACAATAATTGATAGTGATCTACATGAGAATTTTGTTGCAAGGTTGTTCATTCTCTTCAATTACCGACAGTGAAGTTGAGCAATCCATTTTGGATTGATGATTATGCACATGTGACAGAGATTTGTAAAGTTCTAATCTTCATAGGAGAATTTTATAATGATGAGGTTACTTGTCATGTCATTGATATGGATAATAGTGATGTGTTTTTTGGAAAACCATGGCATGAAAGAGTCAACGATTGTTATTGCGAAGATAAGACATATCTATTCATGGAGGAGTTGAAAAAAATTACAATCAAGCCTGCAAAACATGAAGTGCGTGAAAAGAATGTTGAAGAAATCACTTTGCAAATTAAAGAATAATTTGTTCGTGTTGACTCGGTTATCAGTATTAAAGAAATCTTGCCTCATATGACTCTTTCAAAACCAAAGGTCATTCTAGAATGCAATTTTAGAAATCAAGAAGACTCCTCCCAAGTTGCAATTGACGAACTCATCTATGATGTTGAATTCATGATTGTGTCTTCAGAGTTTGCAGAGTCTTCCACTTCTAAACCACAAGTTTAATTATTAGATTTATTATTGAGTTTGTTTTCTACAAATTATTCTTCTTTATTGAAGATGAACTCAATGTCGAGTTCTTTTGAAGTGGAGGAGACTGATGTAGAACGAATGAGGTCGCTTTCTGACGAAAAATAAAGATTTGAGAACCGTTTGATCGTGGTAAATTATTTACTGACATCTAAGTTCGTTGGGCTTCGAAGACTGATTTAAATTCTAGAAGATTGTTTTAATTATTTTTGAGTTTTATTTTTATTATTTTGTTTTGTTTTGGACTTTATTTTAATTCATGGGCTTTTAGGTTTCATTGTTAGTTGGCTTAAGGTTTGTTTGCTCCTATATAAAGAGGTTTTATCACTTGTATTTGATAACTTTGATTTTACAAAAAAAAACCCTTTGAGTTTATCTCAATTCCTGGTGGATTCCAGAACCTCTCGTGGATTTCAGATCAAAAACAGATTGGTGAATTCCAATCTCCTATCCATTTATATTCCACTGCACTAAGCTAAGTTAAAAAGTCCAGATTTGGGAACTCTTGATAAAGAAAACGTTCGCATCTTAACTCAAGAATCATCAAAGGGAAGTTTACAACCTAAATAAAAAAGCGAAGACGCAAAGGACACATGATTACAAAATAGGGACAATAAGCATCAGATGACTACCTCAATGGCAAGATTCAACCAAGGATAAGTGGATACTAATCCATGTTCAAGTACATTTCTCAAATCAAATGAAATAGAACAGCAGTGATATTGAAACATGAACAAAACATAGATGTCGTTCCCATACACAAAATTCTTTAAGCTCAAAATTCATTTTGTAAGCAATGAAAGATTCCATGTATTGTAAGCAATGAAAGATTACATGTATTGTAACCAATTCACATTCTCTACCATCTCAATTCACAGTTTCTACAGATGTCAAATTCTCTACTCCCCAATTTCACAATTCAATCTCCTACCGAATCCTCAATTCACATTGCCTACCCCTTCACATTTGCTAAGCATCGCACAATTCAATCTCCTACCCAACCCACTTCACATTTGCTAAACATCTCACATTATCTACTACTCCTCTCACTTTTCTCATTTCTTAAAGAAAAAATCAAGATAAGACTAAGACTGACTCACAGCAGAATCACCACCCACCACCATTGTTGTTGCCCTCAGATGAAGATGACTCAGCTCTCCTCATCCTCCTTGAACCATCCCAAATAGACCTGCGCAAGATGATGCCACATAGTCACCAAAGCCATGGAGACGAGCACGTGCGCCATCACCATCTTCACAATCACCGGGTGCCCAAAAATGACCTCCGCCAGAACCTTGGGTGTGCCAACCGTCTCGATCGTATCTTTGACATCAAATTCCACCTGAAGCCGGATTTTTTTGGTTCCGATCACCGGAGTCGGCGCCGGAACAGCCTCCATGCTTACCGCGCCGGTCTTCAGTTGTTGTTTCCCCATCAGAGCCGACCCCAATCCCTGAAAGGTGACCTTCCCTCCTTCGCCGGTCACACCTTTCACGAAACCTCCGATCATCTCTCTCACTATCGCACCCGAATCCATCTTCTCTCTTCTTGGTCTCTCTTTCTTCTTCGTCTCACTCTGTAACTAACTTCTCTGTTTCTGTTTTGGGTGTGGGGTCGAGAAATGGGTTTATGAAGTGTATGGGATGATGTGCCACATGGGTTTAATGCGTCACTCAAGTCTCGTTAAGTATCCCTCAGGTTGTTAAGTTGTCGAATATTAGGGAGGGGATCCTATTCAGTATTATATAACTGCATCATTTCTAAAAAAATTTAGTCAAAATCGGTAATTGTTAAGGAATTGAAATAGATTAAATCAATAAATTGTTTAAATATGTCAAACAAGAATCGTTTAATTTTATAATATGTGAATCACATTTATATATGTATTAACGATTTTCAATTTGTATGAAAATTTGTAAAGATGATCTACTCATATATATCTACAAACTAGACGGTCGAAATGTTAATATGTGATCGAAAATAGGGTGAAACGAAAAAGTCTTCAACTAGTACTCAACAAGAAGGTTCTTAATAGAACCCCTCTCATCTCTATTAATCGTTAAGTTTGTCGAATTTGACCACAAGTATCGAGTGTCCTTAAGCGACTCAAGTATCCGTTAATCATTAAATTGTCGAATTTGACCACCAGTATAAAGTGTCCTTAAATGACACCTACTTAAAAGGTTAATATAAAGTAATTGTAAATTGATATTGTCAGGTATAGGATTCAACTACACTCTATTTAAGATTGATTGGTGAAAAAATTAGCCGAAACGTTCAAGTGCGTTGAAGGTCAACATTTGGTCAAACCCTTTCAATAAATGTCAATCCTGGTCAAACATAGAAATGTTGGTCAATTCTAGGTCAAACCAAGTCAACTCTTGATCAAACTAAGAAAGATCGAGTCAATTGTTAGCCCAAGGTTTTGCACTGGCCGATTGACTGTAACTCTTCTTCAAACTCATAGTTGGAGACAAGACGTGGTCCACTTGGAGGAGTGGTGGAGATGAGCATCATATGGAGTGTACGTAAGGAACAACGATTCAAGGTACAAAGAGCTAACCCTCAAGTGTTAGTGGTTTTCTTCCCAAAAGATATATGTTTGTATGTTTATGGTCGACGTACGTCTGGGGTATATTTTCCTGTCTTAATTATTTGCATTTGTTTACGAAAACCCTAAAGCTAGACACTTGTATGTCGAGCTCGTGTCGCTTTTAATAGCTTATGTAACGGGTCATTTGATAGTGAGTTTCATATGTCACATTCCTTTAAATAGACACTCTCACTACCTTGAGTCAAAATGACTTCCGTCTATGATCGGTAGTTGATTGTGTGATGGAAAGACTTTTGACTGCTTTAACTCTTGGTATGCAGACCATGTGTATGCATTGCATATTATTTTTAAAAAACCTCAAAAGAAAGTGTTTTTGGTTGCGGTGGGTTGGTCTCTATTAAGCATGCGAGGGCAACGTTCACCTTTACATTAGATTGATTACGATACCTTTTACCAGCACATGATAGATAGGGAGGTAGTTGGTTGGTGATGTGGAGTCTATAATTGTCCTCACCTCTTCTAGGTGAAGACATTCCTATTTTGAGTCTTTGCTTTTCTTTATTTTTTAAGAAAATTGTTAAATTAGTGTCTGAATTTTACTCTACTATTAACTTTCGTATCTCATCTTTTTCACATATCAAAATCATATCTGAAGTTTCAATCCTAACCCAATTTCGATACCTAGACAGTTAACACCGTTAACTCCGTTAATAATCTATGGGCAAAATTGTTCTTTCCCGTTCACTTTTTTTGGCAAACGTTCACTTTCTTAGTCACTCCTCTGAAGCTGTTCATAGAGAACCAGGCCTTCATTGCAGCATTGTTGATTTCATCTGTTACAAGATGGAAGACAACCTTCTTTGAATCGTTGGAACTTAGAGCTGTTGAATTGACCACAACTGAAGTTGCCAAAATGTTGTCAGAAAATACACAGAAATGATAGAGATTATTATCCTTTACTTTCATTTCTATTTTTCTGTCCTTGAGTTTCCTCTGCAGATTTGGGTGCCTGAACCATTCACTAGTCAGCAGAATATCAAGACAGTAAAGGCTCTTAGGGATCTCCTCAGCAGCTATTTGTCCATATTTGGAACTTTTCTCACTCACAGAGCTCATCTGTTCTTCCAGAGATTGGATTTTGGCTTTAAGTCTCATAATCATGGTTGCACTATCATAATGGAGCTGCTGCGCTTGGTACAGTACAAGTGTCATATCACAGATTGCAGTTTCTGATTCTCTTGTCGTCAATGGTCTCCTTGTCGCAGCATTTGACAGCAAAATCTGTGAGTTGCAGATCTGGGCACTTAACTCCCAAGCAAACTGAAGGTTGTTGCTCTCTTTGGCAATCACAACAAAAGCCTTTGCCAGAGCTATTTGGTCAGTGATCTGCCTGACAACTGAGTTGGGGCTCAACATCTCTTCAGTAATGTTCAGACCTTTCATAACTCTATCATGCCTATATCTCTGCACAAGAAAAAGCACATGTATCTTGAATACACAAAAAAGCGAACACCTATACAGAAAGAAAGCACATGTATCGTTTCATCTCTACTCTTAGACCTACGCGACTTTGTTTTCCCTGCATCGACCATCCACGACCTCCAGAATTCCAGATCCCATGAGTGTGTTCCGATCGAGTGATCGGCCAAGATGAAAGTCGGAGGCTGGCAGACGATTGGGTTCGACTCTTCCCAACAGAGATTGAATAAATTTTGATTTTGGATCCTAGTGTTGTGTGGTTGGAAGAGAAGAGGAGACTATTGTTTGGAAGAGAAATTTTGCAGAGAGATCTGCAAATAAGAAAGTGAACGTTTGCCAAAGAAAGTGAACAAGAAAAGACAATTTTGCCCCTAGTTTGTTAACGGTGTTAACTGTCTCAGGTACCGAAATTGGGTTAGGGTTGAAACTTCAGATATGATTTTGATATGTGGAAAATATGAGATACGAAATTTAATAGTGGAGTAAAGTTGAGACACTGTTTTAGCAGTTTTCTTTATTCTCTCGGTTGTTGTTCTGTTTTAATGTGTTAGTTACCTTATGTTTTGTAACTCTGATTTGTACTGGCGATGCATTTAAAATGATTTCCTTCTCAGGATTAAAAATATATTTAAAGCGAAAAATTATTCTCAACCTCGTGGTTATATGTTAGCGGGTTGTCTGTTTCTCGTCTCCTTTAGATCGTTTTAACCATCGGGACGTTACATTTTCATTATTCTTTTTATTATAATTTAAATGCATAATTGTGCTACAATAATGTGAGTCAAACTCTCATTTACTAAGATGAAATTAATGCCATTAAATCAAACGGTGTTGGATTTCAGTATTTCTTTTATATTAGGAAGGGATAGGATCTATTGAGGATCTTATTGCTGAGGGTTTTTTTCTTAATAGTTTATTACACCCATTTTTCAATCATATTTTTTCATCTCAACCGTTCAGTTTATAGATCTATATAAGTTGAGCACTTCTACAAATTTTCAGCCAAATTAGTGATCGTTAAAGCATCAAAATAAATCAAATCAATGGATAGTTCAAATATGTCAAACATGAACCGTTCAAGTTTATAATCGGTAGATCACATTTATGAATGTCTTAACGATTTTTAATTTGTATGCAAATTTTTATGGATGATCTTCTCATATATATCTACAAACTTGACAGTCAAAATGTGAATATATAATCGAAAATAGAATGAAACAAAAAAGTATGATGACCTTAATAGAACCCTCCCATATTACGAATTCCTATTCCTTTATAATTACAAATTTCTTCATTCATCTATATATATATATATATTAGTGAGGCTTCGGGAATCACCGTTTCTTCAAATCCTCCAACTTACGCGATTCTGTCTTCAATGGCGTCAGTTGCATCTCTTGTAGCCAACCCAGTTTTCTTGCGCAATCCTCGCCCAAAATTCAACCCAGCAAAACCGACCGCCGGTCGCCATGCGTGTGTTTCTTTATCTTCTTCTTCTGCTCCTAAATTAAACGTCGACGTGAAACTCAAAAGCTTCTTCTCTACGGTAGAGAACAACCAGTACTGCTCAACCATTACCACTACCGACTCATCAATAGTATCAATGAGGCCTGCTTCTCAATCAAAAAAAATAACGAGGCCTGTCTCTATGTGTAAAACGCCTAATGCCATTAAAGAACACCTTGGTATTGGAAAACCACTCGGACGGGTCGGCGGCAAGTGGTCGACGGCGTATCCGTATGACCCTAAGTCGGATAACCCTAGCGAGTCGCCTTGGCCATTGGTGCCTGGATGCATCCTTATACTTCTATTCCTCGCAGCTGCTGTCAGGCCTTATTTGCCTATTTGGTGTATAGGCTTATACCTGATACTCTTGGGAGGTTCGATAGGAACGATTCTTTGGTCCTATGGACTAGTTAGTGTTGTCAAGCTCCAGGTATGTCTATACTGCTCCCTCATGCTAGCTTCACCAAAATATTGATATTGAAATTAATCCTCTATTTCTATTTAATATTTGATCAAGTATTGATTAATTTGATGGTAATATCTCTCTAAAGGTTGGTTTCTCGGGCAAGGGGCGACGAGCCTTAGGACTCGATCTTAACCAAATTGCTGAGAGTGCAGATACTTCTAGCTATAAGGGTTTAAGCTATGTTTTGAACGGTAATTAATTCAACTTTTATTTCAAGTTCTTTGGTATTTACTCTATATATTCTTGTTAATTATTCTGATCGGCATCTGTCACAGAAACAATGGTAGCTTTGCTCCGGCATCATGAATATTACAACTCAAGTTTCGTATCTGTAAGTATAAATTTATAATATAAGCTCCAACTATTCAATTTTCATTATGAGAAGAGAGCTTGTTTGCTAGGGCAGATATGTAGGTACGTAGCTATTGTTTTTGTGGATTCATAGGATCAGACAATATATACATATAGAGAGTGTGTGTGTGTGTGTATTATAACGTGTAGCACTAGCTTAATTACTTGTCCATTCTTTTTATTCATGCAGGTGGTTCCAAAGTGCAGTAGAGAAGCAGCACAAATATATATAGATCAAATTTGTATCGACGAAAGGATTAAGAACAAGGAGACACTCGTTAATGTAAACAACACAAAGTTGCAAAGCCCAACGAGCCAAGAATCAGATAATGATGAGATAATGGTACGTACTAGTTAACTGCAAATCTTACGCTTACATTTGATGATTGAGTTAACTAATCCAACAAGGATTGTTTTAGCTTTGTGGAATAGAAGATTTGCATGCCTAATTTGATTTTCATTGCATTTCGAATATCAGGTTACATTATTTGTGGGTGCTAAGGGAAAGCTCGAGTTGCCTACTATCCATGACAAATATGACTTAAAGAAAGTGTTGCGAAAACTCAGGGCTATTGGTTCCTCCAACGACATAACAGTAAGAAATTATTATTACTGTCAATTACTCTTCTTTTTACGTATGTCTAGTCTCATTGTTTTATTGGTGAAGGGAGGAATAAACTGAAGGTTCCTTTTCAGCTATAGTTCTTCGTAATTGTCATTTTTATTTACCCAACTAATCCTTTTAAATGATATTTTGAGTGTTCAAGCCAGAGAGATAAAGAGGGATGACACAGAGATTCCATTTACTGATCAGATCTGTTTTTCTCCTATTACAGGCAGTAGAGGTGTTATGGACTCCTCAGACATCTCCATGCTCAGCCCCCAATGATGAAGTTTCTTCCTGATGAAGGGTTTGCGAAATCTCTTGGTTTTGAGAGTGGATGCTATTCAATTTCTTAGAAATGTCGTGCGCATGTATAGATGAAGATGTGCCAAGCATATACATTATGGTGTTGTTGAGATAAATCATAAATCTAACATAATGTTGCTTAATCGAGTACCAGTCTTTTTTTTCTTTTTCTTTTTTTCTTGCTGCTTGATTTACACGAGAGAAATTTTATTTGCACATACCTAATTTCTTAATACACATTCTTTGTTTTTGAATAAAATTTTAATGCATTTTTACCCTTTAAACCAACAACGACAACTTATTCACGGATGTTCGATCTGCTTCTGGCGACCCACTTAGCTCCTCCATCACCATAATGAAGCTTCTCTAACTCCGGATGTACTACTCTCACAACGTGACATACAGAAATCTGGGTTGAATAAAATGAGTTTCATAAGAGTACTTTGTAAACAAACTGAGCTTCAATGCTCTTCTAACATAGGTCTTGAATGAAATGAGTTCTCCATCGATAGTAGCCTAAGATCATAGGATAGATAAGACATATACAGTAACATAAGACTGCGACTGGGAATGTTGAGGATGCAAATAGGTGCATGGGCAGGGACTGCACGTTGGTGGTGCTCGATCGATTCACTTTGTTTTGAACCCTTGGCGTACTTAGTTCCATCTTTTTTTCAAGAGAGATGGTCGACATTACATGGAAAAAAATTAAATAAAAAGAAAATTTGGATGTGCATCTATACGTATGAATAAAATTTCTGACCGATTACAGAACCGAATAAAGATAAAAAGAGGGGTAAAAGTAAAAAATTCGAAAAAAAATCTATAAAAATCCCACAAAAGGCTCTCTTGTTGAAGGCTTTTGCAACTCAAAGACCAGTCTCCAAATTCTGATGATGTTTTCACCGAATTCTGAAAGCTTTGTTGCGGTCACCACAATGAAATGAAGGGAAACTCAAGCTAATACCTTCACACAGTTGAATTGGGTACAGCTAATGGTATGAAAGATCAACTCGCAATTTCAAATAAATCTAAACATCTCTTAATTTTGAACAATATACAGATATATATCACCCGACCACTCGTAAACCAAAACCTATTGATCCTACAAAACTTTCTACCATCCTCTGTTCCTACACACTAAGATTCGCAAGTGAAGCCATCTAACCACCTTTCAGTATATCAACCACTATGCGGCCAAAGAATATTCACCCGCAGATGCTTTAAAACGACACTGTTATAAGACTACAACACCAGAGAACTCATAGGATTTATACAGAAACTACAGAAATGGCCTAATCATCAAATCGTTGAATTTCACCCATCATTATACGATTGCTGGTGACTTTAAAATCAAATATAATGAACACAAGAGACAATTGTGACTGAATATTAATTAATATAGACTCACCTCACAAAGGAGGAATTATATACTAATTACAACCGAGCCAAAGTAGGCAAGTATATCTTCCTAAGGTAAGTGATAATCCTAATAATAATAGTAATTACAAAATATTACAGAATATATACAAAAGGAAAGTATGACTCACACCAACACTCCCCCTTAAGTTGGCGCATACAAATCACGAATGCCCAACTTATCAAGTGAGTCATAAAAAGCCTTACTCGAAACTGCTTTAGTCAAAACATCAGCTAACTGTTCTTCAGAGCGAACAAAAGGAAAGGAAATAAGCTTAGAATCAAGCTTCTCTTTGATGAAATGTCTGTCAACCTCAACATGCTTGGTTCTATCATGTTGTACTGGATTATGAGCAATATCAACAGCTGCCTTATTATCACAATATAAATCCATGGATTTCTTTGGTTTAAATCCCAAATCACGAAGTACATTTCTCAACCAAAGTAATTCACAAACTCCATGGGCCATACCTCTATACTCTGCTTCAGCACTCGATCGAGCCACAACTTTTTGCTTCTTACTCCTCCAAGTAACAAGATTACCGCCCACAAAAGTGAAATAACCAGAAGTAAACTTTCTATCTGTAATGCAACCTGCCCAATCTGCATCTGTATAACCACTAATATCCAGATGTTTATTCTTTGAAAACATTAAGCCTTTGCCTGGTGCAGACTTCAAATACCTCAGAATGCGAATCACAGCTTCCATATGGGTTTCACTGGGATTATGCATAAATTGACTCACAACACTCACTGCATATGCAATATCTGGCCGAGTATGTGAGAGATAGATTAACCTGCCAACTAACCTCTGATAACGAGCCCTCTCTGTAGGAATTTGGTCAGGGTACTCAGCTAACTTGTGATTTTGCTCAATAGGAGTATCAGCAGGTTTACAATCTAGCATCCATGTTTCTGTCAACAAATCAAGCACATATTTTCTCTGGCACAAGAAAATTCCTGAACTCCCCCTTGCAACCTCAATTCCCAAAAAATATTTAAGTGAACCAAGGTCTTTCATCTCAAATTCTGATGCAAGTAGACTCTTTAGTCTTTCAATCTCCTCTGAATCATCACCAGTAATTATCATATCATCAACATAAATAATCAAGGCAGTCACCTTACCTGACCGACGTTTCAGAAACAACGTATGATCAGAGTTGCTTTGTTTGTACCCAAAACAACGCATAGCTTGAGAGAACCTTCCAAACCAAGCTCGTGGTGATTGCTTAAGTCCATACAAGGACTTGTTCAACTTACATACAAATCTTCCTTCTGCGTTTGCTTCATATCCTGGTGGTAGATCCATATAAACTTCTTCAGATAACTCTCCATGTAAAAAGGCATTCTTCACATCAAACTGTTGCAAAGGCCAATCTAAATTGGCTGCTAGAGACATCAATACTCGAACTGTATTAATCTTGGCCACTGGAGCAAAAGTTTCCTCATAATCCACGCCATAAGTTTGAGTAAATCCTTTTGCAACAAGTCTTGCTTTATACCTGTTCACCGAACCATCTGCATTGTGTTTGACAGTGAACACCCATCTACACCCAACAGCTCTCTTTCCCTGTGGGGGTGGCACCAACTCCCAAGTATTATTCTTCTCTAAAGCTTCCATCTCCTCATTCATTGCTTGAGTCCATTTGGGATCCTTGAGAGCATCCTGCACTTTACTGGGAACACATACAGAGGATATTTGATTCACAAAAGAAGCATGGGATTCAGACAACCGATGGGTGGACACAAAGTTAGCTATAGCATATTTGGACTTGACATTTAAACTTGGTTCATATTGGCGAGGTGGTTTACCACGAGTAGACCTAGGAGGCAAGACACATATACTATCACCATTACCAAAACTAGAAGAAACATTACTAACCTCAAGATTAGGACTCTCCTCCGGGATTGTCTGGCAAGAGTTATCTATATTTGAGAGGGGTGAAGGGCCTTGATCGATTGCATGTTCTGCCTTGTCGTGCGATCGATCGCTAGGAAGGACGCGATCGCTCGTTGGTGCGCTACTGGATGGTAAGCTACTGGGAGCTTCTGTCTCTTCGGGCGATCGATCGCTAGGACCAATGTGATCGATCGTTGGTGCACCGCTGGAAGCCTCTGCTTCGTCGGGCGATCGATCGTCGTTGTCCTGACGATCGATCGTGGGATCAGAGATTACACGAACAACATTTTCATCCCCAAGTGGCTGAATCACACAAGACTTTTCTTCCAAAAAAGTATGTTTCTCCCCCTGAAGAGAAGGATTTGGAGGAGAAAAATAACAAGCATCTTCATAGAAGGTGACATCCATGGTAACATAAACTTTCTGTGTAGGGGGATGAAAGCACTTGTAGCCCTTCTGATTGACACCATAGCCCACAAAAACACATTTGAGCGCCCTTGCATCAAGTTTGGAACGTTGATTCTTAGGAACATGAACAAATACCACACACCCAAAGACACGAGCAGGAAGATTAGAAAACGAAGGAACCGACACATGATTGGAAAGGACATCATAAGGAGTTTGATTATTGAGAACGGAGGAAGGAAGTCTATTGATGAGATGACAGGCAGTAAGAACTGCATCTCCCCAAAGATACTTGGGCATGTGAGCACTAAACAAAAGAGAACGAGCAATATCAAGAACATGACGATTCTTTCTTTCTGACACCCCATTTTGTTCAGGGGTTTGAGGGCAAGCAGTTTGATGAACAATACCACAAGTTTGGAAGAATTGAGTAAACTGAGAATTAATGAACTCCCCCCCCATTATCAGAACGAAAGACTTTAATATTGGCTCCAAATTGAGTTTGAACAAGAGCAACAAATTTTTGAAAAGCAGAGAAGACTTCATGTTTATGTTTTAACAAAGATACCCAAGTAAGACGGGTATAATCATCAATAAACAAAACGAACCAATGTTTGCCAGAAAAAGTTGACTCGCGGGAAGGTCCCCATACATCAGAATGAATAAGCTCAAAAGGAACAGAACTCCTAGTAGTACTCAAAGGATAACTAGCACGATGACTTTTAGCTAAGACACAAGACTCACAGTGCAACTTAGACTCATCAACGCCCAAAAACAAGGATGGCATCAATTTCTTCATGACGCCAAAGGAAGGATGTCCCAATCTACGATGCCATAACCACAATTCTTCAATTTGATTAGTAACCCCAGTCGAAATCAAAGCTGCTTGGACTGCCTTCTCCGGCTTCATTCCGGCGAACATGCAATCCAGATGAAACAGACGACCCCTTAGATAACCTCTACCGATTATTTCCCTGGTGAGGAGGTCCTGAAAAATCACATACAAAGGAAAAAAGGTTACAGAACATCGAGATTGAATATTGAGCTGAGGCACAGATATGAGATGATGAGACAAATCAGGGACATAAAGAACATCATGTAGTGTTAGAGAAGGGGTGAGACGAACAGACCCTATGCCTAAAACTGGAAAACAATCACCATTGACATTAACAACAGAGGAAATAGTAGGTGGGTTAAGAAAAAGGAAGTAACTACGATCATAGGTCATATGGTCAGATGCTCCAGAATCAATAATCCATGTATTGCTACCAGTAAAGTTAGAAATTTGTAAAGCCACTCCAATCTTACCATTACCACCATGACTTACTAACATGGTACCATTACCATCAACGTCGGTGTGGTCTGGGTCTGTCATAGCATAGTACTCTTGATCTTGAACAAGATGGACAGCAGCCTTTCCCTTGGATTTGTCCTGAGGTCGAGGCTTATTAAAGTAATTAGTTGGAAAGCCAACCAACCTATGACAATTTGCCTTGATGTGACCTGAATTTTTGCAGTAATTACAGATAACATTAGGAGAGAACCCAGGAGAAGGACCTTGAGAAGGAGGACGCAAAACAGGAGGCCGATTGCCTGATAATGGCCGATTGTTGGACGAATTGAAAGGCTTTGAATGAATGGTAAGACCTGCAACTTCAGAGGTAACTCCTCTAATACCCGCCCTTTGAGTTTCATCTTTGCGGATATAAGAAAAAGCTTGCTGCAAACTAGGTGTAGTAGTCCGGCGAAGCAATTCACTCCTTGCATTCTCAAATATAGGATCTAGGCCAGCTAAGAAGACATGAACCCGCATAAGGTCTTGCTCTTCCTTATAAATCTTGATATCATCTGGGCACTTCATGCGACATGGACGCATCTGATCAATATCTTGCCAAATCCCCTTCAATTTTGCAAAATACACAGCAACCTGTCTCCCATCTTGAGTCATCCGAGCTGCTTGAGTACTTAATTCATAAACCTCGGAAAAATCCGTTCCATTGAAGTAGATTTCTTTGAGACTTTCCCAAATTTCTTCAGCTGTATTACATCCCATAATCATTTGTGAAACATCTTCCGTCATAGATTTGTAAAGAATAGAAGTTACCGAACCATTAGCAGTCTTCCACTTCGAATAGTTGTTGGCTTCAATTGGTGGTTCAGGAATCGAACCATCAACATAGCCCACCTTATCAATCCCCCAAAGGTGAGCTTCCATCATCTTCTTCCAGGTTCGATAATTGGTGCCATTAAGCTTGACACCACCATAGCTGCCAGTTGAATCATCTTTAACAGAGACAGAGATTTTGTTGGAGTCATAAGAGCTCTCACCACTATCAACTTTTGTAAGCACAGGTGAGATTTCGGAATCCTTAGTCATGGTAAATATGCAGCGGAAAGGTTAAATAACAAAGATCAAGGGCAACAATGATGCAAGGATCAAAGGACAAGGAACAAAAGGACAAAGGGTGAAGAATCAAAGAACAAAGAGTCAGAGTCCAAGATCGGATCACTGCTCTGATACCAAATCAAATATAATGAACACAAGAGACAATTGTGGCTGAATATTAATTAATATAGATTCACCTCACAAAGGAGGAATTATATACTAATTACAACCGAGCCAAAGTAGGCAAGTATATCTTCCTAAGGTAAGTGATAATCCTAATAATAATAGTAATTACAAAATATTACATAATATATACAAAAGGAAAGTATGACTCACACCAACATTTAAAACCAAGGAGGGCAGGATCAATTTGCCTCCCTTTCTTTCCTTTCTTTTTGCCACTCCGGCCACCTTGCATTGCTTCTGATGACTCTGGATATCCAGCTGTGTGGGTATCCATGGGAGGAGGAATCTTCTTGGTATTACTCTTAAGCATATCAATAAATGACGCTTCTGATACATCAGCATCATTGGCTGATGATGTACGGCGGAATTGCATTTCTTTTTTTGAAGATGCCATAACATCAGAACCTTGGTTTACTGGATTGGCCATTGTGTCTCGCCTTCCCCCTAAGATTCAGACACACATGCTTACTCATCCTCAAACAATTTGATAATTTGATTGATATAACAGCCATACCCCCTCCAACAAAATGCAACCATACCCCTTCAAAAAAAAACTAGAGCTAGAAATAAAATACCATCTGAAGCAGCACTTGAATTTTTCCCTCTTAGAACCAGGTCTGAAGTCAGCTCTGATAATCCTTCTTGAGATGCTGAAGCACTTGGGACAGGAGGCCGTCTCAGTAGAATATTTTCTTGCCCCTTGGATGGGATCGGAACCCTGGGGATTCAGGGGGAAAACAAAATATTACTTCTCCACATGTCCGGACTATAAAATATCTAGGTAATTGAGACGAGGGATAAAGGTTATATATGTATACCGATCCTTGGCAGTTTCTTCAACGAATGAATTACTTCGGCCAATCTTATCACTATAAAAACCAGTGTTCCCACCTGAGAGGGAGCAATTCACATTAACCACAACTCTCACACACACTCTTAAACATAATGCAAGGCACCAAAAGAAAATGACAAAGGGCACACACACTCTTAAACATAATGCAAGGCACCAAAAGAAAATGACAAAGGGCCAATACCTGAAACACCAGAAGAATTCATGCTATGTGAGTTTTTTGACCTCTCATCAAAATTATTTGTTGCCGATAACCCTGCTTGTTCAACCATTCGTTCTTGGGTCTCAAAAGATCGCCCCATATTTATTCCCTCACTTTTGGACCCCCGCTTCCGGCCCTCCAACTCAGAAAGTTCTTTACCTATAGAAGACTTGCTTATCATGTTAGAATGCGTGTAAAGTGACTGGCTCGTTGCATTCATTCCTGCCAGAAATGACTCTCTATCAGCCAATGCTCCAGAATTAGATCTATACATCAATTTCTCATTGCTTTCCACACTGCTGGCTAGCTCTTCCTGTGGGAGTTCACCTGGATTGGAACCAAATGACCCTACACGAAATGAGTTACTTACACCTGCTTCTTGGTCTGCATGGAGATTGTACAGGTGCTTTGAGGAGCTTGATCCAGAGTAGTGACCAGACGGCAGTCTTTTATCAGGGAACATCCCATTGCTCATAGCATTCAACGACTCACTAGGTTGATGGCCAGGTTTTTGATGGAGTAACTCCATTAATAGTCTTTTTGAGTTCTCATCATTAATTCCATCTGACATCCATAAATTTGGATCTTGAGAAGTATTCTTGATCTCGGATTCCCTTTTCTGCCTCTCAGCATTAATATGCAGCTGCTGAAACCGAGCATCCATCCAGTCATTCTCAAGCTGATCATTCTTCTCTGGCCAGTGTCCCTCAATTGCATCTAAATGTGAACCATGAAATTGGTTAGGAACATGAGGATGATGAGAACTGTGGGAAGGAATCCCTGATGAAAATTGACCCGACTGGCCGGCCAACTGCATACATCCAATGGAATCCTGCATATCTAAACCCTGGGCACGAGCCATAGCATTTACTACATCCAAGTTCATCCCTGGCACACCAGCAGGTAATGACATTGACCGCTCAAAGGGCAATGAACCAGGTTCATAAAACCCTTGCTGAAGTCGATCCTGTAATGAAAGATTCTGGTCATGGTGATTCAGGTGCTCCTCATGAGATGCCCTCTGCTGCCTCTGATAAAAATCTAAAGGATTAAATCCAGAAGAGTGCCCTTGGTGACCATGATTACCAGCATGGGTCCTGAAAATCTGATTTGATTCCTCAGCTGGCCAGACAGAACCGATACGCCTCTCTTCCTCCATCCGTTGCCTAATTCCCATGGGTAACTGCCTGGCATGCATCTGTTCCTGTTCTTGCTGTGCACGAGACAGTAGCTCAAAGAAATCTGTTTGATGTCCTTGAGGGGTATGACCAAACTTAGTTTGAATTAACTGCTCCACAGTTGGATCGACATGCCTTGGAAGATGGTGAGACCGTTGCTGAAATTCATGTCGAAGGTGCTGCTCTAATAAAACCTGATCAATAATATTGTTTGCTCTTACAGGATCAACATGAGGCTGCCTAAGTGTAGGATCGTGCAATTGACCACGCAGCAATTGTTCAAACAGCACCTGTTGTACTTGAGATTGCTGTTGCTCCTGTAAAAGCTTCTGCTGTTGATGAAACTGCTGCTGTTGTTGCTCGAGCTGAGCCTCCCTCTGAATTGCTAAAAGGTGATCCAGATCTGCAAAAGAATGGTTGGCCAACTGTTGACGGTGAATATTATTCTGATTTTGCAAGGGTTCTAATACACTATCATTTAAGTGCGCAAAACTAGACAACATATTTCGCTGTTGGAGCTGCTGCTGCTGTCGAATTTGGTGGGACATAAGCTGCTCTGCTAAATCATAAGGACTGGGTTCCTGTTCCATATGTGACAACCGGCGAGGAGTTGGCATTTCCTGATACAAGTTCGGATCAGAGACTGAACTTTTTCTATGAAGATCAGACCATGTCTCAGCAATTGCTGGATCAGAATTTGCACCAAACGGAGCAGCCCTCCCCTTACTAGATGGCATATTGGCCAAGTCGGAATGCATTGATTGGCCGCTTTCTAGATCAGACCATAGCAAGCCAAAGGGATGCAACTTATTATCATTCTGAATAGGCAAACCAGATTCTGTCAGTTCAGTTGGGGGATGAAGGTGACTCGTAGAGTTTGCCATAGGATCGTGAATGCTCCCAGAACGTGCAGTAGAATAGGCAGTGGTTCCATGTATTTCAGGAAACACAATATCTGGAAAAATATAGATGAACTAGAATGAGATAATGGCTAAAAAGAAAAAGTATGTAGCACCATTAGCAAACCAGGTAAACCGGGTAATTCGATCCGAAACTCTACCTCACGGTGTGGCGGTAAACCAGGTAAATCTTCAGGAAACACTCCGGGATACTCATCAACTACCAAAATGTATCTGTCACCACTAAATCCACCTGTCTCCTTTGTCGATCTCACAATACTGTAGCAAGTCAAAGTCCCCCTTCCACGAAAACATGGTCGCAAGAGTGAACTCGGTTGTGTGAGTCGCTCATCCATCCTGATCACCATAACTTTATCCTTGCCTGGAGTTCTCACTGTAACTGTTCTCTTCTCACAATCAATAAGGGCTCGATACTTCTCCAGCCAATCCATACCAAGGATCAAATCATACCCTTTAATATCTAGCGGGTATACATCTGGTGGTGGTGGTGGTGGAATTTAGGGGTGGTGATTTTGGTTTTTTGGGGGCTTGAGGCAGTGGTGGTGGTGGGACGGTGGTTGTGGTAGAGCATTGGCTGTGGTGGTGGTGGGTTTTAGACAAAAAAAATATCTAAATATAAATTATTAATTTTCTTAAAATAAAAATATTTTAATCGACGGAATAATTTTCGTCGGCTATGTTAATATTCTCTTAGTCGACAGACTTTTTGTCGACTAAAATTCGTTGTCTAAGAGATGTCTTACCGACGGAAGTTCTTAATTTTGTCGGCTATTGTCTTATCAGACGCGTTTTAGCCGACAGAGCATAGTCAACGGACTTTTCATCGACTAAGATCTTAGCCGACATAAAATTGTTCTTAGCTGACGATTAAATTCCGTCGGCTAAGAGCAAAATTCCAGTAGTGTACTAAAAGCATCTCCAACAGTTCTTTTATAATTTCTTTATTATATGAAGGGAAATCACAAAATCTCTATAAAGAAAAGAGGTCAACTCCAACAGCTCTTCTATTTTACTCTACTAAATTAAATGTTTTTCTATATAATTTAATGAACCTATATAATTATTATATATTTATTTAAATCAAAATTACATGTTACATGCTTAATATTCTCAATCTTCCACTATAGAGATATAATGACATTTTTTATTCTATTTTTAGGAGAGAAAGAGTGGACATAGAGTGAATTTTAAAAAGTAAACAATAATTTTAGAGATTTATCCATGAAATATACAAATTTTGAGAATTAAATATATATATAGAGAGATAATGTCTTTCTCTCTTTCTCGTTTTTCTGTTATAGATGATGTTTTACAAGAGCTGTTGGAGCCGAAAAGTTAAAAACTGATGTTTTATCTCTAAAATAAAAATAATTCTACTTTTACATTAGCTATTAAATATAAGAAAAGATTAATTTCACTAGACCTAGACCAAACAGCGATGAATTTCAGTATTCCTTTTATATTACGAATTTGTATTCCTATTCCTTTATAATTACAAATTTCTTCATTCATCTATATATTAGTGAGGCTGGGGAATCACCCTTTCTTCAAATCCTCCAAATTACGCGATTCAGTCTTCAATGGCAACAGTTGCATCTCTTGTAGCCAACCCAGTTTTCTTGAGGAATCCTCGCCCGAAATTCAACGCATCAAGCGCCGGTCGCCATGCGTCTATTTCTTTTTCTTCTGCTCCTAAATTCAAAGTCGACTTGAAACTCAAAAGTTTCCTCTCTACAGCAGAGAACAACCGCTACTGCTCAACCATCACCACTACCGACTCATTAATAGTATCAATGAGGCATACTGCTTCTATGTGTAAAACTCCTCCTCATGCTATTAATCACCATGGTATTAAAAAACCACTCGGACGGGTCGGCGGCGAGTGGTCGACGGCGTACCCGTACGACCCTCAGTCAGTTAACCCTAGAGACTCGCCTTGGCAATTGGTGCCTGGATACATCCTTCTATATCTATTTCTCGCAGCTGCTCTATGTTGTGTCTTGCCTAATTGGTGTAAGAGTCCAGGCGTTCAACTCTTGGCAGGATTGATGGCTATCAATTTTTGGTTATGTGGAGTAGTTAGTGTTGTCAAGCTCCAGGTATGTCTATACTGCTCCCTCATGCTAGCTTCACCAAAATATTGATATTGATATTGAAATTAAATCCTCTATATATTTCTATTTAATATTTGATCAAGTATTGAATTGATGGTAAAAATCTCTCTAAAGGTTTCTTTCTCCGGCAAGGGGCGACAAACCTTAGGATTCGATCTGAACCAAATTGCTGAGAGTGCAGATACTTCTACCTATAAGGGTTTGGGCTATGTTTTGAACGGTAATTAATTCAACTTTTATTTTAAGTTCTTAGGTATTTACTCTATATATTCTGATTGGCATTTTGTTACAGAAACAATTGTAGCTTTGCTCCGGCATGATGAATATCACAATTCAAGTTCCATATCTGTAAGTATAATATATGCCCTAACCATTCACTTTTCACTATGATAAGAGAGAGCTTGCATGTTTGCTAGCAGGGCAGATATGTAGGTAGCTATTGTTATTGTGGATTCAAAGGATCAGACAATATTACTAGATGCAGTAGATACGGTGGGATTGATTATAACGTTTAGCTTACTAGCTTGTCCATTCTTTGTATTCATGCAGGTGCTTCCAAAGTTCGGTAGAGAAGCAGCACAAGTATATGTTGATCAAATTTGTATGGAAGAAAGGCTCAAGAACAAAGAGACACTCGTTAATGTAAACAATATAAAACTGCAAAGCCCAACAAACCAAGAATCAGAGCTAAATAATGATGATATAATGGTACGTATATGCTGGTTAACGGCAAATCTTACACTTACATTTGATGATTGAGTTAACTAATCCAATTAACAAGGATTGTTTTAGCTTTGTGGAATAGAAGATTTCCATGCCTAATTTGATTTTCATTGCATTTCGAATATCAGGTTACATTATTTGTGGGTGCTAAAGGAATACTCAAGTTTACATTATCTGACGAATATGACTTCAAGAAAGTATTGCAAGAACTCAGGACCGTTGGTTCCTCCAACAACATAACAGTAAGAACTTACTATTTCTGTCAATTAATCTTCTTTTTACGGATGTATTAGCAGATAGTTCCTTATCAGATAGTTCCTCACTGATACTGTTTTTCTCCTATTACAGGCAGTACAGGTGTTATGGACTCCTCAGATATCTCCATGTTCGGCCCCCAGTGATGAAGTTTCTTCCTAATGAAGGGTTTGCGAAATCTCTTTGGTTTTGAGAGTGAATGTCTATTCAATTTCTTATAAGTGTGCGCATGTATGGATGAAGATGTGCTAAGCATGCATTATGGTGATGAACGGTTTGATTACCGGTCTCTTTTTTTTCTTTTTTCATGTTGCTGCTTAATTTACGTTATTGACAAACCTATGCCAATAACAGAGTTTGGACGAATGCTTTGGTAGGAGCTCATACGATTGCTACTACTATGTTTAGGGTTAGGGCTGAATATCAAAGTGAATTTAGCTAAAGTATGCCATCGCAAGTTCAAAAAATGATGTATACGGACACCATCACAATATACTAGTCAGTTACTCACATAACACCATGATTAAAGCAGGAAGACAGACACCAAACCCAGTAAAAATAAGCTTTAACCCATGTCATCGAAGGGAAAGTGTTTCAACCAGTTTTATTCCAGTGATAAAAATTTATACGGTATTGTACTGTACTCAAAGAAACTGTTCACATTTGTAAGTTACAGATTTAATTTGACCACTGCAATCCAAATAGCGGTTAAAAACAAGAACAGAACAGAAAAACAGCAGTCGACAAATTCCAATAGAACGATCAAATTCATATTAACTTAATAACACGGAAGACATTAACTGCTTCAATAACTAGCTTCCTAAGCAAGTTCCACACAAGAACAAGTCCCGAGCCTATGAGATCAAAATTATCTTCTATTTATTGAGTTAACCAACAGTAAACTGTAAGCCAACCTTGTCACGCAAATCCAAAACGGGAGGAAAAACATACAGAAACCTACGTATTTACTGCAGCTGTGCAACTACCTTCAATTCGTTTTTCAAATAGGACAACAAATAATCAACAGTAACATGCGACAGTGATATAAATTCAATTCAAACAGTTATAAGTGCCGGTATTATAAATCAAAATACAAAACTAGCAATACAAATGCAACTAAAGAGAATTATAAGATGAAGAAAAGACTTCTTGATTTCATTCATGCGTATTACACCTCTTATATATAGAGTTTGTTCTATTCTGATCCAGTATTCTAGGGATAAACATGATAACCAATCTATTCTAGGAATCCCTAATTACTTGGGATTGCTCTCCTTAATACTTTCCTTAATACTCCCCCTCAAGTTGGAGTGTATATTGATTACATTCAACTTGTCTAACAGTACAGTGAACTGCTTCGAACTCAATGGCTTGATGAACAAGTCTGCAGGTTGTTTTTCTGTTCGAACATGAAGAGTTTCGATCAGTCCTCTTTCTACCTTCTCACGTACAACGTGGCAGTCAATTTCTATGTGTTTCGTGCGCTCGTGGAAGACGGGATTTGACGTTATATGAATAGCAGCCTGATTGTCACAGAAGAGCTTTATTGCATGTGGTTGGCTTACGTTCAAATCCTTCAGAATATTGCGAAGCCAAGTTATTTCTCGACATGTCGTGGCCATGGACCTATACTCAGCTTCAGCACTTGAGCTAGACACTGTCCCTTGCTTCTTCGTCTTCCATGAAATAGGTGCATTCCCAAGAAAGATGCAATAACCAGTAATGCTTCTTCTTGTATTCCTGCAACGAGCCCAATCAGCGTCGCAATACGCCTTTAATTCCAACTGGCCTGTAGAAGGCAAGAGAATTCCTTGTCCAGGCGCTTGCTTAAGATATTTGAGAACCTGGTATGCTGCATCTAGATGTGGCTGTCGAGGTTTGTCCATGAATTGGCTCAAAATGTGCACTGCATAGACAAGATCAGGCCTTGTAATTGTGAGGTATATAAGTCTTCCAACTAGTCTTCGATATTGTGAAGCATCTTGCAGTTCTGCTCCATCTCCTTGTGTAAGTACCAAACTTTGTTCCACAGGAAACCGAGAAGGCTTGGCACCTAAGAAACCAGCATCTTCCAGAATTTCTAGTGCATACTTTCGTTGACACAATATAATTCCTTGCTTGGATCTTGCCACCTCTATTCCAAGAAAGTATTTGAGCTTTCCCATGTCCTTCAACTTAAAGTGTTTCGCAAGGAAGCTTTTAATATCTTCTATGTCTTGTAAGCTATTACCTGCTAGTATCACATCATCAACGTAGACAAGTAATGCTGTGAATTTTCCATGTGTATTTCGGACGAATAATGAGTAATCTGACCAGTTTTGTTTGAAACCGGCACTCTTGAGAGCTTGAGAAAGCTTCAAAAACCACTGCCTCGAAGCTTGCTTGAGCCCGTACAGGGACTTGTGCAACTTACATACTCTAGTCTCCCCCTTTCGTCCGAAACCCGGTGGCAATTGCATGTAGACGTCCTCAAACAAGTCACCATTGAGGAAAGCATTATTGACGTCCAATTGATGAAGATGCCAACTCTGAATGGAAGCGAGACCAAGAAGAACGCGTACAGTTGTTAGCTTGGCCACAGGTGCGAAAGTCTCTCTGTAATCAACTCCTTCAACTTGACTGTATCCTTTTGCAACTAATCGAGCTTTATATCTTTCCACAGTTCCATCCGGATTATGCTTGATCTTGTAAACCCACTTGCAACCAATTGGCTTCTTATGCAGGGGTAACGGCACTAAGCTCCATGTATTGTTGGCCTGTAAAGCTTCAATCTCTTTGTGCATGGCTTCTCTCCACTTTGGTTCGTGTATTGCCTGAGAAAAAGACTGAGGCTCCTTGACGAGAGTTATTTTGACAGTAAAAGCTTTATGCCTTGAAGAGAGTCTATCATACGATAATACATGAGAGATAGAATGAGGAGTGCCTGAAGGAATTACCTCGTTCGACGAAGACGACGGAACAGGCCTAGAAGGGAGGGCTGCCTCAATGTGAAAGTCCTGCAATATGGTTAGGGTCTTGGTTGGTCGGGTGGAGCGACGAGGTGGCACATTGTCTGGTGGTGGAGGTGAAGTGGTAATGGTAGGTTGTGTTTCTGTTTGAGAGGAGGGAAGAGATGTTGTGTCAGGTATTTGGTGTAGATCAGCGGAAGTGGTGGTGGGAACAGTCTCACTCGCGCGACTGTCGATCGCGGGGGTAGTTTCGCTCGCGGGAGTAATTTCGCTCGCGGGGGTAGTTTCGGTCGCGGGAGAGATGTCGCTCGCGAGAGTAATTTCGCTCACGGGAGGAAGATCCGTTGCGCGAGTGATCGGACTAACATCAGTCTGATAAGGGAATTCATTCTCAAAGAAGAAAACATCCCTTGAAACTAGGACTTTCTCTTCCTTCAAACTATAGACCTTGTAACCCTTTTGACCATGTGGATAACCAAGAAAAATACATTCGACGGATCTGGGATCAAACTTGCTAGGTCGGAGGGGATGTGTGGAAACAAAGCAACGAGAACCAAAAACCCTAAGATGGTTGTAGTTTGGTGGCCTTTGAAATAGAATTTCAAATGGTGTTTTCCCTTGTAGTAGTGGTGTTGGTGTTCGGTTGATTAAGTAAGCGGCTGTGAGAATGGCATCCCCCCAAAACTGTTTAGGCAAATGTGCTTGAAATAATAAGGCTCTAGCGATGTTGAGGAGATGTCTGTGTTTACGTTCAACAACGTCATTTTGTTGTGGTGTGTTGATGCAGCTTGTCTGATGTTCAATACCTCTGGAAGAATAAAATTATGGGTGTTTGAACTCTGGACCATTATCACTTCTAACAATTTTCACCCTCTTGCAAAATTGGTTTTCAACGAGATTGACAAAATGAACAAGTAGGGGTCGAGCCTCTGACTTGTGTTGCATAAGATAAGCCCAAGTACTCCTTGAATAATCATTAACAATGGTTAAGAAAAATTGTGCTCCAGAAATAGCTGGGACAAGGTATCCTCCCCATATGTCTACATGAATCAACTCGAAACAAGAATTGCTGGAAGAAGTACTTAATGGAAATGGTTTCATAGTGAGTTTGGCTAGAGGGCAAATTGAACAGTTGCTTGTATCTGAAGTTTTATTGTGCAGAAAGGGAAACATAGCTAAGATTTTACTAGATGGATGTCCGAGCCTTTGATGCCATAGGTTTGGTGTTTTGGTACTGACCATATTGCATGTTCCTTTCCCTGGCAGATTGAGGCAGTAGAGTCCCTCGCATTCAGTTCCCGTCCCAATCGTTTTCCCCGATCGAAGGTCCTGTATAAAGCAAACTTGTTTTAGAAAGATGGTTACATGAAATGAATCAAACACTAGTTTGCTAATGGAGATCAGGTTGAGATAAAACAACGGAACACATAGAACATTGCGAAGGATTAGACTCTCAGTGAATACTGCTGTCCCAACATGTGTTACTTTGCTCATTTTCCCATCCGGCAGTTTTACCAAACGATGATGAACTTGTTTAAGTGAAGTAAGGAATTTCGAATTGCAAACAATATGGTCACTGGCACCACTATCCAAAATCCATATAGCATCAATACTACCCTTCGAAATAGCATTTGTTTTACCTGAGAAGTCTTGATAGTTGAGAACTTTACCAACAAGATTAGCAGATGGCTGAGTCGTTTGTAGCATCTCAAGCATTTGAGGTTCATCAGTTTGTTTCTTAGCAACAGACTTTATTTTGCTCATCATCCCAATCATCTGTTGACACTCCTTTTTTGTCAGAGGAAAACCATCATCGTTCTCCATTGGTAGGGTTGCAAGATTCACCTTGCTTGCTTCTTGTGCTCTCTCCAGGTCAGCTTTTCTTTTCCGGCAATAGTTGTAGGTATGACCCTTGCCATTGCAGTAGGTGTACTTGAGATGTGCCCTGCAATTCCTTGTGATGTGGTTATTCATGCCACACGTTTCACAGTGGAGTTCCTTCTCTGTTGAAGGCCTGGCAAACTTCTTGACTGCAAATGCCGAAGCCTCCGTTGTGATAGCAACCTTCTCACTCGAGGCTGCTGCTTGCTTTTCATGGCGTAGGGCTGCTGCATATACCTTGTTCAAGTTTGGTAGAGGATCCATGCTTATAATATTGCTCCGGAGAGACGCATATCCTTCATTCAATCCCATCAGAAACTTTATTGTCTTCTGCGTTTCCATGTAGGTCTTGTACGTGTTTGCAGCTTCACATGTGCAAGGAGTTAGTGCACAAGCCACGTCTCTTGCATCCCACAAACCTGTGAGATTTGTGTGATATGTGGTGACCGTACCTGTTCCTTGTTCACACTTGTGGATGTCATTCTCTATGTTGAACAATTCGACAGTGTTGGTGTGGGAAAACCTTTCCTTTAGCTCTTCCCATATGTCATGTGCAGTTTTGTAATGAGCGAGACTTCGTTTGATCTCCTTTGACATGCTGCTAAACAGCCAGGTCTTGACGAGAATGTTGCAGCGATCCCACTGCCCTTGTTCTGCAACGTTGAAGAGTGATCTGGTTATGGTTCCATCAATAAAACCATGTTTGTTCTTGACTGTGAGTGCCATGGCCATTGAATCGGACCAATCAATGTAGTTGTCTTCCGTCAATGCTTGGGGCACAAGAATCATGCCAGGTTGATTGGAATGATGCATATAGAGTGGATGATTAGGATTCTCCCATGGCGCTGCTGCAGCAGATGAGCCTTTCTTGCGCTCAATAACTTTCTGCTCATCATCGCCAGCCATGAGGTATGGTAATTCTGTAGAAAAGTTATGTTCTCAAGATCGTACGCTCTGGTACCATAAAGAGAATTATAAGATGAAGAAAAGACTTCTTGATTTCATTCATGCGTATTACACCTCTTATATATAGAGTTTGTTCTATTCTGATCCAGTATTCTAGGGATAAACATGGTAACCAATCTATTCTAGGAATCCCTAATTACTTGGGATTGCTCTCCTTAATACTTTCCTTAATAGCAACACTGATCTGAGAAAAAAATCCAAGGGCGACACAAAAAAATAAGTGTGGAAAACGAAAAGTTCGAGATGCAATAAGCCATAACACCAAAGAGCTAGATGCTGAAAGAAAGTGAAAACATGCAAGTACTACAAAATTGCAACTCACCATCTATCACATTCCTCTGTGAACCATAATTCAACACCGTCCTGAAGCCATCAGCATTTGCAGCCTCCTCATAGATGGTAGTCCCTTGAGTGACAGTTGAGGGCAGGCAAATTGCCCAGAACTCCATCAGCAGCTTCTGAGTCTCCCACACCTAAAATTAACAGTGAACAGAAGTTGGGAATCATTAAAGTGAAACATACCTGTAATATTTTCAGTTGATCTCCCTTTTCTAAATGAATACACTGATGCTACCCCACTACTTGTAATCTTTCCTTTCCATATATCACTAAGGATAGCCAATTAGCATCAAATATGAATCAGTCAGAACAATTAAAGGCATCCGTCAATCAGACTTCCCAAGATGATGCAAAAATTCCTAATTCTTACCTCCTCATCGGCATCAGGGGCATGAAAAGCCAACGGTTCAACAAAATCAACTTGAGTTAGTTCAGGGGCGACTCCTCCATCTCATCCGGCATGGTTTCAAAAGATAGTTCAGGCTTTCACTGCCAATCCAGAAGCTTTCCCCTCGGGTAGCAAAAACCATCAGCTAAGAGCCTTGATTTCCCAGGGAAACTTTTCATTTTTTCCTGAAAGAGCAGAGCCAATAGTGACTGTGGATCTCCCAACACCACTAGATCTTCCTCGCCTGGGTAAATCCCAAATTTGAACCCTCCATCTTTTTCTATTCCAAATCCAGGTGCAGTACGGTAGTGTGGCCTCCATTTAACCAGAGAATCTGACTCACACTCAGCAGCTGAACGGTTATTACCTCCAGATTTTTCTGCAAGTTCATCAAAACAACCAAGGTTTAGAAACACCTAAATAGGAAAACGGCAAAAAGCTGTGCGACTACGCGTTGTGATTGTGAATTTTGTTATACAACGAGCATAGGCACTAAGAAACACACCAGGTCCTTCAAAGATCTGCTCCTAAGAAGTAAGCTCCCTGCTGCAAAGTAATTTACCAACTCTTTCCAAGGGCGACCACGGCTCGGCTAGCCAAAGTAGAAACAGAAAGGGAAGCAATGTATGTAAAACCATGCAGAATAGTGTCATATTTATGATTTTAATGTGTGTAGAGTGTTGCTATTTGAACTGATGTAGAACGAAAGGGTCGCTTTCCGACGAAAAATAAAGATTGGAGAACCGTTTAATCGTAGCAAATTATTTACGGACATCTAAGTTCGTTGGGTTTCTAGAAGACTGTTTTAATTATTTTCGAGTTTTATTTTTATTATTTTGTTTTGTTTTATTTTAATTAATTTGTTTTGGACTTTATTTTATTTTAATCCATGAGCTTTTAGGTTTCATTGTTAGTTGCTCTAGGGTTTGTTTGCTCCTATATAAAGAGGCTTTATTAGTTGTATTTGATAACTTTGATTTTATATAAAAAAAAACCCTTTGAGTTTATCTCAATTCCTGATGGATTCAAGAACTTCTCCTGGATTCGAGTTCAAAAACAAATTGGTGGATTCCAATCTCCTATCCCTTTATATTCCGCTGCATCAATTGGTAATCAGAGTCTGGTGGATTCCTAGTGAGTGGTCTATCGATCGATTCAGAAGCAAAAAAACACAAGCGCCGCCGATCAAGATTTGCCGACCCGATGAAGCAACTCGAGCCGCGGCAACTGCCCTGCGCCTCCAGCCAAGCCCAGCCTTAACGCGCATCACAACCCTGCCGAGTCTGCCTCCCGCTCGACCTCTCCAGCCCGACGTCACCACCAAGCCTCGTCGCCGCTGCCACCAAGCAACAACGCCCCAGCGCCTCTCCAGCCCAAACCGCCCCGACTAGCAGAACCTCATCTCCTCTCCACCTCCGCACGCGCAACAGAAACTCAGCCAAGACGAGAATCTCCTTAATTCGGAACCCAGGAAAACTGGGTTTTCAGCAGTCGACCCTACCTGATTTTTTGACTCGACCCGGTGGTTTGAGCCCACCCGTTAACCCGAAGAAAACCTGCCCTACCCGACCCAATAACGGTAACTACTGACCTGACCCGGTAAACGTTGACCTTACCTGACCCGGTAATCATCGACCCGACCCGACCCAAGACATCAAACCGACCTGGAACACAGACCCGACCCGCCCCAAACAAAAAAAAAAGAAGGAAAAGAAGAAGAAGAAGAAGAAGAAGAAGAAGAAGAGAAAAAAAAGAAGCTAGCATGGAACGTTGGATATTTACATCACCGGATTAAAACTACTTCAGAACGTGTTTCATCAAAAATAAGGTATGGTCAACAATAATTGATAGTGATCTACATGAGAATTTTGTTGCAAGGTTGTTCATTCTCTTCAATTACCGACAGTGAAGTTGAGCAATCCATTTTGGATTGATGATTATGCACATGTGACAGAGATTTGTAAAGTTCTCATCTTCATAGGAGAATTTTATAATGATGAGGTTACTTGTCATGTCATTGATATGGATAATAGTGATGTGTTTTTTTGGAAAACCATGGCATGAAAGAGTCAACGATTGTTATTGCGAAGATAAGACATATCTATTCATGGAGGAGTTGAAAAAAATTACAATCAAGCTTGCAAAACATGAAGTGCGTGAAAAGAATGTTGAAGAAATCACTTTGCAAATTAAAGAATAATTTGTTCGTGTTGACTCGGTTATCAGTATTGAAGAAATCTTGCCTCATATGACTCTTTCAAAACCAAAGGTCATTCTAGAATGCAATTTTAGAAATCAAGAAGACTCCTCCCAAGTTGCAATTGACGAACTCATCTATGATGTTGAATTCATGATTGTGTCTTCAGAGTTTGCAGAGTCTTCCACTTCTAAACCACAAGTTTAATTATTAGATTTATTATTGAGTTTGTTTTCTACAAATTATTCTTCTTTATTGAAGATGAACTCAATGTCGAGTTCTTTTGAAGTGGAGGAGACTGATGTAGAACGAATGAGGTCGCTTTCTGACGAAAAATAAAGATTGGAGAACCGTTTGATCGTGGTAAATTATTTACTGACATCTAAGTTCGTTGGGCTTCGAAGACTGATTTAAATTCTAGAAGATTGTTTTAATTATTTTTGAGTTTTATTTTTATTATTTTGTTTTGTTTTGGACTTTATTTTAATCCATGGGCTTTTAGGTTTCATTGTTAGTTGGCTTAAGGTTTGTTTGCTCCTATATAAAGAGGTTTTATCACTTGTATTTGATAACTTTGATTTTACAAAAAAAAAACCCTTTGAGTTTATCTCAATTCCTGGTGGATTCCAGAACCTCTCGTGGATTTCAGATCAAAAACAGATTGGTGAATTTCAATCTCCTATCCATTTATATTCCACTGCACTAAGCTAAGTTAAAAAGTCCAGATTTGGGAACTCTTGATAAAGAAAACGTTCGCATCTTAACTCAAGAATCATCAAAGGGAAGTTTACAACCTAAATAAAAAAGCGAAGACGCAAAGGACACATGATTACAAAATAGGGACAATAAGCATCAGATGACTACCTCAATGGCAAGATTCAACCAAGGATAAGTGGATACTAATCCATGTTCAAGTACATTTCTCAAATCAAATGAAATAGAACAGCAGTGATATTGAAACATGAACAAAACATAGATGTCGTTCCCATACACAAAATTCTTTAAGCTCAAAATTCATTTTGTAAGCAATGAAAGATTCCATGTATTGTAAGCAATGAAAGATTACATGTATTGTAACCAATTCACATTCTCTACCATCTCAATTCACAGTTTCTACAGATGTCAAATTCTCTACTCCCCAATTTCACAATTCAATCTCCTACCGAATCCTCAATTCACATTGCCTACCCCTTCACATTTGCTAAGCATCGCACAATTCAATCTCCTACCCAACCCACTTCACATTTGCTAAACATCTCACATTATCTACTACTCCTCTCACTTTTCTCATTTCTTAAAGAAAAAATCAAGATAAGACTAAGACTGACTCACAGCAGAATCACCACCCACCACCATTGTTGTTGCCCTCAGATGAAGATGACTCAGCTCTCCTCATCCTCCTTGAACCATCCCAAATAGACCTGCGCAAGATGATGCCACATAGTCACCAAAGCCATGGAGACGAGCACGTGCGCCATCACCATCTTCACAATCACCGGGTGCCCAAAAATGACCTCCGCCAGAACCTTGGGTGTGCCAACCGTCTCGATCGTATCTTTGACATCAAATTCCACCTGAAGCCGGATTTTTTTGGTTCCGATCACCGGAGTCGGCGCCGGAACAGCCTCCATGCTTACCGCGCCGGTCTTCAGTTGTTGTTTCCCCATCAGAGCCGACCCCAATCCCTGAAAGGTGACCTTCCCTCCTTCGCCGGTCACACCTTTCACGAAACCTCCGATCATCTCTCTCACTATCGCACCCGAATCCATCTTCTCTCTTCTTGGTCTCTCTTTCTTCTTCGTCTCACTCTGTAACTAACTTCTCTGTTTCTGTTTTGGGTGTGGGGTCGAGAAATGGGTTTATGAAGTGTATGGGATGATGTGCCACATGGGTTTAATGCGTCACTCAAGTCTCGTTAAGTATCCCTCAGGTTGTTAAGTTGTCGAATATTAGGGAGGGGATCCTATTCAGTATTATATAACTGCATCATTTCTAAAAAAATTTAGTCAAAATCGGTAATTGTTAAGGAATTGAAATAGATTAAATCAATAAATTGTTTAAATATGTCAAACAAGAATCGTTTAATTTTATAATATGTGAATCACATTTATATATGTATTAACGATTTTCAATTTGTATGAAAATTTGTAAAGATGATCTACTCATATATATCTACAAACTAGACGGTCGAAATGTTAATATGTGATCGAAAATAGGGTGAAACGAAAAAGTCTTCAACTAGTACTCAACAAGAAGGTTCTTAATAGAACCCCTCTCATCTCTATTAATCGTTAAGTTTGTCGAATTTGACCACAAGTATCGAGTGTCCTTAAGCGACTCAAGTATCCGTTAATCATTAAATTGTCGAATTTGACCACCAGTATAAAGTGTCCTTAAATGACACCTACTTAAAAGGTTAATATAAAGTAATTGTAAATTGATATTGTCAGGTATAGGATTCAACTACACTCTATTTAAGATTGATTGGTGAAAAAATTAGCCGAAACGTTCAAGTGCGTTGAAGGTCAACATTTGGTCAAACCCTTTCAATAAATGTCAATCCTGGTCAAACATAGAAATGTTGGTCAATTCTAGGTCAAACCAAGTCAACTCTTGATCAAACTAAGAAAGATCGAGTCAATTGTTAGCCCAAGGTTTTGCACTGGCCGATTGACTGTAACTCTTCTTCAAACTCATAGTTGGAGACAAGACGTGGTCCACTTGGAGGAGTGGTGGAGATGAGCATCATATGGAGTGTACGTAAGGAACAACGATTCAAGGTACAAAGAGCTAACCCTCAAGTGTTAGTGGTTTTCTTCCCAAAAGATATATGTTTGTATGTTTATGGTCGACGTACGTCTGGGGTATATTTTCCTGTCTTAATTATTTGCATTTGTTTACGAAAACCCTAAAGCTAGAGCTAGACACTTGTATGTCGAGCTCGTGTCGCTTTTAATAGCTTATGTAACGGGTCATTTGATAGTGAGTTTCATATGTCACATTCCTTTAAATAGACACTCTCACTGCCTTGAGTCAAAATGACTTCCGTCTATGATCGGTAGTTGATTGTGTGATGGAAAGACTTTTGACTGCTTTAACTCTTGGTATGCAGACCCTGTGTATGCATTGCATATTATTTTTTAAAAACCTCAAAAGAAAGTGTTTTTGGTTGCGGTGGGTTGGTCTCTATTAAGCATGCGAGGGCAACGCTCACCTTTACATTAGATTGATTACGATACCTTTTACCAGCACATGATAGATAGGGAGGTAGTTGGTTGGTGATGTGGAGTCTATAGTTGTCCTCACCTCTTCTAGGTGAAGACATTCCTATTTTGAGTCTTTGCTTTTCTTTATTTTTAAAGAAAATTGTTAAATTAGTGTCTGAATTTTACTCTACTATTAACTTTCGTATCTCATCTTTTTCACATATCAAAATCATATCTGAAGTTTCAATCCTAACCCAATTTCGATACCTAGACAGTTAACACCGTTAACTCCGTTAATAATCTATGGGCAAAATTGTTCTTTCCCGTTCACTTTTTTTTGGCAAACGTTTACTTTCTTAGTCACTCCTCTGAAGCTGTTCATAGAGAACCAGGCCTTCATTGCAGCATTGTTGATTTCATCTGTTACAAGATGGAAGACAACCTTCTTTGAATCGTTGGAACTTAGAGCTGTTGAATTGACCACAACTGAAGTTGCCAAAATGTTGTCAGAAAATACACAGAAATGATAGAGATTATTATCCTTTACTTTCATTTCTATTTTTCTGTCCTTGAGTTTCCTCTGCAGATTTGGGTGCCTGAACCATTCACTAGTCAGCAGAATATCAAGACAGTAAAGGCTCTTAGGGATCTCCTCAGCAGCTATTTGTCCATATTTGGAACTTTTCTCACTCACAGAGCTCATCTGTTCTTCCAGAGATTGGATTTTGGCTTTAAGTCTCATAATCATGGTTGCACTATCATAATGGAGCTGCTGCGCTTGGTACAGTACAAGTGTCATATCACAGATTGCAGTTTCTGATTCTCTTGTCGTCAATGGTCTCCTTGTCGCAGCATTTGACAGCAAAATCTGTGAGTTGCAGATCTGGGCACTTAACTCCCAAGCAAACTGAAGGTTGTTGCTCTCTTTGGCAATCACAACAAAAGCCTTTGCCAGAGCTATTTGGTCAGTGATCTGCCTGACAACTGAGTTGGGGCTCAACATCTCTTCAGTAATGTTCAGACCTTTCATAACTCTATCATGCCTATATCTCTGCACAAGAAAAAGCACATGTATCTTGAATACACAAAAAAGCGAACACCTATACAGAAAGAAAGCACATGTATCGTTTCATCTCTACTCTTAGACCTACGCGACTTTGTCTTCCCTGCATCGACCATCCTCGACCTCCAGAATTCCAGATCCCATGAGTGTGTTCCGATCGAGTGATCGGCCAAGATGAAAGTCGGAGGCTGGCAGACGATTGGGTTCGACTCTTCCCAACAGAGATTGAATAAATTTTGATTTTGGATCCTAGTGTTGTGTGGTTGGAAGAGAAGAGGAGACTGTTGTTTGGAAGAGAAATTTTGCAGAGAGATCTGCAAATAAGAAAGTGAACGTTTGCCAAAGAAAGTGAACAAGAAAAGACAATTTTGCCCCTAGTTTGTTAACGGTGTTAACTGTCTCAGGTACCGAAATTGGGTTAGGGTTGAAACTTCAGATATGATTTTGATATGTGGAAAATATGAGATACGAAATTTAATAGTGGAGTAAAGTTGAGACACTGTTTTAGCAGTTTTCTTTATTCTCTCGGTTGTTGTTCTGTTTTAATGTGTTAGTTACCTTATGTTTTGTAACTCTGATTTGTACTGGCGATGCATTTAAAATGATTTACTTCTCAGGATTAAAAATATATTTAAAGCGAAAAATTATTCTCAACCTCGTGGTTATATGTTAGCGGGTTGTCTGTTTCTCGTCTCCTTTAGATCGTTTTAACCATCGGGACGTTACATTTTCATTATTCTTTTTATTATAATTTAAATGCATAATTGTGCTACAATAATGTGAGTCAAACTCTCATTTACTAAGATGAAATTAATGCCATTAAATCAAACGGTGTTGGATTTCAGTATTTCTTTTATATTAGGAAGGGATAGGATCTATTGAGGATCTTATTGCTGAGGTTTTTTTTCTTAATAGTTTATTACACCCATTTTTCAATCATATTTTTTCATCTCAACCGTTCAGTTTATAGATCTATATAAGTTGAGCACTTCTACAAATTTTCAGCCAAATTAGTGATCGTTAAAGCATCAAAATAAATCAAATCAATGGATAGTTCAAATATGTCAAACATGAACCGTTCAAGTTTATAATCGGTAGATCGCATTTATGAATGTCTTAACGATTTTTAATTTGTATGCAAATTTTTGTGGATGATCTACTCATATATATCTACAAACTTGACAGTCAAAATGTGAATATATAATCGAAAATAGAATAAAACAAAAAAGTATGATGACCTTAATAGAACCCTCCCATATTACGAATTCCTATTCCTTTATAATTACAAATTTCTTCATTCATCTATATATATATATATATATATATTAGTGAGGCTTCGGGAATCACCCTTTCTTCAAATCCTCCAACTTACGCGATTCTGTCTTCAATGGCGTCAGTTGCATCTCTTGTAGCCAACCCAGTTTTCTTGCGCAATCCTCGCCCAAAATTCAACCCAGCAAAACCGACCGCCGGTCGCCATGCGTGTGTTTCTTTATCTTCTTCTTCTGCTCCTAAATTAAACGTCGACGTGAAACTCAAAAGCTTCTTCTCTACGGTAGAGAACAACCAGTACTGCTCAACCATTACCACTACCGACTCATCAATAGTATCAATGAGGCCTGCTTCTCAATCAAAAAAAATAACGAGGCCTGTCTCTATGTGTAAAACGCCTAATGCCATTAAAGAACACCTTGGTATTGGAAAACCACTCGGACGGGTCGGCGGCAAGTGGTCGACGGCGTATCCGTATGACCCTAAGTCGGATAACCCTAGCGAGTCGCCTTGGCCATTGGTGCCTGGATGCATCCTTATACTTCTATTCCTCGCAGCTGCTGTCAGGCCTTATTTGCCTATTTGGTGTATAGGCTTATACCTGATACTCTTGGGAGGTTCGATAGGAACGATTCTTTGGTCCTATGGACTAGTTAGTGTTGTCAAGCTCCAGGTATGTCTATACTGCTCCCTCATGCTAGCTTCACCAAAATATTGATATTGAAATTAATCCTCTATTTCTATTTAATATTTGATCAAGTATTGATTAATTTGATGGTAATATCTCTCTAAAGGTTGGTTTCTCGGGCAAGGGGCGACGAGCCTTAGGACTCGATCTTAACCAAATTGCTGAGAGTGCAGATACTTCTAGCTATAAGGGTTTAAGCTATGTTTTGAACGGTAATTAATTCAACTTTTATTTCAAGTTCTTTGGTATTTACTCTATATATTCTTGTTAATTATTCTGATCGGCATCTGTCACAGAAACAATGGTAGCTTTGCTCCGGCATCATGAATATTACAACTCAAGTTTCGTATCTGTAAGTATAAATTTATAATATAAGCTCCAACTATTCAATTTTCATTATGAGAAGAGAGCTTGTTTGCTAGGGCAGATATGTAGGTACGTAGCTATTGTTTTTGTGGATTCATAGGATCAGACAATATATACATATAGAGAGTGTGTGTGTGTGTATTATAACGTGTAGCACTAGCTTAATTACTTGTCCATTCTTTTTATTCATGCAGGTGGTTCCAAAGTGCAGTAGAGAAGCAGCACAAATATATATAGATCAAATTTGTATCGACGAAAGGATTAAGAACAAGGAGACACTCGTTAATGTAAACAACACAAAGTTGCAAAGCCCAACGAGCCAAGAATCAGATAATGATGAGATAATGGTACGTACTAGTTAACTGCAAATCTTACGCTTACATTTGATGATTGAGTTAACTAATCCAACAAGGATTGTTTTAGCTTTGTGGAATAGAAGATTTGCATGCCTAATTTGATTTTCATTGCATTTCGAATATCAGGTTACATTATTTGTGGGTGCTAAGGGAAAGCTCGAGTTGCCTACTATCCATGACAAATATGACTTAAAGAAAGTGTTGCGAAAACTCAGGGCTATTGGTTCCTCCAACGACATAACAGTAAGAAATTATTATTACTGTCAATTACTCTTCTTTTTACGTATGTCTAGTCTCATTGTTTTATTGGTGAAGGGAGGAATAAACTGAAGGTTCCTTTTCAGCTATAGTTCTTCGTAATTGTCATTTTTATTTACCCAACTAATCCTTTTAAATGATATTTTGAGTGTTCAAGCCAGAGAGATAAAGAGGGATGACACAGAGATTCCATTTACTGATCAGATCTGTTTTTCTCCTATTACAGGCAGTAGAGGTGTTATGGACTCCTCAGACATCTCCATGCTCAGCCCCCAATGATGAAGTTTCTTCCTGATGAAGGGTTTGCGAAATCTCTTGGTTTTGAGAGTGGATGCTATTCAATTTCTTAGAAATGTCGTGCGCATGTATAGACGAAGATGTGCCAAGCATATACATTATGGTGTTGTTGAGATAAATCATAAATCTAACATAATGTTGCTTAATCGAGTACCAGTCTTTTTTTTCTTTTTCTTTTTTTCTTGCTGCTTGATTTACACGAGAGAAATTTTATTTGCACATACCTAATTTCTTAATACACATTCTTTGTTTTTGAATAAAATTTTAATGCATTTTTACCCTTTAAACCAACAACGACAACTTATTCACGGATGTTCGATCTGCTTCTGGCGACCCACTTAGCTCCTCCATCACCATAATGAAGCTTCTCTAACTCCGGATGTACTACTCTCACAACGTGACATACAGAAATCTGGGTTGAATAAAATGAGTTTCATAGGAGTACTTTGTAAACAAACTGAGCTTCAATGCTCTTCTAACATAGGTCTTGAATGAAATGAGTTCTCCATCGATAGTAGCCTAAGATCATAGGATAGATAAGACATATACAGTAACATAAGACTGCGACTGGGAATGTTGAGGATGCAAATAGGTGCATGGGCAGGGACTGCACGTTGGTGGTGCTCGATCGATTCACTTTGTTTTGAACCCTTGGCGTACTTAGTTCCATCTTTTTTTCAAGAGAGATGGTCGACATTACATGGAAAAAAATTAAATAAAAAGAAAATTTGGATGTGCATCTATACGTATGAATAAAATTTCTGACCGATTACAGAACCGAATAAAGATAAAAAGAGGGGTAAAAGTAAAAAATTCGAAAAAAAAAATCCCACAAAAGGCTCTCTTGTTGAAGGCTTTTGCAACTCAAAGACCAGTCTCCAAATTCTGATGATGTTTTCACCGGATTCTGAAAGCTTTGTTGCGGTCACCACAATGAAATGAAGGGAAACTCAAGCTAATACCTTCACACAGTTGAATTGGGTACAGCTAATGGTATGAAAGATCAACTCGCAATTTCAAATAAATCTAAACATCTCTTAATTTTGAACAATATACAGATATATATCACCCGACCACTCGTAAACCAAAACCTATTGATCCTACAAAACTTTCTACCATCCTCTGTTGCTACACACTAAGATTCGCAAGTGAAGCCATCTAACCACCTTTCAGTATATCAACCACTATGCGGCCAAAGAATATTCACCCGCAGATGCTTTAAAACGACACTGTTATAAGACTACAACACCAGAGAACTCATAGGATTTATACAGAAATGGCCTAATCATCAAATCGTTGAATTTCACCCATCATTATACGATTGCTGGTGACTTTAAAACCAAGGAGGGCAGGATCAATTTGCCTCCCTTTCTTTCCTTTCTTTTTGCCACTCCGGCCACCTTGCATTGCTTCTGATGACTCTGGATATCCAGCTGTGTGGGTATCCATGGGAGGAGGAATCTTCTTGGTATTACTCTTAAGCATATCAATAAATGACGCTTCTGATACATCAGCATCATTGGCTGATGATGTACGGCGGAATTGCATTTCTTTTTTTGAAGATGCCATAACATCAGAACCTTGGTTTACTGGATTGGCCATTGTGTCTCGCCTTCCCCCTAAGATTCAGACACACATGCTTACTCATCCTCAAACAATTTGATAATTTGATTGATATAACAGCCATACCCCCTCCAACAAAATGCAACCATACCCCTTCAAAAAAAAACTAGAGCTAGAAATAAAATACCATCTGAAGCAGCACTTGAATTTTTCCCTCTTAGAACCGGGTCTGAAGTCAGCTCTGATAATCCTTCTTGAGATGCTGAAGCACTTGGGACAGGAGGCCGTCTCAGTAGAATATTTTCTTGCCCCTTGGATGGGATCGGAACCCTGGGGATTCAGGGGGAAAACAAAATATTACTTCTCCACATGTCCGGACTATAAAATATCTAGGTAATTGAGACGAGGGATAAAGGTTATATATGTATACCGATCCTTGGCAGTTTCTTCAACGAATGAATTACTTCGGCCAATCTTATCACTATAAAAACCAGTGTTCCCACCTGAGAGGGAGCAATTTCACATTAACCACAACTCTCACACACACTCAAACATAATGCAAGGCACCAAAAGAAAATGACAAAGGGCACACACACTCTTAAACATAACGCAAGGCACCAAAAGAAAATGACAAAGGGCCAATACCTGAAACACCAGAAGAATTCATGCTATGTGAGTTTTTTGACCTCTCATCAAAATTATTTGTTGCCGATAACCCTGCTTGTTCAACCAATCGTTCTTGGGTCTCAAAAGATCGCCCCATATTTATTCCCTCACTTTTGGACCCCCGCTTCCGGCCCTCCAACTCAGAAAGTTCTTTACCTATAGAAGACTTGCTTATCATGTTAGAATGCGTGTAAAGTGACTGGCTCGTTGCATTCATTCCTGCCAGAAATGACTCTCTATCAGCCAATGCTCCAGAATTAGATCTATACATCAATTTCTCATTGCTTTCCACACTGCTGGCTAGCTCTTCCTGTGGGAGTTCACCTGGATTGGAACCAAATGACCCTACACGAAATGAGTTACTTACACCTGCTTCTTGGTCTGCATGGAGATTGTACAGGTGCTTTGAGGAGCTTGATCCAGAGTAGTGACCAGACGGCAGTCTTTTATCAGGGAACATCCCATTGCTCATAGCATTCAACGACTCACTAGGTTGATGGCCAGGTTTTTGATGGAGTAACTCCATTAATAGTCTTCTTGAGTTCTCATCATTAATTCCATCTGACATCCATAAATTTGGATCTTGAGAAGTATTCTTGATCTCGGATTCCCTTTTCTGCCTCTCAGCATTAATATGCAGCTGCTGAAACCGAGCATCCATCCAGTCATTCTCAAGCCGATCATTCTTCTCTGGCCAGTGTCCCTCAATTGCATCTAAATGTGAACCACGAAATTGGTTAGGAACATGAGGATGATGAGAACTGTGGGAAGGAATCCCTGATGAAAATTGACCCGACTGGCCGGCCAACTGCATACATCCAATGGAATCCTGCATATCTAAACCCTGGGCACGAGCCATAGCATTTACTACATCCAAGTTCATCCCTGGCACACCAGCAGGTAATGACATTGACCGCTCAAAGGGCAATGAACCAGGTTCATAAAACCCTTGCTGAAGTCGATCCTGTAATGAAAGATTCTGGTCATGGTGATTCAGGTGCTCCTCATGAGATGCCCTCTGCTGCCTCTGATAAAAATCTAAAGGATTAAATCCAGAAGAGTGCCCTTGGTGACCATGATTACCAGCATGGGTCCTGAAAATCTGATTTGATTCCTCAGCTGGCCAGACAGAACCGATACGCCTCTCTTCCTCCATCCGTTGCCTAATTCCCATGGGTAACTGCCTGGCATGCATCTGTTCCTGTTCTTGCTGTGCACGAGACAGTAGCTCAAAGAAATCTGTTTGATGTCCTTGAGGGGTATGACCAAACTTAGCTTGAATTAACTGCTCCACAGTTGGATCGACATGCCTTGGGAGATGGTGAGACCGTTGCTGAAATTCATGTCGAAGGTGCTGCTCTAATAAAACCTGATCAATAATATTGTTTGCTCTTACAGGATCAACATGAGGCTGCCTAAGTGTAGGATCGTGCAATTGACCACGCAGCAATTGTTCAAACAGCACCTGTTGTACTTGAGATTGCTGTTGCTCCTGTAAAAGCTTCTGCTGTTGATGAAACTGCTGCTGTTGTTGCTCGAGCTGAGCCTCCCTCTGAATTGCTAAAAGGTGATCCAGATCTGCAAAAGAATGGTTGGCCAACTGTTGACGGTGAATATTATTCTGATTTTGCAAGGGTTCTAATACACTATCATTTAAGTGTGCAAAACTAGACAACATATTTCGCTGTTGGAGCTGCTGCTGCTGTCGAATTTGGTGGGACATAAGCTGCTCTGCTAAATCATAAGGACTGGGTTCCTGTTCCATATGTGACAACCGGCGAGGAGTTGGCATTTCCTGATACAAGTTCGGATCAGAGACTGAACTTTTTCTATGAAGATCAGACCATGTCTCAGCAATTGCTGGATCAGAATTTGCACCAAACGGAGCAGCCCTCCCCTTACTAGATGGCATATTGGCCAAGTTGGAATGCATTGATTGGCCGCTTTCTAGATCAGACCATAGCAAGCCAAAGGGATGCAACTTATTATCATTCTGAATAGGCACACCAGATTCTGTCAGTTCAGTTGGGGGATGAAGGTGACTCGTAGAGTTTGCCATAGGATCGTGAATGCTCCCAGAACGTGCAGTAGAATAGGCAGTGGTTCCATGTATTTCAGGAAACACAATATCTGGAAAAATAGATGAACTAGAATGAGATAATGGCTACAAAGAAAAAGTATGTAGCACCATTAGCAAAGCAAAAAGTATAGAATGGCAAACCTTCATTTTGTTCAGCAAAATCATTAAAGCCTTGGCCCCTTGAATGTAGCTGTAATCGAGCTTCAGGCTCAGAAATTCTTGGCTGAATATGCTGAGTTAAAAGGTTGTCTAGTTCATGCAAGGGCCATTGATGGTCATTTCCCATAAATGTATAATTACTGTCTGAAACTGCAGCAGAAAAGGGTAAACTGGACTCCAGACTCCCTCCTAAGCCACCAGATTCTTCTAGATTAGAACCTGGACTTATGATAGTGCCATTCCCATCCCATGTTTTCAGATGTGGCATGAACTCCCCCAACTCTCTGAAAGGTGTTCCTTCAGGAGCATCCTCCAAGCGAACAAGCAAGTCTGTTCCAAAGAAACGTTGTTCAAACCACGAAATGATGTCAAGCCCCTGATAAGGCCCCTGGGTCTCCCCTTGAGGATCAAGGTAGTAGTAAAACAAACCCTCAGGATGACCATCCATTTCTAACTCTTTCACTCTAAGGTTGACATTCTCATTCTGCTCAGAAGAGGCCAAACCATAGAGAGCATTTGAATTTTCAGTAAGCTTGCACTTCATTTCAGAATAGTTGGCAAATTCAATGTCATCAGGTACAGGTTGATTGGAAAAGGCAGACTCTCCAATTTTCCTACTGCCACTAACATGAAGCTGATTTGCACTCTCATAAGAACCATCGGTCTCAACATCACCATAGATACCATTACTTTTTGGAATTGAAAAGGACGTTCCCCCAAGGTCCTTTCCTTCAGTAGCTCTGTTATCACTTTCTTTATGACTAACATCTTTTTCTGCAACAAAAATAATTAGGATCAATCAGATGTTTAATCAAATATCCTGGCATATAATTGTATATAGTGCATAACATGCAAGTATTTCAAAATTGTGACTAACCATTCATCACATTCCTCTGTGAACCATAATTCGACAAAGTCTCGTAGCCATCAACATTTGCAGCCTCCTCAAAGGCGCTGGTCTCTTGAGTGACAGTTGAGGGCAGATTGCCCCGAACTCCATCAGCAGCTTCTGACTCCCCTACACCTAGAGAATGAGCGTTTTAAAAACTATGCTAACATTAACAGCGAACAGAACTTGGTAACCATTAAGGTGATATATACCTGTAATATTTTCAGTTGATCTCCCTTTTCTACATGAATTGTATACCACCCCACTACTAGTAATCTTTCCCTTCCATAAATCTCTAAGGATGGCCTGTTAGCATCAAAATATGAACCACTTAGAACAATTCAAGGCATCAGTCAATCAAAGAGGACTTCCTAAGATGATGCAATTATTCCTAAGTCTTACCTCCTCATCGGCATCAGGGGCATGAAAAGCCAATGGTTCAACAAAATTAACTTGCGTGAGTGGGGGCGACTCCTCCATCTCAACTGGCATGGTTTCAAAAGATAGTTCAGGCTTTCGCCACCGATAAATGTCCAGAAGCTTTCCCCTCGGGTAGCAAAAACCATCAGCTGAGAGCCTTGGTTTCTCTGGGACACTTTCAATTTTTCCTGAAAGAGAGCCAATAGTGCCTGTGGATCTCCCAACACCACTTGTTCTTCCTCGCCCAAGGGTAAATCCCAAATTTGAACCCTCCGCCCGTCCTCTTTCTATTCCAAATCCAGGTGCAGCACGGTAAGTAGCAGACCCCCCAGTGTGAACCTCCATTCTATGGCGTGGCCTCCATTTATCTCGAGAATCTAACTCACGCTCAGCAGCTGAACGGTTATTAGCTCCAAGAGACTGACCCTCATTGTTACTGTGAGCATCATCCCTCACAACATCTGTTCTCTTCTCAATCCGTGGCTCCTTTTCTTTGTCATCAGGACCCCACCTAGACGACCATTTGCTATCACGCCGTACTTCATTGCGGCCATCATTCCACCTTTCAGTTGTAGGCAATGTCGTTGCCTCTCTCAATGGAATATTGTCAGCACGCCGTTCTGTTTTCCTACGATCTCTTCTACCACCAAGCAAGCTAGTCTCTCTTTCCTCTTCACGCCAACGACGGCTATTTTCACTCTCAGTAGCAGGTCGCCTCCAATCTTTTTTGACCTCAGATCCATCCAACCGCCAACCTTCCTTCTGGTTGCTACCAGTGGAGTTTCCGAGTGAAGTTGGACCACGCATTTCCTGCCATATATTTAAATATTTGGTCACAAGACAGCTCTGCACTAACTACAGGATCAATAACAGATTATAGATCGATCAGTGAAGCAGTTGCACAACTCCACGACCAATACCTTTCTTGCTACATCAAGAGGATTCAATTTATTAGTTATTACAATGAATTCTGAATCAGAAACATCACGAATAATGCCTATAATAGAATTTGGTTAATAATACTAACAAAATACATTCTTTTCAGTACATACCAACTTAGACTCAATTGGCTTGGCATAAAGCCACTGGGGTGACAAAGGTATGCTGCTATCTGAAGCTGCTGGATCTACAAAAATCAGAAGTATAAAATCAGATAAGACAAGGAGCAAAAATAATGGGCACTACTTAAGTGATCCTCCAGTTCAGAAAATAATAATAATCAAACAAAACAAAAGCTTACCTTTCAACTCATCAGATGACCCCATAAGCATCTTTTCCTCATCATTTCCTCCAGAAACTTCAACTGCCATTGCAAAACGAAATTCAGAAGACATGATTATGGAACTACAAATCAGTGCCAGCACACTAACCAGGTATAAAAGTTTCTACGATAATTTACACCACTCAAAGGAACACTGTTCATATTTGTATGTTACAAATTTAATACAACCACTGCAATCCAACAAGTGTTTACAAACGAGGACAAAACTGAAAAAAAACAGTAGATAAATTTCAATAGAACAATCAAATCAAATTATATTAGCTGAAAAGCAATGAAGACACAAGCTCCTTCAATAACTGGTTTCCTCCGCAAGTTTCACACCAGAATATGTCCCAAGCCTTTGAGATCAAAATCTTTACTATTGCCAGCAGAACACTACAAGTCCTCTCTTCTATCCATTGAGTCAACCAACAGTGAACTGCTAACATACAATCCAAATCGAAAGGAAATACATATACAAGCCAACCTATGGACTACTGCAGATACACAACTACCTTTAATTCGATTTTCAACCAGGACAACCAACAATCAACAGTAACATGCCACAGTGATATACATTCAATTCAAACAATATTTGGGCTGGTATTATAAACCGAAATACAACACTAGCAATACAAATGCAACACTGATCTGATAAAAAAATCCAATGTGCGAAACCAAAACAAAACGTGGAAAACGATAAGCTCGAGATGCAAAAAGCCATAACCAAAAAGCTAGATGCTTAAAAAAAGCGAAAATGAACTACTCCAGTGCATACTTAAGCGCTTCAGATCAGTAATCGTCTACAATAAATTAGCTCTAAATGGATCAAATCCAATTGAATGCACAAATCGAAATACTGAGAAAACAAAAAAACAAAACAAGTGCAGAAAACGAAAGGGCGGAAGCACCTTTGGGGGACCAGGACTGATCGGACGGTTTGGATGAGAGGAGATCGTCGGGGAGATCGAGCTTGCCGTCCGCCATAGAAAGAGGTCGGGAAAGAAGAGTGAGGGAAGCCGGAGAGAGATCGAAGGTTGGAAGCTCCGGTGGTGGAGAGGGCAATCGAGAGAGAGCGAGAGAGGGGCTCAGGGTTTGGAACTTTGGATTGGTTTTGTGAAATTTCAGAGAATCTAGGGTTTCGAATAGTTTGTACAACAACACTGAGCAGAGAGAGAGACAAGGCTAGCTCTGGTAAAGAAAAGGGTGAGGGTTTGGGTGGTGGTCAGAAGTCAGAACAGCCAAATAAACCAAAATCAAGTATAAGATTTCAGGTAGCTGTTTAGTAAAAAATAAAATTATTATTATATTTAAAAGATTTCTTTACGAGTTTCTTCAAATTGACAAAAAAGCTCCCTACTTTTTCTCTGTTTTGCGTTTACTGCCGGTCAAATAGACCCGAACCGCTATGGTATTCGTGGGTCGGGTTCGTCTGACCACCACTCAGTCCACACTAGCTAGAGTTTGTTTTAACACTTAAGTATGAAGTTCTATACAATGAATTTTCTGCTTAATTATCATGGAGTGAAGATTTAATGGCGGATAATAGCTAAGAACTCTACTCCACTTGATATGAATCAAACATAAGTTGATAAAGCTACAAAGAAAAGAATTTATTGACTAAGAAAGTACGATTATTTAGATACAAATAGTAGCGTATATAGGATCTGATTATGGGATGAGATTCATATTTCTATAATTTGAGTAGACGTCAATAGATTTTTAATAACTTATACTTACAATTTCAATTTGAATAAAAAAAAGCTGAAGATTATTGAAATAGTTGTATATTAAACATGGTTCACTTGCGGTGTAATCCAGGCCAATCCATTTCTTCCATTATATCCTACAATGTTTCTCTTTTCTTGTTTCCCTCACATGTTTGTATGTCGAGCAGATATGTCTTTAACATCAAATGTGTCTCTCTTTTCTTCTTTCTCTCATAGATACTAGCAGATGCAGTGAGATTTGGGAAGACGTATGTGATGCCAATTGCTCTAGTAGTTACAAGACCAAGCCGAAGAGCGAGGCTCTGATGATATGAAAATTACGAGACCAAGCAAAAGATAGATTCAGATACTTCCATCCCGTTGAAACCAAAAGGAGGCACCCTTGTTGTATGTACTTTGCTTCATACCTGATTATCCGTTCATTTAATAATGTCAAGATGAACTTGAAAGTGTTTTTGTTTAATCAGATTATGCCATGTGACTCAAGCAAAAGCATTATCAAAAAACATTATTCTGAATGAATAGACAAAACAGTGAATATCTTAAGAAAATCACAGAGTAATTCATATAATTGTTTCAACAATCAAATTGTATAAGGTTGTCATTCATGTACATCTTTCGCATCTCACTACTCATCATCGACAGCGAAAATTCCTAGAATTTATCATTTGATGTTCAACTTCCAAAAAGTAACTAAATCTACTAAATGAAATGAATAACATGTGAAATGAAGCAATCTGAGGATTAATCAGTCATTCTCTGGATTTCAACGCTCCAGATTGCAGAATCAGCATCTACATAATTTCTTCACTTATTTGACCATATATCAAAGAATACTTGAAATGAGATGTCTTAGCTACGGTGAAAGTAATAAGTTTCTGAACCTCGACTTAATATTAAAAAAACACAAATAGTTAAAATTCATTGTAAAAAACTAAAGAATACAACAGTAATCAAAACCCCTCAAAACACACTTAAATCAAATAAACTACCAATAAAGTAACCACGATATAGAGTAGATTCCTGGTTTAATCAAATCGCAATCAAACTGAAAATTTGCGTTGGTCAAGAAGCAAATGGTTGCTGAAATATAATTGAAAGTTGAAAGAAACCAACCTCATTTGCAGCTGCTTGCATTCTGCCTCTCCACTCTTCTTAACTGGCACAAAAATTGACATTAAGCAACTGCAATATAACTAAAGACGTCATCAGGAAAATGCATATAAAGGGACACCGTATATTGCCTTGCTTCTAATTCAATTCTGGTATATAAAAAGGGGAAATGTACATCTGTCTGGAGTAAGAAAAGACAGAAGAAACACACATCTTTTTATAGTTAGGCTGTTCGACAACGCATAATTATATATAGTAAACATATTAACTTTTTTTATTACTCAAAATCCTTGATATATATGCAGGTAGGGGAAAATGAGGAAGCAGTAATTTTTCTGTTTTACTTGCTATGAAATTCTGTTTCTTTATTTAGATTTTGGACAAAACCCGTTTGTAAATCAATATAAACCACACATATTAGATAAAAAACAAAAGCATTTTTACTTTTTCATGATAAAAGAGGTTAATTACCTTAGACATAGCTTCACTAAAAGCACTCAGGGAACATAACTGCATCTAAAGGCTTTGACATACTGCAGAATCTAAAGGTTCCACTAATTAATGTGCTCGACTTTGCTGACCGAACACCATGAATAGCTCCTACCAAGAAATCTGATGGGAACATTGAATGATCTAGCATAGAACTGCTTTGTTAGAAAAAGAAAGAAAAGGGGAAGCACAAATCCGATTTAGGTTCAAAGGAAATAATGCAACTTTCCAAATTTTGGGTAAGCTCAATGATAATACATATAACATAACCAAAGTTATGAACTTTGAAAATCATCAAGGCAATTGGTCCCAGTTTTTGTGTGCAATTTTGAAGAGAAATACCATAGTAAAGGTACTTGGAGAGCTGAAGTATTAGTTAGAAGTCATAGATGCACAAATTCACCTCTCATGGTTGCTTCTTCTGGGCACTCCTAGCATTTCTCCCAATTTTGCAATTGTCTGCCTTATTTGCCGCCTTGGTGAAATAGAAGGTCACATGAAGCTATCAAAATTCAATTTTTATCAAAAAAAAATTCAAACCCTCTTCTGCATTTAACATTTCTAACTATATGCTTCAAAATTCACAATTGATATATCTTCTGTAATAAAAGAAAGCCAATCTCAGTACATTCATTTTTCTCTGTTTTGTTTATTTTGTTCTCAGTTGAATTTTGCTGACCTTCAAGGAAACTTGACGGTTGAATGATTATGAAATACACATACACAAAGAAGTTGCAGTCCTATGATGCAAGGTCTGTACATATTAACTTGTATTGAAAAGATAGCAATATGCAAGTCTAGTGGTCTTTGCTCATTCCTTTACTGCTCTGTGCCAATCATATATAAAGTATATGTAATCACATTTGACCATTGTTAGTTCTTTTTGCCGATTAATTATGAAGTTTATGTATTTATAATGCTGCAAGTTTAGTTGATTTGTACCTTGTCCTTGCACAATAGACTCGGAACACAAAAGGACACATTCTCTGTCAACTATTGGATCTCCAAATTTTTCTTTTTAGTTTGGTGGTGAGCTTGATCATGGGACCAGAATCTCCATGAACGCCTGTTACAGATTGATTGTGGTAAATAGCCAAATCATTTCCAGTCATACAGACACAAAAAGAATAGAAACATACACATAATAATCATATGTTCCAGATTGTTATGTTTCTTTTCTTTTCATCAATTGAACAGACTTCAACTATAAACCATTAAAACTTGGAACTTCAATTCCATCCTCATCTATATTTTTTCATGTTTTATCATAGGACAACCAATGAAGTGGTCAGAGTAAATATATAGAAAGAAAGCTTCCCCTAATGTATACTTATTGAAATGTATATATTGATCTTTGCATAATCAAGAGAACAAAATAGTGAAAACAAACTTCTGTATAATTACCTGGGGCATGAAGATGTAGGCTATAAATTCCTAAAACAAAGTATGGCCAAATAGCAGAGCAGATCCTATGAGTACTACTGTAGAATTGTATCTGTAAACATTGATAAGCATCTTTAGTAGAGTAAAGAAAGATGAAAATAAACTTTCAAACTACTAATCAGATATAGATCATCAAACAATTTGGTTATTTAGATTCAATATGGCCAACAGATACACACTTTCAGCATATAAATATCTTATAAAATTAACTCTGACAAACTTTGAATAAGTACGTACACATATACTTTGCCTAATCAATTTGACATATACACTAATTAAAATGAAGTAAAGAGCATTGAGAGCAATACCTTGTAACGGTCAGCTCGAAGCTTGAAATACAACAAACCAAACCCAGCAAATTGCAGAACCTGCAACTCAGATCGCAAATCAAAATTAAGAAACCCAAAAGAAACGTAGAAGCAACAATCGAGAAATATTCAGGTCTCCAATGAAGATTTCACAGCCCAGCTCGGTCGGGGAAGAAACCTAGATCATTGTGATAGAGAACGAAGCATTGCCGAGCGAAAAGAACACAGAATGCTGGAAAAGAACACCCAATCGATTAATGTAAAAACAAAATCAGAAAGTGCAAACCACCTACCCAAATTCTTCTTCTCCTCGATCAGAAACAAAACCTAGTAACCCAAACTGGTCTCCCTCTCTTCCGAGGAAGAGAAAGAGCAAAACCGATGAGGGAAGCAACGAAAAAGGGAAAGGAGAGCTTGAGATCGGGGATGAAATCTAGGCGATCGAAGTGGCTTGGTAGAGATGATTCATATGTGAACAGTGTATATGAACAGTTTAAAAACAGTACATGAAAAATAGTATATAGTAAATGAGAGTAAAAATAGTGCTCTGTGGCGTTTATTTCAGTCCAAAATAGCAAACATCAATAACAACAAAATCCACAAAAAAATCTTCTTATCTAGAAGAATTCTTCCCTGCAGTCTAGAGATTGCCTCCTCTTCCTCCTCAATCTCTCATTGATGAGAGCCCTCTCCAGCATCTCCACCCTTTGTGACAGCGACCCCAGCAGCCGTGTTTGTTTCTCATTCCGGTGAACCAGCTCCGTTATCAAACCCACCATCCTCTGATTCTCCTTCACCATCTTCTCTAGCGTCTCCTCGTTGTTATTCTTGCTTTCGCTTGGACTGCTAGATGCCTCCCTCTCATTCACACCCGTCTCGACACTTTGTTCCGAAGATTTCAAACCCGAATTGGTCACCGGCTCATGCCCAGCAGGTGTCTGATGATTTGCCGCAGAGGCCTCCACCTTCTCCTGTAGAGCAATCGCCTTCTTAATCACCGACTTCCTCAAATCCCTAACCCCGGAGTCGACTCCCTTGACGGAATCCAGCTTCAGGAGTAAACTCATCAGCGTCTCCACCACCTTCAGCCGCTCCTTGGCGTCGGTTCTCACCAAATCCAATGTCTCCTTCGAAACTCGCTCTCCAATCTCCTCCACCTCGCGGTTGATCCCCGCTATCTTGCTCACACTTTTCCTCACCAGATGCCGTCTCAAGGCCTTCTGGATCTTGAGCGCCGCGTCGGATCGCAGATCGTATCGGCTTCGCTCCGACGCGGCCTGGTGGACTGGTATTGAGACCACCTTCGGAGCCCTGGCCGCTTGGGGCTGAATCGGGACATGTCTGTTTCTGAGTGAATAATGGGAACAATTTGGGTGATGGATTGGGGCTTCTCGATATTGAGAGTAGGGATTGTAGCCGTAGTACAGGGGAGTATCCAAGAAAGATTCCATAGCTTAGAATTGAGGAATTTGTTTGGTAGTAAATGATGATTGACGATTTTTTGATTTGATGTGAGGAAGGAAAGAGGGTAATGGGTATTTATAGGGAGAGGGTTTCATCGGCGTCGAGGGAGGAGCGCGAAGGTTCCGGAACTTTCCTTTACCTTGTGGGAGAAGGCGTTGGACTGAAACGGAAATGTTCGGGATCTCTGTGGATGGTTCTTGGTGGGCCACGTGGATTGTCAACTGTCGATAATTGGACCAAACATTACTGTACTTTGCATTTTTTCGGCTGGTTGCTGAAATTTCGGAGTATTTTCGATAAATTGGTGGAGGGTTGATATTAAAAAATATAATATTAATAAATAAATGATTAAAGATATTAAATTATTATAAATGATTAAAATTATCTGTATATATAATATTTTTTTATTAAACTTATGCTCCAACTTTTATAATCTAAGCTCCCTTTCATTTTATTATCTTTTATTTATCAATGAACAATAAGTCTCTTCCGAAACTACCCTCCTCTCTCATTCTCTCCACAAAATCGCTCTCAACATCATGCTCCTCTGTTTCTTCAGCTCTTCTCTTTCGACCAAAAAAATAATGCTTATGTTTCAGCCTCATCACAAGCTTCATATCCAAATTTATGTACCCATGTACAGGTCGCCAGATCTCCCAACAAGAAATTAGGGTCGAACCTAAAAGCTTGTAGAAGAAAGCAAAATAAAGAGAGAGAAAAGGCTTCTATTATAATACGAAGACTGATCCAATCGTGAAAATAAGAGTAGGAGATATATATATATGCACTAAAACACTACATGGTGTAATTATACTTATACCCTTAACATCCCCCTCAAACTGATGGGAGTGAGCCTAACATCAGCTTGCAGCAGATGAAAAATGTAGAGCAACATAGAAGCCTTAGCTTGAAGTTCTGCAGAAGTAATAACTGAATACCAAGCTGATCAACCACAAGAAAGCCTTTATCAAAATTGGTGGAAGAAATCCATCTTTTAATCCACAAGCCTCATTTGTTGTCATCTTCTGCTTTTGATATTGGGGTTTTGATTCTAACTGAGGAATGCTCCTAAACTGCAACTGCACTTCATACATACCTTTCTTAAATGCCATCAACAGTCTCCATTAAAGTTTATGCTCCAAGTACTACATATTTTCTTTGGTTAAACAAGACTCCCAGTAAAGGTCCAATGACCCAAATAGCTGCCACAATTACTACATGATATGAATATCCATCTTGATGACATGATAAGCCAAAAACTGAGCCAAAATATCCACATTTTCCAACTTTGCAGCAATCCATTACCGTATGCACCAAAACAGCCACAATAGAAGTGAAAAACCACAACGCATATGTTGACTCATAAGATGATTTCTCCACCAAGGTGAAACAGAACATTGGTTATTCTGAGTATCAAAATTATTTGTTATTTGACTATATACTTTCATTGCTGAATCATCTTTTTCCACTTTGTTTTCATTACCTCTTGATTTCCCATATGGAGTATCAATTGGAGCTGAATCCACATGTTTAGGGTTGTCAGTCGAGCCATTAGTCCATCTCTATGAATTTTTAATCTGCAGTTCTGCACATTGAGTTGGTGGACACTCCACTTGAAGTTTCTCTTCTCTTCCAGGCCCACTGTCTTCAGAAAATTTCACTACCATAGGAACCAAATCATAGGCATTTTCACCTTCTGTAAGCTCAACATTTACCTCAGCTTGGCTATTGGACATAATTTCTTCAAGAATCTTTGAGAATTCCTCCAACTTTTTATGATAAACAACCTCCTTGTTCTGAAGCTCTTCATGTTAATGCATAACAACCTGGAACTTGTTTTCCTGGTCCAACATTCTTTTCCTTAGCTTCATGTTCTCAGCCTTTGCTTCAACAAGAGCTTTCTGCAAACAGACACTCAGATTTTATTTCCTTCATGCTATTTTTCAACTGCACTTCTTCTTCCTTCATAGCACAAGCTTCCTTCGTGGTTCTTTTCAACAAATTTAGCAGCCTATTTATTTCTTCTTCTTTTTTAAAGAAGAGCTTTCTTTCTTCTTCTGAATGCTTGACAAAATCCACCATCTGAAGTTCTTTCTGCTCCTAAACAGCCTTTGTGTTTTGTAACTTAGTCTTGCATTCTTCTACAGTATTTGTAAGAAGATGAATTTCACATTTTACATCATCAATCATGGCTTCATACTTTTCATTGTTTGCTTTCATGACCAAACTGAAATCTTCAATGTGTGATTTACAATCGAACACTGGAGTTGAGTTAACACTGTTGTCAAGAAACAGCAGCAAAGAACTGTGGCATAGTAGGTTGTTGTGCAAATCCACTAGTGCTGACAGGAGGAGAAATACAACTACTGAGATTGAAGACATGGAATATGATGGAGGTAAACTGTAACTGAATGTTCTATTGGATTGAATTCCACCATCAATTTTGGCATTTGAAATATGAGTTGGTACAGGAGCAGGAGCATACTTATTGAGATCATGACCTTGTGCCGTCATTTCAGTCTTCAACTTCTCAAAAACAGACCTAACAGTTTGCTCAATCTCATCTTCAGCAATCAACAAAAATGATCTTAATTCTTTCATTGACACAGAGGAGTTTAATGTTTTGAGTCTGATTATAGTTTTGATGACAGCAAACTCAGATGACAAACCATGAAGAACTGGCTCAATTATATCTTCATCAGCCATATCAACCCCCATAACAGCAAGCTGATCACAAATTGATTTGACTCGAAGCAAGTACATATCAATATTATCTGAGCCTTTTTGAATGTTGTCCAGAGAGGTTTTGAGCTTCGCTATGTTATAGCGTGAATCATCAACATATTTCTCCTTAAGTAACACCAAATTTCTCTACTGGTCTTACTTCCAACAATAAAGGAGAGCGCATCACTAGACAGAGTACCAGCAAGAATGTACATAACACAAGAATCATTTTGCACCCAATCTATGTATTCCCTTGACACATCAGACTTAACCCCTCCTTCTATAACCATGTGTTGTGGTGAACAAGGAAATGATCCATCGATATAACTAATGAGACCACAACCAGCAAACATTGTCTCTACCAGAAATTTCCATGTTACATAGTTGGAGTTGTCTAAGCGAACTGAAATTAGACTGTGGAAATTGGACAACAGAGAACTTTGTAGCACAGAACTGATATTCATGATGCAAGACAGCAGATAATCAATAGTGTGAACAAAACTCACAAATCTTCAGATACTCCTAAAATACCCAAAATTCTAGGGTTTTACTTTTCCTCAATCTTTAACAAATCTCTATGAATAACTTGCTTCAATCAGTTTCAGAGTACTCAAAACACAAATCCACAGCTTCGATGACTAGAAATGGAATCAGCAAAGATATTTCAACAAAAATTGAGCAGCGGAATCGAAAAATTGAGCTTCTTCTTCAAAGAAAAATTGAGACTTATCTGAGATACAGATCCTGAGCTTCGTTGAGAAGCTTCGCCGGAGAAGGCTACCGGAAAACACCTCCTAGGTCGCAACCTGGGGCTCTGATGCCATAAAGAGACTGATTCAATCGTGAAAATAAGAATAGGAGATATATATATATATATACAAGGCACTAAAACACTACAGGGTGTAATTATGCTTATAATTACACCCTTAACAGAACCAACAAGCTCCCTATTTAAATTTGAGATGATTTGCTTATTCTTTGATTTGCAAAGTTAATTGATATTGTTATCCCCCTCTAATCGTGGAGAACAAGTGTTTACCATTCTTATTGAAGAGATGGGAAAGTTTGCTCCGGTCCGAATGTCCAAAGCTTCGACAACAAACGCAACAAGGGGTTTTACTCGATTTCTGTAAAACTGTGAACTGGGTAGAAGACTGCGAACTGGGTAATCATTCTGTAAAAGAAGGATATTTTAGTAAGAATGGAGAGTTCTAACCCGTGAGAGGAAGATAAGACAAATAAATTCAAGCTATTTTAGTTTCAGATCATTTTTATATGAAATTCATATATCATAAATTGTAATTCACACACTTATTTTTTATATTTAGTAAACACTTTTACATGAAGACAAAATTTAAGTTAATAAAAGATAAAAATTTAAGTTACTAAAAATGAAAAGTTATTGTGTGAATTAGAATTTGAAGTGTGTAGAATTCAATTCTTTGTTTTTTTAAGAAACGAGAAGAAATTGTACTTTGCAATCTAAATCTACTAAACGATTCCACAACCTCTCACTTGTGTCATTTATTTTGAGAACGAATTCACTGCTCGACTAAGAGCATACACCGACCTCGTTTGCTCAAACGGAATTATCCAAAAATCCCCAATTACACGATGTGGCTCATGTGATGTACAAAATGCATTTTTAGAAATAAATTTTAGCAGCTTTGGTCTACAACTTAAAAATAACCTAGCTACAAAGCCGCGCCAGTATATGCGAGTGAGACCCTTACGGCATATAGGTAGTGGTTCTAATATGGACTACTAAGTTGGGGATTTTTCGTCTTATCCTATTTTCGATTTTATATTCACATTTCGACTGTATAAGTTATATATATATATATATGAATAGATCATTCCTACAATTTTTCACAAATTTTCATCAAAATTGAAAATCGTTAAGACATTCATAAATATGATTCATCGATTATAAACTTGAACGACTTTTGTTTGACATATTTAGATCGTTCATTGATTTGATCTATTTCGATTCCTTAACGATCACTAATTTAATTGAAAATTTGTAAAAATTATCTATTTATATAGACCTATAAATTAAACGGTTGAGATAAAAAAACGAGAAAGCCCTCATTTAGTATTTAACAAGAAGGTCCTCAATATCCCATGAAATATATATTTGTTTTTGGTTAATCTTATGATGTGCACTGATATTAGCAAAAACAATTTGAGGAAGAATATCAAGAATTTCATTAATCGGGAATGCAATATTACAACTATGAGGGAAACCAGGGGTAAAAATAAATTCTCCACTTTCCACCCTACCTACCCGAAACACCAGCGGTTACAGTGGACAAGAACCGATAAGGGTTCAACTGTACCTAAACCTAATCCAAAAGTATCGATACATCCTTACAGCCAACCTCAAGAAGAAACAACTCTTTCAAACACTACGTGCCAAAACTATCAGCATATATGCACAGGTAACCTCCCTATTACATTGACAACAAGATCTAACCGACATTCTGGAAACGACACCAAAACATGGGCTCACCCCACGACACAACAACACCACCCTAACAAAACCATAACCCTTACCCAAAAGAGAAGGAACGACCAACACCACCCTACCAAAACCCTAAACCATCCCTCAAAAGAGGAGGGACGACCCAAAACAAAACAAACTAATTAACAACCAAAATAAGGAATAGGCCCAGCCCAAGGTCCAATAGAGAAGACCTAAGATTCGTTTCCTCCACCACCACCTGCCTCCGTCGCCGTCGACTTGCAGACAACCACTGCGACCATTTCCGAGCCGGTTCAAAACGTTACAGACACTTGCATTTTGCCACACCAAGGTTTGACCAGATTTGCAAACTCTGGTGGCCCAAAGTAGTCGAGCCTCAGCACAGTCCAGTACAGCTCGACGACCCTCGCCACCGTAATGATTGAAAGCGATAACAACACCCATCCCAACAACCTGCACAAACCCAATAAAAAATCTTGAATCGAACCCTCCACTCTCGAGCCAATACCTTCCAAGAGACTAAATAGGATGTAGAAATTATCGTCCGGCAACAAATCCTGATATAAGCAAAGACCTAAAGCCAGCCAAGACGAGACTGTCACCGAACAAGGATGAGAGAGGCTAGTTGCTGTGATATTAGCAAAATTAGATTAGCTGTGTAACAACAAAAGGAACAAGGATACAGGGCCAAGGAAACTTGTGTTACTTAAGTACCTTGTTTTAGGTTTTAAAAGGTATTACTGTAAATAAATAGTCCAATTTTACAATCCAAACCGATTTCGCACCAAGTAGACAATTCTCACATTTTTTGTGACCTAACAAGTGCAATGCCCCAGAAAAAGAAAACAAAAACAACATAAGCTAAGTGCAATGCCTCAGAAAAAGAAAACAAAAGGCTGTAGCAATAGCTCTAGACCTTACAAGGTCATGAACAAGGACAGCTTGAACATTTTGTGACCTGATATTTTGAGAATACAATTTGTACAGAAATATCTGTCTGACGTCTATCAGGAAAAGCATCCCTTGCCTCCAAAGGTTACTTTTTCATCACATCCATAAACAGGTAGGTAAACTACTATGGGTGACCTTTGGCGGCCAATAACACCAAAACCGCAACTCATACTTCCTGTTTGGTATTTTGATGCCCGCCCGCTTTACAATTTCTGCAGAAGCTTGCTTGGCCATTGAAAGAACGTGTCCCTGTCCAGGCACAATTGGTAGCAGTACGTAAACCGTGAACTCTTGGGCAGAAGAGGCAGACATTAGTTGTAATTAATATACGGTACGTGGCATAAAATCTTTTACAGATCAATTCAAGGAAAATGGAAAACCAGAGAAGACCTTATGGTAATGTACAGTATGAGAGAATACCTCATCTACATTCAGAATCTTCTTATCCTGCATAATCCACTTGCCATTGCACATAACAGAGACGATATTTTCAGTTCGCATAGAATACACAAGGCTGGAAATGCTGCATATGCAGTAAAGCAAAACGTCACTCTAGAGGTTGCGTTGAAAGAGAACCGGCATACAAAATAGAACATCTATATTAGATTGAAATAGTCCAACTGACTGAACAGCCAAAAGTATTAGCTAGTACAGTGTAATCTGGTCTGAGTGCCATAAAATGTAAAGCATTGACAGTCCGAAGTCCATATGATATTAGACATACAAATTATCCAACAAATACTGACAAAATGCACCTTGGATAAGAATTCTAAGAAGCTAACTAGACTTTAGATCTTCATATCTGGATTCTGAGGCTAAATTTTGTTTGAAACTTGACATAAATGATTAGTAATGCATATGATCCTGTTATAGATGGTTCTTACCAGTCATGGAGACGAATCATGGTCCAAGTGGCAGGATTGATTACAACCAGGTCAGCCTACCAAAACATGGAAGAATCAAGCGAATGAGAATGACCCAGATTTTTTTTTGGAGAATAGACCATAGACATTTAAAGTAAAACTTTTAACATCAAAAGAGATGAAGCACAAAGACGTGAATAATAATCTCAGCAAAATAGTTGAAACCTTTTTCCCAACTTCAAGGCACCCTATTTCATTATCCCAGAGTACAGATTTTGCACCATTTATAGTTGCCATCTTGAGAACTGTTTCAGAAGGCAACGCAGTACGATCAGTGGTTCCATTCATGTAAACTTCCCGTCCTTTGTTAATCAGAGAGGCCAGGTACATCTCATCAACTGCAAGGAAATAAATCGATCCATAAAAATTTCTAATCCACAAACCAAAATATGAAGGATATTATTCAAAGGAGAACCAGAAATTTGAACCTAAGTTCATTCTGTTATTTGATGGGGCCTCATCTGTTCCCAAGGAGACACAAATGCCAGCAGCAGTCATCTCTCAAACAGGCGCAAATGCAAGCATTCGCATTGCAGCAGCAGGACAGTGAGATACCTTCACCCCAGCCCTTGAAGACAATCAATCTGAAGATACAGAATGACAGTTATAACAGACATTGTACAAGTATTTTCCACTTCCAAAATGAAGAAAAAACAGTCAATACATATGAACATACAGAAAAATAAAAAGAATGCGTTTATTTTGAACTAGTAATGAAATAAAATACAAACGTCCACGGGCTTAAAAGCGATGATATTGTATTGTCATGCACACAGCCTCAACCTACTTGTACATTGATAAATAATAGTACAAGCAAGAACAACCTTATGAGATTTACATTTATTCAATGAATTCACAATGAACTAGAATATGTAGATCACCTCAGAATCGTTGACCCAAACTGTATGAGCCGCTAGCAAATTGTTTTGGAGAAACTTTATCTGCTCCAAGTGTGTGACTGTTCCATGGTCAACTTTTCGAGTATCAGTCACAAATTGGTTCTCATATGCTATCTCTGCAACATGCTAAAAAGAAAAGCTGTCAAAGTTGCTAACTCAGGTCCATAAACGATAACATATATGCAGAAAAGTTGAGAATACAGATATATGAGTACCATGTGGATTCCAGTTTACACTTCTTTGGCTACATCCCTTGTTGCAAGTAGCAAACCATCAGTTGCATTCATGATCTGCCTAATTCCTAACCACACTCTGATGCGCCCATCACCTGAATTATGGTGCTTCTTGTAAAAGCTCTTTCTGAGACTGCCCTTAGAAAGTGAGGAAAATCAGAACATTAATGTCAGCATAAACAAAACAAGCCAAAACCGAGTACATTAACTTAATAAGTTAAGGTTAAGACTTAGGAAGCATATGCTCAACCTTTATATAATCATCAGTACTCCGAGCAGCCCAAGTTGTGGGACGACCCTCACCAGAGTCCATGATGGACTCGGCTAAACATGCGCGCATCCCCAGTAACTCAGCCACCCTCGCCATTCCTGACACATGTTGCCCTCCTGCTTCAGCAAAGCAAGTTACCTAGTTCAATCACAGGCTGTAACATACAACACCGTAGTTTCACTAGTTTGCACTAGCCAGCTAGCTACAGCTTCTCACCAAATTTGCTTCACTAAAACTACGAATTATGTTATGTGCCCAAAGTGAATAAATGAAACATTGTTATGTAAATTGTATGACTTTATGGTAAACTTAAACTCCAAGTTACAGAAAACAAAACACTTACACCAGAGTGAATGAGCTCGATTCCACAAAGCAGAGTAGAAATGTACGAATCTTCATCAGTCATGTTGGATTCGTAAGGCCATATCCGGTCGTGCAGCCATGTCATCAAATCGACGTCATCAGCTATCCCTCTGGCTAGTTGCTGATAGCTGAGGTGTGTGTACGTGCGTGTTTATGAATCCTATATTTTCCACAATCTCAGTTAATTTTAATTTTCCGAACAAAAAAATACTAATCGAATCAAAGAAATAAGTAGAATACCAGGGAGTACGATTTGGCCGTTGAGATCAATAACGTGATAGCACAGAAGCGGTGTAGAATATCGGAAGACTGACCAACGGCAGCGATCGAGTCATGCTCGATGACGATGACGGCGCCGTTGCGGAAGACCCGGGCGTCAGGGTCCACGGTGACGATGACGGCGTTGTGAAGTATAGTTACAGTTGCGTTGGTCCTTTAACTCGTCGATAATTTTAGTGGGACTTTCAGAATTGAGAGGGTTTGGGTATGAAGTCTGGGATTGAATTGTAAAGGTCAAAGTAAACTTGGAGCGACAACAACAGATTGTTATCAGATGAATCCAATCAGAATGTAAGCTTGCGCTTTTTCTTCGCGGCTTTTCCACTTGTTGAAGATCGAAAGGGACGCTGGATAAGATGTGTGTCCACTATCATTAAACAAACGAGAAAATAGTGCTAACACATTAATTTTTTAGAGAAAATTTCAGAATCAGTACGTCAACTAAAAGCGGTTAATATATATGTGTTCATATTCATTTTCTCCCCCTATATATATACAAAAAAGCTTTAAGAAACGAGTTTTCTGATTTATTATGAGAGTCATCAGATACATTCACGATTATTGCCTACCTTGTCCAGTTATGTCGCTCTGCATCCCTAATGGGCGTAATTGAAACATTGAATTATGTAACAACAATATAAATTATATTTTGATTTCGTCAATCAAATTGGGTTCTTACAAGAGATTAATAGGGTCTTGTTTCTAGTTTTTTATTCACCCTACTACATATCTTCCTCATCCACTTGTAGCCATTACAATGACAAAAACCTAAGTTTGGAGTTGAAGATTTTGAACATATGAATCAATTTGAGAGACCTGAGAGGTGAGGATGAGACATGAAAGCATGTATGTAGGGTGATACTTTTAATTTTGGTCTTTAATCCTTTCATCCAAATTCCAAATAAATGATGGATCATCAAGTGTTCTTCTCTTGAAAGTGCACCACATTCCTCTCTCATCGGTGGTTGATTTATAATAGTATCTGCAATGCTATTCTTGTTGGTAGAGGAAATTCATATATTTTATTTTTCTTTTGCAACCAAATGAACACAAGATGTTTCCGGCCTGGTGTCTAAAATCCATCATTGAAGATATAGGATGACTATTTCTTCCTTACAATGTTGTACATTTCGACACGTTCATAAAGAAGAGAATTTCATAGCTGATAGACTTGCAGCTCTAGGAGTTCATCTATTTCTCCTTGTATCTGGTTTAATTGTCTTCTCATGTTTATGTTTTCAGGGGTTCATTTGAATCAGTTTTTTTAAAAGAGAAGTAAATTACATTAAAAAGTCTCTTATGTTTCATTTGAATCGGTTTAAGAAATGAAGTTAATAGATGTTATGTGTTTTAAGTTGTCTTCTCTTTTAGTAATAAAAAAACACAAAAGAATCAGGATGATTACATGTAGTAATAATTATAAGTTGTGCAGGTTAAAGACATTTTATGGCGCATAATAATTCATATGATCATTTTTCATTTGTTCCTTTTTCAAAATTTCCTCAAAAAAAAGACATAGGGTGCAGTAAAAATAATTTTCTATTGATGGACCTCGTTTAAAATTTCTAGAGGGAATCATATGTTTAGTTAGTTACATAGGTAATAGCTCTCTGACGTTGACAAGTGGGTATATCAGTGAAGACAAGTGGAGGGGGCGATCGATGTAAGAATAAAATATGATGCATGTGGGCTTTATATATACCTCCTTTCCATGCTGAGAGTTTTACCCAGCAAAGACGCAAAGCAAGATACGGCTGCACAGAGCTAGAGCTGATCTCGTGAAGCTTTTACGTAATTTCCTCTTCCTTTTTATCCTAGTTCCTCGATCCTACCACCATTCTTCATTACACTTCTTCAAAAACACCAAGTCACCTACTCCACCAGTCCACCTCTTCTTCATAAATTCTTAGTTCTTAATTATCCGGGATCATCAGTCTTTTTCTGCATATTGTTTTTGCTTGTTCATTGAGGAAGTATGAGTAATACAATGATGCCGAGGGTGAAAGTCATGGTTTATTTGGTGTATGACAGGGGTTGACACCCACCTGATCGATCTGATCCTTGAGTTAAGCCTTTATTCTGTTCAGAATTTCTGAGCTTAACACACCCATATATACATCTTTTTTTCTTTTCTTCTTTTCTCGTTGTTGTTGTTCATTGGAAGCAATGAAGGTGAAAGGTAAGAAGGGCCTGATAACCAAAACATGGGAGCGATGCAAATCTATTGGCCGCAAGAGCACTACTACTTCCTCTCCGGCCGTGCCTGCTCTTACAAAGAAGAGCAAATCATGTCAGCACATCGTCTTCTCCATGACGGATGAAGATGATGATCGTCGTCACCACCGTCGCCAGGTGGCTCCAGAAGGCTGCTTCTCCGTCTACGTTGGACCGGAAAAGCAAAGGTTTGTGGTGAAAACCGAGTACGCAAACCATCCCCTCTTCAAGTTGCTGCTGGAGGAAGCCGAGTCAGAGTTCGGTTACCATAGTAAAGGTCCTCTCGTTCTTCCTTGTGACGTCCAAGTGTTCTACAAGGTGTTGCTGGAAATGGAGGATTGCGGTGGTGCTGGTGATGATAAGGTTCCTCGTGTTTGCGGATTTGCTAAGCGTTATGGGTCTTATCATCTTCTCAGCCCTTCTCGTATGGACGCCATTAATCAGTTCTAGCTAATTTTATATCTGTGGAATGATGAATCTGTGATCATATGTATGTTCAAGCTTGAGTTGATTTGATGTATCATTCTGGTTTATGTATATAGTTTGTGGGATCTAAGTTGTCTTTAGTCCTACAATAACCTTGTCAAATTGGGATCGATGGGCTAATGGGAGAGGATATACAGTGAGCAGGACAAAGATCCAAGATATCTTTGTAATATTATAGCAGTTATAATTGAATGAGTATGCTTATTTTCTTTTGTAACTTAGGTTAACTTAATTTCAAGCTCGAGTTCTCAAGATCATGACGTATGTGAGACGACAATATCGTTCTTGGCATATCATCCGGTTATGATTTTTCAGCATGATCTCTCTGCAGTATCGTTTCCGCAGTAGAGTTCAAACACTGTAAAACATGAGCCAATCAACATGCAATAGATTTGAGATCTAGCTAGGGTTCTCATAATCATCTATATATACGTCATCTTTCTTGTGATTTGAAATAGCAACAGATAAGATGATCGAGTTGCAGACGTAGCTATAGGTAAGAGCCATTGAGCCAACAGCAACTTTGGGTGGCCGGGTTTGAAATGTTGAATGCTACGTTAATTGACTTCTTGCTAGAGTAGTACAAACAATCAAAACCAACGTCATGATAGAACAAGGGTTTCTTTAATTAACTTAAATTTGCTACTAGCTGCCTACCTAATTACGTACACTGAATTAGTGAATTTTACCGATTAATTAAAATTTCTGGGTCTGGGTAGATAGATTTATAGGTGATTTGGTGGTTTACGTGGACCTGAGTATATTACATGATGAATCAATTACTAGCTGAGTTAATTAATCTTGGATGATACAGAAGGCAGGTAAAGGTGTGCACAAGAACATCTGCACAATGGATTATTGAAATAACAAGTCGGTAAAAATGTTAACAGGTAGTTCTAGCACGGACGTATCTATTGTTTATACATAAACGATGTCGATATGAATGACTTAGTTAATGAAATTACCCCAGATACTGATCGGAAACCATTAGACTTGGAGGTTCTTATAGATATGAGCTAGCTATGTGTTTATATAAATTAGACTAAACAATGTCTCGTATGGAAGGCTAGTAGCCGGAGAGCTGTTCCTGGAAGCATAGATCGAGCTAGGGCAAACGATGTTCTGGTGCGGGTTGGACAAAACGTTGACGGCTGGCCGCCAGTGGTGACCATGTTAATAGTTTGTGAAACTTGTGCGAGCTCGATAGGAGCAGAACTGAGTTGTTTTATCGATCAAATCATTTCTCCAATTACTTCTTTAATCAAATCCTGATGATGATGCCATGTTCGTTTTTTTTCTTTCTTTCTAGGGCACGTACGTGAAGGAAACGGTAAATGCAAGAGAGGTATGAGAGGATGGCATGCCAATTGAATTATAAAACCTAAAATGAAGAATCTTCCAACAGACCTCGATTATATAATCTAAGTTAAACCGATCCAATCCACAGATTATAAGTTGTTTAACCTTGACATAGACATTAGTTTTTACTCGGAAATTATATACATCTATAGCAACCGACTAAGTCACACCAATCTTGAAGGTATATACCTGTGTGCTACAATCTAGTTTTTCATATGTCACTACAAAGCATGCCATTCATCCAAGTTGACATTACGGTTTTCTTTATTTATTTTTTTATGTTTTTTCTCCTCATCTTCTTCTAGTTTTGTCTGATTGTGATAGAATATTTGGAGTCTTCGAGTCTTAGAGTTGGTACATGATTACTTAATGAAGCTATAGATTTCAATAATGCAATTGTTTTTAGGAGGAATATATATATATATATATATATATATATATATATATATATATATAAAATATAGTGTCATAGATTTCAAATACTGACTACTATATTGTTATCCAAATAGATAAATCACACTGGTTCTAGTTTGTATTTGTTTTGCATCCAGAATCCCAGATCAGCATTGACATTTTTGATGCCTTATACGACAGGTTACTGCTACATGCCCTAATAATTACCAAGATCGATATGTTTCACCATTTAGAATTTTAGATTCGTTTTTATATGTAATGGATCGCTGACTTAAAATGGAACTCTAAATCTGAAAATTGACTACTTGAATGCTGAAGCAAAAAGATCTGCAAATAATTCTAGCTTTGGCAGTAATGATAGAACAAATAAAGAGTTAAAGAAATTAGAGAAACCCCAAATTACTAGAGTTCTTTTAAGATAAACTCATACATATTTTTCTTTCATTTTATACCCACTAAACATAAGAAAACTTCTCATATAGAGTATATGTCTATAATTAATAGTTTTCTTCATTTTTTCCGTTTCTCTAATTCACCCTTCAGACTGTAGAAAACTAAATTTAGTATCTTTCTCATTTTAAGCATGAATTTGATATTTAAATACTGAGCTAAAATTTAGTTGGATTTAACTTTGTCATAATCAATTACATTCTTTAATTTATTACCTTGTTATTACTTTTTATTTTTAATTAATGAATATGTCATTACTTTACTATAAACGAAAGATTACATAGAGCCGATATATAAGTATGTCGAGAAATAAAAACATATGAAAGTAAAATTGCAATAAGAAGAACAACGCTAAAACAATAACGTCCATGCTAGGTTACACTTACGTATTGTAGACGTTGAGCGGGATGAGTAGTCGGTGATTTGACTACCCATAAAAAACCAATGCACAAAATGATAAAAATCATTTCGACATTAGGATGAGGGTAATCTTCCACCTGAAGAATTGAAGCCGGTCAAATGTGATTCCATTGATGGTCGTGTTCGCGGACGATCCTGAATGAACAGAAATTAAACCAAAGTTATGGGTTCGTCAACCAATACCAAAAATTGTTCAGAGGCTAAAACCAAAGAAACTCGCATTAGTTCCAAGAGAAACCAGATGTTGGGTCACACTTCCAAAACCCACAAGTCCCACCCGGATCCCATATTCAAACTTTGCCCCAGTCCCGGATCCCATATCCAAACTCTACCCCAATCTTGGATCCAGATCTGACACAAAGCTTAGGTCTGAACCCAGATCCACGTTGAGCTTAACTCTAACCAAAGTGTCGCCTCGAGAAAAACACGGTCAACCACGACCCAGACCTGACCTCCCTCATGAGACCCTAAGAGCAGCATCTCTAATCCGGTGGTCACAGATTGATATTCACATGTTAAAACGTTGTTGCATATCTCATCAGAGCATAGGGGATTCTTGAAGAGAATCGACGAACAGCATTCATGATGCCCATTAAAACCAATCAATGATTTTAATCGCCAAACCAACCCCACATCATTCAACCACCACTCCAATAAATACCTCATCACCATGGGTGCAGATCTCTCCCACAAATTTGCTTTGAGACATGCTCGATTAGGCCGGAGATGATCAACAATCGAACATGAACCAAACCCACAGCTCATCACGATCTCTTTTTACGATCCCAATTACCTAAAAAGCTTGCTTGTCTTGACGAATATGGAAGCAAAGTCAAAGTGATGCCCATAGATGACTACAATGGGACGATGTCAGAGATGTACTCCATTGATGATGGAGGGAGATGCAGAGAGGCTGTAGACGGTGCCCTCCAAACTCTAGCAGGTCAGAATTTTTTGTTTGTTTATTTCTCTTGTTTGAGACAAGTTGTGGAATATAGACTATTCCTTTACTTACCTTTTATTATTAACTTGAGTGTATATATATGTTATATATACATTACATTAGTATTCAATTTGTAATAGAATTATTATTTTCATTTTAAGCTCATATTTGATGTCTTTCTATATAATCGAAAAATGTCTAATTGTAATGTACACGTTCTTATTCTTTGATTACTTTTTTTCTTTTTAGGTATATTATTTTATCATTTCTCATCTTGATCGAGATAACTTTTTACTCTCAACTACTTATATTTTTAATGTACCTATTAAGTAGGGGGCATGATATAATAATATACCTAAAAAGAAGAAACTAAAAGTAGGATTTTGGGTATATGTTTAAGGAGAGTTGAGGATATAGGGTTAGGTTTAGGGTTTAGGGTATAGGGTTTGAGGTTTAGAATTTCTTCATTTTACTCTAATAATCAGATATCTTATTTATATTATATTCTACCTTATGTAAAGCAAATTTTACTTTACTAGATCCTTTCACCTAGATGAAATTTTTCCTAAAAATAAAGAAAATTGCATATTTCTTGCAAATTGATTGAAAATGGATAGTGTTGAAAAAAAATCATGATCAACTTATTTAAAACAACATCAATTAAGATAAATTATTATGTTTATATGTATTATTGAATGGTGATAATCGTGTAAAATTTAGAAAAAATAGGACAAAATATGTATTATAATTATTACATTTTAGATGTATATCTGAAATAAATATTAGATTAAGACATTAAGTTTTATTTAAAACTACTCTTTAAAATTAGGTGTATATAAAAATTCCCCACTAAACAAACACACAGCTTAATAGCTCATTTGATGGGATATGTCTGTCCTACAGCTCTGTATGATATACATACAGAAATAGATTTTTTTGCACGTGCCTAGCAAGGGGTGGGTGGGTATAAGGTTTTGAGATTATTAGGCATGACAACAAGCTGCATAGCACACAGACATGTAGGTTCGAACTTTCACATTTGATGTGCTAGCTAGTGTGTTCTGATTGTGGTTGACGGAACTTTACGAGTCTTTACCAAAAACAAAAACTGGGAGAAAGAGGTGGCGCATGCATAATTAGCTGTGTGCGCCTCGACCCAGCTAGCTTGTTTCAACAACCCTAGAGGACTGCTTCTCTTTTTTTTCTGATTTCATCCGCCGAAGGTGCCACTCCTCCGTTTAATGGGGACGCACGACGGAGCTGGATACAGTGGGAGACATCAGGCATCAGGCAGGTGCATCCATAACCTTATAACGCTGATCGAAGGGGAAAGTGGTACTGGTAGCATTGTCGCTGCATCTGTCTGTAAAGTATGAGCTTATTCTCTTTTTTTTTTCATTTTCCCTGCTCATTCACTGGTACATGCGAGCCAATATAACCCCTTCACCTCTGACCACCTCAATACATAAATCATTGGCCACTGGTACATGCGAGCCAATATAATCCTTTCACCCCGCACCACCTCAATATATCTCATTCATCCGTTAATGACGTTCTTACCTAAGTTTTAGTAATAATTTATTGAATTGGTCAACCTTTAGATCATATTTTCTTATCTTAACCGTTCAGTTTCTGGATATATATGAGTAGATCATCTCTGCAAAATTTTAGCTAATTTGGTTATTGTTAAGACATTCAAAACTGTGATTTACACAGAAGAACACGAACGGTTCAGGTTGAACAAATTCAGTTCATTCATTGTATTTATACGTTTTCGAGACCTTAATGATTACCAAATCAGCTGAAAATTTGATCGAAAAGTAAGTCAAATTAAGAAAATCCACACCAAACTCTTGGTAAGGACGTCCTTAGCCAAGAAAGCATATATATAGTGCGGACGGCCACGTGTCGTCATCTTTAGATCATATTTTCTTATCTTAACCGTTCAGTTTTTGAATATATATGAGTAGATCATCTCTGTAAAATTTCAGCTAATTTGGTTATTATTAAGGCATTCAAAACTGTGATTTACACAGAAGAACACGAACGGTTCAGGTTGAACAAATTCAGTTCATTCATTGTATTTATACGTTTTCGAGACCTTAATGATTACCAAATCAGCTGAAAATTTGATCAAAAAGTAAGTCAAATTAAGAAAATCCACACCAAACTCTTGGTAAGGATGTCCTTAGCCAAGAAAGCATATATATAGTGTGGACGGCCACGTGTCGTCATCTTCGTGTTGCGGGAAAAGAAAGCGAGAGAAAGCAGACGGCGCAGATTATGACACGCGGACCATGCACACTTTAACAAAGTACAGACATGCACTTCAGATCAGACATACATATATATATATATATATATATATATGATGGCCTGCTCGATCACTTTCTCAGAATCAAAGAAGAAACCAAGTGTACATATATACTTCATAATGATGCCGTAACGTTATAGGAATTATGGATAATTACTAATCTGTACAAGACTACAGGGGGATAGTAGATTGACTGTCAAAATCACTTCGATCTAAAAGAGTAGCTGAAATTGAAGTATCAAGTTCATATATATAATAGATTTCTCAATACAAGGAAAAACGATACAACAACTAATTAAAAGAGAAGACCCAAATTCAATCTATACCCAAACTATCAAGGAAGTGCACATTTACGTAAAAAAGAAAAATAAAAAAAAGTGAACATTTTTCATGTAATAGTTGTTTCGGGCTGGTTTTCACTTATTTGAGTGTGTTCTAGTAAACATAGTAATGAGTGATCGGCTACAACCTCAAGAGCAAGGAACGAAATTCACCGAACAGACAATGAAATTTATTATGAGCCTTGCTCATATTATCCTATATTTCTAAGCCTTTTATGATTGATATTTGTGTTTAGTTATCTTATTTATGACTTATTTACATTATTTTAGTGTTATTGTAAGTTTGTGCCATAAAGAGACGAAAAAAGAGTTAAAATGAGCAAACAATGATTGAAATGCAATTGCAATCCCAAGTGTCTAGAATATGTCTGTGCAGAACAACCAACTTCGCCGAATGAATGAGAACAACTCATATTGAATCAGATAATGAGCCTTACATCATTGTAAAGATACAGATGTCTACTTTATGTAGGATTTTACGAATCTCGATTTTGATACTTCTAGACCGAGTTATGACCATTTGATTGAAGAAAAGTTACATCAGAAAATCTGCTCGGGTCTACACACATTCATGTACAACTCAAGTTCCATAGCACAAGACCGTCAACCCTAAAGCTTCAAAGACAATGATACATATGAGCATTCAAGGAGTAATGAATTCCTAGTTCTACAAAATATATCTCAATATTTTCTCATTCCATATCAAGAAATGAGTCTAAATCCAAGTCTTACAAGAAAACATGAAGCCAAAGATGACCAGGAAATCTCCCCTATATAAGGAGCTCGAATTTCACATACTAGATCATGTTGGAGGCTCTAAAAACGTGACATACTGAGACTGACATCATCACCAGTCTTCCATTCTTTTCCCTTTTCTATGTTTTTCTTTGTTATCATCATGTTTATTATTAGTAGCTAAATCTTTTTGTTAGGACCACAATGGATCCTAGCCTTAACATGATTATTCGATGTTTTTAGTTGGATGATTACTTGATTGGTGTTGAGTTTTTAATCTCTATAAAAATTGTTGTTTATTTCAAAATACTAGAGACTCGCGACCTTTAGGGTTTTATTTTAAACTATTTGATGCAAGAGAAGGTAGATGCCCATGCTGAATCTTGAATGCTTCTTGTGATTAAAAACCATAGATTGATAAGAACAGATGCCATGTTTTATTGGTTTGTGTGAGTCCTATTGTTCTCATTGTACTTCATTGATCTTTAGAGAGTAGAAGTCATACTTCTGAGGAATAGTTGGATACTATACTCTGCCATAAGGTAGAATTCATGCTTTGGAGAACTTATGCATATAAATACTCTGTCATAAGGCTTATATGACAGATTCTTTGACACCAGTTTAGTGATTAGTAATCAGAAGACTAGGAACTCAAATAGAATTGTGACGATGAAGTTAAGCCTTAGCATTCATTCATATTTGTTTTCAAAACCCTTTCAAAACGTATTCTCCTCTAATTTGTTTGTTTTACTCTTTTCTTTGTTTACGAAAAACATCAAACTATTTTTTTCTTTTCTTGTTTGTCAATTAGTATAATTGGTCAATTAGTTATAGTTTTAAGTTAGTTCTCAATCTCGAGTTGGAACGACCTCACATTTAAGTTATACTACAAACGAATCGTACGTTTGCGAGTTAATTAAAATTTCACAACACTAATTAGGTCTTTCATGTAACAAATTGACCTGAAATCAATGCAAAGGTTGCAAACCCTAATCGAAATTTATAAAAAAATGTCATATGATCGTTGTTAAAATCGAATCCCAATATATAACGTTCCAATATCCTTTCGAGCCACATTTGTTTAATGATATTGGGCACACATCTTATCCAACATCCCTTTTGATCTTCAGCAAGTGGAAAAGCCGCGAAGAAAAAGCGTAAGGTCCATCAGATCATGATCGGCTTCATCTGATTACAATCTGTTGTTTTCACTCCAAGTTTACTTTGACATTTACAATTCAATCCCATACTTTATACCCAAACCCTCTCAATTCTCATAGCCCCGCTCTAAAATCATTAACAAGTTAAAGAAGTTAGGACTCCCTAGCCCTATAGGACAATACAGACGTCAATATATGATCTCGTTCAGTCGTTCATGGCATGGCCCTGCTCGCTTGCTCACAATCAAAGAAGGATTTTGTTTACATACTACATAATGTTGCAGTAATTCAAGATACAAGCTAATGCACACGAGATTAGTGGTTCATCACATATGTGACCGAGTATCTGGAGAAATATTCGTGAGTGGAGTTAAATGAAGCATGAAAGATCTATCATGAAAAAGGCAATATGGCGTGTGACATGCTGGTTTGAAGGTATGCTTACCTTGGAAATTAAGGCACCACGAGACGTGGTGCTAGTAGAAAAGTTTAATCACCTTTGATGCATTCGGTGGTTGTTTATAGATATATTAGCACCACGTCTGTTGGTTCTTTTAGAGGCGATTCCTGCATGGCTCTCTTGTAGTTAGCGTGGACACTGAGACATGTCCCGTCAATTTAGTCAGTGTGGTACATTCAATGGGATTTAACGAGTTACCCTTATGATATAGTGTCGTGTAATATGAGTAAGCAACGAGAAGACATGTGACATCTAGATATGGTAAGGAGTCAGATTTGTTGATAAGAATGGTTGTCTAGTAAGTGCTTATCATACGAGAAATTGGTAGTCATGGCCATTAGAAAATAGGGATTTTGACCTTTCAATTATGGGATTGTGGCATCGTTTTTACGTCCTCGCATTTCTATTGATTCTTGTGATGTGATTGTGCGAGTGGATGGATGTAATGGTCCGTGGAGAGAGAAAAATGATTCCACCTCATGTTAGTTATATACGTGTGACACTCTGCAGGCATAGAATTCGTGCGGATCTTGGTCACTAATGAATCAGTTATGCTAGCATGATAGTAATGCTAGTATTGTGATCATTGATGAGTTCGTTTGAAATTTTGTGGACGAAATTTTTATAAGGTGGAGAGTTTGTCATGAACTGAACCTAATAGTTAAGTATTTACAGGTTGTAAGTGTTACCGAGAATTTTTGACAGCGTTCATAAGTATTATAAGTTATTTCTCAAGTTTATTTTTGAATTTTTCTAGAAATGGTAAATAGTGGATTTAATGCTTCGAAGTCATAGTGCGTGTTAATACGAGCTCACCGGTATGTCTGGATTATTTTTGCTGGTGCAACGAACTATTTTCTGTGAGTTTATGAAAATTACTGTAGTTTCAATTACTGTTTGTTTTACTATAAGAGACCCTAAAAGATGAATTTTTGTTAAATCTATAATTTGAGAAAGTTTCTTTCAGGAAAGTCATAAAGGATGTTAATGCGAGTTCGTGGGTATGTGACATGCTCAAATTGGAGTTCGTAGGTGAAAGTTATGAGTAAATATGTGAAGTTATCATGCGGTAAAATGATATAAAATCAAAATATATGAAGTTACAATTCATGGTAAAAACTCTATAAATATGGAAGCTTACCGAAGATGAATAGTAAGAAGTAAATCAGAGAAAAAATTGCTGTGCTGCTCCTCGATGGCGATTTTTTTTCATCGGAGCTTTGGCGCGGCCTAGCGCCGCCGTTGGTGAGAAATTACGACTAGAAAGCCGACAACACAATGTCGTGTTCTTAACCAGAATTCTCCTTTCTCAGGTCACCAATCCATGTGATTTAGGTATTGTTTTGCTCGCCTTACTGAGTACATCAATCCTCTAGAACTTTATAGCTTGGTTCATTATGTGTAAGTCGAATTTGAGATTCAAAATTTTAGGCTTTTTAGGCCCAAATCAGGTTAAAATGTTCTTGATCAAATTGGATTGTTTAGAGGCAAAATTGGTCTTAGTATTGAACATAAAAGTTGTTGGGATCTTTGAGATGAACATTATGTAAAATTTTGGTAGCGATCGGAGCTGGCAGAAATCTGGTGGCCAGTCGGCCGCCTCCTACTACGGAGCTGGCGGGGGCGCTGCCTTGTATTATATAATAAAAAATTAGAGGAGTCTAATGGTATAAGTTCGGTAATTTTCAGAGAAGTGTTGTTTAGGTTTCAGATTTTCCAAATGTTAGGGTTATTAACAGTTAAAATTTGTTAACCGGTTATTGGAATTAATACCTTAAGACAAGAGAAAAGTTGTGTAAAGTATATTTACCCTAAGGGACGGGTTAAACTGCAGGCTTCCACTAAGCTTAGGAGTGAGTGAGGATGATCGATAACTATATTTGCTTGATCTACGCATTGATTAGAGGGAGAGGCGTAGTTAAAACTTTGTTTAATAAGTAAAATCTTTGAGGGTATGTAGTTGAACTACGATTGGCTTAATCACTTTCAGATGGTACGCAGGCAACCCGATTGATTGGTTGGGTGCAGTCACAATATTAAAAATAACATAAAGATTTAGGGTGCTGATTAAAAGTAGTTAAGAGTTATCCATTTTAAGAGAGGTTGCGATAAAATCTCATTTGAGGTAAATCCGAAGGATTTACCTTAGGTAAAAGGGGTTAATCCGGGGTGGATATTTACATTAACACCTTGCTAGTATGAGAGTGCTTGATGATGCTTGTTTAAAAGAGACTCATGCTATTATTCAGGACATTTTCTAAGAAGATCTTAGTTATGTTACTATTGTAGCACAAGTTCAGGTATTACGTCCCTCCATTGTATATTTTAATATTAAGGAAAAACTACTAGTCACTCTATTAACTTTCATGTGTTCGATAGTTTACTCCAATATCTTTCAATTTCAACAGATCACTCCATTAACTTTTCAATGTCGCACAATTAGGTCTATTCGTTAAGTGGTAGTTAAATATTGCCGTTAAATTTAAATTAATTTTTGGATAATATAAATTTTTTAAAAATCATTAAAAATAGTTTCGATTTCCAAACGACGCTTCGAAAAATTCTACGAACTCGTAACGATGCCTACATTAGTCTTATTGCTCGAAAGACAAAACTAGACAAACTAAAAATATGAAAATAATTTTTGAAAGCTGCCAAGAATTTCAAGAATAATAGAAACTGAAATAAAAAAAGTTTGAAATATATTTTTTGAAAAATGTTACAATTTAACACCTGTTATAATTACCAACTTATTCATTAGGGGGTATTAAATTGTAACATTTTCTTTTTTTGAAAGAAAATATATTTTGAGCTATTATTATTTCAATTTCTATTGTTCTTGAAATTCTTAGTAGCTTTCAAAAAATATTTTAAAACTTTTAGTTTATCCAATATATGTCTTTCGAGCTATAGGATCATCATAGACGTCGTAGGAGTTCGTATGATCGTTTGGACATTGAAACTATTTTTAATGATTTTTAAAAGTTTGATATTATCCAAAAATTAATTAAAAATTAAAGTTAACGGCAAGATTTAAGGTCCACTTAACGGATTGATCTAATTGTGTGACATTGGAAAGTTAATAGAGTGATCGGTTGAAATTGAAAGATATTGGAGTAAACTGTCAAGCACATGAAAGTTATTAGAGTGACCAATATTTTTTTTGTCTTTCAGTGGAACGCTCGATAACCTAAATATTATATACTAACTCTTGATACTAGAACTACATGATCATACATTATATTATATTTGCGTACATAAATAAAACTTGTGAACAACTATTGTCCCACTTTAGAACATGTGTCTAGTAGTCCTTAGTTTATGTACTAGTATGTGTGTTGGTAACTTAAGTTCATATAATATTTTCTGTTACCTATGTTTATGTATCTCAATCAAATATTAACTAGTGGATTATGGCTCTTAGTCGACCGAACAATTTCGTCTGTTAAGACGCGTCAGTGAAGCCTCTAGTCGACGAGAATTCTGTTTGCTAAGGTCCGTCGTCTAGGACCTTAGCCGACAGAATTAGTCCGTCGGCTAAGGTCCTAGTCGTCAGAATTATTTTAAAATAAAGACAAATTAATAATCCTCTTAGCCGATGAAATTCTAAATATTTCGTCTCCTAAGTGAATCTTAGCCGACAGAATTCTAAATATTTCGTCTCCTAAGTGATTCTTAGCCGACAGAATTCTAAATATTTTTGTCTCCTAAGATCCTAGCCGACAAAATTATTTCAAAATAAATTAAAAAATTGCTTAGCCAACGGAATATTCTGTCGATGAATCTAAAAAAACGGAGATCGATCTCTGAAAATCCACCGCCGGCGATCGATCTCCAGCAATCCACAACCGGTCATTCCGAATCCACCACCACACGTACACCACCACCAACACACACCATTACACCACCACAACCACCACACACCACCAAAAACTACCGCACACCACCACAAACCACCACACATCATCTTACACCATCACCATCACCACCACACACCATCACCACCACACACCACACACCACCACCACAACCACGATTTGGAGAATAGAAGAGAGGAGAGAATAGAGAGTTTGGAGAAGAGAATAGAGGAGATGGAAGATTTAAAAGAGAATTTTTGGATTTTTGAAAATTTTTCTGAAATTTTGCATTGGGAAATGAATTATAAAATTTTTAGCTCTTAGCCGACAGAATGTAATAATTCGGTAGCCTAAGTGATAAATAATTTTTCTGAAATTTTGGTTTGAAATTTTGCACGGGGAAATGAGTTTGAAATTTGTAGCCATTAGCCGACGAAATTCAATATTTTTGTCGGCTAAGTGATAAATAATTTATCTGAAATTTTGCGCGGAAAAATTGTTCTGAAATTTGTAGCACTTAGTCGACGGAATATCAATTATCGGCTAAGTGATACCTTAGGAGATAAAATTCAATATTTTCATCAGCTAAGTGAAAAATAATTTTTCTGAAATTTTGTGATGAAATTAGTAGGTATGTTGTGATTCTGATAATCAGACTTGAAAAATGAAAATCCGACCATATGATATGACCATCATGACAAAATACATATATGACAAAAAATTCAACTTGATCCGATAAAGTTAAGGGCTCGATCTGAACATTTAATTCTGTAAGTCAAACACTAAAACGTACGGAAACGGTCAATTAACCGTCTAAATTACGTATTTTGGCCATATCTTCAACTGGAAATAGTTTCAAATCGATGAGACGCAACCAGTGGTAAAAAAATTTACTTAAAAAGCCACCGAAGATAGGGCTACCCATAAGGAGAAAGAATGATAAATTGCGTTGACCGAAACTATCGGCACCGAGACTTTATCGGAATTACGTGATTTTTCAACCATATACGTATTTCAGAATTCCGGTCATATCTTATTTCACGACTTTTTTTAGTTTGAAGGTTCTACGTAAAGTTTGTTTTTGAAACGAAACATTTACTTAAAACTTAGTAAACAAGTTATACAACATTAGTAGGCATGTTGGAATTCTGATGATCAAACTTGACAAACGAAAATCCGACCGTCTGATATGACCATCATGTTAAAATACACAAATAGGGAAGCCAAATACTTGCGTCAATACTGGTATTGACGCGTGCGTGCGTGCATACTCTCTTTTATTCGCATATTTTTACCAATTTAAATCATAATCTTAGCCGTTCTAAAAGTTTAATTAATCAATCAAGATCACATATTCAAAAAAATCAATTTGAAAAAAAAATTGTTTGCTCAACCAAATGCATCAATTAAATGGATGGTCGTTCATGAGGTAGCTAACTTCCATCATAACTGTTCATTTGATTAAAGCATTTGGTTGAACAAATGATCATTTTTCAAATTGATTTTTTGCGTAGGTGATCTTGATTAAACTTTTAAACTGCTAAGATTATGATTTACATTAGTAAAAATATGTAAATCAAGGAGAGTATGCACACACGCATCAATACCAGTATTGATGCAATTATTTTCCAATGGAGAAAAATTCAACTTAATCCGACAATGGTAAGGGCTCGTTTCGGACGGTCAATCCCTTAAGTCAAACCCCTAAACGTACGAAAACGGTCATTTGACCGTCTAAATTACGTATTTTGGCTGGACATTGACATTAAAATAGTTTCAAATCGATGAGACGCAACTAGTGGTATAGAAATTTACTGAAAAATAACCCCTGAAGCTAGGGCTACCCATAAGGAGAAAGAATGATAAATTGTGTTGACCGCAACTAGCGGCACCGAGACTTTACCGGAATTACGTGATTTTCAACCATATATGTATTTCACAATTCCGGTTATATATTATTTCACGACTTTTTTGAGTTTGAAGGTTCTACGTAGAGTTTGTTTTTGAAACGGATATTTACTTAAAACTTAGTAAACAAGTTATACAACATTAGTAGGCATGTTGTGATTCTGATGATCAAACTTGACAAACGAAAATCCGACCGTTTGATATAATCATTATAGTAAAACATGGCTATTGTAAAAAACTCAACTTGATCCGATAAAGTTAAGGGCTCCATCCGGACGGTCAATCCCGTAGGTCAAACACCTAAACACACGAAAACGGTCATTTGACCGTCTAAATTACGTATTTTGGCCGGACCTTCAACACAAAATAGTTTCAAATCGATGAGACACAACCAGTGACATAAAAATTTACTAAAAATAACCTCCGAAGATATGGCTACCCATAGAGAGAAAGAATGATAAATTATGTTGACCGCAATTAGCAGCACCGAGACTTTATCAGAATTAAGTGATTTTTCAACCGTAGACGTATTTCACCATTTCGGTCATATCTTATTTTATGACTTTTTTGAAAAATTTTCTTCCTATGTACAGTTCAAATGAATAAACTTATGACTGACTTGCTACTGTATTTTTAATCTTAGCTGACAGAAAAAACTATATTTTGTCTGCTAAGAAAGTTCTTAGCCGACAAAATATAGTTTTTTCCCGTTGCTAAGAAATTTCTTAGCCGACGAAATATAAACTATTCTATCGGCTAAGATCGAATATCTTAGCCGACAGAATATGAATATTTCTGTCGACTAAGAGTTATCTTAGCCGACGTAAACTGTCAGAAACACAAATTCGTCGGCTAAGAAGTTCTTAGTGGACGAACTATTTCTCCTAGCTGACGGACCTAGTTTCGTCGGCTAAGAAAATCATTGCCGACAGAACAGTTTCGATTCGATAGGCTAAGAGTGATAATCCACTAGTGTTACAACTGTATGCATCAAAATTAGATAGAAATCTACATAAGTAGTAAGAAATCTACATAAACTTATAATCAGTGTTATTACGTGGTGGTTATTGCATCTTTGTTTTTTATTTCCTATAACTCTATAAGTAATAAGAAATCTACATACGTTATTTATTTGAAACTCTGTGATTAAAAATTGATGGTTTTAAGAAATTAGTAAAAGTCTATAAACTCTTCAAAGAGTCTATAGACTTTTCAAAAAGTATGTTAATTAAAATAAATTAGTAAAAGTCGGATCCAAATACAAAACACACTCCTAAATTTTAAATAATGAATCGACCGAAGAGCGATACATGGAAACCCTAAGAGTCTAAGGATAGTTGCGGCAAAAATAAGGAGTCCAAGAATAGAAGGTTGCGACAATTTTAAAAATAAGAATCCTAAATCAATTAAAAAGTATCTTGCACGCAAAGTAATGAGAGTTTAAGTAGGAATCTTCAAGCACCATTCCAGAAGATCTTTTATTGAAAAATCTTCTGATTAAAATGTCTGAATCAATAGCAGCATAATTTCATAAGATTGCTTAACCTACAAGAACTCTATTGGAAAACTCTAACCCTAGTCTATGACATGCACTATATAGAGAGTGAGATGTTTCAACCATTATACACCTCAAATGATTACGGAGACTATTATGTCCTAGAAGATAATGTCAAAATAATTCATACTTCTTGGCTACATTAAAAATAAATTGAGATTTAACTCCAATCAATATCAACATCGGTGAAGTTCATACTTGGGTATGAGGTTTCCACACGTAGGCTCTTACCAATTCAACAGGTTAAGTTAATTAAACGTTCTAGATTCTGGTTGCATTATTTGTGTCTTTAATAGTGATTAGCTGTCTATAAAATTACATGATTAATATGATCAATTATAGTTGATTTAGTGAATTTATATAAAAGTTTTGTAAACATCCTTCACCTTTCTTGATTGGTTTCATGATCACATGTGCTTTGATTTCGAAAATGATTCGTTAAACATGTTAATGGTTAATGGTAATAAACATTAAACCAATCCACACTACCTAAAGAAACTCTTTCGTTTGTGGTTTGTCTGGTCCATTTTAGCATCCACGTGACAGTCACGTGCAAAAATCGGTTGGGTTGCCTCAATTTTCCTTTCCTCTCCAAAACGGAGTCGCGCCACTTCTCTCGCCTCATAACCGTCGTAGAGCCCCAATATAACATTCCATCTTCTTCCCCACCCTTTCAAATCTTCTCCCAAAAACCCTAAAATTCATCACTCCGTCTCCCCCACATTGCTCCCTATAAACCATGGCCTCCGCCGTCAAGAAAGAAATCGCCGACCGCTCCTCCGCCGCGAAAGCCGCCAACCCCGCGCCGATCGACATCAGCAGCGACAGTGAGAACAGTAGCAACTCCGTCGATTCCTCCGACATTGAAGACGACCTGGAGACCACTGCCTTCATCGAGTCCATCATATGCAAGTCCAGAATTGAGCCTAATTCCGACGAAGCTCCGCCTGCGAAGAAACCGAAACGCGGCGGAGAAACCACGCTAGTGTTTCCGGAACCGTTGGCTGTTACCGCGGCTGTGCCGTTGACGATGGCGAGGGTTTTGCCGGACTCAACTTGCGTGACGCTCCAAAAAAGTAATAATCTGAATGAGAATCAAGTCGGTCATGCTATAAAAGGTTGCAAGCAGTTCTGGAAAGCTGGGGATTATGAAGGTGACAAGGAGAATGATCCTAAATCCGCGTTTTCTTCTGGTAAATTTTCTCAACCACTCCAACTGTTTGTTCAATTTTACAGTGACTAGATTATGGTTTTCGGAATTTCTTTTGCAGCTGGCATGGATCATGCGAGAATTCACCCTAAGTTTCTGCATTCGAATGCCACTAGTCACAAATGGGCGCTTGGAGGTAGGTCATATTGTCACTTAAGTGTGTTGGAATGAGGTTTATGATACAATGTGAATCACTTTGTTTGATGTTTTTCTCTTTGCAGCTTTCGCGGAGCTGCTAGACAATTCTTTAGATGAGGTAATTAAACTTTTTTTTTCCGGCTATGTTTGGGAGACTGGACAGCATAGGAAGGGAGCTTTCCTAGTTGAGGATGATGAATGTTGAGATGGCTAGAGCAAAATAGGGAGTGTTTGAAAGGGATAAGTATGATTGACTCTAGCTCATTTAATTCGTATTCTGGGGTAGCTCATTTTCGTGACATGATTAATAGCTATTAGCTAGGATGAAGCTTGGTTGTTTTTGGGAGCCTGTCCTGGCTTTTCCTGTCTCCTAAACATGGCCTTAGGGAATTTGGTCTATCCTACTAGCTATATGTTTCTTACTATTTTTGTTGGCCAGGTCTGCAATGGAGCCATTTATGTTAATATCGATGTGTTAAGAAATAAAAAAGATGGCAATCTGATGCTTGTGGTGGAAGGTATGTGGCTACATCTTCTATCACCTTGTTGCGCTGAACTAGCGGCATAGGATTCCCTTTCCTTTTTTTACATTCTTTCATTCTACTTATTTAGGTATTAACAGTAGCTTTATGTATCACAGTGTTGTTGGTTCGGTTTAAATTGGATACTTATGGTATAATCTGTGTTCTAGGACATATGTCCTATGTCTATGTTCTTACATTCCGTCTTGAGTTTTAGAATTCTTAAATTCATTTTCTATATTTGAGAAACATTACTCAACTGGGTTGATAGAGACGTAATGATTTGTTTTTGTATATCCTGCTGACTGCAGATAATGGTGGTGGAATGACTCCTGAAAAAATGAGACAGTGCATGTCTCTTGGGTATTCAGCAAAAAGCAAAATGGCAAATACCATTGGTCAATGTGAGATGCTATCTTTTCTGTATTTAGGTAGAAGAATTAGTATAAGAAGGAAGATTGTTTTGACTAATCATTTCTTTCTTGTTCTCAAAATTTCCATTAGATGGCAATGGGTTTAAGACTAGTACTATGAGACTTGGAGCAGATGTTATAGTGTTCTCTCGTTGTCAGGGGGTTAATGGAACAAGGTTTGTCTTTTGCCTAGTTTTCCTTTATCAAACCATCACTTGAAAATCAGAAGTTTTGCATGATTGTTAGACCACTTGCTGAAATGGTAGAGACTTCGTTCCTGCTTTTTAGTTTTTCTTGACGTTCTGCTCATTTTTATAATTGCCAACATGAAAAATATCCAATTTATCCTTTTTTCTTAGCCCAACACAGACCATTGGATTGCTATCTTACACTTTTCTGAGGACTACTGGAAAGGAAGATATAGTGGTTCCCATGGTAAGAATTATTTCAGTATATAGTGATAAGAATTTTTGCTGGCTGGGAGTCAGGACTGCTCTCAAAGTTATTTTAATGTTCTCAACTCAAGGATTTTCTTGCTATCATCTGCTGTGATTTCTGGAACGAAATTTAAAAACAGGACTCCTTTTCTTATTTATCATCACTGTGGTTAAGTAGGAAGCGTTATTCTTAACAGCTAACTTATCGATAGTAACGTTGGATAATGATATAAATTGTTTTCTCGCTCATGTTTTCTTTTCTTGTCTTGTTTGTCACTTATTTCTTTCGTTCCTTTTATTGTAAGATTGACTATGAGAAAAGTGGTCAAGGTTGGAACAAGATGATGAGGGCTTCTCCAGATGATTGGACAAGAAATTTAGAAACCATTGTGCAGTGGTCTCCTTATTCTAGTGAAGAAGATCTTCTTCAGCAAGTAATCAATTAGCTCTCTTCATTTTGTTTTTGGATATATATTTGATGTACTGTATTCATTTCCAATGCCTTTTATAGGGTTGTCCTATTCTATATTCTATGACTAGTTAGTTCATGGATGATCCATTATTGCCAACAGCTGCATTTGCTAATATTTAAGGATTGATTATCTGATCTCTTATTCTATAATTAGTCTTAGAAATTTATAATTGTTGGCAGCTTTAGGCATAGGTGCAGGAACATGTATTAGAATCTAGTCAGTGAAGCTGTTTTAGTATCATTGTATCCTTTGCTTGCAATATCGGCCGAACATTGGATGCATTTTTTGTTTTAATATATCATGTTACTGTTTCTTGGCTTATTTCAGGTTACCATCTTTGTTGGTATTATTTCTTTGTATGAAATCTATGAATACAAGTTGTTCATTCTGTCTATCTTATGACACCTTGTTTTCTTGTGCTTTGTCAAATTGTAGTTTAAGTTATTTAGAGGGCATGGCACACGGATAGTTATATACAACCTTTGGGAGGATGATGAAGGGCATCTGGAACTTGATTTTGATACAGATCCCCATGTGAGTTTGACTCTTTTTCACTGATTGATTTTCTGCTGCATTATGCAAATTTAAAAGGGGCACTGCAGTTCAGATTTGAGGTCTTACTTTTCATGTTTGAAATCACAGGACATTCAAATTAGAGGAGTCAATAGGGATGAGAAGAGCATTCAGATGTCTAGACAATATCCCAATTCTAGGCATTTCTTAACTTATCGACATTCATTGAGGGTATGTGTGGAGTATACATTCAACTGGCATTGAATCTTATCATTCACTGCTACATAAATTGTGATTTTGAAGAAGACAGTTTCACCTAGGAACACTAATAATCATGGTATCTAATATGTTTTTCCAGAGTTATGCATCAATCCTCTATCTCAAGCTTCCATCTCAGTTTAGAATGATTCTGCGTGGGGAAGATATTAGACATCACAATATAGTGAATGACATGATGATGACGAAGGTGGTGACGTACAGACCTGTAAATCTCCCAGAGGGAATGCCAAAAGATTCAAACGTAATTTTTCAAGACTTGATCTGCATTAAGAATTATTTTTCTTTGAACTTACCAAAGGACTGGTATGTCTCTTCTTTCTACAGTTGATTGCCAAAGTGACTCTTGGATTTGTGAAGGATGCACGCTCTCATATTGATATCCAAGGGTTCAATGTTTATCATAAGAACAGACTGATCAAGGTAGTTACTGGTTTTATTCTTTATAGACATGGTAACTTTTTCATGTTCAAATCCAGAGTGGTTGAGAAAATACGATCTTGATGTTAGGAGTTGTGGCTCATATTCTAGGTTATCATACTGGATTCTTCCTGACAATGGAACAGTTAGAATGTCCAATATTATTTCCTTGTTTGGTCATTATAGACTCAAATATTAAGTCATTAACCAAACATCTGTAATTAATATTCTTATTTTTCATTTTGCCAGCCTTTTTGGCGTGTTTGGAATGCTGCAGGCAGTGATGGTCGTGGAGTTATAGGTATTTTATGATAGTTTCCAGTTTCCAAACTGGTTAATGTTTGAATTCAATGTAGTCTTGTTTTTGGCGTGCAGTGGCTAATTGATGCTACTTCACTCTAATCACTTGTTTTGTAACAGGTGTGCTGGAAGCTAATTTTGTTGAACCAGCTCACGACAAACAGGGTTTTGAGCGGACAAATGTTCTTCAAAGACTTGAGCAACGATTGATTGGAATGCAAAAGGACTTCTGGTTTGTTATATTTCCTCTTCACGTCATTTAGTATCTTGGGGTTGTGTCTGATTTATAGGAAACTTTTTAACCAGGTCTAAAAATTGCCAGAGTGTTGGCTATGCTCCAAGAAGACGTACTAGTGACTTTCCGGAGAGAGATTCTTCAGTACCTGATAAAGAGAAATCACCCACAAATCAATCTAAAAATTGCCAGAGTGTTGGCTATGCTCCAAGAAGACGTAATAGTGACCTTCCGGAAAGAGACTCTTCAGTACTTGATAATGAGAAATCACCCACGAATCCGAATAGTCATGCTGGGTTTATGACAAGAACAAGTAAAAAACTCGGAAAAAGACCAAATGATAATGAGAAATCACCCAAGAATCCGAATAGTCATGCTGGGTTTATGACAAGAACAAGTAAAAAACTCGGAAAAAGATCATCACCTGTGACTACTTCAAGTGAAGATGGCAACTGTAATGAGGCATTGCATTCTTCCATTAAACCTCAGCAAGATCATATGTCAAACTCAAGGGAGGGTCACACACCTTTGAAAGTATGTCTCCCCATTAATTCTGAATTATTGTTACTTAAATATAGTTTGTAACCTGTTCTTAGCAGACATCTAAATTTGGCTCGGCAGTGTGTACGTATTCTTCATGTATGCTTATGTTTCCTTCCCATTAACAGATAGCTGATACGAATGGAGGACAAGTCATAATGGACCACATAACTGAGAGTTCGATTATGTTTAGAACAGATTCATCATTTGTGGAAAGGTGCTGTCAGAAGTTCTGTGAAATTGAACTCTCTTATCCTGTTTGCAGTTTGTGCCAAATGGTGAATGGCAATTTGGGTGTGTGATAAAATTCCCCTAATTCAAATCTCTTTTTTTGTTTTTTTTTTCAGATTGGAGGAGGCCAGTCATGAAAGAGATAGGTGTATATCTCTTCAAACTGAAGTAAGTGTACATTTAGGTGGTTTGCTTGAGTTGGTTGTGAAGACTGGTTTGCAATTAAAATATCTCTTAATTAATTATTATCTTAAATTTGCTCCATTATATACTTCAGATAAATGAGCAGACTGTATATCCTTGCACATTTTCTTGCACATAATCGACGTGCTATTGCTAGACTGTACTTTTATTTGCTGCTTAGTTGAAGTGAACATGTAGTTTACAGCTGATGTGAGCTAGCTTTGGCCATTAATGCTTGACCATTACTGCAAATCAGTCAACTCCATAGAATTTATCACTTACTAGCAAAAATCAAAACTTAATAGGTTAGACAATAGTTTTCTTTGAAATTTGGGTGGAGTTAGTATTTTGACTTCTAAATTATACTAATGTGCATTCTTCTTTTGAATCAGCTTGATAAGGCAAATGAAAGAATAGCAGAGTTGGAGAAAGAGCAAGAAGCACTAATTCAGGTACTAGTGGAAGAAAAGACTGAAAGAGAACAGGAGGAAGAACGACTCAGGGCAAGACTAACGGTAAGGAATCAAGAAGTCCAACCAATAATCTAGCATCACAAATTCTGCATTCTATAAGATATTATATATTTTTTTCTGGGTGCAGGATGCTTCTAAAACCATTGATGAGCTGCTTCAGAATGTAAGACGATTAGAAGGAAGGACGACAGAGACCTGCAAAGTCGAAAAAGAATGAAAATCTAACAAGAATGAGTTCTCGTCTTCAACTATACAGGAGGCTCATTTGTACAGACAGGAGAAAGGTTTGATGACTTAAAACCGTTCCAGAATATGTGCAGTTAGAAAGTTAGAAATGGAAGTAGCTGAACTTCATATATATCATAGTTTCCAGCCTGGTATCTTATTTTGAAGTTGTCGTTTGTCAACGGTTTTTGTAGAGGCTGGATTAGACTGAACTAACAATTCATTTCTTTCACCTCTTTAAAACAGCAGGAGATACAGTCTACCCTTTGGTGGTTTAATTTTGTTGACATGCTATGTAGTTATAACTAAAGCAATTGATCATTTCCTTTTTTGGCTCAGAAATTTATTGCTTGAACAATTTTACGTTTAGCTTCACAAATATCTCATGATTCTGTAGAAATTGCTGCATAGATGCATGTATATGTTTTACATCCCATACATAAACAGAAGCTCTCTTTTATACCCATGAATCCATGATAAATAATAATGTACTGACATGGTTTATTGTACAGATAGTGTACTTAAACTATGGGTTGTTGTGGTTTTGAGGGCTGTTAGGAGGGGATGGAGGAATATATGGTATCCAGGTTCTGGGGTCTCTGAGATTGAATCCTGGTGGGGGAGGAGGTGAGAGAAAGACAGAAGGGATGTAAGGAATCCAAGTTCTTGGGTCTCCTACATTAAATGGAGTGTTTGGGGCCAAGGGATTTGGGAATGGAAAGGGAGGGAGACTTGGGAATGGGAATGGCAAAGATGGTGGGAATGGAAAAGATGGAAATGGGGGCAAAGATGGTAGAGGTGGAAGAGGAGGGAATGGGAATTGAGGCAAAGGAGGCCAAGGGATTCCATACAATGGTGGAAAGTAAGGGAGAAAAAACTTGGAGGAGTTGAAAGAACTTGCCAATTCTTCCTCCATATTTCCACATAGGGTAAGATTCTTCTTTGGTGGCCTGTAACTCAGAGCATTCATGCTGTATATGCAGATGTTATCCTGTTTAGACTTTACTGAAATCTCATCTGCTGTGGTTCTTAAACCAGGAACACTGCAACTTTTGGATGAGCTCCCTATCAAACTTGCTTGGCACATTGACTTAATTGACACACCACTTAGGCAGTTTACCCCATCAACTGAAGGTATTTCCAGTTTGTACAACCCATACTTGTTCGTGGTTTTATTGACTGAGAAGTTCATATCCTCTGAGGCTTTGGCTGAGCTCCCTCTGAACTTGCATTGTATCACAACGTCCACACCTGGTAAAAAATTGTTTTGCAAAACGTTACCCAACATCCTTTTAGCTACAGAACTACATTCTTGAATCTTACAAATGCAAAAATGTTTCCACTTCGCAACAGAAACTTTCAAAAAATTGATATGCAAAACGTTACCGGGACAAACCCTAAACTACATATTTTGCTACTTGTGACTGAATGAGTTAGAGTACCTGGGAGAAAGTAGCTGCTTCTGGAGAATGTGTTGGTTGAACAAGTATCACAATAAACCGTTCCTACAACAGTGATCCGAGCGGTCGGTGCATATGGTTGGTGAGCTACCGGAGCAATGGGGTGGGTGAGGAAACATGTAAGAAGAAGATGGAACATGACTTTATGATCTATATCCATGGGAGAGGTACCATTGGAGCTTCTATCAAAGCATATATGGTCACTCCTGGTCACTCCATTCTGTGCATCTAGAGCTGTATATTATATTAAGCTAGAGAGGTCATTCAGTCATTCATGGCGACTGCATTATAATGAGCCCGTGAGCTTTTGGCGTTAGGACCCCCAACTGTAAACAGAGGTGAAAATATGCTTTATCTATTCACAAGAAAACAAAGACATGTGAAGAACTCGTTGCCAGATTGTCAGGAAGAGGGACATGGAGGGACTTTGATTACATCTGTAGCGAACTAACAGGTAGTGGAAATTTGAACAAGAGGCTGTGTGCTTTTCGGGATTGGGAAAAAAAGCTCCATGGATTCAAGGACTTGTTGCTTTAAGACATGGGACTCTTGGTTTCGGGACACTGAGGGATTAGGGGCTCCCTATTTGGTCATGTATAACCCACTAGAACTAGATTACTGACAATGCCCAGCTCTCCACAGCTAGTATGCAAAGTGTGTGAGAGACTTATCTTATGTGATCTCGGCCACATTTGTTTGGTGTTTACAGGCTTTGAGATCCTAACAAGTTCTTAACAAGTTAAACGCTTATTCATGGTTTTGTCTTGTATTTTGAAGTGGCTACAAACATTGGGTGGTAGTACCGTAGTATTGGTGATTGTCCAATTAGTAGTGTGTGAGAACTGTTAACGCTTATTCATGGAGGCAGAGTTGTATGCTATTTGTTCTGCTGTGAATGTTGCATGGAGGCGCGGATGGCAGACTTTGGATTGAGTCTGTCCTCTTTGGCTGTCCACCTTTTTGTCTACCGGTACACGATCTCAAATTCCTTGGAGGTTGGTAGTTTTATGCCATAATAGTTTTAATTTATCATCGGCAATGACAAAGAGATTTACACATATTTTTCGTGAATGCAATAGGTTAGCTAACTTTGGAGTGGATCATGAAGATTTTCATTGGTGGGACAACTACCCTTCTTTTGTGGCTGCTGTCTACCATAGAAATCTTTTTGGCATTTCAGAGTTTAGATTTGTAGATTAGTTTTCTTTTTCATGCAACTTTATTAGAGATTTTGGTTTGATCCGTCTCTCTATCGTTTATTTTTCTTTGCTTCGTTTAATAGAATAAATGGAGAAACGAGTGGTGGGTTTCTGGTTGTAGCAGCCCCCACTCATTCGGGGGTGCAGGTGGACTCTTCGTCGCCCCAAATCTGCTATTGCATAGGAGCTAATATCGCATAATCCTCTATTTATTTATTTATTTTGTTTAAAAAAAAACTGTTAAAACAAATGAGATCCCTAAGGTCTTGCATTATATAAATCTTGTGCCTATGTCGTACGGCATCACAACTGGGATGGATTATGCCCTATTCAATCGTCCCCCATAAAATGGTGTGATGTATTTCGGATTGTTACAATTGAGTATAAATTACACACTGCATTAGTCTTTTGAGACATTAATCGACTAATAGTAGTAGACTAGCTGTATAGCTTTATCGAGTTATATATTAAACTAGAATGCATTAATCTATACATACACTAGCATTACGGATCGGAGTTACCTATCATTGAAATGCAAGTGTGTGATTGAAATATCAGGGTTTTTAACTTAACAATTTCATGAAAATTATCCGGTGTACCGTTGGTGACGATGGCCTGCCTAATTCACATCATCCAATCATCTTTTTACCGTCAGATTATGCATTGTTCACATTTGTTTTTTCTGATTTTTTGTCTTCTTCCGGTGCACGAAATACTCTCACAATTTCATGTTAGCCCCCTCCCCTCCCCATCTTATACTTTTTCTACCCCATCATTTAATATTTTTTTAGAATTAATTACAAAACATCACTCAAACTATGATCATATTTTCATTTTCATACCTAATTAGCAAAATCTTACATTTTCATACCCTAAGTTTCATTCTGTTAGCATTTTGATAGCTTGACCACTAACAACGTTAAAATTTAAGGACATTTTCATCATTTCATCAAATGTATCATTTTTTACATTTACTTTAATACAAATTAGTAGAACTCATGTATATGTATATATGAAAATTAATATGGATGCTTGTAAAGAACCGAGATTTTGAGAAAATATTAAGGATATTTTAGTCCATAATCACAATAATTCATTGATTTAGGTGAATAAATGGTGTTCTACGTTTGAACCATAATAATGAAAAATATTTAATTTTAATAACAATGTTAACGTATAATTTTAAAATCTATCCGATGTTTTATATTTAATATTTTTGATCAAATATTCCAATTTTATATAAAATTTGATAAAATTTTCATGGATATTCGATTTTTTCTTGATATATTCATCGATATTTTCTTTTTTCGAACCACTTATATTTCCATGATCATCGATATTTTAGTCCTTGATTGTGATTGGTTATTCGTATTGGCTTGTAATTTATCTAATTATAATTAATGAATTCAATTGTAAAATTATTATTTTTTATTTTATTTTTCGTAACATTTAACTCTAAAAATATATATACATAGTGGAGATCTACTAACTTTTATCACTATTGTTGCAAAAATAAATATTTAATGTTGAATTTTTTAAATATTTTTGCTACAGTAAATTGTTCTATTTGTATTTGATAATCTCAAAAAATAAATTATTTTGTTAGTAAATGTAAAAAAATGATATATTCGATGAAATAACGAAAATGCCCTTAAATTTTAACGTTGTTAGTGATCAAGCTATCAAAATGCTAACGGAATAAAACTTAGGGTATGAAAATGTAAGTTTTTGATAGTTAGGTTTGAAAATAAAAATATAATTATAGTTCGGATGATGTTTTATAATCAATTCGTCTTTTTAGAGAGGGCCCTAAAATATTATCTCAAGACTATATGGACACAAGACCGGCTCTGCGCAGAGGACACCATTCTCAATGAAAACTCGAAACAACACGAAATGAATATGAACATGAAGATTCGCATCCAGACCATCAAGCGTTTCAACAGCAACTCGAAACCGATGATCATGATAAGGCCATGCGGATCCACGTCTAGGGCTGTATAGGCTTAAGCCTAGACAGAACATTTGGATATATACCACTACGTTTGCAGCTTGTACCAAAGTCCTTGGTAGTTCAGTTGGCAATTGGTTTAGCTGGGTTCGATTCCCGCTTCCCCCATCCCTCATTTTTCTACATTTTCTTCCTGTTTTATTTTGTTCTGGGTTCAATTGCAGCTTCATCTCATTTTTTATACAATAATTTTCTGTTTTCCATTTCTATGTATTCATTGCCTTCTTGTTTTTCTTTTCCTGTTTTTTGGACATGGAAACAATATTGCCTAAACAAAATGGCATGTATGTGAGAACTAGCTTATATGAAATCTAATTCTTAGATCCTCCACTGTCTATCCCATCTCTCTTTAAACAAGTCAAAAGTGTATGCAGTGCTACTGAATGATGAAGTGAAAATTTGTAACAATATGGAACTTGTGTCCCCAACTAGATTGGTACCAAGCATTCTAATATTATGATCGGGCGGATTAGGCAGGACTCTTTGAGTGCCTCCATGATGGCTAAGTTCAGACATAAAAGGAGGAGGACTTCATCAAATAGCACCATCATACGTAAGCCCACAGGTGCATGAAGAAATTTCCAAGGCCCTCCCCGAAATCAGCTTGTTTAGATCTTCTTTTAGGTCGAAACTGATGAGGAAATGTTCTCTTCATAAGGTTGGATGTTAAACTGATGTCCAACACCCATACTTCGTGAAAGAAACTGCGTAGCACCGTGAGTTTGGCCAGATTCTTGACTAATGACCGCGTGACATTACAAGAAAAATGGCCTAAGGGGACAATAAAATTGGGGACAAATGCAATTTTGTGCCTTATTGAATAAAATTGGGGACAAATTTTACCATACGTGTCAAAATATATGTATGGCACTAATAATGTGTCCCTATTTAAGCAAAAGGTTTATATGTCTCTAAATTTTTGTTGTTTGGAGACATTTATTTGTCCCCTTTGCAATTGTTGTTGTTTGCATACCGTATGCTTATTGAATGAAGTATAATACTGATCTGAGGTAGAGTTGTCGCTCTCTGCCGCAAACACTACTCCCTACAGAAGAAAGGGACACCAACGTGTCAAAATATATGTATGGCAGGTCTCTGCTACGGCCTACGTCAGCTTCATCAACACCGACGCTCTGCCGAACCCGCTGCCAATTTCACTTGACAAATTGAAAGGAGGACACGCAAGCGCATGTCCTTTGTGTCAATTAAACACAATTTGAGGAGATCGGGTATCTACTTTTGGGGGAACATGTTCATCCACAGCGACTGGGTATGTTGGTATCTCTACTCGACTGGGTAGAACATTCATCTAAGCTTTTCTTGTAGTTGGAGTTGGACAACCTTGAGCAAAGGGAGCGCTTAAATGGTAGGGAACTTACCACAGAATTGTTGAATGAATTGTTTTGTGAGCAATTTGGACCGGAGATAAACAATACAGTTCGAGGGTATGGAATTGGAGTAGAGTGGAATGATGTTCCTGGAATACAAACTGCCCACCGATCAGTTTCTCAAGATGTAGCATCACTTCGGTCTGAACTCCAAGCCTCACGTGATGAGATCATTAAGTTGACAGAAGAGTCAGCAAAAAAAGATGAGGAAATGCAAGCTGTTCAAACTCAATTGATCAACATCGAAGCTCGCATTCAAAATCCTTTACATGCTATACTCAATGGGGGACCTGGTAGCATTAAGAAGTTGATAGCAGCACTTAATGAAGACGTACAGAAGCAATCTCAACCGATCCAAGAAAGACAGTCAACTCCAAAGGAAGGGTATGTATCTTTACTTGGACACTAGGGCTTATAGAGCTGTAGGAAGTTTATTTTTGAAGCATATTGCTGGTGTCTATGGCTCATCTCTTTGTCTATATTCTAGTACATTTTGGGCTCTTTTGTTGTCAATGGTGGAGATGACTGGTATAAATTTTGGGTAATGGCTTCTGCCATATTAGGTATAGCAATAGTGCTTAGGATCAGATGATGATGTGAATCTGGATCAATGTAACTATTAGATTTGGGAGAACATGAACAGATGATGTGAATCTGGATCTATATAACTATTAGGTTTGGGAGAACAATGACCTTTTTTGTATATGATTTGTGAATGAATGAATCTGGGTTGGAAAACAAATATTTGGATTGGATTGGATTGTTTGAATTGGTTAATTGATGTACAGAAATCTGTGTGTTGTATAATAACACTGTATGCATTCTGAATATTTAGACACAAACACAGCATTTATCCCCAATTGAGAATAATAGGTATTTATATTCATCTGCAGGGACCAGCAGTATATGTATTTGGCTATAGTGAAACTGTATAATTTATGATTGTATTTGCATTTGATGAGGAGTTTAAATACGTGGGACCCTCATGTATATATAGGGACAAATAAAGCTAGTGTTCCATTTAGCAATAGGAACACTAGCAATAGGCACAATTCTTGTAAATGTCTCTATAGCTCAATGGACACAAACAATTGTCCCTATAGGTATCAAAGGAGACATTAGTAAACTGTCCCCTTAGGCCATTTTTCTTGTAGTGTGAGTAGGTATGATTCTTCGCAAGGGCCAATGATGCGGCAAGACTTGGTGACATCTTCAATCGACATATCGATGGAGTTAGACAAGTAGGCTCGACCTTGGTTGACGGAAGTGCTTGGAGGTGATGCCTTACGGTTTTTTAACTATAGTAGACGAATTTATTAAAAATTCGTCGGCTATAGTCCTTTTTATATTCATTTAATTAATATAATTTTACTTAATATGTTTAGATATTAATTTATGTGTATGGGTAATTTTCATCAAGATCCGACAACGTTAAGAACTCGATCCGGACGGTCAATCCCGTAAATCAACCCCCTAAACGCACGAAAATGGTTATTTGACCGTCTAAATTACGTATTTGCCCGGACCTTCAACTGAAAATAGTTTCAAATCAATGAAACGCAACCAGTGATATAAAAATTTTATGAAAAATAACCATCGGAGATAAGGCTATCTGTAAGGAGAAAGAATGGAAAATTGCATTGATCGCAACTATCGGCACCGAGACTTTACCGGAATTACGTGATTTTTCAACTGTAGACATATTTTACCATTCCAGTCATATCTTATTTCACAACTTATTTTCGTTTGAAGTTTCTACGTATAGTTTGTTTTTGAAACGAAACATTTACTTAACACTTGGTAAACAAGTTATACAACATTAGTAGACATGTTGTGATTATGATGATCAAACTTGTAAAACAAGAATCCGACCGTCAGATATCATTATTATGTTGAAATATGTGTATGAGTAAATTTTCATCAAGATCCGACAATGTTAAAGACTCGATCCCGACGGTCAATCTCGTAAGTCAAACCCTTAAACGCACGGAAACAGTCATTTGACTGTCTAAATTACGTATTTTTCCCTGACCTTCAATTGAAAATAGATTCAAATCGTTGAGATGCAACCAGTGGTATAAAATTATTATTTTATTTATTTAACTATAGCCAACGAAACATTAGGGTATTCGTCGGCTATATCATAGGGTTTAGGGTTTAGCCGATGAAACATTAGGATATTCGTCAGCCAAAATAGTTTTAGCGGACGAAATAGGATGTAATTCTTCGGCTAAGATAGTTTTAGCCAAAGAATTACACAATAAGCTATATTTCGTCAGCTAAACTATCTTAGCCGACGAAATATGACATATTTCGTCGGCTAAAACTTAAAAATACATAAAAAAACAGGCTGTTTAATGTAAACCATACCAATTTCATGTTCATATATCACCAAAATTAAACAAAATTATGAATTCAACAACTTGTAGCATATAAAGCACATCAATTTGTATTACAAATTCAAACTAAGAAGGCTCGTAATCGGAATCATACGATGAGTCTTCTTCGGTGTCAGAATTAATTTCTGACAATCTATGCATTTCCTCATCACCAGAGTCTTCGTTTGTTTCTTGATTTGGATCAATATCAATAAGGCTGGCGTCTAAATCACGAATTAGAACCGAACGACCTGCTTTAAAATTATTAAGGCGAATTGTAGAGGAGTCAGGAATACCTATTACGTTGGGCTCTTGATACGTAACATATTCTTCCTCGTTTTCGGCCTCTCCAAGTGTAGCCGTCCGGTAAATGTTTTGAGGGTGCATAAGGTTCATTACTTTCCACGTGTCACCCTTAATAAGGTCATCAAGATAAAACATTTTTTTACCAATGTGGCAAAAACGAACGGTTCATCTTCGTAACAGCTTGTAGCAGTGTTCACCGATAAAATCTCATATTGATCGATCTTCATACTCTGCGGCCTGCTAGTATCAAACCATCTACACTTAAAAAGATGCGCTGTCTTGCCTTACCCATAAACAAGTTCCATTACTGAATAGAGAACACCGCAATAGTCAACTCCATTCTGCCCACCATGCGCCATCACCCTAGCCCACCATGCGCCATCACCCTAGAATTTTGTGTTCTCCGTCTGTTGTCTCTCTGTTCACATATAAATTGCACGTCATTCACCTTGCACATCGGATAAACTCTTGACATTATCGGCTTCATCGCTAGAAGTCTTAGTTCGTGCGACCAATTTAGGTGACCATCGAATTGAATATGGTTCATCTGCAACCAAATATTCAATGTACTGTAAATATGAATAATTATACAATGAAAGAGTTATGAACAAAAATAAAGAATTACATACCTATCCGCCAAAATAGTTTGCGAACTCCTTGTTGTGGTAGTCGAGATCACCTTGAATGTCTGGACAATATAAATGGATGTCTTTTCCAGTATTCAACTTCTGGGTAGTTAATCAATACTCACCAATGGGCTATGACTAGCAGATGTGGTTGTAACTTGTAGGAGTCTGGTAAAATTCCATAAACTTCAACATCATTAGAGACTATGGAAAGGTTGAACTTCAATACATCTACCGGTATGGTTTGTGGAGTTTCCTTCAATGCCCTAAATACAACTTTATGTAGGTGACGAACTCGTGTGCAATATATGCTTCAGCTATACATCCTTCAGATGCGTATTTATTAGCCACATAAGCTTTGTAGTCTCCAAGTTGCCTATAAATAAATTATTGTAAAGTGTTATGATTATATATTGAACATGTATAATAAAAAATTTAGGTGTAAAAAACATACATTTTCATGGGATACATTCAAGTATAGTGTACTGGACCGGTAAGCAACAATTGCTCGGGAAGATGGATCATCAGGTGAGGCATGATGTCAAAAAAAATTAGAGAAAATATTATCTCAAATTTACACATGATATATATAATGTCCTCTTGCATTTACCGAAGGTCAAATTTTTTCACTTCCCGTGTGCATAACTTCTGGAAGAATCTTGACAACACTACTAACGACTTCACCACCTGACGGGGAAGGAACGGTCGAATGAAAACAGGGAAGCTAGAGACATTGTACCAGGATATGACAGTCATGATTATTTAACCCGTATATCTTATTGTCTCGAAAGTTTACACACCGGACTATATTTCCTGCATAGCCTGAAGGATACTTCATAGAACTCATCCACCTGAAAATTACGTTCTTCTGGTTAGGCTTCACGGTGTAAGGAGCTTGAGGCATTTTTTTTCTTCCCATCTTTCAACCACATATGGCTTCGTATATCCATATTTTAAAGATCAATGTGTGTCTTGGGATCGTCTTTCGTCTTCCCCTCCAAGTTCAGCACTGTTCCCACCACACTGTCCCACACATTCTTTTATATGTGCATCACATCTAGGTAGTGCCTGATCAACAACTTACTCCAGTATGAGAGTTCCTAAAATATACTCTTATGTATCCAAAATTTATACATGTCGGGTCTTTCAGGTATTGCCGCCACAATATTGGGATAATTGCTGAGCTGTCCAAAATCGTACTCATTAAGTACTGCTAAAATTTCTTCCCCGTCCATCTTCTGAGAGGCACACCATTTTTTACAGTCCCATCAAATATCTTGTCATCAAACCGTAATTCGTGATTATATAGAAGGAGAGTACGGTGACCCAATTTGTATATCTTTGTTCACCACTCTACTAGATTATATTGTATTATCATCAATCGTATAAAGAGGGTCTCATATTTGTATAGAAGGGGATGTTGAATACAATATCTTCAATTATCATCTCTAATAGAGACATTGGAGTGACTAGAAGAAATGAGTTTGGGAACTGTATTGCCGTGTTAGCTAAACCTGTGGCACATGAACATTCTGCCTTAATGATGGAAGCAAAAGTTATGCACGAAGGGCTACTAGTAGCTATTCACCAGCATTCAGGTGCGGATGTACATGAAGCATGGGTAGGGCTCAAGCCCAACCAAGCTTTTTGAGAAAAAAGTTATATTATGTATTTTTTTTTCTGGTAAATGTATTTTTAGGCTCAGCCAAACCCACCTTATCTTTATTTTATGGTTCCTAAGTTCCTCTTTCACTTTTCATTCTAGTTTTATAGTATTTTACCTCTTAAATCTAAAATTCTCACGTATAACTATTTCAATCTTCTGCTTTCTTTGTTGACTCTGAAATTGTAAGTATGAGTTATTGAAGATCCATTGACGCATACTAAAATTGCTGGATTTTTTTGACCTTCAGCCAAACAAAGCTTTCAATATATATGAAGCCTACCCCATGATCGGATCTTAGATCCGTCACTGCCAGCAATGGCGTGAAGTTGAGTTGGAAAGTGGCAGTGCACTTGTAATCAACGCTCTTGCAAGGGTGAAGACCTATCTGAGGTTGGTATTATTTTATGTGATTGCAAACGTTATTTACAAGCTTTTGATTTTATTAGCCTCACACATGTTTTTAATTAAGGAAGCAGATGATGTGACTCATCGGCTTGCACAGCTTGCTAGTTTATCGATGTTAGATGAGTTTGGGGTGGAGGATACTCTTGACATTATACACGATGTCCTAATAATATTAGTTGATGTTTAAACAATATGTTCTCCTCGTTGTATTTTTCTTTTATTAATAATGCAAATATAGGGAGAAGAACCACCACTGGGACATAAGGGGTCCTTTCCTGATTTTCAAAAAAAAGATACATTATAAAAGAAATTACACAAGGCACGTACAACCTCATTAACACCATCAACAAACACCTCATTTTCGGAGCTACACTATTCATTAGCCTTTCTCTCACGTGATCAATTTCTCCACTGCATATTGGATCTATCTGTTCAAGAGAAGAACCACTAACCACAATACTATTTGGCATCATAGGACTAATAGAACACTCCGTTGTTTACGGAGGACATGAGTCTCCCGTAACCAACTACTATGGTAGCAGTCTTCCCACTTTCAATGACGTGACGATAATTCATTGGCTCACAAGGTATATACGCATACGGCATAACCCCACATCCAAGGCATCATACTTTTCCAAATTCCCATCATCATCATCATCACATTTCTGTGCTTTCGAGCAGCACAGTGCAGCAGAACCAACAAACCCACTGGCCACTACTCCCGGACAAGACTCTTCCTTAACACTAGAATTACTGCTCTACCGTCACACTCGACAGCATGCTATTTCGTTGTGATTATGGTTGGATTGGTTTGCTCAAAACGAAAACAAGAATTATAACATAAAATTAAGATAATTTCCATTAATGTATTGCAACTACATCATGAAGATACGATCGATGACCTCATATCCTGCTTCTACTCTTTTTGTTGTTTTTGTTTTATTTTTTGACATGTAAATAATAAAGTGAATAAGTGATCAAAGCCAAAGTGCCCCAGCCTCCTTGAGAAGTGGCACCAGGGACCCATTGATATGGGAAGCCATAACCCGGTCCATGGCACCTATCAACTTCCCGCCGATAAACACCACCGGAACCGCCGACGAGTTTCCGAGCAACCTCATGAGAGCCCTCTCGATCTCCTTCCCTCTCGGTTCTTGGTCAAGCTCGTACACCGTCGGATTCACCCCCATTCCACAGAATAGCCTCTTCACGGCGTGGCACATGCAACAGCTGCTCAAACTGAATATAACCACCGCGCTCTTCGACGCCAGCCTCGCCACTCGCTCTAGAGGATCCGCCGTGTGCATGCTCCGCATCGGCATGTAGTACCCCCATGATTCTGCTTGGTAATGCTCCCTTCGGTATTGCATTTTCGCTTACAACTCACAAGTTCACAAAACCCAAAGGAATGAAAAGAAGAAGAGGAAGAAGGCAAGAAGCTTTAGCTGAACGAGAAGTGCAAGAAAGAGATGCTTTGTAAGTGTAGTGAAAGAAGCAAAGTATGGGTAGGGTTTATATAGGGACGAGGGAGGGTAATACGGTAAAAATGGAAGGTGTCTAGGGTTCTGTAACTTTGTCCTTTGCTGTCGCAGCGCATGCTTAGGATTTTCACTGTAAAGGGATTCTTGTCTGTACTACGACGTACAAGGTTGTACACGTAGACGGAATATACAGGACACAGTGAAAACTAAAGGTACAAGTACTGGCAGAAGCGGCGCGTGTCAGGTGTGTAAGGCGGCGAGTGGTGTATTTGTCGACGGTAGAAATCTCTGCTTTTCAGGTTTGAGACATTGGTTACAGGCTTTGGCAGGAGGCAGAGAGATTCGACGGCTGGGCTGGTCCTCGTTGTCGGGTGCGGGTGTTCCGGGTGGGTCCAAAAGCGCAGAGCTCCTTTTGCTTCCTGACGTGACCATTACCCGCATGTCCCTGAGTGTGGTTCAGTGGCATGTCCCTGAGTGTGGTTCAGTGCTTTTCTTCATATCGATTGGGGAAGATGACGTTGACCAACAGAATAAATGAAATAAATATTTGCAGAGAACGAACATGATGATGATCAACGGTTATTATTTTTCGTATTTGTCAGTTTGACCTCTTCCCGGCCCCGACTCTTTACTCTTATCCCGTGAAAAAGGAGGAAGCAACAGCATGCATGGGATTTTTGTGCATTGCAGCGCGGTACCGCCTGCGCAGCACTTTCAACCATATAAAAACCCTCCTAGCCTCCTTGTTGCTCTCATGCGTCTTTAGACAAACTCTCAACCTCTCCTCTGTATCCTATGCAGCGCTGCACCTCAAACAAACCCGCATGCATGCATGCATGCATGTTCATTTTTCTTCCTATGCAGCGCTGCACCTCAAACAGACCCGCATGCATGCATGCATGCATGCATGTTCAATTTCTTTTTCTGAAGTGTTGTGAGTTGCGAGATGCCATTTGCGAGTAATGCTTGTTGATCTAAAGAAAAATACATGGGATTTGATTAAACAAGATTTTCAGAATAGTTACTAGAATATGGAATCTGATCAAACAAGAACTTGATAAAAGTTACTAGAATATGAGTCTTGATTAAGGAGACGTCTAGAATCTATCCAGATGCTCAGTTACCTGGGTTGTCGGATGTATGTGTCAAGCACTGGTGATGACACGGTAAACAGTGTTTATATCTGGTTAAGGTAGAACTTGAAAGAAAAAAATAGAGTAAATACATGGATGTCTTTAGGTCTGGGTAAGTTGAGATTATCAATTGCTGATGGTATTGAACTGCTATCAAATTGGAGCGATTGAAAGAGGATCGAGTGGGCAGACGAGGTCGCTCTTTGGTCTGATATATTATCGCCCAGAACACCTTTCGGCGGTTAGTGAAATTGAAGCTAAACAAATATTTTGGACGTCGTCATCGAAAAAACTTTTCTGGGTATCCAGTTGCTGTAAAAATGGATGATCAAGTTGTGTGCCGAGTTTTCCATGGAGGATGTGAACAGCAACCCTCTATACTACCACATAATTGTCGGACGGTAACAACATAAACTTGTTCCACTCTATCAATACATTAACAATTTTGAAAACAATTTCCGTCAGAAAAAGTTTAGAGAACCGTTTGATCGGGACAAATTCAAACCCGGTATATTGTAAATTTGACGTTTGATGTCTGATTAATTATTGTGATGCATTTCTCGAAGCGAAACGACCATACAAATCAAACTCGTGCTTTACTTCGACCTATGAGCATTCTTAGCCATCCGAATCCGTTTAGGGCTTCAAAAGACAGTTTTTATATTTTCAGATAATTCACTACGATACCAGAAAAAATATTTTAGCCGACGAAGGAAAATTTTGTATTCTAAAGAGGAATTTAGCCAACAAAAAAGTCTTTGTGGGTCAATAAAAAAATTCGTCGGCTATAGTAGACTTTAGCCAACAAATTTTTTTTTGTCGGCTAAAGTTTTTTTTCTGTCGGCTTTAGTCTCTATAATTTAACCGACGAAATTTTAAAATATAGACGATGAAATAAATAATTTTGTTGGCTAAAGTTTCTTATATTTTCAGATCTCACAAACAAATAAAGTATCAGCTACTGTGGCTTGCGTCGGCAATTCTGAGGTCGCAGAAAAGAAAAATCTTATGCGAGGGCAATAACTTACCGTGATAAATGATGAAAGTAATTACGACGGATATATTAGGACGGATAAAACCTATAGTCGAAAAGAGGAGGCGCCGTATCGAAAATTTGTTGAGTTCAAACAAACTCATTTACTCATTTGTTGAGTTCACTTCGTCACTTCTCTCACTCTCTCTTCCACTCTCATAAACCGTCCTCATCCGAATCTCCCCTATCACCACCTCAAAATCAAATCTTCATAGAATCCCAAACCGGTCCAATTTCTGACTCTTGATGCCAAGTTGACCCCGACAAGACCGCGCCGTCCTCCGTCCCCAAAGAAACCGCGCCTCTGATCCGGTGGCACATAGATCTGCAAACTCGTCTCTCTATTTGCTTCAATTCAAATCGCCTGGTAATTACTCAGCCACAGAAAAGCTACGAGTTGAACCAAAGAAGTAGAAGATGTGTTGGACCGCACGCAAAAACCCGCTCGCTCCCTCCACATCAACTGCTCACCAAATTCAATCACTCATCTTCGAGTGCCCGGTCCTGTTCGCCAAAGCCACCACGCCTCTAACTGTTCTTCGAGCCTCCCAAATTTCTTGGCTTGGTTTGGGTATTCTCTCATATATTCGTTTCTTTGACCCACTTTCTCATCCTTTTGCTTCCCTCGATCCAAGCTGAGACAGATTCTACATCCACCTGCTCACATTCATCTGCTTTCTCAATTTTTCCACTTTCCTCGTCCAACTGCTCCCATCACCACACCACACCACCAAGGCTCGATCGGAAAGTCTCCATCACCACACCACCGTAGCCAATTTCAATCTTCAACTGCTGTATGCATTACCACACCACAATATCCATCTCTATCGTTATCTCCACCCAAACTCCCCACAGTTTGCAACAGTTGCAGACTTAACCAGTTGCAGAACCTCCTCAGCCTGCCGCCGAGTTTAGCATCGCCGTCAACAGAATCAGGGAGCCGTAGATTATATAGGTATGCAGGTATTGTTAGTTTTAGGCTGTGTTTTATGTTGTGTATGTAACTGTCACCTATAGTTTCATGATTGATAGTTCTTTGATTTTGATTTCGATAATTGATGCTTCTTCAAGTTTCCTTCGTCAGATTTGGGTGTGGCTAGATCCAGTTCGTCATTGGTTCAGGAGAGCTTGGTGCTCTCACAGTCTGTGATCTTTTATCTTCCTCTGTTTTCAATTACGGGAAAGCTGAAATTTTTAAATAGGATGAGGAGTTTCAGAGCCTGTGTCGTTTCATCTTGAAAAATATTAGTGGTTCTGTTAGTCCTTAAAATTTGACTTTCACTGTGTTACATATAAGTTTGATCATTTCTGTTCTTTTTTTTTAATTTGTTTGCCTGAAATTAAAGAACGTGTCTCCTGGGTTTGCAAACTTTAGTGAGTGCAGAATCAAAAATGGTTTTCAGCTGATATTAAGTTGCTTTGATCAGTATAATTAAAATGCATATGGAGGTTTTCATTCACACAGAGGTGTGTGTATTCACACAGATACATAGTTCATAGATACATACACAGCATTAAGTGTGGGAGTGGGATGCCTCATTTCTGGGGTGTGAGGAGTGGTTATTGGATCATCCCTGTCTATAAAGATGAAATGGCCACCCAAAATCCAGTAGCGAAGACATGATTCATGGTACTGAAATTTGTTAATTGTTACAGGGTTGCTGATTTTGACATAGAGCCTACTTAATAAGTGCTTTAATGAATATCTCTACATATATACACAGATAGGCAGACCACTACTTTGTTGATAAACAGAGTTGAGTGACATCGCACGTATTTCTCACCTCGCCTAGAATAAGCAGACTCTATTTTGTCTCTCCGCAAAAAAAACAAAGCATCTGCCTTTGTGTGCTAATACAAGACTAGATATTTTGATTGGAGAACTGACCAAATAACCAATGGTTTGCCTACTGTATAGACTTGTTCATTTATTATTATCTCCTTCCTACATACCAGCTTTCACTTGTCGTAAAAAACCCTCATTGATAGTGCTGTTGTTATTTCATTTCCAGTACCTTATTGAAAATCCTGATCATCTTTACTTGGTTCAAAGTAAAGTAATACTTTGTCTATACAAATAAAAAACTTGGTATGGCAATGCTAATCTATTTCTTATTATGTATATCTCGTTGTCCATTTGATTTGTTAATAGAAGTCCTTTGTCAAAACTTTTTCAAAACATTATCTTTGCTATGTTTTATGGATGTGTAGATCCTCTGCCATAGTTTTGTTTTTTGTTATTGGATAATAATGTTTAGTGTTTGTCAAGAATCTGTTTGCAGCAAACTACTTTTATCACTTTCAGTTTTACCAAAGAAAAGGCCAATTTTTCTTATTTATTTGGAGTTCTAAGTACAAACACTGAAACCACTTTTCATTTGATAATCAAACTGAGTCCCTTGTTTAACTACTAGAGCTGTGATTGTTTGAGACAAAGAATTCAACTTTTCTTTGTAGACTTTGAATAAAGCTCTCTTCCTTTTCTTAAAAGTGTTATATTCGTGTTTCTTCTTGTTTTATCTGACCATCAATGGATAGCTACAGTTAGTCTTCAATTGTAAGTGTTGAAAATTTTGAGAATCTAAAGGCAATTGGTTTATTATTTCCTCTTCCAAAACTCTTTACTATAATGACCAAAATATATTGACTAGCTTTGTTCCTAGTGTTCTTCCTAAGGTCAGTGTGTGTGGAGGTTACACTTTGAACTTCCTAAGTTGAAATTGATTAAGGTCTGCTACACTTAGAATTTGTGTAATTTGCTGAGAACCAATTGATTAAGGTATGAATAGTTATCATGTGCCAATTTTTCTATCTGATAATCAATCCATGATATATATCTATGTGGAAATTACAATTGTAGAGGTTTCTATGTATTTTGATATGTTTGTGTAATTGTATGTTTGATAAATAGCCTTTCGTTTCCCCTCATTACAGGGAATTCAGGTGTTTACTCTAATGTTTGTGAAGTGTTGCTGTGTAGTTCTCATTGGATTAGAGATAGATACTTGCTAGAGACAGATAACTACCTAGAAGCTTCATGATCTTGTAAACTGCTTGCTTCATTTTCTTGTGAACATGTTAGGTTTAACATTAAAATGTACCATTCCTAGCATTAGGCTTATTCCTTGTATGTTTTTATGCAAATAATAAAGAAAAATTTGTAGTGTATAATTGTATGGCAGAAATTTTTTTATTCATAAATAACTCTTTTGCCACGGCTTTGTTACAGTCGTAAAGCATCGGTTGCAAATACTGGCGTCTCCAATGTTATTGCGACGGCAATTACACCGTAGCATTTTTTTTGTGACGACACGGGTTTGCCGTCGCTAATGGTCTTGCGACGGCGTATTTTCTGTCGCAAATGGTATTGGCGACCGACGCTTTACCGTCGTAGTGCCGTCGCGAATACTCTTTTTCGACGGCAAAATGACTTTTGGTGACAGTTTTACATCGTGGCCAAAATCCTTTTTTGTAGTGTCTGAACAACATCTCATTCAGAAAAAAAACAGAAGAAAAAGTTTGGGTCTTGTCAAAATTGTTCGGTGTTGTCGAACTCCGTCCAGAATTAGTTTTTAGAGCTATAAATAGGTACATATATGTGTTATAGATGTTGATTTTAAGTTTTATTTGAGTTAATTTTGAGTATGTTGGATGTATATATGTATGGGTTGATCGATTTGGATGATTAATTTATAATATGAAGTTGTTGTTATATATATGTGTGTGCGTTAATTAATTTATAATATTGTGTTGATGATATAAAGTTGTTGATGATATGATTTGATGATGATAAGAGTTGATGATTTTGTGTTGATATTGATATATAATATTGTTAAGTAATTAAGTATATATATATATATTATTTCTCTTTTTAAATTTACAATTGGTAATCTGAAATGGCCATGTATGAATATATGTATGACATCCTTTCAGTGGTGTAGTCAGAAATTTTAAACTAGTTAGGCATAAATAAAAATAATAAAAATATTTATTAATATTAAAATTTAAATTTATGTACACTAATTGTCTTTAAAATTTAAATTAAGTGTTCTACTATAAATTTTTCGGCCATTTTTACTGAGTTAAAGTGTTAATTTTTTTTGTTAAAAGCTGAAAATGAATTTCTCAAGAAAAAAAAGTGTGAAATGAAGAAAATGATAATAATTTATATTGATGATGAAATGATTATTTGACCGAAACTTTTTCCTTTTACAACAACTAAAATTTTTTTTTACTAAAAATAAAAAAGTAAAAATTTAAATTTACAAAGACACCTGTAATCAGTTCAATTGCCGATCAACACTTATTCATCATCAAATAACCCATAAATAACTGATGGTACTCAGAAATAATATTTAAAAGCTAATCAATCATGTCAGTAAAGTGTCCCTCCCTATTAGGTATATATATATATATACATTATATTAAATTATGTGGTTATATAATCAGTGGGGCATTAATAAGGCATATTTGTAAGGAAATTGCTTGAAAAAAGCTCAATGAGGCCCGTGACCCATTGTGTCTCTTCATGCCTATACCCCTGGTCCCTTTAATTGTTTGATGGTTTGAGATATTATCTGAGACCATGACATAAGAACTCTAATTTACCAAACTTTATAAAGTAGCTAGTAATGTATAGAAGAGTAGTATATATATGTATACATGCTCTGTGGTTGTAATCCTTGTAGAGCATGCAATTGATTGATGATGTAAGTTTCAATATGTTGATAAAAGTTTGGTTATGTTGCCAATGTTGATTTCATATATAAAAGCAATTATCCATCTAACTGTCTCATTTCCTCAATAAGGAAATAGCTTATATCTAAAATGTCTGAATAAAAAAAGTTTCCTTACTGTACCATTGAGAGTAACAATCTATTTCAAAAGAATTCAGTCTTGTTCTCACAAAAAACATAAAGTTGCAAGTGCACTTTGTTATTTATTTGGTACTGAATGTCATAAAATTGAAGATATTTTCAGTTGAATGTAACAAACTGAAGAAGGTTTGTTTCAGCACTAGAGAAGGGTGATTGATCCATTTCAGAGGTTTTTAACTCACAAGACAGTGGAGGCCTTAATCTACTACCAAAATTGGATTAGGTCTTAGAGTATCCACAACATTCAATATATTCCAACTATTGAGGATATGAAGTTTTATGAATCTGTTGAGGAAGGTAATTTTTTTCTCTTAATTTTGGTTTCATTTGAGTTTTTAGTTTCTGGTTTATTTGTATACTCTTTAATTCATAATTGTATGTTCAATTAAAGATCTCTTACTGCTTGTTGGTATCCATGGTGCAGAAAAAGAAAGGGAAGAAGGTGTTAATGGCATTGTGGATCACCTAGAGTCTAGTACTAACGAGTCATCCCATGATTTTAAGGGGAAAACAAATAAAGCATGTAAGACATCTAAGTCATCGAATGTGTCCAAGCTAAAGAGGGAAGGCAGCAAGAAAAAAAGGTATTGTGTTGGTGTTATCTAGTGCTTAATTTGTTTTGCAAACAGTGCTAATAATAATATATGACCATAACTGTTGCTTGATTTTATATGTTTCCCCCCTTCAGATGACTTTACTTGGCTGGGTAGGTGCAATAGATGTGAGGTTCAAATGCTATTTTAGGTGCTATGTAATTGGTTATTTATTGTACAATGCTGTAGTATAACATTATAATATGATGCAAAAATCATTCTTTGGAGGTGAATATGGACCAATTTGAGCTTAATTAGTTTGAGATGAATTGTAGTCAATTTCGTCGCATTTATTAGTTTTAAGTAAAATTGCAGTGAAATTTTGATGCATAGATGTGTGATTTGGTGTTGTTTTAGAGTTATAATGCTGGTTAATTTGATATGATTACGTTCTCAGTAGCTGAGGTGTTAAATTGTAATGAATTTTTTGGCATTGCGTTGTGATTAGATTATGAGTATTCGCTATGGGGATTGCTTGAAGGAATCAGTAAGAGGTTAAAAGCTAGCATGAAGTTCACCTCAGTTGGTTGATTGTTGAGATGTGTGGAAGTTTACCCAAGACAAGTTGCGAACAATCTTTAACTGATAAGCTTGTTCATAAATTGTTAGAAATCTATTGAATTATCGTTGACCATGTTCTTGTGCTTAAGCCACTTGTTAACCTAACTGGCAGTTTCTCCATCATGATAAATATGTTTGGCTGGCAATATCACTAGTCTTTTCGTCAACTGACTATGTCATTGTGGTAATTATGAACTAGATTTCTTAAACGAAGCCAAGAATAGTGAGAAATGTCTGCATAATTTTCTGAAGTTTTCTTCTCGAATTGCACACAGAGCTGAGAGCTTTATCGCCGAACTATAGTTTGATCAATCTACTATTTTGTATAGATTGAAGTAGGTTTGATCTCATATATGTTATGGGTTTCTATTTAGAATTAAGTTTAATATGTATGAATTGAATGGAAGAAGGTGAATATGATATTTTGTATAGTTTAAAGTTTGGTTGCAAGTATAAAATAGTAGTTAAACAATCATAATTAAAAAAATCAAAAATATGTTTGGGCCTGAAAATAACTTGAAAGCCTAAAAAATTAAAAAAGCTCAAACCGACCTGAGCCAGAGGTCCTAAGTGATAGTTTTGTGGATTTAAATCAATGTAATAAAAAAATAAATTTAAAACAATCTATGAATTTCCCCAATTTTGCTCCAATTTGTTTCAACAAAATGAAATTTAGCTCATGTTTGTTTAGGTCTTTTATGAAAATTTTGTTTCTCCAGCCTGGTTTAGTCTAATCAAGCAAAATACAAGTGCTTAGGCAAGTGCCATCACTTTCAGGTCACTCAATCCATTTTCGATGGCATGCAAGTGTTTGGCCTCGAGTTTTCGTAAAAAATGCAGATAATTAAATGGAGAAAAAGTATACCCGAGGTGTTGACCATGAACAGACATAAACATATATCTTTGGGTAGAAATCCAGTAACACATGAGGGTTAGCTCTCCAAATCTGAATCGTTGTTCCGTAAGTATGCTCCATGCTCATCTCTACTGCTCCCCCAAGTGTCCCAACCCTTGTTTCCTGGTCTGAGTCTGAAGAAATAGTTGCACAGTTAAGCAGTCAGTTTGAAACCTTAGGTTGACCGTTGACTCGATCTTTCCTAGTTTGAACAAGAGTTCACCCAAGGCTGACAAAAAGACAGATAGTTATTGGTTTTGACCAAAAGTTGACCGACCTTTCTATTTTTGACCATGATTGACTTTATTAATGAGTTTTGACCATGAGAGAGAGAGAGAGAATTTTTAGAATTATTGATCGTTTGTGAGAGGTGTTGATCTCTGATCTGGATTCGAGCTCTGATCTGGAGAGACAGAGAGACAGAGAGAGAGTGTTTGTGTGTTTCAGAATAAGGTCGATCGATTCAGATATGGCCTCCTCCTCGTCTCTCTCTTCCTCAGAAACCCTCTGCACCCAAAGCTGACACCCTGGCATCACATCCCTCCTCAAATCCGACTCGGCCTCCAACCTTTACAGCAACGATGAAGTTGTTGTGATGGTGGCGTCGAACAGTCGTCGGAGATGGAGATGCAGTCGGGGCGCTCCTACTAGGCTGCATCTGTAATGTCGACGACCAACTCCTCAGCTTTCAGTTGCTGTCGCAAGCTATGATGCAAGGACACGGATACGTGATACGGGTGCGGATACGATACGATACGGGATACAAGTTTTTTTTTTTTAAAAAGTAGGATACGGGTACGTTTTTATATATTAAAATAAAAATTAATATATGAATAAATCTATTTAACTAAAAAATGTAACGAATCAGAAATTCAAACTTCAAAAACATTGTCTCAAGCAAATAAATAGCAAAGTTGTAGCAAAATAAACAACAAAGTTCAAGTAAAAGAAACAACAATAAGTCCAACTCAAGCATCATCAAAGATCACACCCTCAAAGTCTGGTTCATCAAGAGAGAGGCTGGCCACCTCAAGCATGCCACCATTAACCAAATCCATTGAATCAAAGTTATCTCCTCCGATATCCCACATGTCTCCACGCTTATATTCTTGAGTTTTTCTAGAAAGAAGACGAAGATTATTATGCACAAACACTAGATCTTCAGCTCTTTGTGGAGTGATTTCGTTCCTTCTAAAAGAGTGTATAAAGTTGTAGGTGCTCCAATTTCTTTCACAACAAGAGGAAGAACAAGGTTGCCCTAGTGGCTTTAAAGCTAACCTCTGGAGATTTGGTGTGCTAGACCCATGGACAACCCACCATTTCACCGGTGCAATCTTACCTCTATCATTGATAGAATCAGGGTTTGAAAAATCATCCAAGCATGCCGAAAAAGAGGCAAACTCCTCATTCACACTTCGCCTTTGTTCTTCATTAGCATAGAACTTCTTGAGACATTCTTTTCGTTCTTTTGAAATCGCATCATCTTGATGTGGAGGGACACGATTAAGGGCTCCACTTAGATATTCCATGCTATAATATCTGCAAATTCAATATAACAAAAAATTATTGATTCATAGTTACATCTAAAGTAATAAAAGTGTAAAACTAAATCTCAAATAAGTATATCTAATTTACCTCGGGTTCAATGAATGTGCCATGCAATGAAGAGGTGATGAACTCTTTGTCCATCTTGATATTAAAATGTTGTACACCACATCATAAAATTCTGAAGGTTCGTCAAGTTCTTTACCTTCTTCTTTATAGATAGCGACCTTTACTTTCTCAATCATATTGTCCCACCACTCATATACCTTGTGAAGACATGGCTCATCTGTGTCACTCCACCGAAGCATCTCATATATAGGCAATGTAAAGGCAAGTATGTAATCGATCTTCCTCCAAGTATCATCATTCAATATCATATCTTTCACAGCTCTTGCTTTACCCACATCATCATCTCTATAAACGTCCCACTGATCACTTATCACCATCCTTTCTAACCCTTGTTTTATCTTCCTAAATCTCTTAAGCATCACCACAACGGAAGCAAAACGAGTATCGGCAATAGACAACATCTTCAAGTTTGAATGCTCATTAAACATAGCTAACCTCATACCATGGCTCATAATAAAATTCTTTATAAACCACACATCATCCGCAACATTAGTAATCCAATTGCATGTATCATAAACATCCTTATTTCCAGGAGCTGAAGAAGGTGTGCATATGTTCTTCAAAGCAAGATTAAGTGTGTGCACAACACATGGAGTCCAAAAGATATGCGGAAATCTAGCATTAACTATGGCTCCGGCGGCTTTACAACTACTAGCATTATCAGTGATTACTTGGACAACATGTTGTGGACCAATATCCAAAATACTCTCAATGAGCAAGTCAGCAATGAAGTGTTTGTCTTTGGATTCACCCTCACAATTCACTGCCTTCAGAAACATAGCTCCGGATTCACAAGCCGCCATAATATTGATGAGTGGTCTTCTTTGAGAATCTGACCATCCATCACTACACACACTAACACCCTTTTGTTGCCATGAATGCTTAATCGGTTCCAACTGGCGATCAACATGAACTCTTTCTTTATGTAGAAGAGTGGTTCTCAAAGCATTATAACCAGGTGGACGGTAACCTGCAATAGGACGACCACATGCCATATTAAAAGCACGAATATAGTGTGGATTCTTGGCAAAGTTGAATGACAGTCCAACGGTAAAAAACATTCTTGCTATTTCACTATCCAATGCTTCTTTAGCATTATTATTAAATGCTCTGTCAAGTGGTCCAGTCAATCCCTTTCTCTTCTTTGAAACTTCCACAACCTCTTCCATTAAATCTAGCCCATATGTACTTCCATTTGAAGTACCATCAACAACTGAAGAGGATGAAGGAAGAGGAACAAGTCTAGGCTGTGATTTTTTTTTACGGCTGTCGGCCTCTTCTATCAATCTTTGAACCTCTCTTTTCTTGTCATCTGGGATTGATTTACAAATCCGAATCCCCTTTCCTTTAATCTTAAGGAGATGCAACTTCACTCTATAATGTGATCCAGTAAACTCACCGTTACAAAAATGACACTTAAATGCACAATTACCTCCATCACCTTTCTTTGCTGGAGTAGTTATAGTGACAAACTTCCATAAAGGATACGCACTGACATCGTATCCTTCCCCACCATCACCTATGGTACCTGGATCAGTAGTTGCATTACTCATCCTCTCCGAGGCTCCAACACCTGTCAACAAAGTCAAGCAAACAATATTAAATTCAAAGTAATATTTAATTTCAAAGTAAGAATCTTTGTGACCACAACCGGTCAACAATCTTTCTGACCACACATATCAGTATATCTACTGTCCTCCACACATATCAGTATGTCATTCGTTATCAATATATCATGACCACACATCAGTATATCACCATTCGTTTTAGATTGCTATCAGTATATCACCACAAACATATCTCATTCGTTTTAGTTTCGGACCATAAACATATCTCATTTGTTTTAGTTTCAAACATATCACCACAAGCAGAAATTCGAGAGACCCCAACCTGAATCTGTGATTGGCTGATGAGGGGAGATGAGAAGCCGATGTGGGTGTCTCTGGGAGAGATGAGAACAGAACAGATCTGGGAAGCCGATCTGGGAATCTGAATCCAGATGGAAGAGATGAATCCATATCTGGGAATCCGATCTGGGAATCCGATGTGGGTGTCTCTGGGAGAGATGACAGCAGAACAGAAGCAATGAATCCAGATGGAAGAGATGAATCCAGATCTTTTGCTTGCCAAGATGAAGTTTATGAAACTTGGATCGAAGCCGGATTCCTTTCAGACTGATGGCAATAATGTTAGGTGAGATCTTCTATGGCCTTCTGTTTGGTCTCTGCTTTGCTTCTTCCTTGATTATCATTCTGAATTAGTTATCTGGGAAGCCAGCGATGAATCCAGAGAGATGGTGGGCGCCGGAGGGAAGAGATGAATCCAGAGAGATGGTGGGCGCCGGAGGGAAGAGATCAATCCAGAGAAGAGAGAAGATGGTGGGGGCCGGAGGGAAGGGATGAATCGAGAGAAGAATACAGTGTTAGGTTAGTAAACCGTATATTTTTTTTAATTAGCCGTATCCAAAAGTCAAACTATACTAAATAGTCTTCGATACATATTTTTGTCTCCGGATACGTATCTGACCGTATCCAGAGCGTATCCGTATCGGATACGGATACGATACAGAATTCAAAACTTTCAGCCGTATCCATGCATCACAGGTCGCAAGTACAAAAGTGAGAGGGAGAGGCCGGATGGCTGGATTTGTGAGCGTAAAGGAGCGTCACCGTCGAGGCTTCGTTACAGGGGTGGCAGCTCCAGAGGAGAAGGAGAACATCGAGGTTGTAGCGGTGGTAACGCTGTGGACAAGGAGGGCGGCGTTGATGGCTACTGGTGAGAGAGAGATCGATCTGATCTCAAAGAGGATCAGAGGAAATAAAATGAGAGGTTATTGTATATGAAATAAGGGCAAACATGTCAATTCATTAGAAATCATTAGAATGGATATTTGATTAAAATATTCATTTGAGTGGGCTTTGAACTCCTTATTTTTGACTAAATGGACATTTCCCTTGATATAAGGCGTGACCCGATTCCTCTAAACCGCACACTCGTTTCTTGAAACTGAAACAGTTACACATGGATTCTGGGAAAATCACCAAAGAAGTGATTTTCCGTTTGATCAAAGGAGTAACCGGTGAGGCAGGGAAGTTTGGAGCTCCGCAATTCAACGCGGGGTTGTTTGAAGGTGGTTAGAGTGAGCCTGAAGGCTGTGCCGGCACTTACTCTGGTGATCAGTGGGAAGAGAGTGATCGGTGGGTAGGAGAGATCGAGGCTCATGCATCCTGTACTGATTATGGCTCATATCGTTTTGATGAATGCTATTTACGGCTATATCATTTTGATGAATGTGAATAAGCACTTACTATGAACGAAATATTTAAATATTTGAGATTTAAATATTTGACTTTGCCAGATTACATGTCAGGTTCTAAATCTCATCTTACCAATTAGTAGGATCCTAAGCGATATTGTGGGGATTCAAAACAATCTAATAAAAAACTATTATAAAATAATCTCAAAAAACTTATGTTTGTCTATGAATTTCCCCAATTTTGCTCCAATTTGTTTAAACGAAATGAATTAGCTCATTTTTGCTGCGAAAAAGCTTTGTCTTGTCTTGTCTAGTCTAGTCTAGTCTAGTCTAGTCTAATCAGTGCACATCTAGTTTGAAGCTTAAGCTTGCTCCAGTCGAAATCATATTTGTTTAATTTGGTTATTTCTTTATGAATATTTTGTTTTCTCCTTCCTGGTATAGTCTAATCAAGCAAAACACAACCTTCTAAGCGTAAGACTAAACTCAGCGACTCTCCAAGAATGTGTGGTTAACAGTAAAAGCTCTTCGGAAATTCAGTATCACGTCTATAGCCTTCAAAAAGCTTTCCCGGAAGTGCTCCACTTGAAATTGGATACATAACAATTAATTACATGCATACAAGCTACAAAATTTCATGTAAGCTTCTACGATCGAAGTACAATAATTCCAACATAGTCTTAATTTTTGTTATCATCAAATCATAAACTTAAATTCAAATTTTCCAACAGTACCAACGTGCTAGCATGAAAAGATATTTACTCAGTTCATCTCCTTCTCAAAATCGAAACCGGGTTCCCATCAAACAAGTCATCAATCATATTCTCAATATCTTCCGGTTGGTACCTTATATACTTCTCCCTTTGCCTCCCGGAATCCAAGTGCTGCTTGAACCTCCCCCGGAATGCCCTGTACGCCGGAATCATTACCGCTGACACGGAAACCCTAAGCTCCGACTGAAGCTGCTCGTCGCTCACAACCCACGTGCTCTGCGTCTTGTGTATCTCATCAAACAGTGTATTGAAGCTCTTGAACCTCTCCTTCAGCACCGGCTTCGACACCTTTCCGTTCACCATCAAACCCTCATGGTTGAGGCACTGCAATACCTTGCCCCATGTGTCCCTCTGGTAACTCTTATGGTACCCTCTCAAGTCCGTCGACCTCTTTCTACACCACGTGTTGCCCATCAATTCGTGAATTTCGCTAGAACCCTTGACCTTTTGCATAATGTACCTCCCGTTGTTCATCAAGAAAACGTACCGTAACGCCGAGTCCCTGTACAGCTTAGATTTCATGTCCAAATTGGCGTCCAACATGTCCATTACAGTGATCAACTGCAACTGAAACGGCGACCAGGACGGCGTCGTTCCGGGGGTGTTACTGCCGCTGCTTTCTTGTGTGTCATGGTTTTGCTGAAACACCTCTTTCAGTGAGTCCTTGTACTCACAAACATATTTTAGATAATTCATGACGTAACGTGTCAAGGGGTGAACCGCGCCGCTAGGCACAGGTGTTTTCCCGTTATCGGACTTGATAGAATTCTCTAGATCACAGAATATGCTCACGGCTGCTTCACCGAGGCGGTTCTTGGCCGCCTCGGTATCAGAGATCAGGTCCATGCCATGCTCCTCTGAGCAGAAGTTTTTTATAGCTGGTACCAGATCTCTGACGCACTCATACATGTCCAATATCTTGAACAGCTTCTCCGCAGACCGCTTCGTCAGCACAACGGCGTTGGCGAAGCTAAAGAGTCGGACGACCACATCCCTTGCCAGGTTGCAGAACAAGGCGTCAGCTATGGAGGGGTGACATTCGAAGACGGCGTCGCAGAGCTTCCTCTCGCCGGTGAAGAGAACGGTAGAGCAAGTCTTGACGGCACTGATCCACGTGGCGATCTCTCCCTCAAGAGCTTCCCACTGCATTCGCTGGACGTCGTCAATGCTGATGTTTTCGTATCCGATATCGTTGAGCACCGATTTGAATGCATTACGTCGTGAAAGGCTGAAAACCATGCAGCACTCATTCACGTATTCTGAGGCGATCATAGTGGTAGCGATTTTTGTCATGGTGGCTATGCTCTCCGGCGAAAACGACGGGAACTCTTTCAATGGATCCGTTACCGGTTCAGTTGCCTCAGGTGGCTTCGGATCCGAATCATCTTTCATATGGTTGTTGAAGGAGGTAAGCTTGGCTGTTAACTTGTTAGACAAGCTGTGCTCAGAGCTAGGGTTAGGGTTCGAGTCTGCTCTCTTGTTGTTATTAGTACTCTCATCTTGATTCAGAATGTTGCGAAATTCTTCGTCCAATAATGCCATGGCACGTTGAAGAACTGCACTAGTCCGGTTCAACGTCTCCGCCGTTGCAGTGTTGGAAGGGATATCCCCTAGAATGTTCGAGATCTTCGATATCCGATTCACCGCCTCCACGAACGTCGAGTCTTCGGCCTCGTTTTCGCCAAACCTCGCCGAGCCTTTGCCGTATCGTTTTATCATGGCGTCTAGGGTTTCGGAGAGCGTCTCCACCGAGCCGGGAACCTTTGGCAGGTCGTCCCCTTTTTCTTTTGCTGATTCAATCAAGAGCACTAAGAAGCAATTGACTTCTTCAAGGACTTCGTCGTGGCTCATGACGGGGACATCATGGTCTTGTTGATGGGAGCTACCTTCTTTCTCTTCGGCCTCCTCTTCGTCGATGGTGCCATACCGTTTTTTTGGAGTGGTGGGGCCTGAAAAGATGTTCTTCTTGCCAGATTGTTGTCTAGGAAAACTCGCGGACTTTTCAGGCGTCAGTGTGTTTTTCTCCATCAAGTCCGATCTAAAACCCCCTCAGGCTGACTACAGTTTATGGAGGAATTGTCTTTTCGTGTATTTTTAGTGGGAAAAAGTAAAAAAAATCTCAGCAAATTGGGTAGCTGAAACAAAATGACAAATGGGATTGGAAGAGAAGAATCTGGATCGGGAAAGAAAGAATGGAAAGGGATGAGGAGGATATATCGGAGGAAGGAATGGAAATTAGAGGCAGTTCTAGTACGTATGGATAGGATGGAGTTTGATTTTTAGGAGCTCGAAGATGTTTAGATTTTGTGTTTTATTGGTGATTTTGGCTAGTTGTTTTTGGGAAGGTGGAAGTTGTTTGTTGACGGTTGACCTTATTTTAGGGTTCATTTTGTGCTCCCCACGACTGTTCCACTCTTTTTGCATGAAACTCTAAATTATGATTGTTAGCTTTAGGAATCGTATCATGAATCCTCAGGTAGAGTTATGTGAACAATTATTTGTTCTTGTGCACATTTCTACACTAATTCTAGCTACGACGTGGTCTACACTAATTCTAGCTACGACGTGGTCGATCACGATGTGTAATTTACGCTGTACTGATCCTCAGGTTCATTAAAATAAATCATGGAATTGGCCTGTATTTGTAAAGACCAACCGGCCGGCAGAGCCATAGACCTTGTGATTAGATGATCCAAAATTGCATTCTTATAATGATAATCAACAGAATTTGTGTGAATATTTGTCTACCAGAAACGAAGATGATCTCAACTATTACCGCATTGTCTTACTTCTTAGAAGGGACTAATGACAATATCACTATAATGACATGAGATGGTGATACCATACATTCGGTTTCTGCTTGCTTAAACTCCATCCTTCAAAAATTACAAGCAACTATACAGTAAAGGCACACTCGCACCAGAAAAATGTCTCTCAAGAAATGAGGTGGTGATGCTGTTTTGGAGGAACCGAGCATGAACACAATGAATTTGAACCAATAAAAGCAGAACAATCTGCATTCATTGCTAATATGCATATATGAAGTTCGGTGTTTTCTTCCATCTCGTCTATTTTTTTCCTGATTTATCCAAAGATGAACGGAGATGGGTGTCTGACGATTGAGAATTACTGATCGGCACTAATACTAGACTCAAGCTTTAACCCCAGGATGCCAGCCCATGAAAATTTCCCTTTAATTTGTTCCTGCAACGATATGACTACGTACATAGCAAATCTCTTGATAGACCCAGAACACTAGAATTCTTTGATGTTGGTGTTACTTCCAAAACACCTGTTGATTCAATCCCGGATGGTTCAAGTATATTGGGACCAGTTGTTTACATCTTCATTTTCTGTGGATGAGCTGCTCAAGATGTAAACTGATTCATGATGGAAAGTGTCATAGTTGGATGCCCAGAAATCTTTACAGAACTGAAAGCACAGCATATGTATGGCACAGCATAGCTTCTATGCGCCAATTAGTTCCAGCACAGCATATAGAATCACAACTTTGACATTAGTTTTCTGCTGGTAAGTGGTAACTGCCCATAGCAGGAGGCAAGCCTTCTCAGGAGAACATTGAAATGATGCCGATGTCCTCTAAACAATTGTAAGGGCATAGTCAAAAACGGCTGCTGCAAAAGCAAAGCTAATTCTCAACCAGAAGAGCTGTGCCATCTTAACATCACTGTAAGCAAACATTGCATATCTGAATCTGCAGTTCCACGAGTTTATTGTTTGAACTTATCAAAACAAAACTAATAAACAACTCATATGCGCTCTACAAGGTAACTCTTTTAAAACTCAAGGAATATTTGTGATTTGATACACTACACTAAGGTTAATATACCATATTCAAAAATGTCCTGCGATTGTTTGCATCACCATGTGCCTCAGGAATTGGAAACGCATTCTCTGTTTCACCCCAAATGAAGGTCACAAGAAGTTACCAAATAATTCTCACATGACATGCTCTGCGATGTCTCTACCAGGACAGACTATTTCAGATTTAGTAATTGCAGCAGAGATAGTCTGGCTCAAGGATAACAATCCTTCACAAACTGTCAATCTTGATTCAAATATCATATCCGGACAATGCAAATTGAGAAGCAAAGGTTTCAACTCTGTGGCCATAAGATCAACAATATCCTTTTTGCTCGCAAGACCCTTTAGAAAAGGCTTTTGCAACTTCCCATGCTCTCTTTGCACTATAGCCGCAATTTGTGCTGCTCTGAGGAGAAATTCTGCAATCGCCTCAAAATCCACCTCCAAGCAACCTCTTGAAGTCATAGCACCTGATGGGTCAAAATGGAGATCTATTTAGACAACAGTATAGTAGATGTTCAAGCGTAACTTATAACAAAATGGCAACATATTACTCACCAATCCTTACTCCTCCAGGAGTAATAGTTCCATTTATCACCAAAAATGGCAATCTTTTTGACAGTAATTTGACACATTTCACATACCTCGTAGTTATTTCCTAAAGAACATTAGCAGAACACTTTAGTATAAAGGAATCAAAGCAGAGAAATTAATTACAGGGGGGAAAAGTTACAAGCAAAAATAGGTAAATAAACACAGAAACATAAGAGTCAATGACTTTTTGACAGAGTACCATGCTGACACTGCAGGGCTTAGCGGCAACCCAGTCCATTAAAATCAATAAAGCCAGAATCTGTATGTGAAGGCTGATATGCTACATTAAGTTTATATATCACTCGTCCCTTAGCAGTGTGGTTGATTCTACTGAAGATTTTTCGCAGTTCATCCCACATCTGTCCCCTTGTCCATTTTCAAGAACCATTCGTGTAAGTTCCCCATTTCAACAATTTCGATATAAACTCTTCTGCTAGTATTAACATTACCAGTATCTCATCGAGGATGACACTATGTGTATACCGGTCAGGAGCTAATTTCTTTTCTTTCATGTCAGTATAAAGACCAAAAACATCATCAAACCTCCTTTCTTTGCAAAGGCCGGAGATCAACATGTTGTAAGTAGCATCAACGTCTTTTCCATTACAAATCCAGGTGGTAAAAAGCTTTCTCAACCAGACCCTGACGATAATAGCCATGAATTGTCGTGTTGTATGTAGTTTCATCAGGGACTAGACCTGGTGTTACAAGCTCTTTCAACTTGTCAGATGCTTGATCAGTTTTCCCAGACTGGCATAGCCCCTCAATTATAGAATTGTTCGTTACAATGCTAGGAAGGACTTGTTTCTCCTTCATCTCTTCCCAAAGCTCCAAAGCCTTGTCTGGATTTTCGTTCTACCAAGCACCCCAAGATCAGAGTTCCATAGGTCACACCATCAAGTATATAAACCCTCTAAACTGAAGTATGAAGCAATGTAAATGCCTTATTTCGGATCCAAAATGGTATTATAGCTCACACTATCCAAATTCACTAGTCATCTTGCCCAGCAGCAACTCAACCACATCCCTAAACTTACTGTCCAAGCTAGCAATCCGCATATATCAATCAAGATGTTAATAGTCCTAGTATTAACACTTGCACCTAATCAAATCGCATCCCTGTTCGGGGTGAAAAAATGGATTTTCTTCGAACAACCAAGCTTGAGGCATGTAAGTACCTATAAGTTTTAAAATTTCGTCGGCTATAGTTTGTAACTATAGCCGACAAAAAATTTATTTTAGCTGACGAAAAAACAAGTCGTCGGCCTGTTATTTTTTTTCGTCGGCTATAATAGTTATTCTGGTAGTGACACACGGTTCAAACAATGCTGATACTCTCCCCCATTTTAGTCATCCGGTAGAAAAACGGGTATGAGGTTTTCCACAAAAGACCTCGATATTAGTGTGTGTGGTATCGTTTCTTATAACCCAAGGATGACTCTTCTTCATACCCGATGTGGGATTCCATGACGGCTCCTATCTAAGCCACACTTTTCCAATAATCTCCACATAGCGTGATTCGAGTCATCTCTAACTGTCTCACGATCCAAATTTCAATAGCTCAACCTCGATCACAACCATATGTATATTGTGATCCCAATCCAAATGGGAGCTCTAACAAATTGTAACTCGATCGTACGAAGCACCAATGCCCAATCGTCACCTGGGCTCTGATACCACTTGTTACGCGGAAGCGGCCAACGAGGCCTAACAGGTCCACACACACAATTCCAACAATGCTGATACTCCCCCCACTTTTGTCACTCGGTGCAGAAACGGGTATGAGATTTTCCGCAAAAGGTCTCAACATTAGTGTGTGTTAAGGTATCATTTCTTATAGCTCAATTATGATTCTTCTTCATACCCGATGTGAGATTTCATTACGGCTCATATCTAAGCCACACTTTCAATAATTATATCTGCTAGTAGGGTTGTTGGTGCAACCATGGTTCTGGTTGAAGTGGCGAGTGCTCCACATGAAAATATTTGGTCAGTCCAGCTTAACAACTTATGAAATCTTGTGGGCAACTCAAAATTGCAGCTACCCAGATAGTTGTCGTGGAGGATTAAAATGCTCGTTTAGGACACATCAAGCTTATTGTTTAGTTTGACTCCATTGTTTTTCGTCACGTGTGTCGTGATTCCGTGAAGCTAAATTTGTCCCAAACTATATTTTGCACGTTTTAATCAGCTAGGAAGAGGTACCAAAAACATGTGATACAAGATCTATGTGAACTCATCAAAATTTGTTAGTCAACTTTATAACAATCTTAATAACTAGTCAACTTTATAACAATCTTAATAACTCGATGCGAACAAATCTTCACACGCGAAAATTTTAGGGTGCATATGTACCATAGGCAATTTTTTTTGAATTTAGATTTTTAAATTTTTTTATTTTTATTTAGTTTAGTTTCGTTACCGTCAATCCGAACTCGACTCTCATTTTATATTATTTTTTAAAACTTGTAACTTTATTAAAAAAAAGTTATATATCGGGTGCACCAACATGCTCACACCACTAGACTAATTTGTTTCAGGATGCTTTTACATGAGCACCAACACCACCTCTAAAAATTCAACATAAACAAACCTCAAGTTGGTCATATCTCCGAGCATATTCTCACCGGAGAAACACACCACGCATCGTTTTCATGCAAGGTGGGTCGAACACCATCATCAACCGTTGGAAATATTGAACCGACAATACACATCCGTCAAAAAAATACACATCCGTCAGTCGTGGTACAGTGACTCTGTGCAATCCGCCAATCGTGCAGTTCGACACGTTTATGTGCTCTCAATCAAAGTCGTAAATTTATTGCATCACCAAAATTCACAACCACTCGTTGTGTTCAAGGGAGTCAAATTTTCCCACTTAACGCTTTGTGTGTTGTCTGCACAGAACATGGTAGGATTTACCTTCTCGGTTAAAAATAGGCTTTTGAGAAAATCTAGAGCGAGATACAACTTGCCATTTCTATTAGTTTTCTCTTTTGGTCAAAGATAGAGGAAAGTAGGAGTTAGAGAAAAAAAAAGTGTTACAGTGTTGTTGCGGGTTCAAGACAAAAGCATTTTCGTTTTCACTTTCTCTCTTTGTTATCGTTTTTGGGTGTTTCTGAGAGCAGTTGGATTCCTTGTCTTGTCGTTTCCTTGATCGCTTGAACAAACACAACGGCCCAGAATTTTGGGATAGGCCTACCATGTTGTTGTTGTGATTGCAAAACCAAAGCTTTGATCTTTTATTTCTTTTTTGGATTGGAAGACTTCAAAGTTTTGATCTTTTTTGGATTGGAGATAGAAAAAGGAGGTGAATTTGAGTTTGTGGGTCAAAGTTAGATATGGGGTGTTTTCCGTGTTTTGATTCCAAAGAGGAGGAGAAGCTGAATCCGGAGAAAGAAAGCGATGATCCGAAACAGTGTCAACCGACGGTGTCGTCTAACATTTCCAGATTGCCTTCCGGTTTGTTCTTCACCTTTTTCCGGCTTGTTTTATTGATTGGTTGTAATTTGGTAGCTTCATTGTGTTGCTATTGCTTGATCTGATCTGGGTGTTTCTTGATCATATGCAATATGTTAGATGATTGATAGTGATGCCTTGTTTGTTTTAGTTATTTGAGGATATATGGTGGACTAGATTGGTTGTTTGCGAGCTCTGAATTCGAGGGAGTTTAGGTAGTAGACCCCACTGGATTTTGACGTGGTTTGTAAAGGGTGATGCTTTCTTTTGGGAAAATTGGATCTCATGATGATTTCGATTGCGGAGGTTGATCTGATTCTTATTCGGTGTTGTTGTCCAAAGATATGGCTAATTTCCATATATGAAGAGATGAGATAAATATCAGATAGAATGGCTAAATTTAGACATGTCATATTATGTTTGAATCATGTATGTATATTCCTTCTTTGATTGGAATTGCGGTTTTGATTTCCATTACTTGCAAATGTGCTGGATCGCTTAATGTTTCAGTGGAGTTTAATGTTTGAAGGTTTTGATACTTATGGTTCTGCACTGAATTGTTTGTGATTGTTATCCAGGAGTTGACAGACTGAGATCAAGAAGCAATGGGGTGTCAAGAAGGGTGGATGCAGGGTCCAAAATGCCTGATCCCAAGGATGTAGTACCTGGGGGCCAAATTGCCGCCCAAACTTTCACTTTTCGTGAACTTGCTGCTGCAACAAAAAATTTTAGGCCTGAGTCTTTCATAGGAGAAGGGGGTTTTGGGCGTGTATACAAGGGGAGACTCGAGAGCACCGGTCAAGTAAATTTCTTTCTGATCCATGATTTTTCATTTATATGTAATGAATCCACAAATTTTCATTTATATATAATAAACTGTTTAAATTGATTAGACAGAAAATTAGGCAATGTTGCAAGAAGTACGAGTTAGATATCAAACATAGGCACTTTGGATAAGATTCTGAAGTAAAATGGTAGAGTTCAATGCTAATATTAGACTATGTACTAGTCAATATAGCTTATACTTTACTGAGGCTGCAAATTAGTACTTAACTCACGGTTGACCTATCAATGGGGAGTGGGATGGTGGGGTTACACAAGGTAGAACTGCTAAATAAGTGAAAACAAGTTTCTCTTAAGGAAAAAAAATCTATCTAGCATGAGTTGACTAATTAACTTGTAACCACTGAGGTGTTTCTGCATTCTTAACAATTCTTTTGTGGCTTTCATAGATTGTTGCTGTTAAGCAGTTGGATAGGAATGGACTTCAAGGAAATAGAGAATTTTTAGTCGAGGTTCTCATGTTAAGTCTTCTACATCATACAAATCTGGTGAACCTGATTGGATACTGTGCAGATGGAGATCAAAGGCTTCTCGTTTATGAGTTTATGCCCTTAGGATCATTGGAAGATCACCTTCATGGTAACTTTTTTCTTTAAATCCCCGTTGTATTTGGTCTTTTGCCTTATCATCTCTTTCTCTGATTAGAAATTGCTTCTGTCTAAATTTTGTCATTAATAACCAGTGAAGCATCACTTATACAGTGTTTAATTACATGACAAGTTGAACAATTCTGCTTGCTAGGTCGAACTGCTGTTTTACGAGTCTTGGTAAAATACTAAAGAAAAATCTTATGTTTTTGGTGGCATATATATATTTTTTGTTTTAGGACAATGATAAACTTTTATTAGACTGATTTCTCAAAAAAAAAACTTTCATTAGACTGCTAAAATAGCAGCAAGCAATACAATTAAAAACACCCACTACAGCTCATAACGGGTTTCAACAATGATAACAAAAAATGCAGTAAGGGAAAGAGCTTAGGGTGGGACCCTCATATTCTAACATTAAGTTTGGTGACTTACAAGCATGCACACAAAATCTGTTTTTAATGTTATTGCACCATTTGTTGCCTCCTGTGGTGAGTCTGTTTGGTGAGTTCTAGACAACGCACACAAATTCTGTTTTCCATGTTATTACACCTTTTGTTGCCTCTTGTGGTGATTGAGAGTCTGTTTGGTGACTTAAAGACAATGCACACAAAATCTGTTTCCAATGTTATTGCACCATTTCTTGCCCCTCGTGGTGATACAGATTTTTGCTGAATTATATTGAACCTTTTTGAATAAGATTTGTACAATTTATGTGGAGATTTATATACAAGTGATTTTGTTGAATAATTTATGATGGTATTTTGATGAGTTGATCCTTCCACAGATGTTCCTCTAGATAAAGAAGTATTGGATTGGAACACAAGAATGAAAATAGCTGCTGGTGCAGCCAAAGGATTGGAATACCTACATGACAAGGCAAACCCTCCAGTTATATACAGGGACTTCAAATCATCAAATATATTACTGGAAGAAGGATTTCACCCTAAGCTTTCAGATTTTGGGCTTGCAAAGCTTGGTCCTACCGGTGACAAGTCACATGTTTCTACCCGGGTTATGGGCACTTATGGTTATTGTGCTCCAGAGTATGCAATGACAGGACAATTGACAGTGAAGTCGGATGTCTACAGTTTTGGGGTGGTGTTTTTGGAGCTGATCACTGGCCGTAAAGCCATTGATAGCACTAGACCCCATGGAGAACAGAACCTTGTCACTTGGGTAAATTTTTTTTCTCAACTTTGTTTCTTTTTGTAGCTCATTTCCCACATGTTTATCTTCTTGTTCTGCTAGGTTTTGTGGTTCTGACGAAGTTGTGTTTGCAAAATAATGAGAATTTGTATGTGTATCTGTGTCTACAGGCACGTCCCTTGTTCAATGATCGCAGGAAGTTCTCAAAATTGGCAGATCCGAGACTGCAGGGGCGGTATCAAATGAGGGGTCTCTACCAAGCTCTTGCTGTGGCATCCATGTGCATTCAGGAACAGGCGGCCACACGTCCTCTGATTGGGGATGTGGTTACTGCTCTATCTTATCTAGCCAACCAGCCGTATGACCCTACTGCCGCATCAGGGCATGGTCATAGAAGTTCAGGAGAAAAGGATGAGAGACGAAGAGATGAGAGAGGTGGAAGGATATTGAAGAATGAGGAAGGGGGAGGATCTGGACGCAAATGGCCGGATTTAGATGGGTCTGAGAAGGATGATTCCCCAAAGGAAACTGCAAGGATGTTAAACCGGGATTTGGATAGAGAACGAGCTGTTGCTGAGGCCAAGATGTGGGGTGAGAATTGGAGAGAGAAGAGACGACAGAGTGCACAAGGCAGTTTTGACGGTACTAACTTGTAGTGCCATTAAGTACAGTACACCATGCTTCGTCGACCTTGATTCCTTTTTCTCCTAAGGTGTAAGAAATTGTTGTTTTCTGGCTGCTCAGTGTAAGGAGGCTGGTGCATGCCGACACATGTTTTCTAATTTTACCCTTTTCTTTTTTTTTCTTTTCTTTTGCCTTTGATCCAAACATGATGATGAACCATAAAAAGCAAGTGTAATTATCTTCTAGGAGAGTGACAACAGATGGGCAGGACGTCTTGAAAAATTTTGAGAGTAAACACGTCTGGATAATGCTGTATTTTTCTTCTGTTGTCGACTCTCTATGTACCTGTAGTGTTCTTGAACAATAAAAAAGAAAAACTGTCTCCATCTCTGGTGTTTTTTGGCTGTTTTGTTTTCTGTCTTCAACGCTTCAACCCATAGGCCCCTGTCAGTTACCCCGTCTTGAGAAAGTGTACTGGGTTAGATTAAACAACACATGATTGCATGGATGATCTGAACTTGGTGATTCTACTTTGTTCTAACTTCTAAGCTTAAGACTAATATTTTTTTAGTTAAAAGGGAACATTCACATTAATTGAAAAGATCATACGACAATGAAGGAGGTCAAGCGTAGGTGAGCTGGAGCTCACTTAATGAATAGCTAGAGCTAAAACAAAACAACGCAAAAAAGTAAAACCAAACAAAGTTCATTAAAAAAATAGACTTACAATCCGGAAGCAAATCAACAAAACAAAAGAAAGAAAGCTAGAGAACCTCCTAAACCCAAACCACCCTCCTAAACTCTTTACAAATTAGGCCTAGAACCCATTGGTGTACATTTCATTGTTAAAGAAGAGAAAAAATGAAAATTAGGGTTTTAGAGGGATCTCTCTTGGAGCGACCAGAATACCTATTTTGCATCCCATTTCGAGCCGCCCTCCTCTGCTGCCGTCGCCGCCACCAGAGTTGAGGCCACTACCGCCAATGGGGACATGGAATCCGACGTCTTAGATGGAAGCCTAACCGTCATCGTCTAAGAGGGTTATTCTTAAGCGACGTCGCCTAAGGTCCGAAAACCTTGGGCGACGACGTCCTTTCGTCGCCTAAAAGTGACCCTCTTAGGCGACGATTTTTTTTTAAACTTTAGGTGACGAATTTTTCGGTTTCGTCGCCTAAGGTTATTTTCGTGTTTCATTTTGAATTTATTTTTATTTTTTAATTGTGGTTTAACCTTCTGTTTTTTTATTGTTACAATATTTCGTTGGCTAAGAGTATCCAAATAAATAAAATAAATTAAAACAGATTGAAATTAAATATTGGGGTTTTAATTTTTGGTAAAACTTTTATACCGGTGGATGCGTCTCGTCGATTTGAAACTATTCTCACTTGAATGTCCGGCCAAATTACGTGATTTAGAGGGTCGAATCGCCGTTTCCGTCCGTTTAGGGGTTTGACGGCACAGTTTGACCGTACGGATCGAGCACTTAACGTTGTCGGATGGACTTGAATTTTTCCCACTCACATAATTCATGATGGTGCTCATATCTGACGGTCGGTTTTCTGTTTCTCATGTTCGATCATCAAAATCACAACATACCTACTAATGTTGTATAACTTGTTTATACAAGTGTGGAGTTCAAGTATCGTTTTTAATACAAACTATATGTAGAGGCCTCAAACGCAAAAAAATCGTGAAATAAGATATGACCAGAATGGTGAAATATGTCTACGACTGAAAAATCACGGTATTTCGGTAAAGTCTCGATGCCGGTTGTTGGGGTCAACGCAATTTTACCATATTTCTCCAGATGTGTAGCCATATCTCGGGTGGTTATTTTTGGTAAAACTTTTTATACCGGTGGATGTGTCTCATCGATTTGAAACTATTCTCAGTTGAAGGTCCGGCCAAATTACGTGATTTAGAGGGTCGAATCGACGTTTCCGTCCGTTTAAGGGTATCTCTCTTAGGCGACGACAGAAGTATTTCATCGCCTAAGAGAACATTCTTAGACGACGAAATACTTATGTCGTCGCCTAAGAGGTCGGGTATAACCAAAATTCCTAACTTTATCTCCCTCTCCGATCCGCCTCCCTCTCCCTCTCCTCTGCCGTAGTGCCACCGCGCCCCCCTCAGCCTCTCCTCCTCCTCTTAGCTTCGAATTCGAAGGTACCTATCCAAATTCTATGGTGAATTAATTGTAAATTGATAATTTTGTGGTGAATTAATTGTAAATTGATGGAGGGTTTGTGCATTTTTTTGTGATAATTTTGTTGAAAATTTGTGGAAAATTAGTGGAAAAAATTGTGAAAATTGTGGATTTTTTTTTAAATTGTGATAATGTTGTGGAAAAATTGTGATAATGTTGTGGAAAAATTGTGGTAAATTAGTGAAAAATTAAGTGTAAGTTTGTGATAAATTAAATGGAAATTTTATGGAAAATTTATACAATATTTTATGTTCAAAATTTGAGGAATATTTGTTCAAAAATTGTGGAATATTTGTGAAAAAATTGTGGTAATTTTGTGGTTAATATTTGGTAAATAATGATAATTGTGTGGTAAATTAAAATTATATTTGTGGAATATTGATTGAAATTTTTATTTTAATATATTGTAATTTATTGTGTATTTTTTTAGGTTATTGATTGGAATTTTATTTTAAACAGGATGTTCAGGAGTTTTCGGTCAAGCAAGAAGGGTTCGAGGGGCCAAGCGTCCGGTTCATCTGAGGAAACCGCAAGCAACCCTCCACAAGAGATGTTTCAGGGCACTATGTTTGCCAGAAGTGCGACTCTTTTAGAGGGGCAGAAGCGGCCGAGCGTTTCCATCTCTTTAGGGCAGCCAGACGATTTCCCGTCTGCACTCCGTAGGCCTTCGGTTTCGTGAGGGCCCACTCCATCCGTTGCAGAGGTGTCCACTCCTTCTCCTTAAATGCCTATGAAGACGTTCTAGAGCAGTATAATGAAACGCGTAATGCAGCCCAGGAAAACCATCAGATGCAATTGGGGCAGTGGTTTCAGGACTGTCTATATGCTCAATCAACAGGACAAATTCCTCCTCCCATGTCAATGCATCTTATTCTGCCTCAGCCGCCGGAACGTCCTCAGCTTCGGAAACCACAAGAATCGGATTTCATGATCGATTTAGATGATATTGAATTTACTTTGGACTAAATTTATATATTTGTACGTTTATGAACAATTTAGATAATTTGTAATGAAAAATTTGTTGTTTTGTTCTTGAAATTTTTTGTGTTGTTATTTATATTTTATAAAAATTTACAAACCTAAATAAAAAAATACAGAAAATACTTCAGGCGACGAAATAAGGTATTTTTCGTCGCCTAAGAGAGGTTTAGGCGAAGACTTTTGCACCATTTCGTCGTCTTAAGATCACTTAGGCGACGAAATATACTACTTTCGTCGCCTAAGAGTTTTTTAAATTTTTAAAAAAATATATAAGGCGACGAATATACACGTATCGTCGCCCAATGTATAACATTTAGGCGACGAAGCTTGCGTCGTCGTCTAAGATCTAGACTCTGAAGCGACAACAATTTTTCGTCGCTTAAGAGTGATACTATTAAGCGCCGACTCTAGTTTCGTTGCCTAAGAGCGAGACTCTTAAGCGACGACGGCTATTTAGACAATGAAATGTGTGTCGCCTTAACTTAACTCTTAAGTCGTCGCCTAAGGTCTCACTCTTAGGCGACCATAGGGATTTCTTTCGTCGCCTAAGATCTTGGGCGACGGACTTCTTGCGACGACAATTAAGATCTTGGGCGACAAATTTTTTTAACAGTTTCGTCGTCCAAACACTCTGTTCTGGTAGTGATTGATAATTATGTTAAATATTTAGAATTGTTAGATATATTATTAATCCAAATGTCTAAAATATTTATTAAAATAAAGGTATGACAAACATTCGGATACGGTAGAAAATTTTGCCTCGCTACAATGTAAAAATATAAAAACATATTATAAAATGCATGCATATACAGAAGAAGAAAAAAATGGTTGATCAATTACTTACACCGGGGCTAAGTAAACCATGAAGGAAATCAGATTACCTACCATGAAAAGCGAAAATTTATTAGTAACTACGTACCAAGATCATAACTAATTATTAGTATTATATATAACGGGCATGAGGAAGGTTGTTTATGAGATTGCTACAACAAATAATAAGTATAAACATGAGCTTTACCCCTAAATGAAAGATTAGGACAAAAAAACAACTAGGTCTAAAAATTGAAATGTTTTGTGAGAGATGTATAGATTCGATTCCCCTATAGTTTCCGTAAAGCTGAAGGACAGAAATAAGGATGGGGAGGTCCAGCGCTGCCGAGATGATGACTGTGACAAGTGACAAATAATGCAGGCCAACTGATCGACCATTTAAAGCGGCGTGTTCGAAAAAATATGACATGTAAAAGCATCTAAGTACCTAATATCCCAAATGTAAAGGCCCAGGGATGATGAGCGTCTGCTAAAGCTGCCATATCTGATATTACAGAGAGAAAAGGACCGGAAAGGGTGAACTCAGTCTGAGGTAGCGAAAACCCGAAAACCCGAAAACCGAGAGAGGTTTGCTATCGAAGAAGAGGAATTATATATATAAATATATTAGCCTCAGTGCTGATCGAGAAAACCCTAGCACTTTCTCTCTAATTATCATGCAGAGAAAAATGAAATGCTTGGATGGTTTGCGCAGCTGGCTAGCTCCCTTTATATACACACATAAAGCTAGTTGTGAAATCATAGGGGGTTTCGATGTTCTTCATCTAGCATTACTCGCCTATAAAACAAATTCTAGTTTCATGACACATGGAAGTTTAATTAGTACGTAGGTAGTATACGATAAACTCATTCTCTCAAAAACCACAAAGGCCACCGCGCGTGAAAAATCTCACATGCACTCACCACAGTAATGTGATTAGAGTTCCAAAAATAAACCCTAACTCATCATGAAAGTCATAACTAATTAATCCCAATTATACGAATCAGTTTCAAAACTAATGTCTTGCTAATTGCGGGCATGAATTTCACGCTCTTGGAATTAGAGCGGAGCTTAACTCGAATACGATATGAGATTTTTTTACGTTACTCTCACATAGACCGCAAAGGTGTCCGCCCGAAACCAGTAGAACCCTCTTTCATGTGATCTAGGGCTCCGCCCAAACGCAGCCTTAGTTTCCCAGCCGTTTCTTCGAGAACAAACACACGCCTCGCCGCGTCACCCCTACTCTCTCACAGAAGGTTTATTCTGTTAGGCATTGTTTGGTGGTGACATTAGTGATGGCTAAGCCAGGGCAGCTTGCCCTCACTGTTATGCAATCGTTTTGGGGTTTCGTGAGCATCGGGGATCTCACTAGGGCTTTTTTCAATTTTTCTTTCTTTCTGTTTCGTGCTCAATATATGAGGTGAATATGTGTCGTTGCTTTAGTTTTGGTGACTCAATATGATCGAGTATACTTGAAAAGATTTGAGCGCTAGCTCTCATTTATTATCTGGGTCGATGATTGCATGATGAAGACGGAAAGAGAGAGACCAATAATTAATTGATTTAGACACATTCATTCAACTTTGCCATTTGCCACCACAACTCACCAATATTGTTAGGTGTTCTCCAAATTTCAATCAAATATGACAACGTTAATCGTTTTAGTGGCTAAGCTAGATTGCTAGCTCTTTCATAGGATGGAGATGAAGAAAGATGATACTGCCTAAATTAAAGCAAGGCCAATATCAGGGAGATGGCAATTTAATCTTGAATTTGTGATGTTGTCCTTACGCATTTATCTCATGCTAATTAATAAGGTTTGGTGACCAACATTTGTAAATCATGGAAGAATTTTCACAATAGAAGTTGATTAATATCGAAAGTCATCCTGGGTGGATAGGCGATGCAGTAGTAGAACAATTAGATTGGAGACTAAGACCCCGAGCGAAACAGAGGAAAATCCCTTGTCCGGCTACACTGCCGCCGCCATCTTGTGTTGGCCTTCGGCCTCGCTGGTGTGCGCAGATCGTGGTCGGACAGGACACTTGTTTAGATTTGGAGTTTTGGGCTCCCAAGGTTCCAGCATGGTTTTGGGGTGGTGACGGGTTCTGATCGGACTCCTATGACACCAGACCCACTAGAGTTTCAACGCCAGCGGCAGCTGAGGAGTTGATCACAAAGCAGCCCTCTCAATGCTAGGGTTCCTATGAGAGGAGGTGATCTTACACGGCTTTGATCCTTGGATTGGGGTGAGTGGTCCAGATCGCAGTTTGACGGCGTGGGTTGGCTTCAGGAAGCACTAGTGGGTGGTGGTGAATCTCGATCGTGTTTTGTTATGGTCGACGACAGCTGGGTGCCTAGACGGCGTCGGTTTGTCTTTCTGTCGGCTTCGTTTCTTCGGGAGCGAAGTATATTACAGGTATTTCGGCGACAGTGGTTCCTCTGTGGCGGGGCAACCTTGAGAGGGTGTGCTGGTGTGGTGGCAGAGTCGGCCTCCGGATGATGGTGGTGGTGGTTGGAGCCAGAATGTGTGTCCTTAGCAAAGGAGGAAGGGTTTTGGGCCGGGTCTGGACCTTCGTACTTGGGCCTGGGCTCAAACTTAGGACTTTGTAATTTATATTTTATTTTCTATTTGCACTAGTTGGGCTAAGGCCTTAAGGTTTTGGTGTTTTGTTGTCCCTCCTCGTTGAGCGAGGGTTTAGGGTTTTGGTTTGGGCTGAGTAGAGTTGGGTATGGGTTAGGGTTAGGGTTTTTTTAGTTGGTTAGTTGTCCCTCCTATTTGGGAGAGGGTTTTTACGGGTTGATGTCGTTGGTAGTGTCGTGGGGTGAGTCATGGTTATGGTGTCGTTTTTACGGACTATATTATTGTCGGTTTGTTCTTGTTGTCAATGTAACAAGGAGGTTACTTGTGCATATATGTTGGTGATTTTGGCATGTAATGTTTGAAATGGTTGTTTCTTCTTGAAGTTGACTTTAAGGATGTATCAGTACTTCTGGAATAAGTTAGGTTACGGTTGAACCCGTTTCGGTTCTTGTCCACTGTAATCGTTGTGTTTTTAGGTAGGTAGAGGAGTGGGGAATGTATTTCCACCACCGTTGTCTCTCATGATTGTAATCTGTATCCCCGTTAATGAAACTCTCTATATATTGTTTGCTCTCAAAAAAATATCGAAAGTCATCATGTGTGATTGATCATCAATCGTCAATATTATGCAGAATGTGTAACAAAAATTATTGCTAAACAAAATTAGTAACTCAAAAAATAAGTTATACCCAGTGGCGTAGGCACTATAGGGCCATAGGGGTCAATTGACCCTTCTCACATTTTTTATCATGGTTTTTATTGGTTAAATTTTTTACTTTTTATTATACATAATACTAGGTTTTGACCCCTATGATAGAAAAAAGAATAAAATAAGAATATAAGCAAATCTTATTAATTTGAATCGATAAGCTAAAAATGATTGATATGTCTTTTAACCATACACTTATAAATTTAACTATATATTTTTTTTATTCAGGAAGCTCAAAGGACTGACTTGACCAACCCATTTTCTTTAAATGATGAGGTAAAAAAATAATTGATATGTCTTTTGGTCATACGTTTGTAAATCTAACTATATATATATTCATTTTCAAAGACCTTTTACTTATATTTTTTTTAAAATATTTCAAGACTAACCGCTTGTCACATATCAGACTCCCATCTATTTAATTTCTCATATTTTTTGTAAGATGTACTTCTTACATTGCGTAGTTAGTCAAATTAAGGCAGACATTAGCTTAGATTGTCACTATGCATCATAAATATTTTGAGACTACCCACAGTGATCCAAATTTACTATAATTCTCACGCATACTTTCTTTTGTTGTTGAAATTTTTTGTTGATACGTCTAAGAATTTGACCCTCCTATATGAAGTTTCTGGCTACGTCATTGGTTATACCTAGCTACGAACTAAGCAGCTAAACTAAAGCGAGAATAAATACAAACTAGCTAAGTAGGTAATTGGCCGGTATACTATAAACGACGGCCAACAATGGCCAAAGCCAAGGGTTAATTAACACATTGTTATAAGCACTATAGCTAATGTAAAGAGATCTCTTCACAAAAATATGATTCGATCATCAAACCCCATCCAAATAATCCAATTATATGTCATTATGTCTATTATATATTATATATATAATGATTAATCAAGCTAGCACTGTGTATGATTGATTTTAAATATGTTTGTTATCGGGGAATTATCGATCTATCTGATCTTCACCATAAAGCGCTTCCATTGTCTCTTAGAAAAGAAGGCTGACATGCTTAATGGAAACATCGATCAATCTTATTGCCATGATATTTCATCCCCCACCTCATGATTAACAAGTCTATGGACGGAGCCAATATTTTAAAATAGTATGTGCTGCATTTATTATAAAATTTTCTAGTTTTAATATTTAATGACGTTTATTTGTTTTTTTTATGAAGTTTCAATATATGTTAATAGAGAAAGCAAGAGTAAATTACTTTAGCAAAAAAATATTGAAAATGGTACGAATATAAATTTCTTTTTTCGAGAATACTCCACGAGTAAATTTTTTTTTTTTGAAAAACTGCGCTCTAATTGGTGAAAACTAAGGAATAAAATTTAAATAAATCTATATATTATTGTAGAAAAAAATAGTTGTATAAAAGTATGATGCATGGCTAGCTATTTACTGAATTTTTATTATCTTTTCCCAACCTACACATGTATTAACATGATTAGTGACAAAAATCATACGGGTTATAGCCCAGTGGCGTAGCCAGATATCTCGCTTAGAATGGTCAAATTTGATTAACGAAAAAATTAAATGATATTCGGTTACTCTTTAGCAACAACACGATTTTGCTTAAAAAATGACACAAACATAATTTCAACAATGTTTTTTATACCAATTCAAAATGAAAACGCGCTCTCGAACAAACCATTAATTCATCTCCAATAAACTTCAGATTTTCAGACTTTTAATATGTTATTTTTGAGACATAATGTACGTCAATGTTTGGTAAACATCAATATGTTGTTTCTATTTAGTTTATTTATAAAAAAAATTAAAAAATCATAAATGGAATTTAAAGAATTAAATTACATATTAGTAGGGATCAATAAGGTAAGAAACTCTTGACACGGTTTGTATTAATTAGATTAAGTATTTAAAATAGTATAAATTTTTATTTCATTATTATTGAAGAATATTAAATATTGATCAAAGATTTCTTAAAGGAGAAAGGTCAATTTATGTTTCATTTCCTTTAATATCCGATACAAATTAAGAGTAATTACTTTTTTTTAAATTAAGAGGGGGCAATTGACCCCTTTGCCTCCTCCCTAGCTACGCCCTTGCTATAGCCCTGGTAGCCCTTAACTAAAGTTCATTCTTGAACAAGTCAAACTTCCCCATTTCTCAGTAACTAATTAAGAGGATTTGTCGTCAAACCAAATGAAGTTGTGTATCTGGCTTTTGTCGATTTGAAGTAGCTAGCTAAATACCTAGTTAAATCCATACAGGGTATGAGCTAGTTAGCTGAAATGGATCGAATAGCTGGCTAGCTATCCTGGCACGGAGAGAGAGGTGGGCTAGGGTTTGCTGCAGCCCACCTCAGTTTTTTGGGAGGAAAAAATTTGCTACATGTAAACATATAGCACTGTAAAAAAAACAGAAGTTTAGGTGTTTGAATAACACAAGGACAACGACTTCGACTTGTCGTTCCTTACACCCCAAAACAAAACCAAAATGGTCAGCTCTCTCTCTCATAAGTCGCTGTCGCTCAACCTAAAGGAAAGTCTCTCTCTGGGCGAACTGCAAAAGTGCAAAGAACTCAAAAACAACAGTCGACATAAGATTTGGTTCCTACTATCATTCTTTCTCTATTTGCTGACTCTCTTGACTAAAAAAACCAAGGTATTGTAGTTCTATAATAGTATACTTCTATTTCTCATAATATACAATTTCATGATGAATTGGGATTCTAAATTAGGTTTTCTTATTTGGGGGAATCGGGGCTAGCTTTCAAGATTTGCTAATTGTTATTTAATTGTTCACTGATGATTGTCGCTTTTGATTAAGATATACTAGTATATAATTACATAAACAAATTTGGTATGGTTAAAGAAAAATTGGGCAAAATCAGTTAGCATAGCATCGTTACTTTAATATGCTTTTATGCATATACACTTTTGCTTCTAATTTTTTATAGGATTAAGATATGCAAACGAATTGGGTAGTGTTGTTAAAGTCACGAAATGGGCAGTGTTGTTAATTTTGTTTTTGCTTATTGTTAGGTCAATGGCAGATCAAAGCCAAAATCCTAAACCACGAAAAGTACAGAAGAAAGTAAATTCGTATTTTCAAAAAAATGATGCTTACATGACCGATATTCTAAGTTTAGATGAGCAAGTACCTTTTGTTTCAACAAGAGTTGAGTCTCAACCAATTGATGCTAACTACATTGAACGAGATCCGGGAAAACGCCATGCAATCTCATCATATCCTATTAATCAACGTGATGAGGTCCGTATCAACAAAAGTTAGAAGAGTATCCATCACATCTTTGTGGAGATCAAGATCGTAGATTTAATAGAAAGTGGTTTGAAAAATATCATTGGCTTGAGTACTCTGAGAATGATAAGGCATATTGTTTTCCATGCTTTATTTTTGATAACAATCTTCCAAGGCAAAGTTTATTTACTTCTTTTGGGTTTGATAATTAGAGAAGGGTCGGTGGAGCTCAATGTGTCTTTAAGAAGCACGTGAGAAAGACCGGTTCACCACATTATAAATCTATGCAAGATTGGTTGAGCTTGAAACATGTGTGTGGGCATATTGATAAAGTCATGAATCCACAACCACCAGAATTGGTACAACAAAATCGGTTGAGGCTCAAGGCTACTATAGAGGCCGTAAGATTGATGGCAAAACAAGCACTTGCTTTTAGAGGTGATGATGAATCTGTTCAGTCATCTAATCGTGGAAATATTATTGAAACGGTGGATTCATATAGGATAATGAATGAGGAAGTTGCGAAAGTCACCTTAGAAAATGCCCTAAGAAATGCTAGTTATACCTCTCTAATGATTCAAAAAGAAATTCTAAGTATTCTTGCCAATAGAGTTAGAAGAAAGATTCGTGAGGAGGTTGGGGATGCCAAGTTTTGTGTACTTGTGGATGAAGCAGTAGATGAGGGTAAAAAGGAGCAAATGGCTATCATCTTGAGATTTGTTGATTCTCAAGGATTTGTTCGTGAACGATTTTTTCACATTGTAAGTGTTAGTGATACTTGTGCGGCAACTCTTAAGAGTAAGATAGACAATGTTTTTATTGAATACACTCTTCAAGTTGAAAATTTGCGAGGCCAAGGATATGATAGCGCTAGCAACATGCGTGATGAGTGGAATGGATTACAAGCATTATTTTTGCAAAATTGCCCATATGCATACTATGTACATTGTTTTGCTCATCGCTCGCAACTAGCTTTAAATGCAGCAGCTAAAGATGTGAGTGTTATCTACTTGTTTTTTGAAATGCTGACTAGTATCATTAATATTGTCGACTCTTCACCCAAATGCTGACTAGTTTCTGAGTTAAAATGTATCCAAGAAATTAAAGTTGTGGAACAGATTGCTGCTGGGGAACTTGAAACTGGCAAGGGAGCTAATCAGACATGTAATTTGCAAAGAGTGGGAGCTACTCAATGGAGTTCACGGTACTATTCTATAAAGAACTTGATGAAATTGTTTAATTCAACTAGTTCTGTTTTGAAAAACATGAGAGATAATGGTCTTACTGGAAAAATACGTGGACAAGCTTTGGGTGCTTTTAGAGCTATAAGATCATTTGATTTTGTGTTTTGCTTATTATTATTGGAGAAAACTATGGGAATTACAAATGCACTTTGTAAGTCGCTACAAGAACAATCTCAAGATAGAAGTCATAAATGCCATGAATCTAGTTTCTAGTACGAAAGGTTGTCTTGCAAAGTTGAGAGAAGATGGTTGGGATGATTTCTTTACTAGTGTTGTATCATTTTGTGCCGCACATACAATTGTTGCTCCAGATTTTAGTGCTTCTCATTTGGAAGGTACGGGTCGTCCTTCTCAACAACAAAACTATATTACTATTGAGCATTATTATCGTGTTGAAATATTCAATGTCGTAATTGATTTTCAATTGATGGAACTAAATAGTAGATTGAATGAGGAAACAAGGGAGTTGTTGATTCTTAGTTCTTCATTGGATCCTCGGTTTGATTTCCAATCATTTGACATTGACAACATTTGTAGTTTGGCTGAGAAATTCTATCCTCGTGATGTGCCTGATTGTGATGATCTAAGAAGTCAATTGGAGCATTTTCAATATCAATTCTTTGAACTTGAGGAATTTCAGGATCTATGCACCCATTCTGAGTTGTGTCAAGAATTTGTTAACACAAGGACACCATTCACGTTGATTGAGAGATTGGTTCGCTTAATGATGACTCTTCCTATTTATACGGCTGCAATAGAGAGCTTTTTCAGCCATGAAGCTCATTAAGAACCGACTTCGAAGTAAGATGAGTGATGATTTTCTTGCAGATTTAATAACAATGCATATTGAGAGAGACATTGTTGATACTATTGATTCAAATTCGGTTATCGATGAGTTTTATGCTTTAAGTAAACGAAGAGCACAACTTAAGTAGTTTTACTTTATATTTGTATTGACTTTTTAATTTTTGGATTTTTTCAATTTCTATGTTAGATTGAAATAATAGCTTTTGTGGATGATATTTTATAAATGATCTTGTTGAAGATGTGTGTTGAATATTAGCGTATTTCAGATATATGTTATGTAACACCCCGTCCCGAAATTAACATTTTTACCGGGATTAGGCGAGTTACAGAGAATGGTAACCGCATTGCTAATTTTCCCTGAATTAATATCGAGGTATTCTCGGTTCTGGGGGAAAATAGAATTAATGTTCCGAGGAGTAGGTTATGTTATTACGAGTTTCCCGGTATGTCCGGAAGATTTTCCGGAGTTACGAGTTGTTCGTTACGAATTTATTCAATTTACGGAAGTAACAAATCTTAAGTTACTTTACCGTAGAAAAAGATAACTTTGCGATAAGTCGGGAGTTCGTGGAACTTTTCTTCGGGAAAGATGTAGAGGACGATAATACGAACTCGTGGGTATGTCCTATGAATTAATCGGAGTTCGTATGTGAAAGCTATGCGGAATAAAGTGTTGTTACCGTGCGGTAAAAGTAAATAGGAAAAATATCTGCTTACTATTCATGGTAACTTCTGTAACTAAATCTGGGCCGTCAGATCAATCAGAGATTGATCTGGGCCGTTGGTGTGGGATATATATATTTGGTGAGTGGGAGTTGACCGGGGGGGGGCGAGAGGACACTTTCTCTCTCTTCATCACTCTCTTTCGCTCTCCCACACTCGACTGTGTGATCAGTCGACCGGAGATCACCTTACCGCCGCACTTCTTTTCCCCACCGCCTTACCGCCGCCTCACCTTGACTCTGCCAGCAAGCTGGATTTCCTGGCAACCCGGGGACGCCGCGCCAGTAGCTTGGCCGAGGAGGAGAGGAGTGCCGGTGCTCTGCCAGGTCCATTTCCACGCCGAGCAGGGGAGCATTTGGAGAGTCCTGGTAACTCGCTTGGTGGCGCAGAAGAGGAAGGAAACGTGCGAAACCCCTCGCCGGAGAGTTGCTATCAGGGAGGTTTCGATCCGGGTTTGTTGAGGTAATCTCTCTCTTCTTTGCAATCATCCCTTGTTTGTGCTGTTCTTTGGACTGTAAAGCATTGTGGATTTGATCTGGTTAGTTTACAGCCGGAATTTAGGAGGAAAACTCGGCCGGCAGGCCGATCAGTGGTTCAAGGTAAAAAGGGGTAAATCCATGGATTTTTACTGTGGTAGATCTAATATAATTACCATTTACCATAGGTGTGGAAAGACAGAAACGCCCCTAGCTGTATTGTATAATTACAGGGCTACCCTTGAGAGTAAAGTCCCAAAATGCCCTGGTAGTTTTGTTTATTTACAAAACAGCCACTGAGACCAAAATGACAGAAATACCCCTGACAGATTTGTATATTATGGGGCTGCCATTGAGGTTAAAAAGACCAGACTGTCCTTGGCTGATTCGTTATTTACGGGGGCTGCCACTAAGGCTGTTATTCCCAAAGGACCCCTGGTAGTTCAGATTAATTACGGAACTGCCATTAAGGCTAGAATGTTTATGTTGCCCCTGACAGTTTTGGACTAATTACAGGAATGCCATTGAGATGGTAATTCCATAAATACCCTGGTAATTATAGTTATTTTTTTCAGGGATGCCAAGTAGGAGGAAATATCGTAGATGCCGTGGTTTGGTTTATTTGCGTGGTTGCCACTATGTTTTATTATATATTTATGTGTGCATGTTGTTATTTCTTTACGATTGCTGTGAAATCCTGTTGTATAATTGTATGGTGGATTGTTTGGGATAGTCCCGACAGATAGATGGTCGGTGGATACCTTAGCGGAGAGGTTAAACTCCGGATACGCGTTAGATGTTTGTTATCCCTACAAAAAAATCGACCGATAAATAGAATAGCGGGATTCGCCCGGTTAGGGTGTTAGTTAATACCAGAGCTACGTGTGGCTTGATCCCTGAGGACAGGGTACGTAGGCAGCCTGACTGGGATTCAGGTGCAGTCACAAATATTATTAGAACCCCTAGGTTCTTTAAATGGCACATTTGAGATTCAAATGTGGGAAACAGGATAATCTCCGGTTTGAGGTTTATTCCGGCACCGTTTGGACGGTTTGAATTGGGTTATGAAGAAAAGGGTTATCCTGACTCAAGGGGGATTTCGAGTAAATCTCTCTTGTGTTGGGTCCCGCACGTCTTAACCCAGGGTTAGAGAGGTAAATTTTGGGTTGGGGCGTGACAATGGTATCAGAGCCAGGTTCAAATCTCGGACCAAAAGATTGCGAGAATTAAATAAATTCTTTCTTTGAGTTATGTTGTTGGGGGTTTGGACAGAGGCAGAGGTTTGGGTATTTCTGCCTCGGATCAATTTTGAAGGTAACTACTGTTACCTAGAGCTCCTGTGTGAGTGTTCTTAACCACTGTGTAATTACAGTATTGTTGGTGTTGTTTGCTTGTTGTCGGGACTTTGTAGATCAGAGGAAACGGGGAGATTATGGCGAAATTCCGGCAAGACATCGGAATCCGACGAAGATTCCGGTGATGCAGTTGAACTGGCAGAATGCCGAAGAGGTAGAAACCGAATCCCATTTGAGTCGAAAAGTGTCAGTTGAATCGTACTCGGGATATTTACGGAAAGTTGGACGTAAGTAAGAAGTTTCCATTTTAGGAAACTTCCCATTTTAAGGAAGACTTACCAATTTAGGAAACTTTCCATTTTGGGAAACTTTTCCTTTTGGAAGGTTTCTATTTTTGGAGAAGATGTTAAATCGGGTTGAAAAGGTTAAAGAAAATGTAGAATTCAAGTTAAAGGTTTTGAAGATAATTAGTGAAATATGGGAACTATATTATGATGACCACTCTAGTGGTTGGGGGAGATGTTGACTCCTATTAACGGTATTGTCAAGTGGATCGTGGAAAAGCAATCGGATAATTTTGTTATCGACGCATCGACTCACATTTAGTAAGAGAAAATACTTACGCTAAGGTGGCGTAAACAGAAACCAAACTTCGGGTCGATAATCGGAAATAAGTGTAAAGTTTAAAAAGTGTTAAAGGAAGTTTGGAAACTGAGTCGGACTTCCGGTAAATTGAGATTAAGAGTCGATAACCGGGAAAGAAAGTTAAAAAAAAAAAAAGGAACTTGGTCAACATGTGGTCAAATAGGAGTTCCTGGTCAAACTAGGAAAAGACCAAGTCAACGATGAAATGACTAATTTATTGGGTTGTTTGTACAGTCTCTGGTTGAACGTGAGACGGGCTCGACTACGCGGTTAGTTCGAGAGTTTCGCTCGAGAAGCTTTCCGAGCGGGAAGGTCGCAATAGTACTGTGAGTGGACAGACTATTTTTAAATGAATGCATGCCCTAATTATTGAGTTATTTGCAGGGTTTATATGATGGTTTCGAGAATTATATTTTCCTCGGGTTCATGAATGTTTTATGTGGAATTATGCATATAAGACGAGGAATGGTTTTACCTATTGTTTTGGGAAGAGTAATTGGGTAAGGTTTTGTTATGAATTTTTGTTATAAGGGTTGTCAATGAATATGCTAGCTAGAGTAGCGTGAGGGCGCTACCAGAGCTCTTAGCTCCGACCCTGGTCTGAGAGGACAGACACGCCTGAGATGTCAGGTGGATACTATGAGGGTTGTCCATTACCACTTTACCCAGAGCTCTTAGCTCCGACCCTGGTCTGAGAGGACAGACACGCCTGAGATGTCAGGTGGATACTATGAGGGTTGTCCATTACCACTTTACCCAGAGCTCTTAGCTCCGACCCTGGTCTGAGAGGACAGACACGCCTGAGATGTCAGGTGGATACTATGAGGGTTGTCCATTACCACTTTACCCAGAGCTCTTAGCTCCGACCCTGGTCTGAGAGGACAGACACGCCTGAGATGTCAGGTGGATACTATGAGGGTTGTCCATTACCACTTTACCCAGAGCTCTTAGCTCCGACCCTGGTCTGAGAGGTCAGACACGCCTGAGAGGTCAGGTGGATATTCTAAGGGTTGTCCGTTATTATTTTATCTAGCTAGCATAGCGTGATGGCGCTACTAGAGCTCTTAGCTCCGACCCTAGTCTGAGAAGTCAGACTTATTATTCTTTTGTGTGCGTGAACTTTTCTAATAAGGATTAAGGTTTGGGGTAAAGTCATGGGGGAGTTGACTTGGTTTCGGAATATTTTTCCATGAGGTATGGTAGATGTTGAGCTAATTGGTGTAACAATAGAAACTGATTATAGAAGCATTATGAGAAGCATACAGGATGTTGGGCCAAAAATTTCCGTCCTTTAGGCAAGACTTTAGCACGCATGAGTTAGTGTGCGAGCTTGTTAGCTCTGGTTATTGGAAAATGCCCTACTGAAGACTCTTTTATAAGAGAGGGGTAGGATGAGGAAAATTCACTATTTCTAAGTATGTGAAGATGACATCCATGTAGGCGCGAAGTCGCATAACGGATTCATCAGCTCAAGTGAGCAGTTTGAGGTCGCATTGTGGTATGCGAGTTTGTTTGAGCCCTGTGGTTAAAAGTTGGGGTATTAGGAACGTGGGTTGATGAGTTTTGATTATGGACGCAGGAGATAATCCGTCTGTGGTCTCAGGGCCTAGTGTAGAAAGTTCATATCTCCTTAGTCTCGAAGGGTGCAAGAGATGTATGAGTTTCCTCCACGGTGAGGGATCGTAGCATTTTTTACCCTTCCATGTGGAAGACTTTGGTGGTAAATGCCAAGTGTGGCAGTCGTGTAGGTAGAGCATTCGAGTCGACTTCAAGTTAGTTTGTGTTACGTTTGGGAAAGCTGCCGGATTGTCGAAATGGACATTTTGGAAATTAGCTTGTGAAGAGTTAAGAGGCAAGTCTTATGGAGTCGATTACGACGAAAAGGATGAGACTAGGGTATCGTACTCTAGTGTTTTAAGCAAGTGTAGCTATGTTTTCCGTATTGCAAATGCGGGGAGACTCTGAATGCTAAAGGAAATGATACATAGAGCTTGTGACTCTGGTTTTCCTGAAGCTCTGTTCGGTGGAACTTGACGACATTCCTGGACAGTTGGTTTTACCTTTCGCAAAGGAAATTTCGGGGACGAAATTTCTATAAGGGGGGTAGATTGTAACACCCCGTCCCGAAATTAACATTTTTACCGGGATTAGGCGAGTTACAGAGAATGGTAACCGCATTGCTAATTTTCCCTGAATTAATATCGAGGTATTCTCGGTTCTGGGGGAAAATAGAATTAATGTTCCGAGGAGTAGGTTATGTTATTACGAGTTTCCCGGTATGTCCGGAAGATTTTCCGGAGTTACGAGTTGTTCGTTACGAATTTATTCAATTTACGGAAGTAACAAATCTTAAGTTACTTTACCGTAGAAAAAGATAACTTTGCGATAAGTCGGGAGTTCGTGGAACTTTTCTTCGGGAAAGATGTAGAGGACGATAATACGAACTCGTGGGTATGTCCTATGAATTAATCGGAGTTCGTATGTGAAAGCTATGCGGAATAAAGTGTTGTTACCGTGCGGTAAAAGTAAATAGGAAAAATATCTGCTTACTATTCATGGTAACTTCTGTAACTAAATCTGGGCCGTCAGATCAATCAGAGATTGATCTGGGCCGTTGGTGTGGGATATATATATTTGGTGAGTGGGAGTTGACCGGGGGGGGGCGAGAGGACACTTTCTCTCTCTTCATCACTCTCTTTCGCTCTCCCACACTCGACTGTGTGATCAGTCGACCGGAGATCACCTTACCGCCGCACTTCTTTTCCCCACCGCCTTACCGCCGCCTCACCTTGACTCTGCCAGCAAGCTGGATTTCCTGGCAACCCGGGGACGCCGCGCCAGTAGCTTGGCCGAGGAGGAGAGGAGTGCCGGTGCTCTGCCAGGTCCATTTCCACGCCGAGCAGGGGAGCATTTGGAGAGTCCTGGTAACTCGCTTGGTGGCGCAGAAGAGGAAGGAAACGTGCGAAACCCCTCGCCGGAGAGTTGCTATCAGGGAGGTTTCGATCCGGGTTTGTTGAGGTAATCTCTCTCTTCTTTGCAATCATCCCTTGTTTGTGCTGTTCTTTGGACTGTAAAGCATTGTGGATTTGATCTGGTTAGTTTACAGCCGGAATTTAGGAGGAAAACTCGGCCGGCAGGCCGATCAGTGGTTCAAGGTAAAAAGGGGTAAATCCATGGATTTTTACTGTGGTAGATCTAATATAATTACCATTTACCATAGGTGTGGAAAGACAGAAACGCCCCTAGCTGTATTGTATAATTACAGGGCTACCCTTGAGAGTAAAGTCCCAAAATGCCCTGGTAGTTTTGTTTATTTACAAAACAGCCACTGAGACCAAAATGACAGAAATACCCCTGACAGATTTGTATATTATGGGGCTGCCATTGAGGTTAAAAAGACCAGACTGTCCTTGGCTGATTCGTTATTTACGGGGGCTGCCACTAAGGCTGTTATTCCCAAAGGACCCCTGGTAGTTCAGATTAATTACGGAACTGCCATTAAGGCTAGAATGTTTATGTTGCCCCTGACAGTTTTGGACTAATTACAGGAATGCCATTGAGATGGTAATTCCATAAATACCCTGGTAATTATAGTTATTTTTTTCAGGGATGCCAAGTAGGAGGAAATATCGTAGATGCCGTGGTTTGGTTTATTTGCGTGGTTGCCACTATGTTTTATTATATATTTATGTGTGCATGTTGTTATTTCTTTACGATTGCTGTGAAATCCTGTTGTATAATTGTATGGTGGATTGTTTGGGATAGTCCCGACAGATAGATGGTCGGTGGATACCTTAGCGGAGAGGTTAAACTCCGGATACGCGTTAGATGTTTGTTATCCCTACAAAAAAATCGACCGATAAATAGAATAGCGGGATTCGCCCGGTTAGGGTGTTAGTTAATACCAGAGCTACGTGTGGCTTGATCCCTGAGGACAGGGTACGTAGGCAGCCTGACTGGGATTCAGGTGCAGTCACAAATATTATTAGAACCCCTAGGTTCTTTAAATGGCACATTTGAGATTCAAATGTGGGAAACAGGATAATCTCCGGTTTGAGGTTTATTCCGGCACCGTTTGGACGGTTTGAATTGGGTTATGAAGAAAAGGGTTATCCTGACTCAAGGGGGATTTCGAGTAAATCTCTCTTGTGTTGGGTCCCGCACGTCTTAACCCAGGGTTAGAGAGGTAAATTTTGGGTTGGGGCGTGACAATGTAACATCCCACACCGACCAACGGAGAGGGTGATGTACTATATATGTACATCAGTGACACCCATCTAGCACGAGGCCTTTTGGGAGCTCAGTGGTTTCGGAGGGGATGGGAACTCCGAAGTTAAGCTTGCTAAGCTTAGAGCAATCCCATGATGGGTGACCCCCTGGGAAGTTGCTCTGAGAGCTCCTGGAAACAAAACCGTGAGGGCCGGCGGACCCAAAGCGGACAATATCGTGCTACGGCGGAGATGGTCCGGGATGTGACAAATTGGTATCAGAGCCACTCTGCCGAGGGGTGCGAGTGTGCCGACGAGGACGTCGGGCCCCTAAGGGGGGTGGATGTAACATCCCACACCGACCAACGGAGAGGGTGATGTACTATATATGTACATCAGTGACACCCATCTAGCACGAGGCCTTTTGGGAGCTCAGTGGCTTTGGAGGGGATGGGAACTCTGAAGTTAAGCTTGCTAAGCTTAGAGCAATCCCAGGATGGGTGACCCCCTGGGAAGTTGCTCTGAGAGCTCCTGGAAACAAAACCGTGAGGGCCGGCGGGCCCAAAGCGGACAATATCGTGCTACGGCGGAGATGGTCCGGGATGTGACAATTTGGATACTATGAGGGTTGTCCATTACCACTTTACCCAGAGCTCTTAGCTCCGACCCTGGTCTGAGAGGACAGACACGCCTGAGATGTCAGGTGGATACTATGAGGGTTGTCCATTACCACTTTACCCAGAGCTCTTAGCTCCGACCCTGGTCTGAGAGGTCAGACACGCCTGAGAGGTCAGGTGGATATTCTAAGGGTTGTCCGTTATTATTTTATCTAGCTAGCATAGCGTGATGGCGCTACTAGAGCTCTTAGCTCCGACCCTAGTCTGAGAAGTCAGACTTATTATTCTTTTGTGTGCGTGAACTTTTCTAATAAGGATTAAGGTTTGGGGTAAAGTCATGGGGGAGTTGACTTGGTTTCGGAATATTTTTCCATGAGGTATGGTAGATGTTGAGCTAATTGGTGTAACAATAGAAACTGATTATAGAAGCATTATGAGAAGCATACAGGATGTTGGGCCAAAAATTTCCGTCCTTTAGGCAAGACTTTAGCACGCATGAGTTAGTGTGCGAGCTTGTTAGCTCTGGTTATTGGAAAATGCCCTACTGAAGACTCTTTTATAAGAGAGGGGTAGGATGAGGAAAATTCACTATTTCTAAGTATGTGAAGATGACATCCATGTAGGCGCGAAGTCGCATAACGGATTCATCAGCTCAAGTGAGCAGTTTGAGGTCGCATTGTGGTATGCGAGTTTGTTTGAGCCCTGTGGTTAAAAGTTGGGGTATTAGGAACGTGGGTTGATGAGTTTTGATTATGGACGCAGGAGATAATCCGTCTGTGGTCTCAGGGCCTAGTGTAGAAAGTTCATATCTCCTTAGTCTCGAAGGGTGCAAGAGATGTATGAGTTTCCTCCACGGTGAGGGATCGTAGCATTTTTTACCCTTCCATGTGGAAGACTTTGGTGGTAAATGCCAAGTGTGGCAGTCGTGTAGGTAGAGCATTCGAGTCGACTTCAAGTTAGTTTGTGTTACGTTTGGGAAAGCTGCCGGATTGTCGAAATGGACATTTTGGAAATTAGCTTGTGAAGAGTTAAGAGGCAAGTCTTATGGAGTCGATTACGACGAAAAGGATGAGACTAGGGTATCGTACTCTAGTGTTTTAAGCAAGTGTAGCTATGTTTTCCGTATTGCAAATGCGGGGAGACTCTGAATGCTAAAGGAAATGATACATAGAGCTTGTGACTCTGGTTTTCCTGAAGCTCTGTTCGGTGGAACTTGACGACATTCCTGGACAGTTGGTTTTACCTTTCGCAAAGGAAATTTCGGGGACGAAATTTCTATAAGGGGGGTAGATTGTAACACCCCGTCCCGAAATTAACATTTTTACCGGGATTAGGCGAGTTACAGAGAATGGTAACCGCATTGCTAATTTTATCTGTTACATCCCGGACCATCTCCGCCGTAGCACGATATTGTCCGCTTTGGGCCCGCCGGCCCTCACGGTTTTGTTTCCAGGAGCTCTCAGAGCAACTTCCCAGGGGGTCACCCATCCTGGAATTGCTCTAAGCTTAGCAAGCTTAACTTCGGAGTTCCCATCCCCTCCGAAACCACTGAGCTCCCAAAAGGCCTCGTGCTAGATGGGTGTCACCGATGTACATATATAGTACATCACCCTCTCCGTTGGTCGATGTGGGATGTTACATCCACCCCCCTTAGGGGCCCGACGTCCTCGTCGGCACACTCGCACCCCTCGGCAGAGTGGCTCTGATACCAATCTGTTACATCCCGGACCATCTCCGCCGTAGCACGATATTGTCCGCTTTGGGCCCGCCGGCCCTCACGGTTTTGTTTCCAGGAGCTCTCAGAGCAACTTCCCAAGGGGTCACCCATCCTGGAATTGCTCTAAGCTTAGCAAGCTTAACTTCGGAGTTCCCATCCCCTCCGAAACCACTGAGCTCCCAAAAGGCCTCGTGCTAGATGGGTGTCACCGATGTACATATATAGTACATCACCCTCTCCGTTGGTCGATGTGGGATGTTACATGTTATATAGGTGAGATGATGTTTGAAAACAAAATAGATTGTCAATTTTTTATAAATAATTTTTGTTCACAGCATAATCTGAATGTAGCCTACCCCGGATTTCATTCCTGGCTTTGAACCTGTAGCTATCTTTATACATACAAACTGATAATTAACCTTTGCATTGACGTTTTTATACGCTTAATAATTACGTATATAGATTAGGAACTTAGGATGGTGCTGATCAAGTCAGTATGTACATGAAATTGAACAAGGATCAAATATTTAACCAATAATTATTGTTTGGGTGTAAAATAAACTTTTCTAGACAAGCCATGTTTTCAAACAGTTTAGTGCCTCGTCAAGGATATGAGCGAGTATCTCGGAATATATCCGTGATCAGAACCATATTAGATTTGTCTTGGAGGTCAAGACACTTAAGTGTAAATCCGGGTTATATTCGATATATCATGGATCCGGTGATTAATAGAGATCATATGACTTCCAAAATTGAAAGAAGGTTTTTGAACGTAGGAAGCTACCTTGATGGTGAAGGAATATATGAGTTATATGGATAGCACACGTCTAGATTCTTAGAATGTATAATTGTAACTTAAGGATTCATTCCTTAAATGGATGTTTGCATTTGGTGATACACATTTGGAGGATATCCTGGAGCAATTATACTTACGGTGCTATTTCATAAATTAAGGATTTCTTGCCTTAGTTGATTACGAATATGTCTGGCAGATATAACTACAAGAGTTGGATTTTGGGTTAATAATATTTATGTATAATATCGTATCTTTATGATACATATGTGTAAATATGTCCGGCAAATATAACTACAAGAGTTACATATGATTCATCTATAATATGCATGGACCGACACCTGTAGTCAAATATATGTAAATATATTTCTTTCCTAATAGGTCATGCATGACAAGATTTGCAGTTGCTTGAGGATGTTTTCTATGATATTTGAAATAGAAGTCTGATATGTCTTGATCCATAAGTAAGAACAAACTCTAATGTTCACTATATAAAGGGGTACGTCGACGACGAATGAAGACACGCATCAACATACACAAACAAACTTTTGCATCCTATAAAACAAGTCTCCCTCAGAGCACCTCTACCAAAAAGATTCTTTGGGTTTTTTACCTTATCAAACCCCGATATGTTGGCAATTCTCGCATCTATCACACCATGCCTCATTCGTTATCAAACAGTCAACCCCAGTTTATAAAGACCTATCCATAGGCGAATATTCACAAAACCATTGTTGGAGTATATAACTCTAGCAAATATCTTAGTTTGCCAGAGAACCATTTAGCGAACGCATTGCAGTCCTGATTTATAGCTCTGCTCAATCACATCGGTCTAAGTAAGAAACGTCTGCTTCACGTGAGGTGGAGAAAAATCATAGTTGCTCCTCAGCTAGGTCCGTGAAGAACCAGAGTGTCAGCTGATCAGTGCCCGTACGTCAGTTGTTTAAGAAGTCAGAAGGCGAATAAACCTAAAAGATAAGGTTGCATCTGACCCAAAGGTGCTGGCACACCAACAAAAGCTGGTTGTTCGGAAAAATCATTTTCACCCCGAACATTTGACACGCCTAGACAGCGAGACAGTTTGATGAGACACAGAGAGGACCAAGGGCACTGCACTCTTGCATCATCATTGCGCGTTTAGGATATATTTCATTTCAGATCGATTTGGAGTCAAAAAGAAAGCTCAGATCATATGCTTGTGGTAATGGGGTTGCCAATTTGCCATCTCTTCCAACAATTGGCTGGAGTCAGTTCACCCGTGTCATAGCAAAACAAGGCAGAGATAAGGCGCATAGATGGTAGAAGATGATGATCATGTTGCTTGACGCTTTTGTCAAATGTTGCCTTTTAATCTTGTTGGTGTCAAATAAAGTACTCTCTGCCACAAATGTTAATTAATATCACTTCTAATTACTCAGAAAAGGCACCCTAGCTGTGCTTTGTGATTATTTGCGAATAGCAATCAGCTCATGAATGATGTAATGAAGTTGAACTTAGTTACTTCGCGCATTGCAAGAAGAAGCTCTTCCTTAATTTCGTCATAATCCGGTATAAGTAATTACGTGAGTCGTGTCTCCTGGATATATTGGTTTCAACCTGGGTAAGCTATGACCCCTAGCTGGCTAGAAGTTCAGAAAAGTAGTACCAAATATACATATAACACTAACCTGAAGCACATGAATTGTTTTACAATTTCGTACACAACTCTCCGTCAATCATTCAAAATTTCAAATACCCTCGTTGATTAAAAAAATCACTGTAACATAAAGTATATGAAATAATAGAAAAAAGCGCCACTAATGCCAACTGGGTTCTATGGTGTAGTGGTTAGCACTCTGGACTTTGAATCCAGCGACCTGGGTTCGACTCCCGGTAGGACCTTTTTTCCTGTTGCATTTTTACTTATTTTTTAAAATAAGTTGGTAATTTTCGGGTAACTTGTTAACTTTCGTCACTGTTATGTTTCATTTCCTTCTCTATCTTTCTGATCCTCTTCAATCTTCAGCTATTGACTCACAGAAATGGAGAAGTACCAGACCCTAGAAATTGCTCAGAAAAACCCTAACTCCCCAGTCTTCTACATCTACCTCAATCGCCCCAACCACCGCAACGCCCTATCACGTCACTTCTTCACCGAACTCCCCAAAGCCCTCTCCTCCCTCGACCAAAACCCCGACGCCAACGTCATCGTCCTCACCGGCGCCGGCGACCACTTCTGCGCCGGAATCGACCTCAACAACCTCTCCTCGATCGCCGGGGAAGCCGTCTCCGGAGACCGCGGCCGCGACGGTGAGAGGCTCCGCCGAGCGATCAAGCTCATGCAGGACGCCATCACCGCCATCGAACGGTGCCGGAAGCCGGTTATCGCCGCCGTCCAAGGCGCGTGCATCGGCGGCGGGATTGATATTATCACCGCCTGTGATATAAGGTACTGCAGCAAGGACGCGTTCTTCTCGGTCAAAGAGGTCGACCTGGCCATCACCGCCGACCTCGGAACGCTTCAGCGGCTGCCTAGTATAGTCGGGTACGGCCACGCGCTTGAGCTGGCGTTAACGGGTCGGAGGTTCTCGGGTCAGGAGGCCAAGGAGCTGGGCCTGGTCTCTGGAGTATTCGGGTCGAAGCAGGAGCTGGAGAGTGGCGTAAGACTCATTGCAGAGGGTAAATCGGTCATTTAATCTTTTTTTTGTCAGTGCTAATTAACTTTCTAATTTAGTTTTTAAGTTTAACTAACGATTCCTGGTGGTTGTAGGAATAGCTGCGAAGTCGCCGCTGGCAGTGACGGGGACGAAGGTGGTGTTGCAGAGGAGCAGGGAGATGAGTGTGGAGCAGGGATTGGACTACGTCGCCACGTGGAATTCGGCAATGCTGTTATCCGACGATTTAACTGAGGCGATTTCTGCTCACATGCAGAAAAGGAAGCCGGTGTTTGCCAAGCTCTGATTTACAAATTGTACGCGAGGCATCTTGCTCATGTGTTGTATTTTTAAGCTTAAGCTAAAATTTTGAAAATAATTTGGTACAAACACGAGGGCCTGTGAGTCTGTGACTACATTTTTGTGAATTCCTGTAATAATTTGCTAGTTGCTATTTTAAACATGTTACATGTCAGTAAGAATTGAACCTATGATCGAGCCTAATTCCTTATATTGTAGTGCGAAAATTATGAAGACTTTACTAGCTAAAAATGTTATGCTGCATTAGCCCTTATTGCAATCATCTGATGACAGAATGAAATCCATTAAAGAAAACTCAATTCGCTCCTTCAACTCTGCTGCACAATTCCTTATCGATTACATTGAATTTGATGTTCAAGTACTAATTGTTGTGCCTCTTGATTTTCATCATATGTTCTGCTTTCTTGCTCTTAATATTGGTTGAGAGAAAAGACCCTTCTGTGTAGGTGACCAAAGATGACTGTCCAGTCATTTTTCATGACAGCTTTATCGCCACAAAGGAGAAGGTTAGTTCCATTTATCCCACATATCATTGTTTTCGGTTTTCATAGTGGGACTGAAACTGTGCAATGAGGATGTTTACCTGAATTGTAATTTGACTTCAGGGAGTTTTTGTTGAAAAAAGAATTACAGAGATTACTTTGCCAGAATTTCTTTCATATGGACCCCAGACAGGGCTTGGAAAGGTAATCCTCAATGTTGAAATATTTATATCAAAGTGGTAATCTTTGCATATGCTGATGTTCTATTAACAGAAGTAGTTCTTTTGTCCAGGCGGGAATCCCTATCTATGTTTAGGAAAACAAAAGAGGGTACAATTTTTGAGTGGAAGGTAGAAAACGATGATCCCCTATGTACATTGCAAGATGTGTTTGAGAAAGTCGACCTTTCAATGGGTTTCAATATAGAACTGAAGTTTGATGATCAGTTTGTGTACATTGAGAAACAACTGAACATGTTCTCCAAGTAGTCTTGCAGGTATGCATTTGATATTATAAGAAACCTGGCTTGTTTTACTGGACTATTTGTCAATGTTCATCTGTTGGGTTAAGACATGAATGTTTGGATTTGAGTGTCGTGGGTGTTGCCGTTGTTCATTCAGTATAGACGTCTTGTATGCATAAGAATAATTTGACCTCTTATGCAGCAAGAGTAACTTCTATTACATTTAAAGCAGGTGGTAAACAAGTTTGCGAACGACAGACCAATTATGTTTTCGAGCTTTCAGCCTGATGTAGTGTTGATGATCAGAAAACTACAGAGCACCTATCCGGTAAGATCAACTTCTGATCCATATGCCCTCCCAGCTGGCAAAACAAAAACTGTGCAATTGAATGTTGTAAGACTGGAGCCATTTTCATTGGTATTTCACTTTATCGAAACTGTCATTTATCCAGGTATATTTCATCACCAATGGAGGCTCGGAAATTTACAAAGATGTTAGAAGGAACTCTTTGGAAGAGGCGATTAAGGTGTGTATGACTGGCGGTTTGCAAGGAATTGTGTCAGAAGTAAGAGCTATATTGAGAGATCCGAATGCAGTAACCAGGATTAAAGACTCCAACCTTTGCCTTCTAACCTATGGCCAATTAAAGTAAGCTCTAACTGCTTTCTTAACACTATTTCATTTCTTACAGTATAGGGAACTCATCCGATTAATAACGTGATTCATGTAAACCTTGTAGTAATGTACCAGAGAAAGTGTATATGCAACATTTCATGGGCGTTGAGGGAGTGATTGTTGACCTTGTCGGAGAGATCACTGAGGCAGTTTCTGATCCAAACAACTGATCAAAGAATCAAGGGCAGATGCATGAACTTGAACTCAAACTGTTGTTCCTGGTAGGAGCCTATACCAGAGTTGATACACCATGGAAGCAATATATGCAACATGGCCAAACCTATAGGAGCAAACAACTTGTGTATTGTATTGTCACATTAAATCTTGCATCAAAATGATACATATCCAAATAGTTGAGTTCCGAGTTCAAATTCAGTTCATGAACAGATGATTTCCTCAATTTTTAACAGAAGATGTAAACTGGGAAATTTCTAAAAGAAAGGAAAAAACAACCAGAAAAAAAAAGGCTCTCAGGGATGTGTTTTTTTCCGTTATTTCAGTCAACTGCATAGCCTTATAAAAACCCAATACCCCCTTGCCCAAGCTATCAACTTTTTCCAGTTTTCTTTCACAGCCAATTTCAATTCTTGAATGCAAAAGCTTGCAGCTTTCGCCTTTCCAAAGACTAAACCACAAATGGCTCTCAAAGAGCTTCAGCTCTGCTTCTTTCCCAAGCCTCTCCAAGTCCAAGAACGACCCACATTACCCTTCTTCTGCCCGCCCTTGATGACTGAAGGTCAAAATTCTAGTCTTTCCGTACATTCTTGTTCTAAATTTCAAGAAATATTTCGATTCTGAGTTATGGGGTTTTGGGTTCTTGGGTTTCTGGGTTTTGGGTTTTGTGAATAGATGGGAGTGATGATGGTGAAGCAAGAAAATGCAGACAAAAGTGGCCGAAGTTGGTGTTGATAGGACATAGGGGAAATGGAATGAACATGCTGCAGTCTTCTGATATCAGAATGAGAGCAATCAAAGAGAATTCAATCCTCTCCTTCAATACTGCTGCTCAATTCCCAATTGATTTTGTTGAGTTGGACGTTCAGGTATCTTTGTACTTCCTTTGGGTTCCATTTCTAAACAAAATCAAGAATCTTGATGTACCTTCTAGCATTGTGTCACATTTTGTTTTCTTAGTAGTCTTGCTTTACAGTAAGCATAATTTACTATTGTAGGTGACTAAAGATGACTGTCCAGTAATTTTTCATGACAACTTTATCGTCACTCATGACAAGGTCAGTTGGATCTTGATCAGTCTCTCTAAATCCATAAGTTCTTGATTTAATCTGCGTATGTTCATCAGTGTAATTTTGTACATATTGGCTTCAGGGAGTTTTCATTGAGAAGAGAGTTACAGACCTTAAGCTACCTGAATTTCTTTCATATGGACCCCAGAAACATCTTGGAGAGGTCATCATCCTTGTTCGTTTTCATATTGATAATTTTTGTATCTGTGGATGTTGTGTTAAACTAGTCTAATGTGATGAATGCTCAGATGGGAATGCCTCTGTTCAGAAGAATGAAAGATGGAAGAATTTTTGAGTGGAAGGTGGAAAAGGATGCCCCCTTATGCACATTGCAAGAGGCGTTTGAGGACCTTGAGCATCCACTGGGATTTAATATGGAACTGAAGTTTGATGATCACATAGTCTACACAGAGAGACAGCTCAAGCATGCTCTTCAAGTAATTTTGCAGGTAACAGTGCTTATCTTACAGTCTGTATAAGTGTAATGGTTGTTGTCTGAAGGAGTTAAGGTCCACTTATTGGTAGACCACATATTTTTGGAATTGGGTGTTTCAACATTATTCTTCTACAATGTTCATTAAGTACATATAGGTGAATTCACTAAATTGTTGTAATGGATTGAAAATGAAACTGTTTCAACCTCTTTGCTATACAATGTTGAACATATGAGTGGGTATTTTTACTGAAAGTTGTGTAAACAGGTGGTAAATGATTATGCAAAGGGCAGACCAATCTTCTTCTCAACCTTTGAGCCTGATGCAGCTCTTTTGATAAGAAAAATGCAGAGCAGTTATCCTGTAAGTAGATCACCTTGATTGGAAAGTTTCATGCAAACTTGGTGTTTTGTATAGATATAACTTCTCAGTGACTGATTTGTAATTTTTACCCAGGTATATTTCCTCACTGGTGGAGGGTATCATCAAATGCATGCTGATGCTAGAAAAAATTCATTGGAAGAAGCAGTTAAGGTGTGCTTGGCAGGTGGTTTGCAAGGCATTGTTTCAGAAGTGAGTGCTATCTTGGGAAATGAAGAAGCTGTAACCAGGATTCAAGGGAACAATCTTCGCCTGTTAACTTACGGCCAACTAAAGTAAGCTCATTTTTCTTCGTAACTTTCTGTCTTCATAATTCCAATTTCCAAATACTTCTTCACTTTTTAGTTTTTACATAAAATTGCCTCTTGACAACCTGTTATATGTAAGTCATCAGATAGGAGAGAAGTGATTTGCCTCTAGACTAGATGTGTGCAAGAATTTCTTGAGAACTTATCGATCTGACAATGAATTATATGTTTGTGCATTTAATTTGCAAATTTTGCAGTAATATGGTAAAGGCTGTCTACATGCAACTTCAGATGGGCGTTGACGGAGTGATAATAGACCTTGTTCAAGAGATCACAGGTGCAGTTTGTGACTGAGTAGTGCCCTAGTTCATGAACTCTCACAGGACAACTGACACTTCCTTTCCTAGTAGATAGAGGTTCTGAGATTTAGTGCAACATTTTGAATTAGGCCACAGTCGTACAGCAGACCAAATAGACCAATAGAAACTATCTCTGTTATGTGCATATATAGAGATACACAAGATGATCGAGTACTGCATACTGCATAGACAATTAGACATCAATTTATCAACATGAATTTCAGAAGTTCAGGATTGAATTACTTCTGTCTGATACCTTCTCGGGTAGCAATATATGATGCTATTCTCAAGTCTAAACTCTAAACCATAGATGTATACAGCATTTTGTAAAACCCAGTCCACAGTATATGATGAAAGAGTATACAGTAGTAGCATTTTCAGACTACTGAATGTTAACCGTAGTCACTCGGAATGTATATGACTATATGCTGATATGCAGTTTGTTCTCCTGACCAAGTTAACTTCAAACCAAAGGAAATTCCAGTAGGCTCATACTCTACATAAAATCCACCCATTCAATATGTGCCGAAGTTTTCCCTGTCTGAAGTTCCAGTAGAAAAGTGCTTATCCTAGGCTTTGCGCGCAGTTTACACAACTGCCTTGAGCCATATCGACTCGCTGTTGCTGCTTGCGACATGCGTTTAACTGCTCAAGGCCACATCTGGTCACCCCAAAATGCATCACTACTGATCGATAAACCCCATGCAGAGGTTAAAAATAGTAACTCGGCAGTAAATTTTCCCTGTTTTTACTAATAGAATTGGTTGTCCTAGAGCTCATGAAAACCTGGAATGAAGTTAAAATCTGGAAGACGATGTAAGTTTGCTTCTAGAAGTAGAATATATACCTTGTAAGTTTCGTAGAATGATCTGAATGTCGAGGTACGTACGTATCTTTTACATGGAGTGATCGAGGGTGATGTTATCAAGTGGGGCAAATTGATTTCACTATGCCCAAATAAGACATCCATCTTTGCTGACATTTCAATTTTTGGATGAGCCTTTTGAGGAAGTTTCCTTGTTCCACACAAAGCTCTCACGATTCGATTCGATTCCAAGTTGGCAGCTCAAGAAAGTAGCAGCAAGGAAGAAAGGTACGTACGTCTCAATTCCCTTGTCATGTACGAAATACATATACGTACGTACAAGATTGTCATAGACTCATGGGGCAAGTGGATAATAAGTTGTTATACATTGGAGTTAAAGAGCTTAACACTATCATTAGCCAGCCCTAATTAGGAAATCACAACGACATCCAAACCTAGCTACATGTCGACGGACATACGTACATCGTTTTCATCCAATATATATATACTCACACAATAACTTATTTTCTTTAATACGTATATACGGTTAGAACGTCGATTGTACTAATCAATACAAACATCATTTAAATATTATAATATCATACTTAGTAGTACGATTAAGATAGAGCTACATTCAAGATATGCATGACTGCTACTTGTAACCTAAGAACCAATCAATCAGAAGCAATTTGGGTGTTGTTTTTATATCATGCTGGTCATGGTCCAAAATCTTGGGCTTAAAATTGCTTGCTTGCTAATAAGTGAAGAAAAACAGCTATAGATTCTCTTGTTTGATGCTAGCAGCTAGCTTACATCTAACATCTTACATATATCCTTAATTGTAAAACCTAATTAATCTCATGGCCGATACGAAATAGCTTGCTTCAGGCTGTTTGACAACTTGGGTTAGCTTTAAAATCAAGGAAAATGATCCATCAATATCAAACTCTAAGATATTATCCAGGAATGCATGTTTAGGAAGTAACCAAATTCTGTAAGCCAATTTGCACTGCTAAAACAATAGCTGGGTCAACTTTGAAATCAATCTATGGCGACTCCTTGAGATATAATTAAGAAATTTATATTCTCATGTCTTCAACCTCTGTTCTAGAAATCAATATTACTGCTTAATATTTCTTTGTGAAACATATGTATATGTCACTTGCCTATATTACAAGCGATTGCAGCTTGCTGCGGATATTTTTTAGTGTCATGAAATGAGATCACACTCGTATATTTTTCTTCCGAGACAAACTGAGTTTTTATTAATTTCCATTGCCCCTAATTGAACTCCACGAAACCCTAATCTTGTTTATATAAAAGTAATTGGGGACTTTTCATGCATATAATATTTACTCTGTCCCTGTACTGAGGCAGCACTAATTAGAAAATGGAAAATGATGGCCTATCTAGAAAAGAGCACATATAATACTAAAATGATTGACATAAAAGGGGAGGACTGAGGAGCAAGCATTATATTTCTTCTTCGGCACCCAAATTTCCCTTTTGAACTCTATCCCGCTAATAATTAAGTACAAAGCATAGTATTTTTACGCGTTGATACACACAATATGTTCGTGTAAATACACATCGTATATTGAGGATAACCTCATCTAAAACGGTAAGTGATTCAGTTACTATAACATATATGGACGAGTATTATTAGCAACTATTAGATCAGGGCAGGAAAAGTATGCAGCAACTTGGATTTAAATAAACTGGTCAATCTGCTATGAACCCAACAAGGGAAAAACCCTAATTCCTTCAAAGTAACCCATTTTTATTGGGTTCTCCAAACACAAGTTTCAAACTTTCTCCTCTCCGTTCATGTCAACTTGTAAGCTTTATGTCTAATTCATTAGTCAAAACTGGCAATGGTGTACACATCAGGATGCTTGCAACAGAAGTAAACACAGTAAAAAGACCCAGCAAGAAGTAGAACCAGGCCAACCCCCCCCCCCCACACACACACACAACCCAAGTTCTTTAAAAAAACTAAAAAGGATTTTCTTTTCTGATTCATAATTAAGCACGGAGAAGGAGAGAAGTGTGAAATATGAGAATCTAGGTTAGCTAGGTTTAGAGGAAGAAGAAGAGCAGCAGAAAGGGGTTTCCAGTGAGCAACATAATTGATTCCTTTGACGTTTCTTTCTTACTCCTTAAAGCCCTCTTCAACACCCACACGCAACCTCCTTTGACGAACCCCTCCAATCTTCTCCTTCCAATTACAAAACCCCAAACACCAACACCCAAAAACTAAAACCAACAAAAAAATCACAGCCGCAATTTTGCTTACGAAACCTCCAACTCAAAACTACAACCATTTTCCCTTCCCTTTCTTTCACTTATTTTTAAGCTCGACTTGGCCTTTTCACCACGTTGCTCCTCAGTTGCTTGTGCGGATCTCTTCTACTTCGTTTTCGGTTTATAAGCTGATGATCTGGTGCCTGAAAAGTTAATTTATTTTGTTCGACACTTTAAACAACAACGATCAAAACTACAACGTTCTAAAGACTTATATAACAAGTGAGAGAGGCAGTTTGAATAAATTTAATTTAAATTTTATACGGGAGAGAAGAAATGATTTTGAAAAGGGGTTGCCCTTCTCCATACGTAGTCAAGCTTTTCTAGAATTGTCAATGTTTGAGGCTCCTGTTTAACTAGAACCTCTCAACCGTCCCACGTTACGTCCACTTTGAGTTTTTTCTTGCGCCCGAACTACCCCTGCTGAGTCCGACGTACTACCACGACTGCCATTCCAGCCTGCCTTCGTTAAATTAGTTAATTATTTTTCAGTGCAGAAGTCACTTCCAATAAATTATAAAAATGTGGAGATGATGAGTGCTCCAAGGTTTTGATTCTTTTCTTCTTTTCCTCATACTACTGTGTTGCTTGGCAGGTTGAATGACTCTGGCTATTTATTTTGTACCATACCGATGGTAATGACGTACCAGTTCAATTTCTATGGCATCAAATGATTCGTACTATGGATAAAAAGTCATAATTATGGAAGCATTTTCGTGAGGATGGTGAGATTTTTCGACACTGCCGTTAAACTTTTTGTCATGTTTGATTTGAATTAGACTAGCGCTAGTAACTAGATAGTAACATATAGTTCACTAATAGATAATTAGAATTTGAACATTCTAAGTAGAATGTGAGAGGAACACGGCTTTACATGAACCATGATAGTAAAAAAATATCATAGAACATTGAGTATGCGGTTACACGCTTACATGAATTAGGATCAAATTATACTAATACATATGCATGGTGATCTCAATACAAATATTGATCTAGAATTACACAGTATATTTGCACCGGTGTGATACAAAACAAGGTTACAATGTCTTGACAAGGTACGAAGTTGTGAACAATAGTAAGGCTTTCTGGTATGGAAAAAAATTACAAAAAGCACAAGTGGTAAATTTGGTAGAAGGGGCATGGGCGTCATTAGGGAAGAGGAGATTCGAGAGACGAGCTCTCCTAAAACTTGTAATTTGCATCTGATCCAAAATAGTGAGACAAGAAGATTGAGGAAATCTTGTAATGGGGCATCGACTGGAGGTGGCATTTTTGTCACTTACCCTAAATCCGACGTGGGTGCCCGTCGTTTTGGAGGCATGTAGGTCCGAAACCTTTATTCCCTCACCCACCCCCACAACGCCATTACGCTCCACAATTATGACAATACCCTTCTCTAATTTCCTTCTTTTAAACCCCAGAAGAAATAAAATTGTGAGGAAGATGGGGGGATTGGGATTGGATGGTGATGATAGGAAACGCAACGCAAGTAGCAATGTAACATGTTTGTTTTAGTAATGTTTGATACGAAATATTGAGCATAGTTCAACACGCATCACTATGCGTGTACTCCTATATGTGATTCTATTCGTCCCATTAAATATGAGACCACTATTTTTGGTGCATCCAAGTGATCTAACACAAGTTTTGGTCCCCCTGCTAAACTATTCTTATGAGAAAACAGATTTTAATAGAAACTTTAGGAGATTTTTTTGTTTAAATAAAGTTATATAGGAAGTAGTTTACTTTTGGTATCTCCAACCGTGGATTAAATGAGAAAACGTCTTATATATTCGATTTCCACTATACACAGTGGTCATGATCTCATAAATAGTAAGCCCAAATCTTGAAACCACCTCTAGACGAACTCGGTCATACGGTTAGGTCTAAAGGTAAATCTCACGATTGAATTGGACCATGACCTTGATGAATTATGGACATGCATGTAAATTTTTTCTTTTGCAAGCTAATTCGATACATTTTTAACTCATTTTATTTTACTCTTCTAGTAATTTAAAAGGAAAATTTTAAGTATAGTATATGAAATATGGTTCATTTTAAAGTGATACATTACCTTTTTAAATATCAAAATGGTACATGAAGTTGTAATTCTGACCCAAAATCCATACATGTTACATTCTTTGTTATTTAGTGTATCTTCCGTTAAATTTTGAATGATAAATTCTTCTTTCACATGCTTCCTCCGTCAATCTCGAAAACAAACAAAAACTGCAGCAACTAATTTGAATACAATATCTCAAACACAACTAATTTTACTTAGGGTCGAGCAACTCCCTCATCTTCCATGTCCACTAGCTTCTTTCAATCGCGTAAATTTTGGTTTTATATTGATTTTAGGGTTGAATTTTTCACCACACATGATGACGGATTTGAAGTGTTCTTGAAGAGGATCCAACCATGTGAGGTAGATTAGCAAAGTAGTTTACCCATGAGAGTATGACTGAGTGGGGAGACCTATTTTTCATCGACTTCACCATAACGTAACAAATATCATTGACGACTTTGCTTTCACCAAGTCGAACAAGCTGAGAGAGATGTATGAGAAATAGGTTTTATGGCCGCAAATTCTTCAAGTTTGACAAATCCTATCATAGTAACAATATTACCCAGATATAAACAAATAAAAAAACATGAATACCTATTCATAATTGGAGGATGAATCTGATTTTTTCTTTTTTCTTGTTTCATTCAAGAGTAGTTGTTGTGTGAGAAGGTGAGAGGAGAGCGGTTGGGCTCACTGAGAAGCAATGAGTTATCATCACTATATTGAGGATTAAAACCCATGGTAGAAGAACCAATGAACCATAGAGGGTTTTGGGATTTTGGATTTTCTAGTTATCCTTTTAGCTATAATTTCAGAGAAGGAAGAAGTGACCAAGTGAAGGACGAATTTATCCTTCAAAGTTTAACGGAAGAGACCAAATAACATAAAAAGTAATGTCATGTACGGATATTAAGTAAAAATTACAACTTCATGTATCGTTTTGATATTTTGAAAAGACAATGTATCAATCTTTAAAATAGACAATATTTCGTGTACTGTTTTTAAAATTTTCTCTAATGTGAAAGATCAAGAATGGATTCCGCTCAACATAAGTTTATGGAAGTATCAATGTTTTGTTAATTGGTTAATTAGCATGTCCAGTTATGATCACCAAAGGTCTAAGGTAGGTGATGTGTATGGCATGCATGGTTTCAAATATAATGTATACAGTATCACAAAATTAATTAACTACAATACAATTTCATCATTTTCCCCATACCAAAGTCCGATTTCATATCGGGAAGAGCTTCGTTGTCCGACGATTGAATAACTGAGTGTTAAACCTAGGAGAGTAGGAGACAGGTATATTTTTTAAGTTTCTGAACTTTTTATCAAGCATATGATACATAACTTGTTGTAAATTTCTCTTTTGATATAGTATTCATATTGTTATTGTTAATTTGTTATACATGCTATATGCATGTAAGTCATTTTGGAGGCATTTAATTAAGTCATTATATAAGTAAGTCATTCTACATGCATGTAGATTTTTCATTTTACAAAAATGATATATAGGACCAATTAGCAAGGCAAACTTGAATGAACATATTTTCATGGCCGCGAAATGGTATATCTAGCGATCATTTTGACTTGAATGTGTCACCAGTTTCTCATGTTTTAATGACGCTTCAAAAAAATGTTAATGTGTTGCGAGATAATTTTGAAATATATGCAGTTCTAATCCAAAAATTATTTCTTTGATTTAATTATAAAACATCACCCGAACTATAATGTTATTTTTCATCTTCATGCATAACTATAAAAACCCCTTACAGTTTTATACCTTAAGTTTTATTCTGTTAGTATTTTGATACATTTACCATTAACACCGTTAAAATTTAAGGAAATTTTTGTCATTTCATCATATGTTTATTTTTACATTTATTTTAACAAAATAATTTATTTTTTGAGGTTATCAAATATAAATAAAAAAATTTACTAGCAAAAATATTCAAAAATAAAAACAAAAAAATTCAAAATTAAATATTTATTTTTGGAACGATAGGGATGAAACTTAGTAGAACTTCTGTATGTATATAAATTTTTAAAGTTACATGTTAAGAAAAAATAAAAATATATATTATAATTGAATTTATTAATTATAATTATATAAATTACACGCCAATAATAATAACCAATCACTATCAAGGACTAAAATATAGGCGATCATGAATATATAGGAAGTTCGAAAAAAAAATATTGATGGATATATTGAGAAAAAATTGAATATCCATGAAAAATTTATCAAATTTTATATAAAATTGGTATATTTGACAAAAAATAGATTAAATATAAAACATTGGATAGTTATGAAAATTATACGTTAAATTTGTTATTAAATTTAAATGTTTTTTATTATTATTGTTCAAACGTACTCGAGAGTACTATTTATTCACCTAAATCAATGGATTATTGTGATCATGGACTAAAGTAACTTTAAGAACAAATTCAATAATTTACATCTTAAATTATAACTAAATTAAATATTTAATTTTGGAATTTTTGTTTTGTTTTTATTTTTGAATATTCTTGATAAAGTAAATTGTTCTATTTGTATTTGATAACCTCAAAAATAAGTTATTTTGTTAAAGTAAATGAAAAAATGATAAATTTGATGAAATAACAAAAAATACTCTTAAATTTTAACGGTATTAGTGGTGAAGATATCAAAATATATGCTAACGAAATAAAACTTATTGTATGAAAATACAAGTTTTTGATAATTAGGTATAAATATGAAAATAACATCGATGGTGTTTTATAATTATTTTTTTAAAAAAAAAAGCTACACATTTGAACAATGGAAGAATCCTATTTTCATAAGCAATTATGGACAAACTAATCTCAATAGCTGAAATTACATTTTGAGTTTCTCTCTAAGGTAAATATCTACTCTAAAAGCAGTTTATTGAAATCAAGAAATACGCATTTTAGAACTTTGTACTTATTATTAGCTTAAAAATAAGCCATCATTAGCTTGCATCAATCTAGTGTTTGGTGCAACCCAACCAAAAATCAAGAAAGTTTTTTCACTCTCACTTTTTCGGAGCTCAGGAGACAAAAACCTTAGGGTTTTGTGCAATAGGGCGGTGGCGGCCTTTGATCTCTGACTGCGTGGGGAGGTGACGACGGTCTAGTAAGGCGAGTGCTTGGCTGGTGCCTTGCGATCTGCGGGATGGATCTTATTTGTGGAGGAGTTAAGCGGCAACTTTTCAGAGGTGAGAGAGCGGTGTTTGATGTGGAATTCAGAGGAAGAGGAAGATCTGGATGGAAAGCTCGTAGGTCAACGATTGAATTCTGCTCGATGACTCAACGACGGTTTGAGGGTTACGTTGCTTTGCCTTTGAGGAAAGCAGACGACTCAAGGTCCTAAGGGACGAGATGGTGAAAGAGCATGGACGCCCTCCACAGATGCATAAATGACTAAATTTTTTCAAGCCGGTGAGGAGTAGTTGTTTTAGTTGAGGAACAAGGATCCCTACATGACTAAATCAGAGGTTCCCCTCTTCGTTGACGTACATGTACACCGTTGAATCTTTAGGTTGATGTTGTATGTCTTTAATTTTGTTTATGTAGGATCATAGTTTTTTAGTGTTATCGTAGATGAGTTTAGTGTTTTTACCTTCAATTTTAATGTACGTGAATAAAGAATTTATTGTTAATTTTGTACTAAAGTTCACTCGTGTTTGATCTAGCAATAATTGATGTGGCTTACTGCGAATGAAGTGATTCATTTATCTAAAAAAAATCTAGTTTTTGGTGCAAAGACGTCTATATTAGGACGGAATCTTAACTCGTTAGTTTGTATCTAATCACCCCCTCACATAATAAGTCCAATAAAAGTTAACAAACCGAACTTGTCCACGCAAAGAAATGAGCTACTTGCTTCTTATTTTGGGTCCGTACGGAAGGAGAGGAAATGAGAGCTTCATTTGACAAAAAAAAACTTAGAAAAACCAAAAATTCAATTCAATTTCCTTTTCTAAAAAAGAAAAAGAAAAAAGGGGGACGAAAATCCGTACTTTCACGTTGATGAGCACCCAACAGCTTTGCTTCCCAGGAGCACCATTTGTCGACGGAAAACCGTGAGGGCCACAACCGTAATTTCGCCTCAAATCCCCTTCAACGCCTCCGCTTGGGGGTGACCTACAGCTGTCAGCGTGACATAAGCTTACTTCATCCCTACGGAGGACCGTAAAGGCAGTTTGCTAACTTCTCATTCTCTCACCGGAAAAGGACGATAATGCCCTTCCCGCCTCGGGACGGTAACTCAATCTTGCGTGCCAGGACAGAAAGCGCTAAATTTCGTTTCGAAGCGTCCAAGGACAAAAGCGGAAGCGTATTTAAGTTTAACGGGTTCGGTTATTTCCAAGGGTGGTTTTGGTTGAAACGGAAAAGTTAAGAGCCCGGGACGTTTTGTTAAAATAGCGTCAAGGGGAAAGGAGATTGAGTCTGGTTTACGCCAAAGGCATTGTCTCTAACACCCCATTACTATAAAAGAAGCCACACTTTCTCGCTATCATACCCACCATTGTTCTCCCACCTTCTCCCTCTCTTTTTTCTCCTTGTTCTTGTTCCCTCTTGTTCTTGTTGTTGCTAATCACATCATTCCTTCAACCGCTAATGAAACTATAAAATACTTGCCATCTGAATTCCTTCAACTTGAACTGAACTACAGCCTTAAGCCCTCAAGGCTAAAGGGGCACTTGTTGAATTGGGGTTTCAAGTTCAAATTTTTGTGTCAGAGTTGTTGGGACATTAAGATGGAGAAGTTAAGTTTTGTGAGGAATGGAGAGCTGAGATTGCCTCCTGGTTTCCGGTTCCATCCCACTGACGAAGAGCTTGTTCTTCAGTACTTGAAGCGCAAAGTCTACTCCTGCCCTTTGCCTGCTTCCATCATCCCTGAAGTTGAGGTCTGCAAGTCTGATCCTTGGGATTTGCCAGGTTGGTTCTTTTTTTCAATTTTAGTCTCCACAATATTTGTCTCAATTGGGTTACATATGTACTGTGATAAAGCTACAATGTCATGACAAAATAGTTGGTCCTGATGGAAATGGGTTTGTGGGTTTAGGTGACTTAGAGCAAGAGAGGTACTTCTTCAGCACTAGGGAGGCCAAGTACCCAAATGGGAACAGATCAAACAGAGCTACAGGTTCTGGGTATTGGAAGGCAACTGGTTTGGACAAGCAAATTGTGGCTTCCAGGGGTAGCCAAGTTGTGGGGATGAAGAAGACTCTGGTTTTTTACAGAGGTAAACCTCCGCATGGGACTAGGACCGACTGGATTATGCACGAGTATCGCCTCGTTTCAGCTGAAGATAAAAATAACGCCAACACCCAAGTGAGTTTCAATTTTACAGCACACCAAATTCGAGCAAATTCAAACACTCTTGTTAATGTTTGCTAATGGTCAATTTGATGTGTTATTGCAGAGCCCTGTTCCGGTGAACAATTGGGTTCTTTGCCGCATATTTTTGAAAAAAAGAGGGAGTGGTAAAAATGAGGAGGAACAAGTTCAAGTGCAGGCCTGCAATGTTGACCGAGTGGTGAAAAAACCAAGGATGACTAGTCCTGTTTTCTTCGATTTCATGACCAAAGACAGAGACAACTTGAGCCTTGCGCCTTGTTCTTCATCCTCAGCTTCAAGTGGAGTCACAGATGTCGTTTCTAGCGAGATAGAGGAGCATGAAGAGAGCAGTAGCTGCAATAGTCCTTTTTTTAGAAGAAAACAGTGAAGTCTCTTTCTGAAGCTAGTTTCTTGTTGCTTAATTTGTCAGAATAACCATCTAGAAAAAATCAATCCAGTAAAATCAGTCTTGGGTCACCTTAAGTGATTCAAGATATAAATCGGCGTTGAAGAATTAACTTGTAGTTGGTGTTGTTATGAAGAGCAAATTGAGCAATGGATGTTAGCAGATGGTTTTCTATGTAATCAAAATCTCGCAAAGTTTTCTGAATTCTCCTGGTATCGCACTTTATTCGCATTCTTGTACAGAAAGGCATATAATTTCGAAGCCAATAACAATCCATAGATTATGGAAGAATCGAATATATCTCAGAAAGATCAAGGAACCCAAAATCTCTCTGTGGTAAAGGCAAAATCATCACTCAAAAGGAACCCAATTCCTCTAACATTGTTTTCAGACGGACCAAGACCTCTCCAACTCAAATCTGCATCATTGAAAAATCAAGTGCAGAATCTTATTCCGAGAAACAGACATTCCGAATCTGATGTAAATTTATTTCACTTTCTGCAAAATTCCGAATCTCGTTTCAGTGTCATACAAGAAACCAGAGGACTAATAAGGATAGGTATGATGGTGCAGGAGAAACAGGTTTAACTAAAATTTGAATCTTCAATACCAGTTGGTGACTAGAAATTAAAAAACACAGTGGATTGCTAACAGGGACAGCTGCGATTATTGAAAACAAAATGAGGCAAAGGGACCCGAGTTTGAAAACTGATACATGACCTCAAATTCCCAAAAGCATATGATTTCTTGCTCATTCCTGCGAGTTTACGTAAACGGTACCTCTTAATGCAGAAGACGATTTAAAAAAAAAATCTGCACCACGTTTTGTCAAAGATGCTAATCATGGCATTGTGTGTTTTATGTTTGCTAATCAAAGTAAACGACTGCTATGGAACAATATCTATTATAATGATCTGGGTTTTATTAACTAAACCCAGATTAGAGGAGGGATCATCCTCCCACTATCTTCCAAGTCCTCTGCAACATTGACTTGAATGAATATGAAAAATAAGATGCTAACACTTGATGCTCATAATGTAAAATACTTTTCTCTTCTTCATAAGTTCCTAGTAATACAAATTAATAATTTCGCTCCAATTTTGCAGCCGTGTCAGACATGCAAGAACCACGAGCCTGCTATAGTTGACTCGACCATTATCATCATCATTAGTAACTAATATCTTATCAAAGCCATGAAACACAAAAGTGCATGCCTTATCATCCTGGTAATCACAGTAAAACACCAATTATCAAACTGTTCATAGAAAGGTTTAGTGTTTGCAACATTACTTGATCCTCAAAAGCGACTCGTGATATACCATCTGTCATACGGATTTTAAGAGTTTAGTAAGGATAATTATTCTCGTTTTTGACTAAACAGTTTATAAGAACTTTATACGTTCCGATTTTGTCACTAAGTAGAGAAAACAATGTTAATGTCATAGGGATTAAAAGAAACATGATGTATTAATTCACTGTTACTTTGATAGATGAACTGTGAAGGAAAACTACAAGAGCTTGGTAGTTGTCCTTGAGAAACATGGAGGCTGATATCATAGGCCACAAACCCATGAGAGGGCGCCAAGTGGACATCATGTACACAAAGGACGGCATTAACAATATTAAACAACCCTTGATTATGAATAATTGAGCTAATTCGACATGCCATATACAGGAAAAAGGAGAAGGAACTAAACTATCTTATAGATAAGGAAATTATATGCCGACCCAAGTTTCTTGTGACACTGGTTTAATTACCGAGGGAGGGGCTTTTGGAGTTCTTTCACGTCATTTGTTTTTTTAGGAAATTCTTATATCACTAATTACTTTAGCTCACAAATTGTGACACTAGTTGGTTTAATTACGGAGGGTGGGGCTTTTGGAGTTCTTCACGTCACTTTTTTTAGGAAATTCTTATATCACTACCAAAATAATTACTTTAGCCGACGAAAAAATTTCGTCGGCTAATAAGTTGTCAAGAAAAAGTCGTCCGTCAAAACTTTAGCAGACGAAATTATTGTACATCGTCGGCTAAATAAACTTTAGCTGACGAAGAAATTTTTCGTCGCTTAAAGTCTGAACTTTAGCTGACGAAATTTTATTAAATTTCATCGGCTATAGTAATTTATTTTTATTTATTTAATTTTAGCTGACGAATTTTATTAAAATTCGTCGGCCATAGTTATTTATTTTTTTATTTAACTTTAGCCGACGAATTGTATTAAAATTCGTCGGCTACAGTTATTTATTTATTTAATTAATTAATTTATTTATTTAACTTTAGCCGATGAATTTTAATAAATTTCGTCGACTATAGTTAGTTATTTTATTTGATTTTTATTTAACTTTAGCCGACGAATTTTATTAAAATTCGTTTACTATAGTTATTTATTTTATTTCTTTTTATTTCTTGTATTTTTGATTAATTTTTTTTCTTTTTCGTTTTTCCACCTGTGGTGAAGGAGGAGAAGGAGGATGAGAAGAAGGGGAGGAGAAGTTGAGAAAAAAGAGGAGGAGAAGAAGAAGATGATGATGATGATGAGAAGGAGGAGGCTAGGCCGGCTAAGAAAGCTCAGGATCGGAGAAGACCGAGAAGCTAGGAGAGGAGGAGAAGGCTAGGAGAGGAGGAGGAGGAGGAGAAGGCTAGGAGAGGAAGGAGAGGAGAAGGCTAGGAGAGGAAGAAGGAGAGGAGAAGGAGAAGGAGAGGAGGAGGAGGAGAAAAATTCAAAATTTTCGGCAGAGATTTTATAATTTTTGAACTTTAGCTAACGAAATACCCTAAATTCGTCGGCTAAAGTTCTAAATTTTAGCCGAAAAAAGTTCAAAATTTTCAAAATCCCCGCAGAAAATTTTGAATTAACTTTAGTCGACGAATTTTAATAAATTTTGTCGACTATAGTTACTTATTTATTTATTTAACTTTAGTCGACGAATTACCCTAACTTCGTCGGCTATATTTATTTATTTATTTAACTTTAGCCGACGAATTACCCTAATTTCGTTGGCTGTAATTATTTATTTTATTTATTTATTTAACTTTAGCGAAAGAATTACTCTAATTTCGTCGGCTATAGTTATTTAATTAATTTATTTATTTAACTTTAACAGACGAATTATCCTAATTTTGTCGGCTATAACCCTAAACTCTATACATAGAAGCTTCAAACGAAAAAAAGTCATGAAATAAGATATGACCGGAATGGTGAAATACGCCAACGGTTGAAAAATTACATAATTCTGGTAAAGTCTCGTTGCCGATAGTTGTGGTCAACGTAATTTTTCATTTATTCTCCTTAGAGGTAGCCCTATCTCTGGTGGTTATTTTTCATAAACCTTTTGTACCATTGGTTGTAGCTCATCGATTTGAAACTATTTTCAGTTGAGAGTCCGGGAAAAATACGTAATTTAGACGGTCAAATGACTGTTTCCGTGCGTTAAGGGGTTTGACTTACGAGATTGACTATAAGAATCGAGTCCTTAACGTTGTCGGATCAAATTGAATTTTTTTCTATAGACATATTTTGACATAATGATCATATCAGACGTCAAATTTTTGTTTCTCAAGTTTGATTATTGGAATCACAACATGTCTACTAATGTTGTATAACTTGTTTACTAAGTTTTAAGTAAATGTTCCGTTTCAAACAAACTCTACGTAGAAACTTCAAAAGCAAAAGTCGTGAAATAAGATATGACCGGAGTGGTGAAATACGTCTACGGTTGAAAAATCATGTAATTCCGGTAAAGTCTCGGTGTCGATTTGCGGTCAATACAATTTAGGGGTTAGACTTACAAAATTGACTGTCCGGATGAAGCCCTGAAATTTATCGGATCAAGTTGAATTTTTTACTATATACATATTTTAACATATTGATGATATATGACGGTCGTATTTTTGTTTGTGAATTTTGATAACTAGAATCACAACATACCTACTATTTACCATTATTTATCTCTATGAAGAACCCTATCAACGAGGGGCAAATGTTTCAAAATTTTTAGATGGACAGTTACGTCTCATCATGGTGACAATTTGTTGTGTTAAAGGTTCAACCAAAATACCTCATATAGATGTAGATATAGACATAGACATTTTTGTGTGTTAAGTGGTTAGAAAAACTGCATTTTGAAGCCTTAAACGAACTCAAATGGCCAAAAAAGCTAATATGTCATAGTGTTAGCGATGAGTTTGACTCGTATGGCTGTTCCGCTTCCAGATTGTTATAAGAATAGTCAATCAGACATCGAAATATCCGTAGTGCAATTTTGTAAGTAAAATGTACTTTAGCCGACGAAATACCCTAATTTCGTCGGCTAAACTTTAATAATTTCGTCGGCTAAAGTTCACAAACTATAGCCGACTAAAAAATTAGTTTAGCTGACAAAAATATAACTTAGCCGACGAAAAAAAATTGTCATCCTGTTTTTGATTATTTCGTCGGCTAAAGTCTTTTTTCTAGTAATGTATGCACGACTGTATATGTACACGACACGATATTAGCCATTTATAACAATTCATATGTTGACCACCCATGTATCAATATTATATTCTCTAATCTCAACCGTTCATATGTACCGTGTATTGAAGATACTCCGTTTTTTTCTAATATGAAAAAAAATTTCATTTCCTATTACAGAAAATAAAAAAGTCAGAAAAATTTGGATTGGATCTGTGAATTGCTGACTTGGGTTCTCAAATTGTCAATTCACGTGGGAGGCACGTCATGGTAGACCGCACAGCAAAACTGATTTGGTCAATCACTGATATAGAAGAAACCCCCAAAACTGTCCTAGACACAGAGGAGGCATCCTTGTCGAATGAAGGGTGTTTCCGTCATTTCGCCAATGACATTAATCTCAATTGACCAGTTCCCAGATACCAGAAGGCAGAAAACCAACCCACCACTTTTCTCTAAAAATCAAGTCTTCAAGGGTTGCTTAGTATCTATGCAACAAAGACATCTCCAAATTAGTATTTTTAACCAGTTCTAAACAGCATTGTCTAGCGCCTCTAGTCCAGATTTAAACCGGTCACAATCGCCGAGATTAAAATTTAACATTTTAATCGCGGCGTGGACCTTTTGTTGCTAATGAAGAGTTCTCTAGAGATTAAACTAATCATAAACCTAAAACTCTGAGGTGAAACAAAGAGGGAAAGGGAAACGGATCCAAAGCTTGAGAATCTGGAATGATAGGGGGTGGGTTGGGAAGTTTTTTTTTTTTTAAAATTAAGTGGGAGATGTCTCCTACACGCAACTATTTCCTCAGTTTTAAAAGCCAGCACCAACTCTTCTAAACAAGACATGAATATTTTGCCCAGTTGGACATGAATGGGAGGCAGCTGATATTTTTTATGGTGCTAGGCTCATTGCTAGAGATAAAAGAGAATCCCCCAATTTGCATGTGATGACTGAGTAGCTTCTTTGTTTTCCTTTGCCCTAAACTAGAGGTACTTTTCGATCAAGTGCCTCATGTACAGTTATGTTTCTTCCCTTTCAGGGTAGAAAGTGAAAGGTTTCAACATCCCCATTAACATAAGTAGCTCTCAGCGGCATAAAATCTGAAATAAAACAACACAAGACAGTACATATATGATATATATCAAACAGGGTTGTAAAACAGTTAAGATCGACTAGCTTAATCATGGCCACTGAAGTAAAATCTAAAGACAAATTGTTCGATAATCAAACGACTAAGTAAAGGGGACAGCATACATATAATTATATTAGCATGTTAGCTGAACACATAAGACCTCCAAAGCACATGTAATAGCATCAAAAGGGTTGCGTGTAAAAGAGCAAAATCACTAGTGAATGAGCACAAGTATCTCTCTCTTCATATTCTATGACAGATTAGAGCGAAACATATAGAGAAAATGAACAGGAGGAATTAATAAATTTCTCAAATGTCAAAATCAGTCTTGTACCTACACAAGAGACTTGCAGCAAGGAAGTTTTCAACTCCTGGTGGTTTTCTTTCGTGGCCACAATCTATTTTGTTGTCCAACATCACAGTTTTCTTATAAATTAAATGGACCACACATCATCCACTGTATATAGAATTTGGGAGTGCAAAGATTCCCTCAACAAAACAAATCAAAATGAAAATCACCCCTTCAAACCCAGAGGGGATATTTGATATCTCATCCCCACTGTTGCATGAATCATTTATTCAACAATGCCTAAGAGAAATTTACTTCTTTTTGGATCTCATACACCCAGTCCATCAAAGAAAATTATTTATTTGAAGACTGGGGATCTAAATTCTGCAGACAGTATCGTTTGAGAAAACTCTAGCAAATAGCTAAGCCTAGTGGGTTTGAATCCCAGACCACACGGAAGCAAACCATGGTCATGAACATTTCAGCGAACCCCTGGTTGGCAGAAATAAAAATTAGTAGTATAGGTCTATCTATTTTTTTCACAACAAGATCATAGACTGATGAGTCATGTGTTCACTAGACTAGTAACCAACTTCAAGCCCAAATATGCAATCTTGGGCTGCTTTAAAATTAGATGTGGAATTGAGTCTTTTCAAACTACTATAGTGTTGAGAACATGAAGTAATATTGCAAGCAGTAATGTCAATAAGCCTCAAGTTGAATATCTGCATTGGCAGCGAGTAATATGACTAATATCAGAATAATCTTATTCCTAAAACAATCATCAGAGTTATCTAGAGTACACATAATCCAAAGACTTCATGTCTTAATATATGCCATACCAAAAGGTCTAAGATAGATAAAGATCGAAATGCAGGTTGAATATGACATTCAGTTAAAGACTTAAAGCTCATAAAGTACAGTGCATATAGGCTTTAAGGCCAAAAATGAAAAAACTAATGCATTCGGTTTGTCTAGCATTCTTACTCATTTCAAACTATTCAGTTATCCTTCTCACAACTTCACTAGCATCCAGCTCTGGCGATTTCTAAGGAGCTGGCTCTGCACAAGCCCTCAGGACTGCCTCATTCTGCAAGTGCCATTTCCAGAAGTTCAATAGACATTTAACAAACATGTGTTATAAGTTGGAACATGCAGCTAACAGCATCTACACTGCAATAGAAAAAGCTTCTAGTGCACCAGCTCAAATCACGAATGCTTATGAACCTGAGGCAGAAACTGTAAACAGAGAATCACAGATTGCATCATGCAAGTATATTCAGATTGCATGGAATGGAATTTCTCAATTTCGCAACTGAAATCCACAATGTGATGCAGAACACACACATAAAAAACTCCAACATTACAGAAGCTTAACTAACTTCAACCACTGGAGCCAATAACTAAACATTACAGAAGCAATAATTACTCCCCAGTCTATATCCCTTAACCCAATGACAGGGCTACAAGCAATTTCTACATGTTTATTTCATATAACATTTCATCGAATTGGCAGAAAGGCCCCTCCTAATCCACACAATCTGTATCGCTACTCAACTCAAATTCATTTCCTTACGATTGGGACTAGAACAAACACAATTCTCAATTCCTATTATTGAAACCTCAAATTATCTATCAGTACGAAAACATGTGAAGCAATGCACAACAATCCACCCACAAACTGGATAAACATCTGAAAATTTTGAAGTGAAGTAATCAATTGAAGCAAAGGAAGTACAGAGGTGTGAGATTTAATTAGTAAAACCCTAATCGGAGGATAAACCCTAAACGGAGAGATTGAGAGAGTAACCTGCCAAACACGGAGGAGGCGTTTCTTGGCGTTGGCTTTGCGGGTGGTGGTGAGCTTTATTCTCTTCCAAACAAGGCCACCGGAGTCGTGCTTCTTCACAATCTCCAACACTCGAGTCCCCCAAAACGCGCCCGCCATCTCTGCATTCTACTCTCTTCTGCGCTCTCTTGTTTCAATGGGGTTTTTGGGCAGAGTATTGGGCTCGGGTCAAGAGGCCCAAATTGGCCCGCTTAACTTATAACATGGACCCAATAGTCTCATTACTCACTTTTAATTCATAAACAAAAACACGTGTTTGGCCTGTTGAGTTTAACAAGCAAGCAAGGCAATGTCTGGTCAAGTATACTGAGGTAAGTACAATAACGCACTTATTGCATTAAGATATGGGACTTCGGCGTCCAATAGTTCTTTATCGTCATCTTTTGGACAGAATTGATCTTTATTGATATCTAGACTTTGATCAATCATGGGAGTGCTAGCCGGATGCAATTTATCCATGTTAAATCGTCTGGGCATCTTTTGGACATATGCAAACTGGTGGATTAGAATACCACAGGCTCGGTGCTCTAGTTTAAGTCCTAGGTAGAATCGAGTCTTCCCAAGGTCCTTCATTTCAAACTCGGATTTAAGATACGTTATGGTTTCTCTTATCTTTTCAAGAGTACCAATGATATTCATATCGTCTACATAGGCGACGACAATAGTGAATCCAGAGCTTGTTTTCTTTATGAACACGCATGGGCATAGTTCATCGTTCTTGTATCCATTCCTAATCAAGTAGTCACTTAGACGAGTATACCATATTCGCCCAGATTGCTTTAATCCGTAAAGTGAGCTTTGCAATCTTATAGCATACGCACTCCGTGGTTTAGAGTCTCCTGATTTAGGCAACAAAATCTCATCTGGGACTTTCATGTATATCTCTGAGTCAAGATCCCTATAGAGATAAGCTGTAACCATATCCATAAGATACATATCTAGCTTTTCGGATATTACCAAACTTATGAGGTAGCGGAAAGTAATAATGTCCATTACTGGAGAATATGTCTCCTCGTAGTCTATATTAGGGCGTTGTGAGAGACTTTGCGCCATAAGACGAGCTTTGTATCTAAGTACCTCGTTCTTCTCATTACGCTTTCTAACAAACACCCATTTATGTCCTATAGGCTTTACAGTTGGCGCAGTTAGCACTACTGGGCCAAACACCTGTCGCTTTTCTAGAGAATCTAGTTCTGCCTAGATCTCATCTTTCCATTTTGGTCAATCAGCTCTATGTTGGCATTCAGCAACGGAGCGTGGTTCGATGTCGTCATGCTCTATGATTTCATGAGATACGGAATATGCAAATATGTCGTTGACTTGCATAGATGACCGGTCTATCAATTCATAAGTGTTATCATAACACATGGAGATTTCTATATTCTCTGATGTCGACACTGATCCTGAGGCATCACCTATGGATTCTATCATCGATTTTAGGACATAACTGTAATCAGAGATAATATCATGGGAGGGATTCTCCACATCAATGATCAAAGGATCATATTGTTCCTTTGCAGTCGGTTTCTTTATGAGACGCGTATCCATCGAACCATGTGGTCTCCTCCTTTTCCTTTGAGGAGGAGCCATGGCCTCTATCCCCCCACCATGGGCGCCGGCGATGTCGGCAGCCATACCGAGTCCGGGGACGGTTATGCCCTCATTTAGATGGACTTCGAGCCTTGCAGGAACATTTGTAGCTGGTATTTTCAGATCTTGTCACTCTAGCAACCTCGGTAAAGGAGTCAGGCATCGAATCTGTTACCTTTTGGAGATTGAGCATTAGTTTCACTTCATTATCAACTTGAGAAGTGTGGGGATCATGATGAGACTGTGAGGAGACAAACCATGACACTTCACGTCGTTCCTCATGAACACTTGTGTTCTCATCTCTCCCTAATGACGAGAATATTATCTCATCAAAGTGACAATCGGCGAATCGTGCAGTGAATAAAACTCTTGTAGAAGGCTCGAGATTTCGAATGATTATTGGTGACTCATATCCAACATAGATACTCAATCGTCTCTGAGTACCCATTTTTGAACGCAGTGGTGACGTTATTGGCACATAGACATCATAACCAAAGATGTGTAGATGAGAAATATCAGGCTCATACCCAGTTACCAACTGGTACGCACTTAAGGTTTGGTGTGTGGTGGGTCTGACACGAATAAGTAAAGCTGCATGTAGTATTACATAGCCCCATGATGCAATTGGAAGGTTGGTGCGCTTAACCAAAGCTCAAGAGATCATCTGAAGTCGCTTAATGGTAGCTTCTGCAAGACCATTTTGAGTGTGCACATGGGGTATGAGATGTTCAACTTCAATCCCTATTGACATGCAATATTCATCTAAAGTTTTTAATGTGAACTCCCCAACATTGTCCAATCGAATAGACTTGATTGGATTATCAGGGTGGTGAGCCCTGAGTTTTATGATTTGAGCTAGGAGTTTTGAAAATGCAGTGTTGCGTGTAGATAACAATGCAACGTGAGTCCAACATGTGGAGGCATCTGTTAGAACCATAAAATAGTTAAATGGTTCACAACTTGGATTAATCGGTCCACATATGTCACCTTAAATCCTATGTAAGAACGGTATATTAGTTGTGTTATCTTTAGCATATGATGGTCTTGCTGTGATCTTAAGGAACAAGCTTTGTGAAACGAGTAATGTGTATTGGAATGTGCTAATGACTCACTATGAGAGAGATGACGTGCCTCAGTTGTATGGGAGAGATGATGTCAGAGCCGAGCCTGACATGCACTAATGTCGGTAATGGGCTGCCACCATCAATGGTGACATCACCACCTTGGGGTGTGGTCACATGATATCCCAAACGTTGTCGTTTCAATCTAAAGAAGGAATGTCCGTGCGAATTGCGTAAAATCCGGATCATCATATCTCTTCCAGGATGACTAAGACGGTCATGCTAAAGCTTGTATGAATTAGATTCTCAAAGTTCTTGTTTGGCGACTACCTGAGATTCAATAATCCGAATATTAGTGAGGTAAAACCCTTTAGACTGACTCATAAGTTTATCTAATGTGCGTTTTCGTCCACATTCATGAGAAGTAATACACAGAAATTCTTGTTCATTCTCACAATGAGTTTTCAGGTGAAAACCATTAGTGCATAAAGAGCATCCGCAACATAGATCAAAATTTCATGAGGCAATAAGAATCGAGCAGATCCACGTCCTCGAATTACAGGTGAAGATCCAATCATTGTTGTCACAGATGTTGTGCAAGGTGCTAACTTAATAAAGAGTTGTCGGTTCCTTAGGATTGTGTGGGTAGTTCCACTATCTGCGAGGCACTCGATCTGTCAAGTAGTCATACATATAAGATCATCAATCCCTAAAGTGCAAAAAATTTACCGCGCAGGATAACCTGTGACATTCATACAGTCATAACTTCTTTGTTAGGATAGATATAAATGAATGACCAATTGTTCTGGAAAATAGACTCCTAGAGCTTTCCAGTGATATAAAATAGGCGTTTTAGTTCATCCGAAACAGTTCACAATGCTCGTTCGAAGTTGTTGTCCAGGAAGGGACATATTTGCTATTTTTGCAGAATTGACATGTGCAAGTTTTTAGAGCTTACAAGAGGCGTGTAGGCCGATACCTAGGCCATAAGTGGCGTGTTTTCTTATCAAAAATGTGGCATAAGAAGTCTTCACCGTCTAGTAAAGGATGATGACATTTGGTTTAATAGGGTAGGGAGATCCAAAATCGAAAGCTTTCGGTAACTCCAAATGTAATATGACCAGGTATGTCCGTGGAGGGTCGGTAGTGTGAGGCATACTTAAAACCACAAGCTCCTTAATTTTGGACAATTCTAAGACATCACACTATACTTGGATGAGCCTAGTTGATACAATCGATGATGAAAAAATCCGCTAGAGTAGAAGATTTAGCCGGAAAACACATGAAGCACACATGAGTGTGCATAGGGTTGTGCGTCACCATCCCTTTGGGAGGGACCGAGAAGGCGCATCAACCTAACCTTGTAGGTTGTGACGCATGTCATTATGTAAGGACTTATACATGTTATTGTAACCATATAAGACAAAGAGGAATATTTCGATAAAATAAAATGTCATTTATAAGAACTAATGAAAAATTGAGTACATCAAGAGTCTCAAAATTGAAAAATAACTTAAGCATGACATTAAGATGTCTTAGTACATAACAAACTTAGTAAAAATAGGAGAGTAAAGACTTTCTAATCGACTACATTGAAGTCGAGTGCATCCATGCTAGAATCATGTGCAAAGTTATTAATTTTGAGCTTGACATTCTTGTCAGCATCATTAGTCTCCATATAGTTGATTTCTAGAGTCTCCTTATATTTCTTGTAAGCAGCAACGACATTTGAGTTCACACGGTAATTGTGATGCCAATGGTTAAGAGAACCACATCTATTACAAACTAAGGGAGCACATGTATGCTGTTTGGCGAGATTCTTGGGCTTTGGTGCGCCGCCACTAGAGCCGGCAACACCACCATCTTGTTGCCAGACATTGGGACGGCGTTGGTTGCCGCCACCAAATCTTTTCTGATTGTTGATGCGTTGAGGAGCTTTCTCATGTGCATATGGATCACGAAGTTTGTGTCATATGTTTTTAGGAGCTTTTCCACCACGACCATTACTATAGTTGCTCTCTGGTGCAGTCCGGGGGCGAACATTGTTTTTTTCAAGGACCATACTGCTCTTTTCTTCGGTCATTAACTATGACATTACACCACTACAGGTAGTGAGTCTCTTTTTTTGGTGATCATGATGATATTGGTTCATTAATACTTTAGATTGAGTGGGAAAAGTTAAGAACGTTTTTATGATCATATCATCTTCAGACTTGTCGACGCCATAAAAACTGAGTTGAGCTTGAAGGTGAAGGATGTCACTATTGAATTCCTCCACAGTTTTGTAGTCTAGTAGGCGTATGTCATCCCATTTAGCCAATATCATTGGAAGTAGCGTTTCATGAATGTTGTCGAAACGCTCAGCCAGCGTTGTCCAGAGTTCATGCGGATTTGATTTTTTCATATATAGCAACGTAGAGTTAGACACATATGCCGACGTAAAAACATTAGCGCATGCGACTGCATCTTTTTCTCAGGCGGAGCAGCTTTGGGATCATGGTGGATCGTCGCTATGAGATCTTTACCGATGAAAGTCTGTTCGACGTCCGAAACCCATCAAGGGTGTTAAGTGCCATCGGCATCAAGGACGTCGAATTCAACCCGTGCAGAATCCATATGTATAAACAAGAAAAACCAAGGTGTTAGCAATTGTTCAAGACCCTTTAAAAAGGTACGATGCTAAATGGTTTGTCCAAATATATTTTTCTTTCAAGGATTCGAAGATCCGAGCTTTTCACAAGAGAGACATACCTAAAAAGGTGACCCCCGATTTGAGGATTTTAAAAACCTGCAATTTTCACAACTCCAAGCATAGAATGGTGTAGAAGAAGGGAGGAACCCGATTTATCCTCCCCGGGGTTATTGAACTTGAAAAGAGTTTAAGTTTGCTTTGAACTTACCTCTGAATTTGCTTGAAGAGGACTTGAGAATGTGGCCTCAGATGAGTCTCGAAATTGGGTGAGATGATCTCGGAGCCGACAGCGGCTAATGAGAAGTCGAGAAGAAGGAATCTGAGGAGGAGGAGCCGATGGGCTTGAAGGCTTTTTGTTTTAGGGTTTATGATTGCTATCAACTCAAGAGCTGTTGATAACGTGATGACGTATAAGAATAATACAAATAGAGAATTGTGAAAGAGATGTACTTCATTCATAGATAGGTGTATTTATTTATAGAGGATTACATAAGACATATCTTTAAATAGCTAGTGAACCTATCTCTATACGGAATATGAATTCCTTATCCTAATTGCATAAGATCAAAACATACATAACAGAATATTTTAGAACACATTTTTTTGAATAAATATAACTATCATTCTTAATTATATAATTTTTATAAAAAAAATTGAAACATTTTGATCGTGGGCCCCGTGCATGGGCACTGCCTGCCCCTGCCCTAAGGCTGGCCCTGGCCATCCACCACTTTCATCTCTACGACGACTGCTAGCGTCTGGGCTCCATAATTATTCTGAGAATTATATAAATAATACGATGTATTTGGCTAATTTTGACCGAAACCAAACCGGTATTCGGTCCTTCCGGTTTTTTCGGCTGAGCACATTTTTAAACGGTTTTCGATGGCTATATTGTCATGCCGATTTAAACGGGTCGAAATCAGTTTGGACCTAAAACCGACCTGACCGACATGCCGAGCGCTACTGGCTATTTAGGTTTTTGTGATTAAAAAAACACAAACAGAATCAATGAAGGGTGATTCGAACGCACACGTCACGGTAGACCGATTAAAAACGGGTTCAAGCCGATGCACCATCCTGGACGGTTCGTAGTGAATCTACAAATTTTAAATGTATACTTGGGTGACCTGTAGTATCTTATGAGCGGGAAATTATGAAAAGGAGCGGGAAACGATGAAAAAACTTGCCACTTGTAAGCGTAATCAGGACGCTTGGGTCACATCCAGGTACGACCCGAACCGGCTGTTTAAAATCCCCAAAACCGAACCATCGTCTCCAATTTCAAAGAGCTGAGTCTCTCTGAGAGAGAAGAGAGAGAGAGAGAGAGAGAGCGTCTGCATGGTCTGAGGAGAGAGAGTTGCAGATCGATAGAGGTGAGTAAATCTATCTTTAATTTTCGCTCAAATATGCTGCAAAAAGCTCATATAGCAGTACAGTCACTGTATCTAGCTTAAAACTTGGCTCAAATCGATGATTTCGTACTCTATTTGTTTTTATATTATTTGTGAAAAACAGTGTTGGTCTAGACTAATCAAAGCAGCACAGCCTTGGGTCTTGTCAAAGCGTGATTTGTTTAGTTGAATATCTGCCCTCCTTTGTTGCCTGCCCTTTGTATTGACTGGAACCTCCTTATACCTTAAAGCTGATGGGGTGGGTATTGTAGGGAGTGTTATGCACTCATGTCTGTTGGGTTGGAAGATTCAAAGTATGGTATGGTTTATACTTGTTTGATTTCAATTTTAATGTCCAAATTTTACAAAGAATGTGTAATTGGTCTTTGTGTTTGTTTTGGTAGCTTGAAGCTTGCGATAAAAACTATAAAGGACACCACTGCCCCCTCCATGCTTGCTTGTTCGCAAGCAATGGATTGATTTGGAGTGTGTATGCTGATCACAAGGATGACTTCATTTTGCTGGTATGACCGTATGACTCAACACCACTTCCCTTCCCTATTTTGATGATTTGGATTGTAGTCTGTAGCTATGGTTTGCTTTCTGTTTGATACCAGCTGTGATATTTACTTTGACTATTGTAGTGTTGAGCATTTTGTTGGCTTTTGATTTATAATCTTTGTTTGGTATGGATTGCATTTAAAGCGGATGTTGTTTAGTTTGATCAGTGTGATTGTTGTATGGATAGCAAGTGAATGCATATAATGAACTTATGTGAACTACGTAGACTTCATCTAGTTGTGATGTAAGCATTATAATGAACTCATGTAATAGAATCACTCTGGTACCTGCTTTCCACGTACTACAGAGTCTACCAATACTTTGGAGTCAGGATGAAAAAGACGCTATTTCTAAAACTTTGAGTTTGTCTAGTGTCATTGAGGCGCCTATTCCTAACATCTACTTTTTATTTTTTTCAGGTTCCAAATCTTATTTTAGGAGTTGGAGGATTGATCGAATCGGCTGTGCTATTGGTGAGTTAGACGTTGGAGTTGTTGTGATGGTTAAATAGCATCTAGCCTATAGGAAAGTAAGTGAGATATGTTGTGAGTACTCAGAAGTGTTAGTCCAAAAACATCTTTTGTTATCTCTTGAAAGTTGTATATGCCATATTACTGCAAGTGCATTGGCACATAATACATTGTCAGATCAGCAGGTTCAAGATATTCTGCGAGTTTTTTTTACACAACACTCAAACATTACCACCTCCGGTCCTACCCTTCATGTTCAACTTCGTAAAACAAAGACAACCGTTACATGTTTATGTATAGACTTAAAATAAGCAGTCACTTTATGCAGCCGTAATAGCCCGAGTCAGCGGCTTTAAGAGTCGGTGGCAGCTCCTCACCCATGATGGGCCCTGCCCGGAGTTCATCTCCGCTTCCCCCTTTCTCCCTTGTCCTTCACTTTCCATCCTTGTCTTTCCTTCTGAGTCATTTTTTCCTTCTAATCCAAATCTATTCCCATCTTGTGCCTTCTCTTGGCAGAAGATGCTTTGCTTAAATTTTCAAAGCTAAGCGGATGATCACTTCCCTGGTACGAATTTGATAACAAATCAGAACTTTGCTACTGCAATGTTTTCAGTTTGTTTGATTTCGCTGTGCATACTGCGTTGGTGGTCTTTTCGGTTTGGTCTTCTGTCCTTGCTTTGCTTGCCATCTACAGTTCCGCCTCTTCAGAAGTTGTCGCCGTCGCTGTACGGTTGAACCGCCCGTTTTGGTTTTGCATTTCGGCTTTGGGGCTCGGATCGGTTGTGCTGATCTGATTGTCTCCTTCTTGCTTGGGTGTGCTGGTGGGTTTCTATTTTTAGAGCGGTGGTTCATCGGCTGTTTTTCTGCTCCTTTTGGCAGGACGTCATGGTCGACGTTGTCGTCGGTATACAACAACGGGATAAATTAATTTTACTTTAGCCGTGACTGGCTTTTCCCCATTGTGTGTATCGCATATATGTGGGTTTGGGTCGGAGTGGGGGTGTAAAAATTCAAGTTTGATGATAAAATATCAGGTTTGATGATATGTGGTTTTCCAGCAAAGGAATGCGTTGGCAGGGACTAATGAAGCACCAAAATAGGATCAAATGCCTGAGCACAAAGCTTATGAATTGGTAAATTTATTGGCTGAGTTCATAGACAAGGGTGATCGAGTTAGCTGAATGATTCAACCAAGGAAAACGAGCAATGGATGCCACACAGATTCGGAAATAGTCGAGCCCGAGAGTAGCTTTCATGGTCTTCATGTGATTATACTCACTAATCATTATAGTATATGGTTTTTCAGGTTTTCAATGTCAGACACAAGTTCGACTGGGGGGCACAACTAGATCAAACTGACATTGCCCGTCATGGACCAAGCGACGTGAACGCATTCAACCCGGAATTCGCCGAAGTCCAGCAATCACACCCCGGTCAATTGGATAACTTGACGGGAGACCAGCGAGGGAACTGAAGAGGAAGACCACGTCCTTGAAGAATTAGTGAGTAGATGCTCATGTCTGACCATGATCGAAGGAGCGGATTGGCGAAATGCGTGACCACGAATAGTCTAAGGCTCTTTGAACCTCCGAGCCCGAAACCCATGTTTAAGCATACCCTGCTCTGTCCAGATAAGAGATTTTGATGATTTATTGTTCTTGTTTCTTAATGTGATGTTGGTATACTAATATTTCGTGTGGGATTTGCCTTGAAGGAACAATTAATGGATACTTGAATGATTTATGATCAACGGCAGCGATAGCGAATGAGTCATCTCAATCCTTCAATTTCTCTAACCCATGTTTGTTTAGTGGAATGTTGTGATAGTAAATGACATGATTTTGATTTTGCAGCTATGCAATGCTAGTATCGATCGAATTGGCAATACAAAAGCTTGATCGGGCGCAATATCTTTCAAACAAAGTCGTCAAACTCGAAACAATGTGAAGGAAGTTAAAGTAATCGCATTATATGAAATTCCTCATGTTATTGCATGTGATATGATTTTTTATTTAAAAGACCTCTCCGGATCGAGGTATTAAACTTAAAAGATACGCAGTCTAAAAGACAGTCTAAGAGACAGTAAATGGTAGTCCAAGAGACGGTAAATGACAGTCCAATAGACAGTAAATGACAGTCCAAAAAACAGTAAAAGATTCGAAATTCTTGATACATCCATCCCCAGATGTTAAATGATTTGAAATTCACAAATACATCCTTCTCCGGACGTTAAATGATTTGAAATTATCATTATATCCATCTCCGGTCGTTAAATGATTTGAAATTATCGTAAGATCCGTCTTCGGAAGTAAGTGATACATATAATCATATTTTAATCATTCATCGAAATATGTAGTTGTATTCTTATTTGTTTATTGCCATATACTAATGATTAATTTATATTTGTTTTTCATTCCCGCACTCGGAGCTCGTACGGAAAGGAAAAAGGGGTGTGGGGGCGTAAAAATTCAAGTTTGGGCCTCCACCCATTAAATCAAGTCAATGATCAAAGCCCAAGATTATAACAAGTAGATAAGAAGAAGAGAACGTGAAATATGAGGAGATGAAAGGGAACGTGTTCTTCCCACTACTCTCACTACATCGTGAAGTGAGGACCACAGAATGAGGGCTCTATAAATTCGCACGCTCATGAAGAGAATTGAAAAGAGAAAAAGGAGAAGGATCACGTGTAACAACGGTAACAAGTCTGTTGGTTTTTGACCTTGTTATAAGTTAAATGGGTCGATTTGGGCCTCCATAGAGAGCCGAGCACAAAACCCACTGAAATTAGGAGAGAGAGAGGCGCGTTTTGAGGGACTCGAGTGATGGAGATAGTGAAGAAGCCGATTCTGGCGGTCTGGTTTGGAAGAGAATAAAGCTCACCACCACCCGCAAAGCCAACGTGAAAACCTCCGTGTTTGGCAGGTCAGCTGCTCTCTTCTCTCCGATTAAGGTTTATATATAATTTTATTGCATTTTTCTTGGTATTTTTCATATGATGCAGCTGTGCATTTTGCTGAACATGTTTTCAAATTGATAGATATTTTCAGTCTTCACAAATATAGGAAATGAGGATTGTGTTTCTGCGAGTCCCAATCGTAAGGAAATTGATTTTAAAGTTTGGTATCTGTAGATTGCGATACATATTGTGTGTATGGATAGGAAATTAATTAATTTTAAGCCACAACCAGTCATCAACGAAAATGATTAATCCACTAGCTAGGTGAATTATATCAGTTGGATTAGGGGTTGGGTAGCTACAATTTTTCAAGAAAACAAGAAGCACAGCTAAGTGCATCGACTTTGAATACGTCCGAAGGATGAAGTCCAAACAATAGGAAATTCCAGCCTTTTGTGGATCAGTCTGATCATTTTTGAATTGCCTACTACAGTTGAAGGAGGCCATTTTCAACTCGATCATCTCCAAACCATATGGAGTTCTTGTGTGAAGCTTGACTCACCCAAGATTTTTTTGAGTGTCGTATTTAGTGTTTCAAAATGTTATTGAGCAAGCTGTCACAGACTTGGCATTTGGCCACCACACCGGTTCCATGCAGCACTCCGTCTTTGAGAAGCCAGCCTTATTCAACGGGGCAACATACTAGTTTCGTCCTGACTTGAGCAACGTACTGGTATTCCATTTTCTACTTTTTGGAAAATGAATTATTCTAAACAAGTAAACCTTAGATGATATGCTCCATGCATGTACCATCAGATTCATTAGCTCCTTGAAGTTGTTGCATAGTAGCTGCATTTGCTTATTGAATCAGACAACATATCAATATGTTATGATTCAGTATGCGTCGAAGTGGTAGAACCTGGGAATAGTAAGGCATCGATCATGGCATATTTAATTAGCTTTTTCATGGAGTGAAGAGATCAATGGCGTAGCTACACACACGTTTCCATGGGTTACAACTCATTTCAAATTTTAAAAAAATCATTCATTTATAGCTAAATTTATCTCAAATTTGAAATCTAACGCACCTCAAATTTCTAAATTTAGCTTTTAGGTTATTAAATTTAACCCGTATTTAGCATAAATTAATACACATTTATTAAATAAAATTTTTTAACCTATTATCCTATTATAAAATTCTGGCTCCCACCCTTCTGTTTTTTTGAAGTCTTTTGAGCTAACCTGCTAAAAAGTTAAGAAGCAATATTTTAAAAATTTGAAATAGTTCTCCGTAAATAAGCCACATGTAGGTTAACGTACCAAGAGAAGGATTTAGATTAGGAGGAGATTGATATAGTGATCAGGAGGAGATCATTTTAGATTCAAAATTCCAAAGAAACCAGAGAAGGAAAAACGTAAATTGTCTCGCTGATCACAAGTCGCCTTTTTTTTATAATAAAGGAGAATACTTTTGAATTGTTTTCTCGTCGTAGTCGGATGCTCGGACAGTAAAAACGTAAATTTGCGATCCCAGTAGTCAACGTAACTTCTTAAGGTCAGAAATGGAGTTCGGTGTGCTCGTGCAACAATTAGAGGTAGGCGGAGTCTGTTTGGGGACTAATTAATCAAGCCAGGCTAGGCTGGAACCCACATCAACAAGGATCTGATTCCTCCACTTTGGACTCCCAAGTTTGGGGGGCCATCCCTTCTTTTACGACTAACCAAACAGTGCCTTATTGTTCCCACCTACACCCATTTTCCTTAACAAATGTTCTTTGCATGATTAAGCTAACCTACTTCTTTTAATTCGTGTTTTTAGTTAATTAAACGTTAATTGTCTACTTTCATCACCAGCCTCCAAGTGTTATTTGACTGCCAGCCTGGAGTATTTGACGTCTATAACCCTGTGGGTATACATTATTACGAGTTTACCTTTCTTAATATTGTGCCACTTGGGACAGTCAACGTCATTTAACAATGTAATAAAAAGGCGCATCAGGATGTCATTTGTTATCTAATACTTCTTAGATTAATATCATCAACTCCCTCATGATGCTATTTTATGGAACGATAATCCAATATTAGAAAATTGTACTCAACATATGCATATATGTATAGTCGAACAAATGGTTTATTTTATGTCTCGTCGTAATTTTTTATTTACTACTAGAAGATAGATAAATGAAATAAATATTTAATTTTAAATAAAAAGAATGTATTGTCAAACAAATGATATATTTTATACCTCGTTGTGATTTTATTTGTTTTTACTTATAGACCGTAGATAAAAGATTACATATTTGTAATTTTTTGTCTAATGAGTAATCTGAAAAGGATAGAAACAAAGGAAATAAAATGTTTCTTTAACTACATACAAATTGAGCTGTACCAAAAAACAAAAAAATATGACATTAAATTTTTTCCTTCTTAAGCCGCGCAGTACTTGGTGGAATTCCAAAATTTTAGAACATAATAACAAAAAATGAAAATAAATAAATAAATAAAAGGGTCCAAGAAGAAAAAGGTTGAAAGCAAACACAAATTCGACACAATTGGAAGTGGTGGCTGCTGACTATTACCCTCCCTGCCCTCGCCGATCTGATCCCAACTCCAAACCGCCACCAAGGTTCGCTCCCCTCCCAAATCCCTAGCCCCCTTTTCATTTCGCACTGAATTACAATCTGATTTTCTATTCCCTTTTATCAAGTGAATAACAATATTCCTCACCTAAAATTTTCACTAATCATCTTGTTGTTGTTTCAGTGTTTACTGGGATTTTTGAGCCCTAGTAGACCAAGATGTTGGGGATTATAAGACAGAAACTGGGAGCTGCAAGCTCTTCCGCTACGGTAAAACCCCTAAACCTTGTTATTCCTGTGATTATTTGCTGTGGTTTTGTGAAGGAGTTGTTTGATTTGATTCGTTTGGATGATTTTGTGGTGGTTTAGATGCAGAGGATCCGCCCCGCCGTTTCGGCATTGAGAAGCTTCTCTTCTTCTGCCAAAGAGGTATTGGTGTTTTCGATTCGAGTGGCTCATGTGTAGTTGTATAATCTGTATCAGATTCCTAATTTGTTGGACTGCTTTGTCGCTTAAGTTTTTGTTGTTGTTCGAATTGTGCAGCAAATGACAGTGAGGGATGCTCTCAACTCTGCTCTCGATGAGGAAATGTCTGCCGATCCGAAAGTGTTTATTATGGGTGAAGAGGTGAGGAAACGTGGATAGGTTCTGTTTTTGTTGATATCAGGCCGGACCGAATTTTATTGTTGTGATTTTGATCTTTGGCATGTTCTGTTTGCAGGTCGGGGAGTATCAAGGTGCTTACAAGGTTAGAACTACTCAAGGATTGAAATGGATTTGAAGCTTTGTTTCATTTATTCAAGGATATATGTGAACTTACGAGTCAGCTTTATCTTCCAATGTATATAGATAACCAAAGGACTTCTGGATAAGTATGGGCCTGATAGGGTTCTGGATACCCCAATCACAGAGGTGATTTTCCTGTTACATGACACACCAGTTTCAATTCTCTGTTTGTTGCTTATGTTCAGTAAAGTTAGTAAAATCTTTTTATGTTGGAAGTGTGTTTTTTACATTGGTGGCTGTTGCTGATTGGCCTCGTTTAATTTGCAGGCTGGATTTACTGGAATTGGAGTTGGTGCTGCCTATTATGGTCTGAAACCTGTTATAGAGTTCATGACCTTCAACTTCTCTATGCAGGTTTGGGAACTTCTCTTTTGGCTTTCTAAATGCAGATGATGATTTGTAGTTGATATCTTGTCGCTAGATGTTGTTTATTGCCATCTAATGTACTTACATGGGCTTCGTTCAATTTGAGCATTATCACTGTACCAACTACTGAATCCTCGCATGCGTGTTGCGGTTCTAAAAATATTGAAGTTCAACTTGATTATCTGACAGATATTGTTTGCAACAGTTGTACTAATGATAGGCTAGGCGCCGTAACCTGATACATTTTTCAACCTTTAGTAGTCAGCATAAGACTATTTGATTTAGCTGAGACCTGAACATGTTTTCAACAGGGTGCTTGAAAAAGATATCTAGTTCTTCCTTAAGCAACTAGGCATGTCAATTCTCGACTGATAAAAGGAGAGGTAGGAGAGGGTGAGGGAGTTATTGTTGAAGGATGTGGGACGTTTTGTTCTCTAAGCTGGCTGCCAAATATAAACGATAATGACTGTCATTAAACACATCTCAGCTATGTGATCTTCAGTCTTAGCTCTTTGAGCCTCTAGGTCATTAGGTCCAGGTTACCTTTTTAAAAGGATTTTTGTATTTTCTCTGGTTATTGATCAAAACCTCACTTCTGGCTTCTGTTGCAGGCAATTGACCATATCATCAATTCTGCTGGAAAATCAAATTACATGTCTGCTGGTCAAATGAATGTGCCCATTGTGTTCAGAGGTCCAAATGGTGCTGCTGCTGGTGTTGGTGCCCAGCACTCTCAAGTAATTGCTCCGGCAGCCCTTTTTATTTAGTCTACCAACTACTTATGTTAATTGTCATTTTTTGTACCATCTAGTTTATTCATGATCTATGCTCAATATGGAAATTTGAGGAGTTACTTTCCTGTGACTGGGAATGAATATTGACAATAGAATGCTCTTTTATCCAGTGTTATGCAGCATGGTTTGGTGCCGTCCCTGGGCTGAAAGTTTTGGCCCCTTATTCATCCGAAGATGCTCGTGGGCTGCTAAAAGCTGCCATTAGGGACCCTGATCCCGTTGTTTTTCTTGAAAATGAGTTGCTGTAAGTAATACACTGCAAGGGTTGTTATTTTGTTATCAATGTTTGATTATTTGTTGATTGTTATGATGTCAAACATTCCGGACTGATGCAAATTTATCATTCAGATATGGTGAATCATTTCCTGTTTCTGCTGAAGTACTTGATTCCAGTTTTTGCCTTCCAATAGGAAAAGCGAAGGTAATTACTTGCTAATGAAATGTATTGTAAAGATGATAGTTGATGCAACTATTAATCAATTTTGTTGTGTCTTTTATCTTTGATGGTTCCATTCTAATCATAATTTGGTTTTATGCAGATCGAGAGAGAAGGAAAGGATATCACAATTACAGCTTTTTCAAAAATGGTCGGCTATGCTCTACAGGTTTGTTTTCTATACCTCCATCGGCTTCCGTAATGACTTGTTTGTAGTGTTGATGTAAATCATTATTAAGTTGGAGCTGGATTGACATGCTAAATGCATTAGTGTTAGTTGATAAAGTAGAGGAAGAGTTTGAGGCTTCTTTGGACTAGGGCCTAGTTGCTGCCTTGAATAATATCTGCTCCCCAGATTAGTGGAATGAGTCGAATGAAGCTTTATTTGGTATATTTTGAGTTGTTAGGTTTTCCTCGTATCAATGTTCAAACTGTGAATCTATGGTAATTTATACTTTGTCAATCCTTTCCTTATAGTTTACATTTGCATCTCCATATGAGATATATCTCTAGCCACTTCTTTCTTTAATCTTTCTCCCTCCGGTCCTCCCTTCCCTTAAAGACGACCATTTTATCACCCCTAATGTTAATTTATTCTATTTCTTGGTCTTCAGGCTGCTGAGATTCTTGCTAAGGAAGGAATTAATGCCGAGGTAAATCTTTATATTGGTATCAACAAATTCCAGTGGTTTAGCCTTTGTAATAGAATTCGTGTTGACTATTTGCTTTGTTACAGGTCATAAACTTGCGGTCAATTCGTCCTCTGGACAGGGCTACCATCAACACTTCAGTCAGGAAAACCAACAGACTTTTAACAGTTGAAGAAGGATTTCCTCAGCATGGTGTTGGTGCTGAAATCTGGTCCGTCCCTTTACTTTTTCTCTAACATATGTTCACTGTTGAGTGATTTCTATGAATTTTGTATGTTTATTTTATTTTGTACTTTAAACAGTGCATCCGTTGTTGAGGAGAGCTTTGGTTATCTTGATGCACCTGTCGAGAGGATTGCTGGGGCTGATGTTCCCATGCCTTATGCAGCCAATTTGGAGAGATTGGCTGTTCCTCAGGTGAGTTCAATTCTGATCTTTATGAATATTGGTATTTATTGATTATGCTGAATATTTGAATTGCCATAGAATAAAGTTGTACTACCTTCGGTGTTGGTTCAATGGGTGCAATAGGTCTTCATTACTAGATTTCTCCCACCAATTTGGTTAGTCTGCAGTTGGTTAATTTGCCACTTATGACTCTTGGTAAATTTGTTTTACAGGTTGAAGATATTGTTCGAGCTGCAAAAAGAGCGTGCTATAGAGCTGTGCCATTGGCTGCAAATGCTTAGTTTTACCCCTTGAATGCAGAAACATTTCCGGAATGAGGTTAGATTTATGGTTTGTAAGTATTTGCACCACAAAATTTAGGTTTTGTGTTATCATATCATCAGTTATGAGTTCAGAATTTTTCTTTTGTTATTTAATGATTTTCGTTCTGTCTAGGAGTTACAGAGATTGTACATTATTTCTCTTCTCATCCTGTGTGGGGAGAAACTGCTTGTCAAATAACTGGGAGATCCATCCTGCACAAGGAGGAACTGCTTGGTCAAATAACTTGGAGTACGTTGACAAGAGCGAGTTAATTTTTTGACTCTATTTTGTTTATATTTGTGGCTATCAACACTGAATATGGAAGCCATTTTCTGGGTTGTCTACTGGAAACCACAAATTTTATTCCACAAAGGTTTATGGTGGTGCTTCATTGTTTATTTCATGATGATTTTTCTCCACTTGGGTGTCTTTAGTTTTACTATTAAGAAACTTTGGGTGAAACAAGTGATAAGAAGATGAGAAAACAAGATAACATTGAAGTTAATGGAAAATTTATATGAAATGTTATTGTTGCTGATCTTCAATGACATACGTGAACATTTTCCAGCTTTATGTTTCTTTAGATTTAAAGTGTCTGTGTTATAAACTTATGCTGTATGGTTTGTGTATTACTGTTGCAAGTTGTCTCGCCCGTAACTGAAGTACCCTAAATGAAGCTTGAACTGTCTGCTAGAGCCTCATTTTCTGTACTGCCTGAAACATGCTTGTCTTTTAGGTCAATGTCTCAGAGATGGAGCTGCTGAATTGAACTATATACAGCTCCAATTTTGTTTCTTAATTAGCGAGTGGAAACCTGGTAGGTAGTATCCTACTGGAGAGCGAATAGAAAGGATCAATATCTAGCCGGTATTGGAATATTGCGAGTAGTTCCACTAAGCGCTGGACAACCCAGATGGCCCGTTTGCAACTTGAAAGCTTTTCAACTTTTGCCTTACCATTTTTGGTGCAGTTTGGTTAGATGCTGGCTTCGAATCATTACGATTGAAGTTCTCTTCCTTTGGTCAGAAGGTAGCCTTCACCTTCTTACACCTAATCTTAAGCCGCGAAACTGATCTGAAAATTTGGGGCCATATTATTAGAAAGGAGATCCAGAGATGTTACAATGATTGTAGTGTAAATTGTAATCTTTTGGACCTATGAAGAACAAGGTTATAATTGTAGTGAAAAATGTACTCATCACGCAGTAGACTTTGGAGACCGATTGTCAAGCTTCTTGGAAAATAATAGAAAGTGAGACTTGGGCCTTAAGAAACACGCATTATTGACCTAGAGAAGAAGAAGATCAATCTCTCTTTCCGATTCCTTTTTACTTTTTACCATCCCTCTGCCTTTCACCCACACACTTTCGCCGCTATTTCGGAAAGTGTAAAAGTGGAAACATTCAAATAACCGTGAGCAATGCCGTAACTTCACACTTTTAAAACACGCGGTAAAATAAAAATTGGCAAGCCTCTACGCAGTTAAAAAATAAGCTTTCCCTGTCAACGAGACTTTTCCCCTCTTGAATATTTAGTAAACTAAATAGAAATCTACTCCTTCCAATTTTTTATAGAGCTCGTTCTAACATTTTACACATATATTAATAAATAATTTTAATAATAATTTAACTCATATTTAGTTTATTTTATATAATAAATTTACATATAAATTAAGATATAAATTTATAATAAATTAAAATAATTTATATATTAAATCAAAACTCAAAATCTCAAACGACCTGTATAAAATATGAGAGGGAGTAATAATTTGACCGGGGTATTTGTTGGATTGGCAAAAAGAAAATATAATTAATCAGGTCAGCAATTACATAAGCTTGGTGGAATGACAGAGAAATGCAGAAAGTGTGTTTCCTTCATTTCATATTAATCAATCTTCCTCTTCTAGTATTCTTCTTTAGCATTCTTCTTCTTCTTCTTCTTCTTCTTCTTCTTCATTAGCATTAGATTATTGATTTGGTTTCACAGAGAACGAGAGAGACGTATAGCTCAGACCTGCCTTTAGCCTTTAGGTTTACTCTTCTTCTAGCTTTTGCGTCTCTGTTGAATCGGAGGACAATGAAGACCTCTCTCAGAAAGCTGCGAGGTCTCGCACTTCACAAGCACGAACCGAAGGACCAATGGATCGGTCTTCAGCCGCGGGCTCAATTGGACGAGCTCGCTCAGGCTTCTCAGGTACACCGTGTCTCCTCTTCTCTTTCATTTGCTTCCGAAAAGCTGAAGAACTCTATGAATTGCTCGTTTTGCGAACGCCATCGGTTTAATCTAGTTTGAATTTGATTTTCACTGTGCGAAGGTGTAGAGATTAGAATCGTAAGGTTTTAATAACGGCGGAGTCGGTTGATTCTGTCCTGTGGATCTTGTCCTTGACCTTGTTGGAGATTACTAGCTTAAAATTGTGTTTAAATCGCCAATTTGAGATTTTGTGTGGAGAATTTTGTTGATATCAGTGTTACTGGTGCTTGTTTTCGAATGCTAAAGCAGTTGATGCTTTATGTGTGATGAATTTGATGCTTGTTCTTGCAGGACATGCAAGACATGAGGGACTGCTATGATAGCTTACTTTCGGCAGCTGCAGCTACAGCAAATAGTGCTTACGGTATTCTTTTTCAGCTGTTTCCACTTACTTAAGCAGAATTCTTTTGTGATGTAGTTTGTTGAAATGCCTTGTACTCTTGTGGTGTGTACTATTTGAGCAACTAACCTTATGGTTTCTATCATTAGAGCTCAGTAGATTCGCTTACTTCAAATATGCACATAAGTTGGACTCGTATATGAAATGCATAGTTGTTAGCTTAGGTTGTTAAATAAATGGTACCTTATTCTTGAAATTGAGTGTTTTGACAGTGATTCTTAGCATAGTAATGTGAAGATGATTTGTCTCTTGAGATTTTTGCTTTTTTTTGTTTGCTTTAGAGTTAGAACCTGACACATCGCGACTTTCTTTTTCCAGAATTTTCTGAGTCATTGCAGGAAATGGGTGCTTGTCTTCTTCAGAAAACTGCATTGAACGATAATGAAGATGGCGGTAAGTGATCTTAACTCTATTAAGCTTCTATTTCTAGTTATCTTGATGTAAGAGGTAATGTACTGTTTAAGCAAGCTTCACTTAGGACATGTCTGTCATCTTGGTGTCATATGCAACAATCGCAACATAAAAACTTAGGACATTGTGTTGAAACCACGCTGTTGGTAATATGTTATTCTTCAAATTTCATTTGGCATGGAAATTCAAGGATTTTAGCTGTTTGGATTTGTCTTGGAGTCAGAGCATTAGCTGTTCTTTTCTTCATTTATTTATTTATTGTTTATACCTCCCTTAAAAGTATTTATTTTGGCATTCTCTAACCTCAAATACTTTCACTTTTATTATACACTAAATTTTTCAAGTAGGCTTGGTTCTTTACATTTTACGTGCACCCAATTTTTAACCCAGCCAGTTCACCTTGTTTTCTTGAAGTATTGCAGCAGTATAAATATTGTTTGTTTGTCAATCTCCATTTTTCTTACCTTATTCCTCTCTTTCAACTAAACAAAATAATTATACATGTCTAAATGCTTGTGTATGTATTTATATTATGGTAACATATTTCACTTGGATTTGATTAATCAAGATTGGGAAAAATTAACTCTCTTTTGTGATCCTCCCCAACCTAAATTTCTTGCAGGTAAAGTTCTGTTGATGCTAGGGAAATTGCAGTACGAACTCCACAAACTTGTTGATAGCTATGTGAGGTTTTATTGTTATATATTGAGAAGTATTGAAAACTCTCCTTGAGTGTGTTCTACTAATAATTTTTAACGGATTACAGCGCTCTCATATATTCCAGACTATTGCAGTTCCATCAGAATCTCTTCTGAATGAACTTCAAACAGTTGAGGTGTGTTTGCTTGAACTTAATGATCTGATGAAGTTATGAAACTATTCTACTGTTTTTCTCAGTGCATAAATTATGCATTTCCTATCTATTTTTCAGTTAACCATGTGTTCTCCCCATGTCCGTGGTTCTTCTTTTTAGTGTTTCAAGCTTACAACTTGTCCTTGGCTGGGGTTCGGTATTGTGTCTTCTTTTTCGTAAATTGTTTTTCCAAGTAATTATTATGTTTTTAGAATTTAAATATCTTTCTCAAATGCTTCAATTGCATCAACAGACCTTATAGATTGGGTTTTTGCTTCTATATGCACACCTAATTTATCTATGTATATGTTACTGATGGGTGTCCTTTGCTGTTGATACAGGAGATGAAGAACCAATGCGATGAGAAAAGGTAATACAGATATTATACCCCTTAAAAAATATACTTTTTATGTCTTCATTTAGATGAATGTCTTCTAATATGGTGCATTATGTGCAGAGAAGTATATGAGTATATGCTAAAAAGACAGAAAGAAAAAGGGAGGTTAAGAGGTGGAAAAGGAGAGACCTTTTCTGTGCAGCAAATACAACTTGCTCGTGATGAATATGATGAGGAGGCAACTCTATTTGTTTTCCGCCTGAAATCTCTAAAGCAAGGACAATCACGTAGTCTGCTCACACAGGCAGCTCGGCATCATGCTGCTCAGGTTTGTGTTTCCTTTTTCTTCTCTTTTTTTTCTGTTCATTTTTATCAAAGGGTTCTTATTCTCTATTTGTGCTTAAGCAGATGTGCTTCTTCAAGAAGGCACTTAGTTCTGTTGAAGCAGCAGAGCCACATGTTAAATTGGTAACTGAACTGCAGCATATTGAATACAAGTTCAATGGGCTAGATGATGAAGGGGATGGTGACAATGATGATAATGATGACGATGATTCCTCTTTTGTGAATGATGATGGAGAATTAAGCTTTGACTACGGAAATAACGAGCGAGAGCCAGATGTTTCTACAACACGAAGCTCAATGGAGGTCTTACACTCTTAGTACAGTTCATTCTGCTTTTATTGAAATGTGTTGTTCCCTTGCTATGGATCAGATTACGTATAAAAAATAGTTTGGAAAACCATGTACTTTTGCGTGATCCATTAACAAGTCATCCATGTATCTGTGCTGCATGAAAGCACAAAAGCTAAGGCTCAAAGACGGGAAAGACAGTTTAATTGACTATATATGAAACATGTTTTAAGTAAAGACATACATGTGTGAACTTAAAGTAGAATATTGCGCGCAACACAGTAGTTTGGACCTGAACTATTAATGTAAACCAGAAATATTCATTCCTGTGATTACTGTTTTGTACCTTTTCTATCTCTTGATTTTCTGAAACGTTTTGACACATACATTTCGTCATTCTGATTTGAGATTTAACGATAATGCAGTTGGATCAGGTGGACCTCACCTTTCCCAAGATATCCAGTGTGGAAGCTTTGAAGGTAAACATCCACCTTTTTTGTCAGTTAAGTTCTTCATAAATCACCAGTATAATCCACTTAATAGTCTTATCCTTGTAACGCATATAACAAAAGATCGTAATAGATTGCAAAAGAAGAAGGTATCTTTGTATCTTTGAGTCCATTTTAAATAGATTGCAAGAGAAGAAGGTAGCCTGAAGTGGTTTGCACAATTACATTAGATGTTAGACAACACGACATATGAGATCAATATTATTTAGTTGTCTAATACTAATTTGGATCTTGGCTGGTTCCTCTTGCATGTTTTTCCTATGTACATATGCAGGCTAATACTTAAAATATAGACATCTTCATTCTGTCCTAGAACTTAAGACATCTTTATTCTCAATTCCTGCACTATTGCCTTTATAAAATTCGTCTTCAAGATGTCCTAGCTTCTAATATTATGGTGTTGCTATCTTTCTCATGCTTATCATTCTGTCTATTTGCAGGACAGAGTTCACAGAAATTCATTTTCGTTTAAGGGTAGGGCAGTCAGCCAATCCGCCCCACTATTTCCTGCAAATAAGTTGGATCACGCTGAAAAGATGAGACATTTGCAGCCATCATTATCGCGGAAGTTCCACTCGTATGTTCTACCCACGCCTGTTGATGCAAACACAGTTCCCCAAACTGTAGAGACAAGGTTAAGGGGCCGAACGCGAAATTTGTGGCATTCATCTCCCTTGGAACCAAATAATGAAAGGATCATGGGAGATAAGAAACCTGCTGGACCAACAGTAATAAATGCACAGTCAGTTCTCAGAGAAAGCAACAATAATATTGCATCCCATCGATTACCCTCTCCTCTTGCAGGTCGTATGTTGTCTACAGGGCTGAATCCCCCGACTGCTTTTGATTCTAAAAAGTTAAAAAGACAGGCGTTTTCTGGTCCTCTGACAAGTAAGCATTCGTCTTCCAAGCCCATGTTTTCTGGACCTCTGTTGAGAAATTCAATACCTCAACCTCCATCAGTATCGCCGCCTAAAGTATCTCCAAATGCATCTCCTACTTTTCTGTCCTCTCCTAAAATAAGCGAGCTTCATGAGCTTCCTAGGCCTCCTGTTGGCTTAACCTCCAAGTCTTCAAGACCTCTAGTTGGCCATTCAGCCCCCTTGGCACCCAGAGCACAAATGCAATCTACTACAAGTAAACCGCCATTGTCACCTACAGCTGCTCCTCTACCAACACCTCCTCAGATCATCCCCCGTAGTTTCTCTATACCCTCAAGGAGTCCTAGAGTGACAGAGTTGCATGTATCTAAATCACATGAGGCTTTTCCTGAACCTGAAAAGTCTGAAGACGTTGCTTCACCTCCTTTGAGTCCAATAGCCTTATCTAACTCACCTAAGAATTCATAAGACCGGCTCTGAGATTGTTGTCCAGGCAGTTCAAGTTAGAGGTAACATGACCATTTATACTGTTTCATTTCAGTAAAGCATGATTTCTGAAACTGTGTAGTAATAGTACTGTGTGCTTTTCATTAATAGAAAACTCCCAAGGGCTAATATATTTATCAACTGGATTAGAGATAAAGCTTCAAGGTGTTAAGTTGGTAAATTATTATTATCAACATGTGTTTTGTTGGCTTGTGAGTTGTGAGAGGACATAAATGCAACACTTGTACTTTTATTGGCTGAAGTGTATTGTTGCTGTATCTTGCTCCTTTTTCTTTTCATTTTGCGTTTGAGACCTGGTATGTTCTTGTTTTTAAGTGGCTTTATATTTGTTTGAATGCAGGTGCAGATTGATTAATTTCATTTTTGGCGATATTTTGTTTCTAACTAGGCAACAAAATGTTGTGGTGGAAAAGGAGTGCTCTCATCGGCTCCCAGAGGTGCACATTTGTAAATAGACCTTTTTTGTCATTGACAGTTCTGAAATTTTAATTTGATTTTCAATTTTACTAGCTAGTTCGTTCATATAAGGGCTCGTGGCTTTAAATTGTATAAATACCAGCCATTGGTTCCATCAATCTCAGGAATTTTGCAGTTTCTTTCCCACGTATAGTGATAGTTAGCACTCATTGTTTAGAATGGCCATAGTAATATTGAAAATCCATAAGAAACGGCTGGCAAGCAACTTGTGCAAGTTCTCAGCAATCAACCATAAGAATTAAAATCCAATTTGGGAGGTAAAATTGTGTTCATGAGGCTGACTTATAACACGGTATTTTTGGGTTTCTCTAAGAGTTCTCATATCCTTAGGTGCGCGATTGCTTTGCTCTGTTGTGCTTATTCATTGCATATCTATCTATATGCTGTAAAAATAATCAGTTTATCCATGGTTGCCTGAATCTGACATCACAAACAAGTGCATATTCTCCAGGAGTTAGTATTAGAGGGTGATTGAGAAGGCACCATCATACATGTTAATGCTTAGTTTTCTATGCTTAATGCCAAGGCGTTCTTGATGTACAAACTTGTAGCACTTGTAATGAAACATGATGTTTAGAAACTTCCCAAAAATAAAAGGATTACATTCAAATATAATTGGGATATTTGATTATGGTGGAATTGGCAACCACTTTGTTGCTTCTCGTAGCGAGTGGTACACATCATTGGCAGTTTCCTGTAGTATCATATCTGACGAATCCCATCAGCTCTGGTCCTTCCAATCTTGGGTTATTCTTGAAACTACATCCAGACAAACAAGTACATACACAATTTACTGAGTATCGAAACCTAACAATGGCTTAAAACGAACTTGTGCATTTGTATGGTAGTTGATTACCTTTCTTCTGAGAACTTGGAGAAGGAGCCTGAGGTTGGGAAGGTACCACATAAATCGTTGTCGGATACATCACTGCTCAAGTTTTCAATGTAACCTAATGAGCAACTAATGCTTAGTGAATAAGTCATTCGTAAATTGCACAGTGAAAGGCTTACAAGATCTTGAGGCTCTTGAGTTTAGTAAGTTTCCTTGGGATTGTTCCGGTCAGTCTGTTGCCGTTTAGTCGCCTGCATTGAACATCATGTGAGCTCATTTATGTTCCAGTCGCCGGAAAAAATAAATCGACGGAGTCTGGCTCAGGTTACAAAGATTTGAAGTTTAAACTTTTGAAAACAGTGCAACACAGCAAAATTGACCAGAAACAGTAACCAAAAAAGATTCCTCCCCTAGTTAAAGTCATGCACATGAAAGAGATTGCTTACAAGAAGTTAAGATTGGAGAGGTTGGAAAGCGAGGAAGGGATAGATCCAGTGAAGTTATTGTGGTAGAGATCCAAGCTCACAAGGCTCTTCAATCCTCCCAGTTCCTTTGGTATAGAACCAGTCAAGTTGTTCATGTACAATTCCCTGCAAAACAGCGACACAACAACACCCAATTTCTCTATCAGTATCACCATCAATGCTGGCGAAAGTTAATCCCGGAATTTATGATCTGAAGACGACGGACTCTCTGGCTGGTGAGGTAGGTCAGATCAATTAAACCCTTCACCAGGTTTTGAATACATAAAACAGAAAATGAATGAAACTGTTAACACTCACAGATACTGAAGCCGTTCCAGCTTGCCCAGTTCAGGTACTAGAGTCCCGACCAGGTTCGCATTTCCAAGGTCTCTGAAAACAGAAACCAGACGCGTCATTTTGTACTGCTTGCTCGTTTTACCCATATAGAACTAGAACATAAATCATAGAGCTCGAAAAGGGTTAAAGTGAAGTAATTACAGTCGCGTGACTCGGTTATCGCCGTCGCAGGTGACATGAAACCAAGTGCAGGGATCAACCAGGGTCGGATCCCAGCTCTGGAGGACATTGTTGGAGTCCTTGACAGCTCTTCTCAAGGCAAAGAGAGCATCCCCTGTTTCATTTCAAGGAAATAAGAACACAATGACGAAAGCGAATGGCTTTGATGAACTGAGGTTGTTGCGGGATTACCTTCTAAGTTCGCAGTTGTGGGTGTCAATGGCCAAGAGAGAACGAGGGCGGTGGTGAGAAGATGAAGCAGAGCCCACATCGCCATTTGCAGAAAAGCTTTGATCTGATCGAGTTGGGGTCGTTGAAACTTAAAAGCAGGAGTAGTTGGACGTTAAAGATTCAGAGAGACAAGAGGGAGTGTGAGTTTGAAAGAGAAAGGGAGAGAGAAAATCGTCAATTGCTACAAAGCACGGAAGCAAGGAATCAAATTTATTTATAGAGGCCTCCCTCAAAAAAATTATTTATAGAGCCCATAACAATAGAGAAACGAGCGCCGTGTGCAACACAAAAAGTAATAGTAATTTTTTCGTAACAGTAATTACCGAAAGTCTAAATGGGAGGTCGTGTAACTTGCTCGCCGGTGTTGTGTTATTCTATTAGTTTTACTTATTTAAATATTGTGTATTTTATCACTGAAAATTGTTACAACAACTAAAATTCAAAGTTTTAATAAGAGCATATCCTCCTAAATTCAGAATGGTTTAGGTAACAAAATTAGTTTCACGAACTTGTTTAAACTTTATCTATTTAAAGATGTACGCAAAATTTTAAATGTCTTTGTTAAAGAGATCGAATGCTTTAAAATGGGCACATATTTGATTGATCAAATCCATAATTAGTAAGAAATCTTCTTCAAATGCAAATTTTATGGCAGTTGTTCAAAGAGCATGTTAGAGGTCAGTAAATATTACGAACTTAATTGATTTATATTAGTTCTCAACTCAACTATTGATTTTCTTATGTGTAGATGACCGGCCATTAGGTTATCAACCTCATATGTTTTTCACAAAAAGAAAATTCACTCAACAAAAAAGTTCGTTGTATAACATCTGACAAAAATAATGGAAATAGAGACTACACTAACACAAGAGAGTAGAGGTTTGCGTGCATGCCAGCACTTAAAAAAAAGAGAGGAAAATCCAGACATATCATTTGAACTGTGTCGGAGCCAAAACTATACTTCTTTCTATAAACTATTACCTGCACAGAAATCATTATCAGTGACCAATTGTGTGTATCATCTTGTATTTGTTTTAACCCTAAAAACCTTGTTTTAAGCAAACTGACACTGATCTAAATCTGTAAATTAACTTGCTTTCTCTTGAAATGAACCAGTAATTTTATTATCTTTTCCTTCTGTACTCCTCGAGGAGGTTAAAGGAGCATATATATATAAATACCTAGATATGGACAATTAGGCAGAGCATATATATGGGGAATAATGCTGCATCTGCAAGTTGGAATCTGTGGTGGTCGGGACTCACTCTAAACCCTAGTCTGCCCGTTTTGTTTGTATATATGCAAATCTCTTTTATCTCTTTTCCTGGATTAATTTTGGATTATATATACAAATGCAGCATTTTGATGATACCCAGATTCGTATTCAGAGGCTTACTTTCAAAGGGAACAGGGTTCCAACCTTTCGAATGTCAACCAGATTGCACCGTCAAATTTGCTTGCCTTCCATTCGTTTCCAAGTATAATGTAGTTTGTTAAAGAATATGTCTAAAGGTTCATATATGATATAACAATCAGGTTCTAAAAAACAGTTTAGGCGGCCGCCTAGGCGCCCGGAGACCCCAAGGTGTGGTGATTTTAGGTTAATCGGCGGGTGTATGCATGCGGCTGACCGATTTGTGGCCGCCTGGACGGCGACTAATCGGCTGGGAAGCTAGGAAGAACAACTGCAATTTTGAAGACATGCCAGTGGCGCAGCTCCATGAGTGAGGTTCGTGACGGTCTGGTGATCCACTTCGGCGTAGAGAAGTAGAAAAGAGAGAACCAGTGAAGTCGTCAGCGTTTTCAACAAGGCTCCCATTTTACTAAATGAGAAGAGGGGTTATAAGATGAAGATCGGTGAAGTATGTGAAATCCTTGATGTTCAGAGTAGTGAGAGAGATCATGGTCTAATAGAGTTATTGAGATATCCATCATACATCGGGAAAAATATGATCTTGTCTGTGATTTATAAGGGTTTGGGCTACTCTCTCAATTGTCAATTGGTTTTAGAGTTGAACTTAGGCTACTTTATCATGGTATCAGAGTGAGTTACCCACTTCTATGTGTGAAGCCTAGAGGTCACACAAACTCCACGTCAACCCAAAATGTTTTCCACGTGTTAGGCTTGAAAATTCGTCACACGTGCGGAGGCGTGTTGAGATATCAATCTCACATTGAGAAAAATAGGATCTTGCCTTTATCATGGTATCAGATCCAGGTTACCCACATCCACGTGTGAAGCCCAAATGCCACACAAACTCCACTTCAACCTAAAACGTTGTCCACGTATTAGGCTTGATAATTCGTCACACGTGTGGGGGCGTGTTGAGATATCAATCCGACATCGAGAAAAATGGGATATTGCCTGTGGTTTACAAGGGTTTGAGCTACTCTATCCATTTCCAATTGATTTTGAAGTTGAACTATGACTACTTTATCAAGAGTTTGTATTTATAGAGTGGGAAGAAGGTAAATCACCGACTCAGAAGAGCACGACAGCTAAAGACTGTTAGAAAATATGTCAAATATTGCAAATATATAATAACATATATTTAAGGATAGGAGGATGAACACCAATGTTACCAACTCATACTACAATATGATGATAAACACCAATGTTACCAACTCGGATTCAAGGATATGAGGATGTTGAAGGAAGTTGAGTCGTGTGTCTCACACACTTTCCTTATGACAAATTATGTCTCCTCTTCTGTGTAAAAGTTTGATGACACTTGTCTTCTAGGATACAACGACTGCTTGTCCCTTAAAACTGCACTGCTACTAAGGACACTGAACAAACTTGAAGTACCTTCGTCTATCACCAGAACACAACTTAGAGAGGGAGAGATATAACTCAAGTAAGGAGATATGCTTTGAGTTGGTGTGTCTAGAATGAGGGATGAAGTCATCACCTATTTATATATAAATTTGTGGGATTAGAGGAAAACTTTGAATGTCATAAATAAGGTTACAACCTTTCATTAGACCACTACCATGTCATTGATTCATGTTGTTACAAAAACCAAAAGAACAACCATTACATACATTATTTTAGTGACAATTTTCATTCACCTTTAACTATCAAAATGATTACACAAAAATATTTTATTTCTATCATTTTTCTAACAAAAACATGAGGTTAAAGCTAAGGACAGGTAGGACTATCAATGCCTCTTTGTCTGGTGCCATTCACAATTATTCAATTGTTTCTTTTCTCAGTTCAAGGGGTCTCAAAGAAGGTCTTAGTACTGAAATGCCAAATTGATATTCAACAAATATCACTATTTTTTCTTTTTAACTTTCAAGAACATATCTATTTATTTTCATTATTTTCAGTCCACATATATATATATATATATCTTTATTTTTAGACATTATAATACTTATTTTAAATATATTTATATATTTATTTGTTATTAATAAATAAAATAAATATAAAAAATAGAAAATCGATTAATCTCTAATTAGTTACCGATTAATCTTTTTAAGGACTGTTTACTTGACTAGCGTCTAGCGTTTTTTAAAACCTTGATAACAACGACCTGAAGGTCATTTCCCCCACAACAAAGTGAGAATCAAAGACAAGGTTGCCGACCCCATCTAGCTAGCCATATCACTTAGTAGCGCCTAATGAGTTTTCGAACTCTAGCTAGCCATATATACAGTGTTGAAAAAGTCGGCCAGCCCGCCTTAACAACGTCTAAACTCCAAGCTTGCTCTCCACACTAAAATCGACTAACGAGTGTTCAAACCTTGCCTATATATATGCAAAAAAAACTTATCCATTATGAACTTAATTAGCAGTCTTTGTTTAGAACCTTAATGTAGATCGATAGTTGATCCCAACATGTGCATGTGTCACATAGGCACATAGCTATTATGTTCCACTATCAAATATTGATAGATGAGTGGAGTGGTGGGACAAAGATCGAGTCACCCAAAAGACCTTGGTATCTAAAGATTTAGATAGATTAGCTATTAGACATTACATAATTTTACTATTTCATTATCATAGGGTGGGATGGATTGTCACCTCCATAGATCAATCTTCTTAAAAGAAGTGACATGACCAACAACAAAGCCAAAGCTGCAAAGCTAGAGAGCACTAATAATTCATCTACTTCTCTATTGTATATCTGCTCCCACTTCTTTTTGAGAGTTCATGATAGAATTCGAGAAAGGTGGTGGAACAAGTACTTGTAGAAACTAGAAAGAAAACCCCGTATTCATCATCAAAATAGGGAAGAGAAAAAGCTCTCTCTGGTATTCGATTGTATAATCACCAACTCACGAGTTTCCATTTGCTTTGCTCAAATATTTCCAGTCAACTATTGACCATTGACCACAGATCTATCTAAATGAGCCTTTGATCGTTTAATTCAAACTTCAAATCACTACTACTGTACTTTAACAGACACACAGCAACAACATCGTTCTACGAATTATCTCAAGAAAATGTTAATGATGCATGCTATCTTATAGCATATACATCAACAGAGCTGCTCACCTACGGGATGCAATTTGAGGGACCAAAAGGGAGGAAATGATCTGGACCGTTGGATCTTAAATGAATAAATCGCATGGATCTAATCCTGCCACAATTTCATCCTCATTCTTAACAGTCTGCAGGGGATCTCCAAATCGTTGTGTTCATCTTCTTTCTCATATCTCAGATTTAACATGTTGCTTCGAAGAAGCCGGTTAAAAGAACAAGAAATCGAGAGCTTCGAAGCCGAAATAGCCCAAGTCGATCAAGACCGCGACGGCTAAGAAACCCAAGAAGGAAGTTTGTATATAAGGCTAATAAGTTGATGGGTTTTGGTGCTCCGTTTCTCTTTTGATAATCTGAAATATTTAGGTTATGAGCCGTACTGGGTCTGTAATTTTCTAGCTTTTGGGTTTATGATGGAATAAAACTAACCTTTGCTAATTCTGCATTTCGTGGTTGGGTAATTTGGGTTTGATTTTGGTCCTTTTACTTTATTTATTGAATATGAATATCATGAGCCTAATGAATTTGGATGAGCTGCAAATCCTGCAATTTTAAGTTGAGCCATGAGAAAAGATGATGAACAGCGATACAACTGGTGAGAGCCTGAGAGGGGGAGAAAGGATTCCCTGTAGCTGATGAGAAATGGGGATGAAGTGTTGACAGCATTAGATCCATGCGATTTATTCATTTAAGATTCAACGGTCTAGATCATTTCGTCCCTTTTGGTCCCTCAAATTGCATCCCGCAGGTGAGCAGCTCTGTATACATCAATTGAAGTCTTTTCTGTAAGGGCCAAGTAAATTTTGGTACTTAAAGTTCAAAACCCATGTTGTAGGATGAATCTCAAACGATATGAAGGGTCTCCCTCTAAACTATACATTTGCTAGATATATTTCATCAAAGAAAATGAAGACAAGAAAACGAGACCATGCGATTACAAGTTACAACCTGCAGCATTTGAAATTAGTTTTAGGAAACATGGGAAGTTCGGCCAAGGATATTGAAGCTGAGATCACTGGAAGAATTAAAGCATGCACTAAGATTTGAGGGTGGGCTCATGATCATGATTAAGAATGATAGAAAAGGAAGGCATTGCAGAAAGGAAGAGCAGCCTAGGGTCAAAAAGGATCTTTATAGATTGAATATTATTAGAACAAATTGACTGAGTGACTGTCATGTTGTTGTTTGATGATCAAGGAAAGACAAGCAATTAGCTTCCCGCTGCTTAATTTTGACCCCTTTCCCTACTCAAATCTGATATTGTCGAAACTATATCTGCGTGTACATGTATTATCATACAATGTCTTTATGTATATACGCTTATTGATATGTAGAAAAATGTATTCAAGTTTCTTGGGATTTAGAAGTCCCGTTTTTATTTGATAGAACTAGTATACAACATCTTCATTCTTCTTCTAATAATTCTTCTGGCTTACTTCTGTGCTTTTGGATCTTGTATGATATTTGTAACTGCAAAACCTTAAACAAGAGGAAAAATTGAATGGTAAGTAGCTTATAACAGAAATGGCTTTCAAATCGGGCATATGAATCGATGCAAAGAAAATGTTATAGCAGAAACGGTATGATTTTTCTAGTAATTAATTGTAGTACCTGTTGAATTGGTGCTTTGTACGGTCGCTGCCAACAGATTGTTTGAGACATCCCTGCATTGCAATTTGCACATAATTCTCAATCAGAGAATGAAGATTAATGCATGCAACATAATGATCAAGGAAAATGAGAAGTGCACAATTCTATCTGTGTACTTACAAAACTGTCAAGTTGCCAAAACGAACAAGTTCAATGACCTCTAATGGTAAAGCACCAGTCAGACTGTTCTTGTTTAATTTCCTGCAAAAGTTGAGCTTGACAGTTAGGAAAACCAATTAACTGATATAAACGATTTGATCAAAGGGTAATACAATATAGGATCCACATATGTATAGGGTAACCTACAGAATTTGTAAACTAGTCAAATTGCCAAGAGATGAAGGAATAGCTCCAGTGAGATTATTGCCAAAGACCCTCCTGCCAGAATTACAGCGCATGATTATTCGTAAAAACAAAATATACATAACTACATAAGCAAATACAAACTTGAAATGAAGTGCACTTACAAATATCTCAATGAATTCAAGTGACCTAAGGTCTCTGGAATCGGTCCGGAGAATTGGTTCCGAAACAAGTCCAGGCTAACTAGTTCTTTTTAAGTGACCAAGTTCCGATGGAATAGATCCATAAAATTTGTTCTGGTATAACTCCCTGCAGTGCCAATGGTTAACTAACATGCACATCTGCACTCTGGAATTCACATCTTTGAGGTTTCAGAGGATACGCAGAAAATGAAGATGATCTTACAACTTACAAGTATTGGAGTTTGGTCAAGTTTGCAAGCGCAGGGATAATAGGCCTGATAATCCAGCATTGGCAAGGTCCCTACATATTCACACATATAGACATTTCCACTTTTAACTACAAAACTTCCAAGTTTTTAGGCTAATCATTGAAACTAAACTAATGAGCTCATTCAAATGTTGCAAAAACCACTTACACCCTTGTAACCATGTTTTCACCATTGCAGGTTACATGAAACCAGGGGCATGGATTGGGGGATCGGATGTCAAGTTCCAGCTAGCAAGGACATTGTTAGGATCGACCAATTGGGTTTTCCAGGAATAAAGAATATCACCTGCTCATAATTAGCAATCAAAAAATCGTTAAGCCAACAAAAAACCGCATCCGCATTCTAACTAGCAATAAACCAATCAGTACTGATGCTCAAGTTGAAAGGTACATTTGCTTACCTTTCGAGTTACAATCCACAGATGCAATGGTAACTGCAAACAAAATACAAAGCAAAACTCGAGAAATCATCTTGCACAACTTTACTGATCGATGGGAGGACAGGGAGTACAGAAGAATAACCGAGGATCGCTGTTGAGAAATACATCCCACATCGGGAATATGAGACTTTGCTTGTGGGTTTATAAGGGTTTGGGCTACTCTCTCTATTACCAATTGGTTTTGGAGTTGAACCCTAGACTACTTTATAATGGTATCAGAGCGGGTTACCCACGTACACGTGTGAAGCTCAAAGGCCACACGAACTCCACGACCACCCAAGTTGTTGTCGACGTGTTAGGCTTAAAGATTCGCTACACGTGCGGGGGCGTGTTGAGAAATATATCCCACATCGGGAATATGAGACCTTGCCTGTGGGTTTATAAGAGTTTGAGCTACTCTCTCTATTACCAATTGGTTTTGAAGTTAAACACCAGACTATTTTATAAAAATAGTACAATAAACCAGCCTTCAAATATGATGGTACAAAAAACGAAATGATTGAGTGAAGGTTCTATGTGATGAAAAGTCCATAATTAACTCAGGACTAGTCTAATGAATATAAGTCTCAGTGAGTTAAGGTCAACTAATTCTGTGATAAACTATATGAATGTGTGCGGCTTTATGTGAAAAATTATGTCTTGTTTTAGAACAAACTTATCATATTACAATATCAGAAAATTGTTTTATCAAAGTTTGGAAAGGTTCGTTGATGAGTTTACCTTAGTATCAAAACTTATCGCCCCTCTTTATTAACTCAACTATTAGGAAGGAGTTAGGAAGAATGAAAAAGAGTTGTATACAGAAAATGGGCTTATCTTTTCTCTGGGAAATGATATAAATTACAGAAAATTCTGTACTGGGGTAAGAGTTGAATCTGATGCATCGACTTAACCCTGGGCACAGAAGCTTCTTCCAACCTACCAACTCCTTGCTTGAATCGTAAGCTATTCGTTCTTACAGTATCTATTAATAGAAATGCACAAGTTTACAAGGCTTGCAAGATTGATTCAGCAAACTTAGTTGAACTTGATGATGTTTATTGTCATTGTATATGGTTTACAGGGCTTCGTAATTCATCCATAGTAATTTATTAGTCGTCTCTGGGGATTTAGTAATTTATTGATCAGTTCTACATCTAAGTTTACAAGTAACTTGAGAGATTGTGGATCTTGTATTGTTCTGTTAAACTGTAAAACCTAGAATGTTATATGCATCTGTTGAAACTGTTCATAAAAATTTAGCTGGTTTTTATTCTGTTCATTTCTAGTGAAACTCTGTACCAGATTCACCAAGTTCGCCAGTCACATTCCAAGCTGGTCTAGAGAGTAAGAGAGAAATCAAAAGAACAATATATAAGCCTACATGTATGCATAAAGCTTACATGTACAACTATACAACATGTACTCACGTTTTGTAAGAATTGATTCGCCCTTGATTACTAACTGATTACATGGGCTAGCTATATAGTTGTATTTGCTTAGCTGCTACACTACAATTATGGATAGTAGTATCTCTCTAATAATTACAGAGAATCATTTGAGCAACAATTACAAAATCAGCGCTAAAGATTATGAGCAAAACAACATCAATCACTCTCATGATTTGATCTCGCTAACCCCCCCGCAAACTGAACGGTCTTGGACGAACAAGTTTGAGACACAAGACATTATGGCGATGTTTGTGAAGAGGTTTCGTCAGAAGATCAACAGGTTGGTCAACAGAGGGTATATAACAGACACGGTGGCTACCAAGGGCAACTTTTTCACAAACAAAATGATAGTCGAACTCAATATGTTTGGTGCGAGCATGGAAGACAGGATTAGAGGCCATGTAAGTGGCGCTCAGATTATCATAGTGAAGCAATATAGGAAGAGTAACGCGCACACCCAATTCAAATAATAAATAGCCTAACCATGTTGTTTCGGCGGAAGCATGAGCAAGGGAGCGGTACTCGGCTTCAGCACTTGAGCGAGCTACAGTAGGTTGCTTTTTAGAGCACCATGATATCAAATTCGAACGAAGGTAGACAAGGTACCCGGAGGTGGAGCGGCGAGAGTCAGGGCAACAGGCCCAGTCAGCGTCCGAGTAAGCAGAAAGATGAACTGGGTGATTTTGAGGACGAAAGCAGAGGCCATGATCAAGTGTACCCTTGATATAACGCAAAATGCGTTTGGCAGCAACAAGGTGAGTAGTGCGAGGTTGACTCATGAATTGGGCAATGGAATTGACTGCATAAGAAATGTCTAGTCGTGTAATTGTCAAGTATTGGAGTGACCCAACGTTCACGAAAGACCATCGGATTGGCAAGGAGCTCTCCATCAGTAACAGTGAGGGGAGGCTTGGCTGCCATTAGTGTGCTCATAGGTTGATTGTGAAGGAGATCATGCTTTTGAAGAATGTCATGAGCATATTTAAGTTGATCAATGTGAAGTTCCATCGAGGAAGAGGACACCTGTAAGCCAAGGAAATAGTGGAGAGGTCCCAAATCCTTAATATCAAAACCATTGCTCAGAGCATGAATGAAACTCTCAACTACACGATCAGTACTACCAGTGACTGATATCATCCACATAGAGGAGCATGTAAATGATATGTGATCCACTACGAAAGATAAATAGAGAGTGATCAACCTTACTTGGAATAAATCCAACAGAGAAAAGAAAGGTGCTGATACGTTGAAACCAAGCTCGGGGGGCCTGCTGGAGGCCGTATAGAGATTTTTGCAGTTTGCAGACAAATGTGGGACGATCAGGGTCTACAAATCCCAGAGGTTGCATCATATAAACATCTTCTTTGAGAAACCTCTGTAGAAAAGCGTTCTTGACATCAAGTTGACGAAGATTCCAGCATCTAGATACCGCAATAGCCAGGACTGTACGAATGGTTGCTGGTTTGACAACGAGGCTGAATGTTTTTTCATAATATATGTCTTGACGCTGATGAAAACCTTTGGCAACCAATCGTGCTTTATAGCGATCAATGGAGCTATCTGGATGATGCTTGATTCGGAACACCCACTTGCAGCCAACTATATTTTGAGAAGGGGACAGTAGTACAAGAGTCAAAGTCTGATTTTTCAAAAGTGCATTGATTTCCTCAGCCATGGCAGTTCGTCATTCATGTGACTTAGAAGCTTGAGAGTAGCATGTAGGTTCCGCATCAGTTATAACAGCAAGAAGAACTTTTGGAATTGGGTACCTGACAGTGCCATATGTGAAAATGCGTGGTTTGGAGATGCCGACAAGAGATCGGGTCTGCATTGGGTTGTGTGAAGGTGGTGCAGTCGGAGATGGGGAGGGCAGAGCGGTGGAGGTCGGAGGCAGGATTAGTGGCTCTGCATCAGATAACAATTGTTGATTTGGGATTGGAGATGGGAAGAGCGCAACAGACGTAATAGGCAGCAAGGTTCGCGGCGCTGCATCAGACGGAGAAGAGGACAAGACTGGGGCGGTGGCGGTCTGAAGAGATGCATCTGGAATGGACAGCGGCAAAGTATTAGGAGTGAAGGATGGTGATGCCGTAGTTGAGGGAGGCGGCGTTGAGCGGTGGACGATTGGGAAGACACAGTCGTCGAACTCCAAAGGAAGGGGCTGAGATTGCGCCGACGTCAAGGATGATGTGATGAGATCAACTGATGGGGTGTCTGCAGCTACGTTTGACACTAACACGAGTGTGTTTGGATGATGTGAGGTGGAAGCAGATGGACTGATGGGTGTTATGGAGTGAGTTTGTGGGCTTGGGCCTGAGTGAGATGGAGATGATGATGGGCTCGGCAGATGGGCCTGCGGAGGAAGAGACAATGACACAAATTCAATTGGATTAGAATTTGTGTGAAACTGCAATCTTGTAAACGGAAAATCATTTTCTTTAAATATAACATGACGTGAAATATAGACACGATTAGTTTGTGGATCAAGACAACGATAACCCTTGTGGTGAGGACTATAACCTACGAAAACACACTCGACATTTTGATTAGATAATTTGTTTGGAGAAAGAGTACCAAGATGAGGGAAACACGAACAACCAAAAACACGTAGAGATGAGTAAGAGGGAGAATGACCATAAAGACGAGAATGGGGTGTGTCCCAATGGAGAGTGGGAGTGGAAAAGAGATTAATAAGGTAGACAGATGTGAATATCGCCTCAACCCAAAGATTAGAAGGAACAATAGAGGTGAGAAGAAGAGCACGGGTCATGGTAGCAATGTGACCATGTTTTCTTTCGGCAAGCCCATTTTGTTCTGGCGTATATGGACATGAAAAACGTTGTTGAATGCCCAAGGATGCACAATAATGAGAAAATGTATGATTTACATATTCGGTGTCATTGTCACTTTGAAGAAATTTAATAGTACCATGGAAAATATTCTAAATCATGGCAACGAGTGTTTGAAAATGGGTGAGGACTTCATTTTTCCGGCCCATTGGATAAAGCCATGTATAACGAGAATATTCATCTGTGAAGAGAACATAGTATTTAAAACCACTAATAGAAGTAACAGGAGACATCCACACATCACTATGAATAATATCAAAAATAGAAGATGCTGAAATATGATTTGATGGAAATGGTAAGCGGTGAGACTTGCTAAGTACGCAATGAGTACAAAAGGAATCTAAAGAGGTATTAGAGCCAATTGAAGAACGTAAACAAGTTAAAACGGGAGACGACGGATGACCTAAATGATTATGCCAAAGGGAATTATGAACCGAGGCAAGCGCTTGAGGAACATTAGATGTGGAGGGTAGTCGAAGGGAGTAGAAACCATCCTCACATAGGCCTTGGAATAACAAACGACCAGTTCGTAAGCAGTAAATTTGGTAATAATCAGGGGCAAAGAGAAAGAAGACAAGGTTATCCCTAGTAAAACGAGCAACAGATAAAAGATTTTTATGAATTGAAGGAATACGAAAGACATTTTGTAGAGTGAAAATGGAAGAGCCCAATTTCATAGGAAGAATACCAGTATGAGAAACAGACATTGAGTCTCTATTTCCCATATAAACATAGTGAGGTCCAACATATGGATGTAGATGATTCACTGGCATAGTCATCATATGATGAGTTGCACCAGTATCAGTATTAGGATACCAATTCAGACCATCAGAACAATGGGCACCAGCAAAAGGTATGTTAGGAATTCGATCAGAATGTGGAAGGGATGATTGAGAATACCCATATTGAGTATAAGGCACCATCCATACAGGAAAGGAAGAGGAACATAGGGCATTTTGATGCTGTGACACCAAGTATGGAGAGAGGACATACTGCCGAGGAAAGGATGAAGAGCCTGAAAAGTTGTGATTGGAATATACTTGGGAAGAGTCGCCGACATGTGGAAATATGACAGCCATTTGTGGCAGAGAAGAACACCTGCGTGTTTTTTTGTAAAGATTGTAGGGAGCAACAAGATGAAGATCTGAAGAAAGAGAAAGAACGAGAGAGATCTATGAAGATGAAACAGAATAAAAAGAAAATAAAATAATTGAGAACATATCAAAGAAGCAGGGAAGGATTGGTGTTTGATGATTTATAATTGAGAACATATCAAAGAAGCAGGGAAGGATTGGTGTTTGATGATTTCAGAGGAAGAGTTATGACACAGAACAAGAAGGGATTAATGAGAGAACAAGAAGGGATTAATGAGAGTACAAGAAGGGACAAGACGATAAGAAGAAGAAGAGAAACACAGGTAATTAGGAACGAAAGGCTGATACCGTGTAAGAATTGATTCACCCTTGATTAATAACTGATTACATGGGCTAGCTATATAGTTGTATTTGCTTAGCTGCTACACTGCAATTATGGATAGTAGTATCTCGCTAATAATTACAGAGAATCATTTGAGCAACAATTACAAAATCAACAGTAAAGATTATAAGCAAAACAACAGCAATCACTCTCATGATTTGATCTCGCTAACAGGTTTCGTCGAGTCTCACTTCTATTTGAAAAGCTTCTTGTTCTTGTTCTACTGGTTTAGGTCTTGGATCTTGTACTATTTTCGTCACTACAAAACCTGTACCAAAAACAGAAATGAAAATTGACAAGTAATTAGTAGGCAGCCTACTGCAGAATTAGCATTCGAATTCAACATGTGAACCAATAAACTAGAAAGTATTATTGTGTATGTGTCTAGGTGTAGAATGTTAACAAGTACCTGTTGAATAGTGCGGTGTACAGTACCTACCAACAGATTGCTTGAGACGTCCCTGCGTTGCACATAAATCTATATGATTAGACAAGGATGTATATATGTAGAATATGTCAAAAGCAAACTTGAGGAAATGAAAGGCCTCCAAATAATTCCGACTAAGTACACTCACAAAATTGGTAACTTGCCAAAACGAACGAGTCCAATGACCTCCATCGGTAGAGCACCAGTGAGCTTGTTACTGTTTAATTGCCTAGAAAATTAAGCATGGACGCTAGCTGATGATCAGTAAGTGAACAGATTAATTAATAAATTTTACAATGGATTATTTGAAACTTACAGGATTTCCAAGAGAATAAGGAATAGGTCCTGTTAGATTATTGCGGAATACCCTCCTGCCAATAGAGATTCACATATCAGAGTTCAGAATAGCAAACTTAATGTTTTTTTTCTTTTCAGTGTAGATCATAACATTCACAGTTAAAGTTGATTCTTAGATAATAAGGCATATTCACTTACAAAAACCACAAGGATTTCAAGTGTCCCAAAGTTTGTGGAATTGTTCCGGAGAGTTTATTCTTGTACAAGAAAAAGCTGACTAGTTTACTCAGATTACCAATTGCAGATGGAATCGGTCCAAAAAATTTGTTCTCATACAACTCCCTGCATGCATTGCCATTCGCCAATTAGCTTACGCATACTATTCTACTAATATGTGATTCATTGTTCTGCTAATTGGAGTTTCTGGCATAAACAGAAAGGATGGCCTTACATGTAATGCAGGTTAATCAAAATTCCAAGCTCAGCAACAAGAGGTCCTGAAAGTCCAGCATTGCCAATGTCCCTCCATATTATATACAGATAAATGGTTTCAAACTTAAGATACCAAAATGCCAATCACGTCTAATTACTGAAACTAGTCTACCAACAAGCTCAGATCAGTGTACATAAACTTACAGGCTTGTAAGTTGTAACGCTGTTTTGACTGTTGCAGGTAACGTGAAACCACATGCATGGATTTACCAATGTCGGTTCCCAGACTCCCAGCTCTGAAGAACATTGTTAGGGTCGACCCGTTGGGTTTTCCAGAAATAAAGAGCATCCCTTGTGCATGATTAAGCAAATCAAAATAGTATTCAACCAACACAGACCACATTCTATTTAGCGAGTCTGATCAGTACCGATGCTGAAGTTACCAAATAATTTGCTTACCTTCCGAGTTGCATTCCACAGAAGCAATGGCCGCTGCAAACAGAATGCAAAGCAAAGCTCGAGAATGCATCTTGCGCAACAATAAGGTCAGAATAGAGGTAGCTCCACTCGTTATTGTTAGCAGAGAAACTGAGATGCAGAGAAGATAAACTAGCACGGATATATAATTGTGAACTGGTAGTGAACTGTTGAGTATTAAATTTGTGACCCCATGAAAATGATAATTGAAGGTGGCTGCTGGGCTGCGAGGAAAAGTCTGAAGTCAACTAGGGCATATTTTTTAAGTGATAGTACAAACAGTTTTTAAATTTATACATTTATAAAATTTATTACATTCATACTGATTTTAAAACCTAAACTTTTTAAGATTTTTGAAAACAAATAATAAATTTGTATGAATTCTCATAGATTAACAAACATTTTATAATTCATCATCACTTATCAATATAAACATGCATGTAACATGAGTAGGTAAACAAAAGTAATAACATAAAAACTTCTCAAAAATTCTAACAAAAATGTGTATCCTCTATGTTTTTTAGAGAAAGAAGAGTCGAGTTTCGTTGAATAAATCATACAACCAGAACAGATCAAGCTAGAAGATTGTCTAAAGACAAGCTCCATATTACAATCGATACCCATGCACGTAGATAAACTGTAGAATTAAAACTATACAACTAACCTGAAGAAAGTCTGCAAAAGCTACAAAGAAATACTAACCCAAAAACGAGTGTCTAAAAGAGGATTTTATTCTGGTCTAGAAAGCGATAACCTACATAAATAAATCAAAGTACCCCAACTCAATGAATCGAGGCTTAAGACAATCCCGGTGTACCTTTCCATCAAAAAGGGGGGCAGACCCTTCAATAGGGTTGTAAGGATCTTACAAAACCCCTTAAAATCGACGCAAGCCCAAACCAAAAGGCGAAGTGGAAAAGAAAGGTAGAGGCCCAAAAGCTTACCAGGCTACGCTACATGGCTGCAGCCCAAGTGGACTAAGGCCCAAAAGCCCCACCAGTCCCAACCACTCCCTCGTCCAGTTTAGACCCATGATGGCTTTGCCGGAGCTGTAATTGTCGCCTACTCAATCAAGCGACATGCCTCACCTCGCCATCCCTTCTAAGCCTCGCTGAGAGCCCGTGCGCCCTAGGATCAGAACTAGGAACCGCCCCTCAAGGCTTCACTTCTACCTCTGTTTGATAGTGGAATCAGAGCCCACCTCCGTGTCTGTATGTTGCCGCCTCTGGCCTTAAGTCGAGCCTCCTTCTCAAATACCGCTTCACGAGATCTTGCCTTGAACCAATTGTTCCCTACTGTCGCTCTTTTAGTTGTTGACCAGAACTGTCATTAACTCTCTATGTCACCGTCTTTGTTGAAACTATCTGATCTCCTTCTTCGTCTATGGTTGAGCAACCTCCTTCGCAGACGCTACTGAGCACAACTTAAAGATCCCGCAGACGGATCGTCGCTGCCTCTTAGCCAAACTCTAGAGTTTGGGGATGCTCAACTCCTCTGAGATAGCTAGACGGAGCAAATTTTGTTTCTGAGAATAACTGAGAGATTGAATACTCTATGTTAACCTATTGAATAGATTGAAAAAGGTTGAATACATATTATAATAGTGTATGAAGCAAAAAAATAAATAAAAAATAATTGCGTAGAATATATATAAGGCATGTACAAGAACGTAGTGAATCAGTATTGCAGTAAAAAAAATAAAGTCAAAAAAACATATATCAAAAAGAAAGAAGTGTAATGATAAGGGAAGGAAGAAAGAGAGAAATATGAATAAAATAAAATAATACTGATAAAAATTATAAATTCATGAAAATATTATGTCTAGGGGGTTAGATTGTTTACTTTACAATTTACACTAGACAATTGATGCAAATCCACCATTAATAAATCTTTTAACAATTTGTGTTTATTGAATTCCTCCATATTTTCATGAATTTAAAATTTTTAATTAAAAATTGTAATTGAATACCTTCACACTTTTATGGATTTTAAATATTTTGTTATAAATCTTAATTGAATACCTACAAACTTTTAAAATCCATTAAAGTCTTTAAAACATCATGAAAATCCAAATACTACACCCTCTTAAAATTAGTCTGATAAATAGAAGTCTGATTTATCGTGAAAATTGCACACCTAAAATTACAATCAACATACCCTTGCCCACTTTTATATATGGAAATGTCAAAAATGCTCCTACTTTGGATCACTTGAGAATATTAAAACATGAATAATTTTGACATTTCCATACAAAATTGGTTAGGGTCTGTGTATTTACTGTATTGTAATTTTGAGTGTGTAAATTTCACTACCTTTTATCATCAAATAATTCTGAGCTCAACAGAACTCCGATGCGGCCGCCGGCACGCCACCTCTAGAAAAATCTTAGATAAAGTTATAGTCTCTTGAGAATCAAAGATTAGATTACAACTGATGGAAAGGTCCACGAAGAATCAAACTCCTATGAGGAATTTGAAGTATTCAGGATTGTAACTAGAAACGAATCTAATATTACTTGTTTGTTAAAACAACATAGAATAGGACAGCTCTGTTTTCGGAGGTCAAACAGATGCGTTAGATTGACTCGAAAGAAGCTATTCTTGAATGCCAGAGGCTCTCTTTATCCCTTTCCCTTGATAATTTTGAGGTATCAAAGGGGTTGTGTATACTCACAACTGAACAACACAGATAATAGAAGAAACAAATAGCATTGGACTTCGATGGAACAAAGACTGCAGACACGGAAAGTAAATGAAATATTTACAGACAAAAAGCTAGGAGAGAACCCACCCATCCCAACATTATCTAACCATCAGGGGCTTCAGTAGCCTTGACAAATCGACCCTTGATTCGCTTCCTAGTATCAGCTCTTGCCTTCCTTGATTCGTATCTTATGTGCTTGTCGTATCTATTCAGAAAATGGTAAGAGTCCTTATATGGTGATTGTGGGGAAGAGATATAAAGAAAAAAGGAAGACGAAAGACCAGCCGCATACCTTCGGTTTTTCTTCTTCTCTTTGTAGCGCAGCATAGCATTACCCCTGTTTTGCGCAAGCAGCTCCATGCTAGCCTTTGTTCCTACCGCTCGCAGACTGTCACTTCTCATAAGGAAAGGTTGTTCCGTAGTGGCAATGTTGCCTTTGTCTTCACCAAAAGCTGAACGTGATGATGGCTGGCCAATAGAGATGTTATTGCTCTCAGAAGTTGCTGGCCCCTGACTCACAGCTGGGTTATTTGAGTTTATCTGCATTTGTAAGTTAAAAACTGTCAGGCTATTGAGTTGTCCTTTCACTATGAAAAAACCGTAAACGACCAAAGATGCATGCAGGATGATTATGTTACAGATGGTTTGATGATATCCAATGTCAATACAAAGCTATTTTTTGAAACATTACACCAATGCTAATTTGTATTGATCTGTTCTCCAAAACCAAAGATACCAGATACAACATGGCAGTCAAGATTGATTGAGCAAACTCAATACTTGAATTCGACAAAAGGTTACAGAAGGCTGGCAATAGTATATACAATGCCCAAGGGAACTGAAAAAAAGAGAATTGAATACATGAACAAACAGAGAAAAGTTGAGTCAAGGGAACTTACATTGAATTTGATATCCTCTTGTCCAATAGAGCAATCCATGTGGTACATATTTTCAAACACTTTTGTATCAGTCATAGATGCTTCTTTCAGAAGTTCACTGAAATTCTTAATCATGAATCCCGAACCACCCGAACCATATGAGACATCCAATGGAACTGTTTCGCCATGACCCCTCGACTTTCCTAGATTAAAATCCCATATCTGCAAGCAAGTAGCAAGTTAGTCACCCATAAATGAATGTGACTGAAGTCTACATGAGACATGAAAGGCCCTGTGAGCAAGGATAAATCGCCTCACACTAAGAATCTATGCATACAAGACCCAACTAGTACACAACTGGTTCAACTCTCAATACGCTATGTTTGTTTGCTCTTTATATGCCACTACACCAAAACTTCAAAAATGGCAGTATCCAGAGCATTGTGTTCCTATACTACCTAATACCAATTTTTCACTAAATACGAATGAGATCAATTCCCAATCATTATCTGAATTAACAATGAACATTATCTTCAGTTCTAAAGTATGATCTTTCGGACTCTACATTGTCACCTTATCGTCATTTGCCAAAATTTCTAACTCTACATTCAGTCTAGTCTTAGTGCAGAATTGACTATAAAATTTTAGCACAACTGATAAAGATACTAAACTGAGTCGAAAAGCTACCTGTGCGCTTTGGGTGTTGGTATCCCACAACATATCCCGGTCAACAATGCCTTCAGCCATCATAAGCAGAGAAGTAAACGGCGCAGCTGGCAACAATGGCTGCGGAACGGCAGCAGTAGCAGAACCTACATTCACCCCAGCAACTCTTCCATTCTCCACATCAAACCCTTCCGCATTCGCATTCACATCAACATTATTCTCCTCCCAGCCATTATCACTACCCCTCGCCGGCGCCTCCAAATTCTCTCCGCCGCCGTCGAAGTCCCTCTTGAGAAGCTCCACCAGCTGCTTCTGAATCCCTTGCTTATGCTTCCCCAAGCTCCCCCCGGAGCCCTGCCTCTTCGCCGCCTCCCCGGACCTCCGGCACACGCCGCCGTTCTGGCTCGGCACGATCAGGTCCTGAAAGTTCACACCGTTCCACGGAGAGACGGAAGAGTCCATCTCCGCCCATTTCTGACCCGGGTCGTCCACCCGACCCGGACTCTTGCGGAGATCTATCCCCCAAATCTCGGCGAGCTCCAGCGGCGTGGGGCAGCCGTCGAAGCCTTTCACCGGGGTGCGATCGTGCGCGGCGGAGACGGAGCAGTTTCCGTGGGCGTCCCAGTCGCAGTCCTGGCAGAGGACCAAGTTGTCGGTGGCGCAGCGGAAGGCGACGGCGTCGGAGGCGCAGTTGTCGCAGATCTGAGACCGCACGTGCTTCTGTGACAGCAAGTTGGCGCCGTGCACGTGCTGGTCGCAGAACAAGCACAGCTTCGCCGAGTCGGCCTTGCAGTACAGCACCGCCGGCTCCTCGCTGCAGAAATCGCACGGCGTACTCTCCCCCGCCGAAGGTTTCGAACTCACCATCTCTCTCCCCGATTCCGGCGCCGGGTATCTCTCAGTCATCACAGAGCGAGATAGAAATAAAAGAGAGTGGGGGTTAGATTTTTATTCTATTTTATAATTTCTGTGCGGCTTAAAAGGAAAAAGGTGGATTGGTAGAGGTGAGAGGAAAATCTTTCTTACTAGGTTGGGGAAGTTTTAATTTAAAAAGTGGAAATATGGGGGCCCTTTTGATATTTTAAGAACATGGTGACCTTTTTTGCTGCGGTGGCAGTCACATCTGGCAAGGGTCATGTTGGTAATTTACGTTTTTTTAATGCTGAACCAATCTTTGATTTTGTTTTGATTTGGAGGTGGGGAAAGTGATAATGTGGCGGGACCAGGTTAGTTAAGTTAGAGTTTTATATTAGTTGTTGACGAGTCGCGGATGATCGGACGGTGGTGGTTTGGTCGTCGTACGGGTTTTAGGTCGGTCGGCGATGTAATTGAGAATGAGGATAGGGGATGCATCAAGCTACGTGATTGGATTGTCGTACGGTGTCACTTTTGGGTGTTTCTTCGAGCTTCTATTTTTTTGTTCCTTTTTAGACTAATTTACTGATTGCGGAAATTTTTTATGATTCTTCGTATTAAAAATTCTTCAATTTATCAAATGAAATTTTATTAAGCTGAAGAGACCAGTCATTTTAGTTTGATACAACTCAAGTGATAAAGAATTTCCGGTCATAACACTCTGTAAACATTCTTTATGATCAACTCATAAGATTCTGTAAAAAGAGATCCTTGTAAAATGTTTACGCAAGCGATGCAACTCATAACACTCCATCAAGACACAAGATATGAGCGCAGCAAGTCGTTCTTGTTAAGATAATACCTTTGTAGCTTACAATGCCCAAATGAACTTATTGGATGCAAATATGAATGTATGCAGGCTTTGTATTCTAAAAACTGTTTTCAACACGAAACAATACTTCTCTGGTCTTTTGTTTTCAAGTGTACAAAAGATCAAAGATCATCACACACGTACAAAGGGATCTGAAACTAAATACAATAATATTTTCCCTGAAGAATAAGGGAACAAATTTTTCCTTTATGTTGCGTGTTTTGTAACATTTTGAGAAATTTTAAAATGATAGGATTGATATTTTCATCAATTGAAAATTCATTAATTGTAATTTCTATTGTTTGGATATATCTATTTAAGATTTAGAGTATGTGATAGATTCAGAAAGTAACTTAATAAACTTCTAAAGAGATAATTAACTTGGTGAAGAGCTAGTCAAGTCATAACAAAAAAAATACTAATTCCATCGAAAAATCTCATTTTCAGAAACTTTCCAAATACAAAGTTACTCAATAAAATATGGTAATTGTGGGACCCCGCACGTTTTAACCATGGTTAATGGCGAGTTACTGAGGTTTAAGTCACATTCGGTAACTTCGCGAGTTAACTACCACGTTCATTTTCAAGTTTTTCAAAGTTCTCCAAATACCTGATTTAATGACTAGATGTCATAGTACGTGTCGACACGAGTCTCCGGTATTTTCGGATTATTTTTCGGAGCTTCGGTTTATTTTCTACAAATTTTCGAAGTTTCCGGTAACTTTTAATTATCTATCCGGTAAAAAGAGTTTTACCATTTTACCTTTTACTTTTCACATTCTTTAAATCTGGACCATCAGATCTTTCCAAGATCTGATCTCAGCCGTTGGTTTCCCTATAAATAGGGAGAGAGTTTTGACTCGGTCAAAATTCTCCCCTCCCCTTTCTCTCTCTCCCTCTCGACGCCTCTCGGCCGAGACTGTGAGCTCGACGGCGCTCCGCCGTCCGGCCACCACTGGCCGGCGCTCCACCACCTGCTTCTTCCCCTCCTTCTCCTCGTCCTAACCCTGTCCTCAGTTTGCACCGACGTCCGCCGAGGGAGAAGATCGAGCCCCACTGCGCTCGGCGGTCAACGGCCAGAATCCGGCGATCCAGGCGGCGGTTCGGCGCGTGAAAGGTACTGCTCTTCTTGTCTTCTCTTCCTCTACCTTTTCCATGCTTCTGATCATTCGATTTGAGCCTTAATCGAAACCTCCTCTTCCACTGTTCTTACTGTTTTCGAGTTTTTTCTGGATTTCGAGGCTAGCAGCTCCGGCGACCTATTCTTGGTGTTCTGGCGAGTCTTGGACACCTGTGTGATGCTTGGGAACAGCTTAGAGGCAGATGGTGAGGTTTTGGAGAAACCTGCAGTGTGTTTGGGCAGAGCAGAGGTGGAGGTGGTGACCGAGGCAGCTGCAGTGGTTTTGGAGCAGAGATACAGAGGGAAGTGGCAGGGCTGCATGGTGAGGCTGCTAAGCAGAGTTGGAGTTTTGGTGAAGATTAGAGGTGAGGCAGATTCCTGGTTTTGAGCTACAATGAAATTGTTGCTGTGTTCTTGATCAACTGTGTAATCAGTGTTGTTTAATTTGTTGATCTGGTGTTAATTGATGTTGTTGGATTCCTTGCATGTGTCGAGAACTTGGTGACAAGGAAAACGGGGAAACTCCTGTGAAATTCCGGCAAGTTTCCGGAATCTGGTGTCGATTCCGACGATGCAGTTAAAATGGCAGAAAATGCTGAGGAGGTAGTCTTTCGATCCCTTCAAAGTGTGTTGTTTCTGTTTAGTCGGGTTAAGTGTTGTAATTGGAAATTACGTATAAGGAAACGTATAAAAACGGAAACTAACCGTATTTGGGAACCTTCCATTTTGGGAAACCTTCTATGTTTGGAAACCTGATAATTTGGGAAACTTTCCATTTTGGGAAAGTTTCCATTAAGGGAAAGTTACATTTTCAGAAAAATGGTTAAAGAATTGAAGTTCAACGAAATTTAACACAGCTTGGTTAAATTCGTAAAGTGTTAAATTGTTATCGGAGAATGATAACTGGAAATTCAGGAAAATGTCAAGTTGACCATGTTAAGTAAAGTTGGTGCTTCACGTAAATTGGTAAATCGACTCTTGGTAAATAAATTGATTAGTGTGACACGTTGGGTGTCCATAGTAATTCAACGAATTATTATGTGACACCCTAACGTCATTAAAATGGTAAAGGGAAGTTCAGAAGTTTAGTCGGACTTCCGGTAAATGAATAAAGAGTCGATAACCGGAAAAGAAAGTCAAAAGGTTAAAGTGCCATAAAAGGAAATTGGTTGGTCAACTTAGTCAATATGGACATTCCTGGTCAAACTAGGAATGCTGAGGTCTGTTGACTGTTATTGTATCGTAGTTGCTAAGCTACTCTTTTCTGCAGTGATTATTGGACGAGGTAGCTTACGCGGTGACCTCGGTTCACCGAGGCAGCTCCTGGAAGCTTGAAGCTTACATATGGAACGGCAATTCCAAGTAGGGAATCTGAACCCCCTTGGTAGTGGTTTTGATTATATGTATAAGAAAGTGCATGATTTTGTTTATGCTCATGGTCGATGCCTCGGGAAGATTTTCTTTATATTAAATGATTTATGATTGGGCCAAGAAAACCCGAGGCTAGACGTAAAAGATTTTATACGATGATGTGATATGTTAAGCACCGTTGTCCTGATTTCCGGTGCGTGACCTAAGAGTGACGGGACCTAGTATATAGCACTCCCGCGGTGTCGATGACCGTGAACCTCTGGAGGGGCAATGCCCTGTTTATTTTAATTATCCCGCTTACGCTCGTCTCGTACAGAGTTAAGCATGGCATAAGTGCGGTGTGCTGTCAGTTGGGCGTTAGCTGTAAATGGACACACTCGCTACTACGCGTTTTCAAGCGCATAGGTAGTTGGCCCCGGTTTGCTGTGAAGACAAACCCGGGATTCGGTCACAGAGATTCGTGAAGCCCTACAGGCTGTATTGATTATCGAGCGCTCTGGCCCCCCTGTTTTAGCATACTGCACTGTTTTCCTAAAGGATAAGAAATGATGTTTTTGTGTGCCAAGGATTTTCTAAATGGTTTTATTACGAGCTTAAATCTATATGTATATATACGGTTTTTGGTTTTCAAACCTATTATTGGTGGGCCTATATGTGAGCACGCGAGGACGACGCTCACCCCTAAAACAGATTGTTTGCAGGTACTGTGACGGGATAGATAAAGAGAGCTGTATGTGTGGAGCTTCATCCCTTACTCGATGTTTGATCCAAGTGTACTTCCTATTCCGGTTTTACCCTTCGAGTTATATACCAGAGCCTTTTTCATAAACAGTACAGGTGTCATCCCGATTTGTTAACCATGTTGTATATTTTTATTGTTGTCGCTAAAGTTTTTAATTGACCTCTTTATTTTGACCACCTTCCGCGAAATTAGAAAAACTCTGATGAATGTTTTAAGAATTTCATGTGGTGCCACTCAAAGTATTAAAGTTTAAATTTTATTTTACTTACTAAAAAACCTACGACTTTAGGTTAATAAGTTGTTGGCACGTCCTTCGGACATGTTGGCTTCTAATTGGCTTATATTCGTGGCTACTGTAGTTTACCCTCCCGGGGTGCTACAACAATTTTCTTTCAAAATTAATTTTGTGGAAATAAATGACGTAAGTAAAATCAACTTCTCCGATTAAAATTATTCATAAAATAAAATAATCTATTTTAGTATAAAAATCATTGCATGCATTTCACTTAAAATAAAAGTCCACTCACAGATTTATGTCTTACCCTGATGACTCCGAAATCACCACTCAAGCATGGTCTCCTTATATCCTAGCACAATAACCATGCTTAGAACCGCACTTTAAATTTGAAAAAAATAAATAAATACCTCTTGACATAAATACCCAACCTCTTTCGCTTAACCCACTTCTCAACTTCTAACAACCAATCTAGCCTTCAACATTGGCTTATGAGTCATAATAATAGCTCCCTAACTTTAACCGATATTAACCGATAACCGAAATAATATTTTCTTATCCGTCAAAATTATTAATCTTGTAAAATTCCAACCCCTAAAAAACTCCTCTAAAAATCACAAACTTCATACCATTGAACTCCTCTTATTTTATACAATTTATTTTTCATGAAAAACTTTCAAAAAATGGCAACTCAGCAGCTGTCGTTGGCCAAAATCCGGTCACCTCCAATCCTCACCAAATTTTAACAAAATCTTCCTCTCATCAATCCGAACAACTTTCATGAAGAGGTCGAAGACCAATTCCAAACCTAAACAGCTCAATAGAATTGAAATTTCAAAAATCCCAATTTCAAAACCCTAAAACCTTCAATTCGACAATTTTTCTCACACACAACGAATCGAGCTACCAAATTCTAAGGGAATGTTGTACAAATCAAACCCAACAAAACCATATAAGGAACTCACCAAATTGTGGCCTGAGAAGGGAGAAATCTAGTCAAAATCGTATTGAACACAACCGCGACTTTGCACCTGAGATCTCCAGAACGGCAGGGAAATGGCTCCGGAAACCTACCTAGATAAGAAGTAGAGACGCCGACGAAGCTAGTAAGACTGGTGCGGCGGCTAACGGAGGAGCACGGGCGAGCTCAAGTCGGCAGAGAGGAGAGAGAAATCAGGGGAGAGGAGAGAGAAAAGAAGGGTAAGTTTTTTATTTTTGACTTTCTACCTTGAGTAAGTTTCTTTTTTACCTTTTACCGAAACAGTAATTTTCGTTTTTAGACCATATCTTTCTCATACTAACTCTGATTTAAGCGTGTCACGTGTCCACGAATTCATATTAACGTCCTCTACAACTTTCATGATTGAAATTTTTTAAAATAATGGTTATAGAAAAAGTCAACTCTAAAGTCTTTATACGGTAAAACGATTACTTAAAATGAAAAATGTAAAAGTAAACAACCGTAAAATAATTTTAGGGTTGAGACCCGAGTTTACCTTCCTAACCCGGGATAGAACGTGCGGGACCCATCCCAAGAGAGATTACCCTCGTAATTTCCCTTGAGAAGGGATAACCCTTACCCAAAACATTTTCAGCTGTCAAAACGACACTGAAATAGACCTCACGAAACCTGAGATTATCCTGAATACCAAATTGGATTTCATACTAAATACTTTAGAGGACCTAGGGTCTAAATATTATTTGTGACTGTACCCGAATTCCGGTCAAACTACCTACGTACCCAGTACTTAGGAATTAAGCCACACGTAGCTCTTATTTACTTTAAATGTCAAACTGGATTATTCTCATTCTTCTGTTTAGCGGTCCCTTTAATAAACCTGCTAGAAGTGTTCATATCGTAACTTGAAGTCCAACTCCTCCGCTGAGGTAGCATTAATCATCAATTTATCCGGATGAATTCGCTACAAATTTCAAACCTGTAAACAACCTCCAAGCACATAATAATTACATAAATAAATATAAAGACAATCGCGTAATTATATAAATCCACCAAGGACATATATGTAAAACCACTCAAGGGGCATCCTTGTAGTTAACTTGAACTTTCAAGGGCAGTATTGTCTTTTTAACCTTAATGGCATCCCTATAATTATCTCAAACTACCAGGGGCATCTATGAGATTTCAGCCTTAATGGCATCCCTGTAATTATTTCAAACTGCCAGGGGCATTTATGGAATTTCAACCTTAATGGCATCTTTGTAATTATCTTAAACTGCTAGGGACAATTCTGACATTTCGCACCCGCGATAAATGGTAAAATACTTGATCTACCGTGGTAAAACCTAAGAATTTACCCTTCACCCTAATCACACCGATCGGCCTTCCGGCCGAGTTCCAGTGTCACACCCCAACCCAAGTTTACCTTACTAAACCTGGGTTAGGACGTGCGGGACCCATCTCAAGAGAGATTTACACGAAATCCCTCTTGAGAAAGGATAACCCTCTTTCCAAACCAAATTCAAACAGTCCAAACGAAACCGGAATAGACGTTACAGCCGGAGTTTATCCCGATTTCCGCATTTGGACCTCAAACCAATCATTTAGAGGATTTCCGCATTTGGACCTCAAACCAATCATTTAGAGGACTTAGGGGTTCTAATAATATTTATGACTGCACCCGAATCCTGGTCAGGCTTCCTACGTACTCTGTCCTCAAGGATCAAGCCACACGTAGCTCTTATTTTACTAACGTCCTAACCGGGCAAAATCTATTTTGCTAATTATCGGTCGATCTAATATAATGGGTAACAAACGCCTAATGTATACCCAGAATTTAACCTCTCCGCTGAGGTAATTAACGATCAACTATTTTTTTCGGGATTAACCCTAACATTTCAACGTACATATAAACAACAACCACACACAAACATATAAATATGAAATATAGACAACCATAGAAATATATAAAGTCTCTCAAGGGCAAATAGGTAAAACCACCCTAAGGTACCCTTGAAGTTAGCTTAAATTCTTAAGGGTAGTGTTGTCAATTCACTCTTAATGGCAACATGGTAATTATGCTAAGCTGCTAGGGATATTTTTGAAATTTCAGCCATAATGGCAGCCCTTGTAAATAGACAAAACAATCAGGGACAGTATGGTGTTTTTCACCTCAGTGCCAGCCCCGAAAATATACAATTCTATCAGGGGCATTTCTAGGATTTCATCCTAGTGGCAGCCTTGTAAATATACAAAACTGATAGGGGTATTTATGGAATTTCCAACTCAGTGGCAGTTTGGTAATTAAAACAAACTACCATGGGTATTTCTAGAATTTCAGCCCTGAGGGCACCCCTGTAATTTCTTCAAACTACCCGGGGCAATTCTGACATTTCACCCTCATGATAAAATAGTAAAAACAATTTTATCACGGTAAAAAACAGGGTTTTTACCCTTGGTTTTCCCAATCGGCTGGTTCGCCGGAAAACGAAGCTTTTCCGGCCAAACCAGCTCCTAACACTTGCACAACAACTCAACAACACAACCAGCTAGGATTCGAGGGAAAAGATAAGGTTTTATACCTCCAAGTTAAAGAACACAGAGCTTCGGTCAACTCCTCTGGCGAAACTCCACTCGTCACCTCCTCCCTCCTCCATGCTCCTGGCAGCTCCAGGAAGCTCCTTGGACGTCCCTACCCCTCATCTCGTCTAGATTCACTTCGAGACCGAGGGAACAGTCCTCGAGCTTGCTCTCTACTCCGCCAGACGAGGCTCACGGCGGCGCTGACACGGTTGAGGGTCAGAACGAAGTTGCCGGAGCAGGGCGAACCTGATGGTAGCGGCGGTGAGGCGAGACGCGCGCCTGAGGTGGAGGTGCTCGAGAGTGAGGAGCGCGAAAGAGAGAGAGAGAGAGAGAGGAGGAGGAGAGAGAAATATCCGGTCAACCCTATATATAAATGAAAATCAACGGTCCAGATCTGTCAGAAATAATTACCGTGAACAGTAAATAGATATTTTGTTATTTACTTTTACCGCACGGTAACAACACATTATCCCGCATAACTTTCGCATACGAACTCTGATTTATTTGTAGGATGTATCCACGAGTTCGTATTAATGTCCTCTACATCTTTCCCGAAGGAAACTTTCTCAAATTCTCGACTTATCGCAAAGTCATCTTTTTACGGTAAAGTAATTAGCATTTATTACTTCCGTGAATTGGATAAATTCATAACCAATAGCTCGTAGCTCCGGAAAATCTTCCGGACACACCGGAGGACTCGTATTAACATAATCTACCCCTCGGGACATTTATTTTATTTTTTCCCAGAACCGAATATAAACTCGAATATCAATTCGGAGAAGATTAACAGCGTGGTTACAACCCTCTGTAACCCGCCTAATCCCGATAAAAATGTAAATTTCGGGACGAGGTGTTACATCCAGGCCTACTCCGGCCACCCCTCTTTCCTCTCCGGTCAACAACAGCTCAAACAACCTCTAACAAGGAAATTGGAAGGAACGAGAAGGTTACCTCTCGACGACGGCGTCCTGGAGCGACACCTCCTCTAATCAGTCCTGTTTATAGGTGGAACCTAATATTTCACCTTTACTGGGTTACAATTCAAGAAAGAACCTCCAAATGTCTGGTCAATTATTAAATATGCATTATTTATTGTGCTTGAAGTATTGTTTACAGGGTGAAAGCCCAGTCAAATGTGAGAAGCCACTCTGGGTCCTTTGTCAGGGCCCAGTTCGTCGTAAAGCTATGAAAAAGCAAGGGAAACTGTTCCCACATTGGAAAAGGACAAGGCATGTTGCCTTTAATGCTACTATAAATACCAGCGCGGACCTCCCGGTAAGGGACGGGCAACTTCTTGACTATTCTTGAGTTTTCTGCTTAATTGACAGTGTCTGACTTAAGCATCGGAGTGGCTTCCCTCGGTAAACCCGGGGACGCCTCTTTGACGTGTTTGTTCTCTACACAGGAAAACTCAGAGTACAAGGAAGTACGCTATTTCTGGAGCCGTGTCACCCGCCAAAGGGACCACGAGTTTACCCGGAAACAAGTCCCCACCCTACTCACCGGCCTCTAACCTCAGCCGTGGCTTCGTCTCGATGACTGGAACCTCTGCCGAGCTCAACAAAACCCAGCTCGTCCTCTCCGGCTCTTGGTCGAGCCACTGTCCTAGGCCAATATGCGCTCCGCTGGCGACACAGCCTAGCCGGAGTCGAGCGAGCGGCGACACAAAGGAAGGGAGAGGAAGAGAGAGAGTGCGTGGAAGGAGAGAGAGATCGGAAGGAAGAGAGAGAGGGCGGAGTCGGAGAGTGAGAGAGAGAGGAAGTGAAAGTGAGCTAAAGAGAGACAAAGTCTGAGCCCCCTTCTGTTCGGCTCCGATCCTATATATATTTAGAAACCAACGGCCTAAATCAAATATCAGAAAGTTACTGTAAATAGTAAATAGGTATTTTACTATTTATTTTTTACCGCTTAGTAACTATACAATATCATGAATAACTTCCGCATTCTAACTCCGATTAAATCATAGGACATACCCACGAATTCGTATTAACGTCATCTACAACTTCCTTGAAGGAAGGTTCCTCAGATTCTCTACTTATTGTAAAGTCACATTTTTTACAAAAACGGTAAATAACATTTATTATTCTCGTAAACTGAATAAATCCATAATAACCAACTCGTAGCTCCGAAAGATATTCCGGACATACCAGAGAACTCGTATTAATATATTCTACACCCTCAGGACATATAATTTCTTCCAAAACCAAAAATATCTTGAAATTAAACTCGAATATTAATTCAGAAAAAATTAATAGCGCGGTTACAACCCTCTGTAACCTGCCTGATCCCGGTAAAAGGGGGAATTTTGGGACGGGGGTGTTATAATCTACCTCTCTTATAAAAAAATTCTTTCTCAAAATTTCTGCTACGGGACGTAAAACTAACTGCCATACCAAATGACACCATTTTTTGCTTTACCAATAAATTTGATAACATATCATGATCATCTAGAGTGCTGGCAACACACCACATCCAGCAGCGAATGCACATTCCCCCAGGTGCCTAACAGATCTATGGCACAAGCATATCTCTCTCAATTTTTCCTGACTGTCAACATGTGAAATCTCGAAACTCGTAACAATAAGGGTCGAAACTACACTAACATTCAAGCCCTGATATCCTGATAGAAGTCTAGAAACAGTCACGAAAATCTCAATGACTAAAAGCTACTTTCACCCAGTCCGGGGGTTAAATCCTGTAAGAGGCAAATGAAAGATGATAACATCAAATTTCTTCCAAGACATGACGCAATCCAAATCCATGTCATGCACATTTACACCATGCAACACTTTTTACTCAACTGAAACTCTTGAGACATTCTTGTACCCCCTTATTAATCAACCTCTATACAATCTTGGAGGTACGACTCTAACGACAAACTATTACTCTCGATCTCACAAATCCACACAATGAATCCAATCCACATTCTGGTTCCATCCATTTATTTATACAAACTTCTCATTCAGGGATAATCTATGTCAGCATTCAAGGAAAAATCAATCTTACGTCTACAAACGAAAATCCTATAAAGATATATCTTACCCAGGCCAACACTCATATGGCCTAAAACATGCATAATAAGGTCTCTTCTCTAATTCACTAAATTAATTCCTCACGCACATACGACCACAAATTATGAAACAAAATATGCATAGGTTCACAATCCATACCTACGACATTAAGCAGGTAGACCAATTTCCACGTCGACTTATAGCGATGATTTTCCAACTGAACATTCAGGTGACATTAGCAGACTACCCTGATAACAAATTTCAAAATTTAGAAAATCATGGACAACCATACCCTTGCTCCATGATTCAATGGGCTTTGCTCCACCGTCGTCGCTTCCAACATTTCTTTGCAACCGACACACTTATACATATCTACTGTTAACTTATAACTCGAGAGCAAAATCATTTTCCAATATATATATAACCATCAACCCAAATCTCACTCCTCAAGAGTGGATATTCCTTTAAGAGATACCCTAATCTCTTTTACCAAAATCAACCACCACTCATGCAACCAGATATCCGCATGATATGTAATCCAAGGGCTCACTGCATGAAACATATGAACATATTCTCATTGCTCTGTGACCCAATCCCACAAGTGATCACAAGGAAACCTAACTGCCTCCAAATATACCCTTAGAAACCTGGAGCACCTCACTCCTAAATTTTATATACTATTCATATTCCACGTGGACATGTCAGCCTCACAGGCTAGGGTTGGATTACTCAGGCATGGAAAGCATTAGAGTAAGTGGACCAAAAATCAATGCCAAAAATAATGGTTCAAAATCAAAAATTCAAATTTCATATTCTCCCAAGAATAATCCAAGTCTTACGCCAAATATAAATAAATTCCCTGCCCTTGGCCAAATATATAAACTAATTTCGGCCTGCAACCAAATATAAATCAAATCACGGCCTGCAGCCGAATATAAATCAAATCATGGCCTACAGTCGAATATAAATCAAATCATGACCTGCAGCCGAATATAAATCAAATCGGGAAAAGAATTTCACAAATGATCGATCACGCATACCAGGGTCAGAGCTAAGAGCTCTAGTGTACCTTTCCGTGAGGACGCAATCACGCGTTAATACTACCATCTCTCTCATAGGGAGAGGAGCGCAACGAGTGGCGCACTTCCACTCCGTCGAACAAGGAGCGCCGCCTGTTAGCTAGTAACAAACAATACATATGACGACCCTTCATGATAGTGAGCCTTACAGGCTAGGGTCGGAGGTAAGAGCTCTGACATCTCACCCACTGTCTAGTGAGAACGCAAATCCCGCTTATCATCCACTCTCCGTGAGAACATATATCCCGCGCTTCTACTCCGTCGAACAAGGAGCACTAGGTGAGCGCTTCTACTCCACCGAATAAGGAGCACTGCCCGGCGCGCTTCCACTCCACCGAATGAGGAGCACTGCCCGCTAGCTAGCTATAAACATCTGACGACCCTTTATGGTGAAATTAAAACAAATTCCTGATATATAAATCCAGACCCGAAGCCTATATATAAAATCCAGGCAATTGCCAAATAGTCAAATCCCAGTAAAACATCAGGTTTGATACCCATATGTGCGACGGGTCTCTCCCGTCAAAAACCATTCAAAACCTAAATGAAATTAAGCAAGCAAAATCCATAAATCAAATAGAAAGAAAAAATATAAACCTTCCACTGAGGTGCTCGCAAAACCAAAGGAATCAAAAATATACAGAAACCCGAAAAAAAATATCATCCTTACTGGGAAAATTTTAAAATCGTTTAAGTATTAGACCATGCCATGTATTTCTTTAAAACAATTCAAATGTCCACTCACCATACTGGCAACGCGTTTCCTGCTCCAGGTACGGTACTCTAACCGTCCTCAATTAATTACCTCATATTCAGTAACGTTCCTCCTGTCCCTGCAGTGTTCCCCGACCGTAAATAAATATTCCTCCTTGAGCTTACTCTTGGGCTCTGAAAAATTAGATAATCCCTTTCTCTTAACCTATACCAGCATCTCAATCACCTGAACATCCTTGATCCTCCTCAAATATAATTACGCAACACTAATGTGTCGACAAAAGTGATCCTACTTACTCCCTTAACCCATTGATCAAAATGTAGGACGCGAAACGACTATCAAATAGTCTGACACCTCAATTTTCTTGGTTTGACCAAGAAAAGTCAATGATTGACTTTAGGGTTGACCAAGTCTTTCCTTGGTTGACTAGGAACTCAACCAAGACTTTCGGTCTAATCGACAATGATCAAACCCTAATAAGCTCGATAGTCATCGATTTATAAATTTGAATAATATTATGCACACTTTTAAGCATAATTGCGCCAAATCTTGAATTTCAAAATTAATTTTTCTAATCTGACTCGATACTAAACTTACGAGCCTCTCGACCTTTCGGTCTAACGAAAAGTCAGTATCGACATCTAATTATAACTGATGCAGCAAACTTAATAATTAAATGTTTTCTAATTCGTTCTCAGGTGGCAACCCTTGCCACAAAACATATTAATACGAATAAGCAACTAGCCTCACTTGGAAACCAATAACGCATTTAACCATTTTCAAGGACTTCCATTACCTAAACATCTGGTCTGAGATTTGAATCTACGCTCTGATATCATTTGTCACGCCTCGACCAGAGTTTACCTTCCTAACCCGGGATAGAATGTGCGAGACCCATCCCAAGAGAGATTACCCACGTAATCCCTCTTGAGAAGAGATAATCCTTACCCAAACCATTTTCAACAGTCCAAACGACACCGAAATAGACCTCACGAAACCTGAGGTTATCTCGATTACCGAATTAGATTTCATATTAAATACTTTAGAGGACCTAATGTCTAAATATTATTTGTAACTGCACCTTAATCCCGGTTAGGCTGCCTACGTACCCTGTACTCAAGGATCAAGCCACACGTAGCTCTTATTTACTTTAAATGTCAAACTGGATTATTCTCTTTCTTCTATTTAGCAGCCCCTTTAATAAACCCGCTAGAAGTGTTCCTATTGTAACCCAGGGTCTAACCCATCCGTAGCATTAATCATCTATTTATCAGGATGATTGCGTGGGAGAGAGAGAGATCAGGAGGTAGAGAGAGAAGGCGGAGTCGGAGAGTGAGAGAGAGATGGAATGAGAGTGAGCCAGAGAGAGAGTCCGAGCCTCCTGCTGTTCGGCTCTGATCCTATATATATTTAGAAACCAACGACCCAGATCAAGCCCCTAATTGATGTGACGGCCCAGATCAAATATCGAAAAGTTGTCGTAAACAGTAAATAGATATTTTACGAGCAAACCTGACTGACTTATATAGAGAGGGTAATGTTGTGGCTGGAAAACTAGCAAACCATGGAGCTCTTCATGGTCGTTCTGTTACGTGGAGCCAACTCCCTCAGTTTCTCTCTGCCTCCCTTGGTTTTTACTTGTCTGCAATGCCAAATTATAGATTCTAATGAAAAGCTCTAGGATTTTAACTTGGTTCCTAAAAGACTTTATAAAGTCTCAATTTTGTTTCCCTTATTTGTTTCTTCACTGTGAGAGTGGTTTAACCTAGTTCCCCCCATGTTAAAATAAAAATTAAAACAAAATAAAAAAATCGAGGAACAAAACCAGTGCACATAAGTCCATTCATCTCTTTTTTTAAGGTAATGATTTCATTCAAACAGCTAGTGATTACAATCACTCAAGATGACTTCTCTTATAAAATCAGGAGCAACAACAAACCAGCTTTGATTTTGACTATACTTCAAAGCATGATTTGCGAGGATATTGGCCACTTTATTAGCCTCACACGGTACATGAAAAACTCTAAAATCTGCATATCGGTGAAGAAACTCTTTCACCTCTGTTATGAGGGTACCTGAGGTAAAAAGATCTGTATCTGATTGTGATACTACTTGCTGAAGTAGCAAACTGTCAGTCTCAAAGATAACCTTACTGATATGCAAAGTTTCAGCTAATTTCAGACCCTCTAATAAAGCTATAAACTCAGCATGGAAGGGAGATGTAACTTGTACACAAATTTTATCAGCCCCTGCACGAAACTACCCGTGCTCATCTCGGATTACAACTCTACTTCCTCATCTATGAATATCAATCAAAAAGCTCCATCACAGATGAATTAATACCAATCATGACCTGTTTTTCCCATTGTTTTTGTCTACATACAATAGTTCCAAGACTTGAGGTGTTGGTTGCTGTGAATTCTGTTAACCATCCCAAACTAAGCAAAGCAGCTTTACTACGTCTTTGTCTCTTATTCTCCCATAATTGAGTGTTTCTATTTTTCCATGTGAACCATATAATTATAAGCATCTTACAAACACATCTTTGGTCACAGTACATACCAATATCAACAACCAATCTTGCAAGTTCACATGGTTAGCTATACTAATTGGAATAGGTGCAGCAGACCATGTTTCTTGAGCATAAGGACAATAAAGAAACAAATGCATATTGTCTTCAAGAACATGGTTACACATGAGACAACCCATCTCTCCTTCATACCCCTTCCTCAGTAAATTTTCTCTAATAGGTAGAATATTAGCACAAGATCTCCAAGTATGAATGACCACTTTACCTGGAACTTTTGCATTCCAATTTGCTTTCCACAATTTACACATAGGATCCACTGGTGGTGGAGGTGCCAAAACAATTCCTGAGGCATTATCTCTAGCCACAAAATATGCACTTTTTGTAGTAAAATACCTTTCTTATGGAAATGCCAAATTAGTTTGTCGGCAATAGTTCGTCGGCTCAGTGGAATGGATATGATCAAATCGACATCTGCTGCGGAGAAATATCTTTCAAGTTTCTAAACATCCCATGTACGGGTTATAGGGTCTATCAGTTCTACAACCAGCTTTGGGGTGTCTGTAGGAGGAGGGGATGATGGACAATGTGGAAAGGAATCCGGAATCCATTTGTGGTTCTATATAACAATCTGATCACTGGTATGAACTCTTCATCGTAGTCCTTGAGTCAATACTTCCCTAGCTAATAAGATACTATGCCACGAAAAGGACGGGCGTGACCCTAACTCACCTGAAAAAAAATCACTTGTTAGGAAGTAAATAGCTTTATACAAACTGTCAATCAAGGATTTTGGATTAATCAACATCCCTGCTTCGCCAATATAGCTAAATTAAACCAATGGAGATTCTTAAAACCCAAATCATCTTCATGTTTAGGAACACAAAGTTGTTCTCATGATATCCAATGAATTTTCTTTTCTTTTTTCATTAGTATCTCCCCATCATAAACCAGCACACAACTGATGAAGATCATCACAGAAGCCAACAGGAAAAAAAATAACAATTCATCACGTATATAGGAACAGCAACAGCTTTTATTAGAAGGTAAGACATGCCCTTGGTCTCTGTTGGAGAAGGTAAGCCATGCCCTTAATTTCCAGTTGGAAAAGGCCAACTTTTGAAACCAATAATAGTCTTACCTCTTAACATCAGCCAATACCCTCTTAATTCATATGGCAAACTCAGTTTTGAAAACTAAAAGCGATGCCTCTTAAAATCGGTTAAGAGTACGTAAAACCATACTTCTGATATTAGAATTGCTATAGCCATTTGCCAATTTACCACATAAAATGTTATGCATGTAGACGGTACCTAAAACAATGGTTCTTCTAACATCACTCGTAGTGTGGGATGATGGAATGTTATATTCTTTCACAACGAAAAGTGTTCGGATTAGAAAATGCCATGATACAATTGTAAGACAATTCCATAACGGCACAAATCATAGTTGCCTCTCACAAAATTTAAGCAATATATGGAGAATATATATCGATCTTTACACTAAAATTATTTGCCTCTCACAAACATGCAGTAGGAAAAGATTAAGTGGATCTTCTCGATGAGGCATGCGGCATGCACCACTATCCTAATGAGAGAAGGAGCATGTTACCCAGAATGATAAGTAGATATCGAGCCCGTAATAGATCCGGTAGCAACAACCAGTAGAGCTTTAAACATGTTAGAATGAAGCCGAACTTAGGTGATCGTACTCATACCACTCAATAGCTATGAAAGATCCCTAACGAACTATCAACTATGGAAGTCTCATATCATGTTGAAGGACCATAGACAAGACCCTTAACGGACATTGAGACAGGTTATGACATGCAGGTATTATGACTAACCTATTGAGAGGTACACACGGCATATGTACCACTGATATATTTCTCACGGATTATTAAAGATTAAAATATTTATAATATTCGTGATATTTTTTTTAAAATGTCTGCTTTTTATAAGTATTGGTATTAATTTTTAAATCTTTCTGATATTTTGTATTTAATCTATTTTTAGTCGAATATACCATTTTAATATACATTTTGATAAAATTTTTACCGATATTCAATATTTTCTTGATATATATATATAATTTTTTTTTCAAACCATCAAAATTTTCATAATCATCAATATTTTAATATTTCGACATTATCAAATTTCATGATGAACGCATACACTATTCTGATGAAATGTCCACTCGATCGGTCAGAAGCTAGATATGACTCTTACTATCTATACCTATACTTGGTCAGTCATCATGATGATGTCCGAGTTAGAATTGTTCATATAATTTCATTGCCGTTGCACACCCGATAGCCATATTATCTGCCACTTCCTATAAAATTCTTACTCCACTATTCATGCAGTTAGTAAGTAGATAACAGAGATTATATATGAGGATTAGTTGCCTTTCACTACTAGAAAAACGTACTTAAACGACGGAACTTTCCGTCGTTTAAGTCTAATTTTTCGTCGTTTAAGTTCTTAAGCGACGGAAGGTTCGTCGTCTAAAGCCCGTCGCTTAAGGCCTAAGCGACAGACAGATAAATTCCGTTCTTTAAGGCATGTACCTATGTGACAAAACATGCACTTATGCGACGTAATGGTTTCGTCGCCTAAGTGTGTAGATTTTTTCAAAAATAAAATTTCTCCGGCAGATTTCCGACATAAATTTTTTGTTGTTGTTCTTCCTTCCTTTCTTCTCCCTTCCTTCTTCTTCTGCATCTTCTTCATCATCTTCTTCTGCATCTTCTTCTATCTTCTTCTGCATCTTCTTCTTTTATCTTCTTCTTCTTCACCTTCTTCTTCATCTGCTTCTTCTTCTTATTCTTCACCTTCTTCTTCTCTTCTCTTATTCTTCACCTTCTTCTTCTTCACCTTCTTCTTCTTCTTCTTCTTCTGTTCTTCACTTGAGCGGGAATTTAAAATTTTGAAATTTTGCTTAAGCGACGGAAAATTCTGTTTTCCGTCGCTTAGGTAAGTTTCAAATTTTAGATTGAATTTTTAAGCGTCAAACAGTGAAAATTTAAAATGTTACTTAAGCGATAGAACTTTTCATCGCTTAACTAAATAGTTTTCATCGCTTAAAGAAGATTTGCTTAAATGACGAAAAAACCAAAACATTTCTGTCGCTTAAATACTTTTTTCTACTAGTATTTGACCCCCTACCCGTTCAGAAGTTCAAGCCCGTTTTCTGCTCCAAGAGCGTCTAGCGAGCCTTCGAAGCTTTTAGTTAATACCAAATTGATTTGGATATATATGGCATCAAACCAATGTACGTCTGATAGTTAGCTTTTCCTATAACGAATAAAGGAAACATATTATCAGTATAATATATCAAGTTGCGGGGCCTTTCCCTTCAGATGAACGCCAAGAAGAAACATATGCTCGATCAGCATGCATGCAGCTGACACGTCCATGCTCCACAAGCTAGGGTTACTGTAATTTTCTTCTTATTCGAAATGGAAAGGCAACAGATAAACATGAAAAGAATTTGTGGTTTTTCTTTTTCCTGGGTTTCTCTATTCCTTTAATTATAGAGATTAACAGTGGACATAGCTAGTGGTGTGCTTTTCTTGCGTTGAAACTGCGATTCGAAGAACTTGGATTCGAATTGATAATACAAGTCAAAGGACATCTCTCCCATACTCGATTCTCCGCCATTCTCGACACTACACATGCAATGCCATTCTCGATTGAGGCGTGATCTTTCATGGTTTTTGCTTTTGGTTGATGCAAAGACGGCAAGACCGGGACTCATGGTTTTCTAGTCAGTGGACATGTGGCTCCGGTTGAGATTCACTGTTCACTGCTCTCTTGGAATTGGAATAATCTGATCGACCAATGTGGTGACTGGTGATAGGGGAAATGTATGTCTATGTATCTATCAACTTGATCACGAAACCAAATGGAAATCTTCCAAGATTTTGTTCCTCTTTTCAATTTTCAGTCTTTCATACCCTTAAGCAAGGTCAATGCCCTTTCGATCCACTAGGCCATGCTAAATCATACCAAGGAATTGGTTAGAAACCTAAAGCTAAAGATAATAGATGTAAATAATATTTACTTAAATTGACATAACTTCATATTTGGTTAAGTAAAACAAACACGTCGATAAATGATTTGTAAGAAACCGATTCATGATAAATTTTAGGTCGAACGACAAACTCTCTTCTTAATATCATGACAAGTTCGCTCCCATGTGATCAAACGGTACTTTGCATTGCCAAATTTTAGTGTCCGCGCGGGCGCAAAATGACGGAAAGTTTATATTCGTTGCATTAACATAAAGATGCAGTCGACACAAAATGACATGAAATCAATTTCCCAGGCTAAAAGCCTTTGGGAATAGGCAAGAGGCAGATATGGAGATCCGAGCAATGGCAGTACGACATGTGAGGATTGCCTTTTCTTGTTTCAGATCAAATGGAATAGTGGGGATTTTCATGATGATGGCTATTAGAGAGGAAAACCCTTATCTGATCTGAAATATTATCATCATCAACTGGACCAGACCGACCCATCATGGAACATGGGCGACCTTCCTCCGCCATGTAATTCAAAATCCCCGCGAATATATTCCACGACAACAACTTTGATGATTGAAATCATGCAGGATTTCAATCGCAGTAAGTCGATAATGGGAAAGAGAATACCAAATCCTCAAGTCCTTTTAGGGTGTGATGTGATGAATCTAATGGAGAATGCACGAAGCTCATTGGCTATAAATAGAGTCTCGGGACTTCGAAACTTGCAGGGAAGTGAGTGAGATCAGTAATACTATTACTGAGAAGGGTTTCTGGTTTCTGGTTTCATGTCCCTAGCTTGTAGTATTTTATAATGAGGATGAAAGGTCCTACATGAGGATAAAGAGCTTGTTTTGTAGCCAAGGATGACTTGCCTGCAGCCTCTCAAGGGGTCTCGATATATTTATGTGATACTAACATCGGTATCTGAAGCGATCCTTATGTGGTATACAGGCAGTCTCCTTGGCTATCATGACAGGCTCTTCTCGCTCATGCTGGACCTATTCTTCCATGGCTTCAGGGAAACAAACGTTCCCCCGGGATAAGTTTCTAAAGCGAATCGAAGAACAGGTACATTCTTTTGTTTCGAATTCATTTGTTGACATTTCTGAACGTTAAGGTAGGTTTGGTGAAGACTGATATAGGAATCTGATGCTTCTTTGATAACTGTTGTGCATGTTATGTCAATCAGTCCAGTGGCTTAACTATCCCTTGCTGCATTACAGCAGCCATGCATGAATGTCGACATATATATGAACTGTCATCCACGCTTCCAGAAGAAACACAGAAGCAATGTTGTAGATCTATTATATGGTCTAGTTTCCAGTCAGTACAGAAACAATGTAGCATATGATCTAAACTTGTGAAGTTAATTGGATAGTTCCGTTATACTTAGAATTTATATTCCAGAGTAGTGCTTGCCCTAACACGTAACAAACTAACCTCAAAATCTGAGTTGCCATGGGTAAATAGGCTCATGTTGCCTACACAAAACAGCGTTATCGATACTGTGTGATGAAGGGAAGAAGCTATGAGGTAGACAGCAAAGCCTCAACGACAGGTGGTGTCCATGAAGAGTGGACTACAGGTTTAGGATAAGCAAGGAAAAGGGTTTCATCCATTCTGATGTAACAAAAAACAGATTAGAAACTGTCATTAAAATGCAGAAGTTTGTTTGATTCCGTCATGATGTAAGAGAACCTGAGGCTTCAATCATCATAAAATCAGCCACAAAATATTACAGAACAGTCGCAAAAACAATGTTAGGTGGTTATGTGGTTATGAGGGTTTGGACTTCAGACTTGCAATTGAGCAAAATAGATAGTTTGATCCCCTATAATGTAGCAAAAGATGCGGTAACAGTCATCAAAATCAGGCTACACACTCTTACACTACTCCAACAGTACCAAATGCAATATCCCTAGTTTTGCTAGGATAATATAGACTGATACAAGAACAGCTGTTTTCAATTCACTCTATCAGTCCTGATCAAAATGTTCTACTGCATTTCAGATCGTTTGCTAAAGCTAAGACTTTCAAATTTTCAAGTGCTAAGCAGGTAACAGATTCATTCCACAAGCAAAAGAACAGCATAACCATGCTGGCTACTAGACTACAAAGTAAAATAGCACTAATGTGCTAAAAGGGTACCATGTGCTTTATTAGCAATCTGATGACTAAACTTTGGAACCTTATTAAAACCCTCAAACTCAATCAACTTAGTACAACGGAAACTGCATGCGTTTTATTGAATCCAAATTTATCATCAATCTATAGGTTTACACAGCATTGTCCAGCTACCAATTCAACTTTCAAACTCCATATATTATGTCACATAAAAAAGATTTACACAGCAGTCTCAGAAACAAAGAGTGAAGCAGAGATAGAGCAGGGTGACAATGTGAGTAAGAAGAAGAAGACACTTATCATGCAGGCACTGCAAAGCTGGCTTCTGTCCAGTTAGGAGGGTCCATCACAATACAAGGATCGGACTTCTCAAACTCAGCAACCTAACAACAAAACAAATCACAACACCCCTATCAATCTTTAATTCCTGGCCGAAAATCATACAAAGAAAAATCTACTTCACAAGTCACAACTCGAGTACCTTTTGGTGGCAATGTGAGCAATAATGTTCCTTATGCCAGAGACAGTCCATGGAACGCAAAAGAAAGCAGAACCCACAACCACAAAACGTCAAACATCCCACAAAAGATGCCAGACTCGGCTTTGATCTAAGTGTCCAACACAAAAATGGCATCAGAAACAAAATCCCAACAATCAATCAAGACTCAAAACTTTAGGAACCCGGAATTTACCTGACGGTGGTGAGACCGGTGTCGCCGCAGTAAAGGCAGTTGAAAGGAGCGGGAGTATCTCTGTAGATGGTTTGCTGAAGCGGAACTCCCTTTGGGTCGCCGTAGATGGCGTTAGGTGGAATCATGCCCGCCTGGTAGGGATTCTCGCGGACGTAGTAAGGGACTCCCATCACCGTCGCAGGTTGCTGCTGCGGCGGTATCTTCGACATCTCTGCTTGATGCTGCGGGTATCCTTGCATCTTACGAAGGGTGCAGTCGATCAATCTGAGGGAAATTTGGAGCGATTGAAACTGGGATATGTTGGAATTAACAAGAGGATTTGGAAATTTGCTTATAAAGTAAGAGATTGATGACTTTTCAAGTTTTCACCTTCTAGAGATTATTATTCCACGAAGGTTTCTATGAATTTTCCCAGTTTCCTTTTACGCGTCGACGACGCTTTCCATGAATTAGGCCATTTGGGCTTTTGCGATTTTTGTACGCGGGCTTGATATGGAAGGTTGGGCTGTGTTCGGGCCAGGATGAATCTTTCAATAACTGTCCATATCGTGAATTGTAGACACATATGTCTAGCTGACGCACTTCAGCAGCACTTAGACAGATCATAACCATCAAATATGTCTAAAGTAGAACAACAGCGACAAGACAGTAGCACCAACTACAAATAGAAGAAAATCGTTATCCAATCAGAGCAGGACGCTCCCAAAACCACTTCACATAACAACACAACAACCAAAACTATACTAGTCCCACATCGAAGAACAAAATGAAGCATCCATATCATCAACCTACAAATAGTAACTTCCTCTCTCCTCATTAATTACATATTTACTTAATACATATTGTAACTATGTCAACATCAATACTGACTATGTGTCGGAGAGTAGAAGACCACCCTTGACATCTAAACAACCTCTCGTGTTCTTAATGATAGGTCACCAAGACGAGCATATATCGCTACTTACATATAGATATAGCTTATTAAACTAACTAGAATCCACTGTATCAACATTAGAGCCGTTTGTGGGAAACACTATGAGCAAGAAGTTTCTCACGTACATTCACCTTGGCTAACGATGAGGGAAATAACTCTGCTTGCTGCTGGAAAAAGAGAGAAAAGCAAGGGAAAAGCGGAAAACAAATCTGCTATTGCAAGTTTTTGGCCAAGAAGGGGCGGGGGAAGTCACACTAATGGAAGGTGCCCAAAGGTGGCACACCTGGATGTTTCACTCACCCCAGACGAATTTAATGGCCAAAGACCACCCTCCCCAATCAGGATACGAGAGTCAGAAGAGCCCCCAAGGAGACAACAACAAAATGAAGGAGGAGAGGAAGGCCAGTGATGACCCTTTCCTCTATGATATAGTCATAGCAGACGTGTTCAGCTTGAGAAGTGTGTTAGTAGACAGCGGCTCAGCGGTCAACGTTATGTTCTGTCATTTGCCATAAAAAACTGGAACTCTCAGAAAAGAAACTAGTACAAGACCATGAACCGTTTTTCAACTTCTCAAGGAACATCGTGCAACTGCTAGAATCAGACATGATAAGTGTCCAGATAGAAACCGCCCCTTTCATAATAAAGATGTATTGCCAATTTATTGTGATAGATTGTTACAGCTCCTACAATGCCATTCTTGGACGCTCAACCGCTGATGAAATTCCCAACTCCTTACACATGTTGCTGATGAAATTCCAACTCCTAACGTAACTAGGATGGTCAGAGGAAACCACATAGTAGCAAATGAATGCTACATGACTTCAGTTATACAATTTAAGAAGTTGAGATAAATCCTATCAGTAACGGTGGGAAAGGAACTAACAGATAAGGTATTTGATCCAAGAGAGCAGGATCATAAATACACTCCTAAAACTTTGGTCAACCCCAAGACGTCTATAAGAATAGTAAGCATCTAAAAAATTCTCTGATAGAAAGGTCGATATAGTGGCTTAATTGGATCCCGCTATTACAGATGAGTTAATCAAGTTTCTTAAAGACAATGCTGAAGTATTTGCCTAGTCATATGCTGACATGTCTGACATACCGAGGAACATAATTGAGAACGAGCTTTCCATCAAGTCATCTGCCCACTCTGTCAAGAAAAATAGAAGGGCGTTTGATGATGAGAAATATGTTGCAATGAAGCAGAAAGTGACCAAACTTCAAGAAAGATGATTTGTCCGCCAAGTTCACTACCCCACATGACTGGCCAATGTGGTGATGGTTCAAAATCCAAACAAGAAGTGGTGGATGTGTGTTGACTACAAAGGCTTTAACAAGGCATGCCTAAAAGACAGCTTCCCGCTATCCAGAATAGATCAAATATTAGACACCACATCGAGACATAAGTTGCTCAGTATGATGGATGCCTTTTCAGGATACAATCAAATCATGATGAAGGTGTCAGACCAATAAACCACATGCTTCACCACAGACAAGGGAATCTACTGCTACAACAAAATGTCTTTTGACCTTAAAAATATAGCGACGTGGATGCGGCTGGCAATTAAGATGTTCATGTGGATGACATGTTGGTGAAAAGCAAGGAATAAAAGCAACACGTAGCCCACTTGAATATAATCTTTGCAATCATACACAAGTATGAGATGAGGCTGAACCTAGAGAAATGATACTTCGGAGTGAAGACAAGCAAGTTCTTAGGATACATGGTCATTAATAGAGAAATTGAAGCAAACCTTGAGAAAATCAAGAAGATACTTAACATGCAACCATTAATAAAGGAGGTAGAAGTGTTGCAAGGCAGACTAACGTCACTTTCATGCTTCATCGCTAGGCTAGGATAACAGACAAATGTATTTCATTCTTCAAAACTTTGAGGGGTCTTACAGGGAAGGAAGTTGATTTGTCACCAGATTGTGTGGCGACCTTCCAAGGCATAAAAGATTACTTAGCCACAATCTCACTACTCTCAATCCCAAAGCCAGGGGAATAGTAAGAACAGAGGAAGCTGATGAGTTGCTAGTCTTCTACACCAGAAAAGGAATGAATAGAGCAGAAACAAGATATCTATGACTGGAGAAAATAGTGTTTCCATTTATAACAACCACCAGAAAGCTTCGCCACTACTTCTAAGTCCACACAGTTCATGTGCTCATAAACCAACCATTGAAACAGGTTCTGCAAAACCCTGAACACAGATGGCGGCTAAGCAAGTGGGCAATAGAGCTAAGTGAGTTTGATATTGACTTCAAACCAAGAATTGTCATGAAGGGGCATGCGGTAGCGGAATACATAAAATGGGAAGACGCTTACGAAGAGTAGGAAGCGATGGACACAATAAAAGAGGAAAATACCCAAGAAGCAGCACAAGAATCTGCCCACCAACGGTCAATCTGGAATTTACACGTGGATGGATCATCATGTACAAAAGTCAGTGGAGTGAGAACCATCCTCACAAGGCCTGAGGGACTTCAGCTAGAGTATGCACTGAAGTTTAACTTCAAAGCTTCCAACAATGCAACGAAATATGGAGCTCTCATTGCTAGACTGTTGTTGGCAATTGGATCTAGTGCCAAAGACATCAACATCTTCAGCAACTCACAACCTGTTGTCAATTAGATAAACGGGTCATTCCAAACAAAGGATCCTCAACTAACAGCTTACCTGGGATATGTGAAGACGTTGTTAGGAATATTCCATTTCCATAATGTCAAGCAAATCCCAAGGGAGGAAAATGCAAAGGCTGGTTCAATAAAAATAGTGGCAACATCGCAACCTCACCAAAGCAGAGAAGACACAAGAGTGAAGATCCTAGACAAGTCGTCTATCACAAAGACAATGGCAGAAATATTCCACGTTGAAACAGAACCTTAGTGAATGAATGAGATCATAACTTACAAGATGGATGGAACGCTACCAAGAGATAAAGTGGTCGCGCAAACGCTGATAAGTAAGGCCACATGGTACATCATCATGGAAGACAAACTACCGCTAAGGATTGAATTTTCCCACGTAAGGTGTGTCCCACCGGAAGAAGGAAGGGGTGTATTGGACAAAATTCATAATGAGGACTGCGGTAACCACTCAGGGTACCACTCTTTGGCGAATAAAGTAATGCGTTATAGATATTATTGGCCCACAATGAAGAGAGATGCAGAGGAAGTCAAAAAAATGCTTCAAGTGCCAAAAATTCGCTGCAATACCTAAGACACTAGCGGAACCATTGTCTGTCATTATAGGACAATGGATAAGGTCCACATGAGGCCTTAACCTTGTTGGACCGCTACCAACAACAAAGAGCCAGTACAAGTACATCATAGTGAGGATTGACTACAACATCAAGTGAATTAAGGCATCACCAATCTTCATGATCAACACAAGAATTGTAAAGTGATTCATCTAGAAGAACATCTGATACTGGTTTGGAGTGCCAAACACAATCATAATTGATAATGGAGCCCAATTCAACAATGAAGAGCAGATCCAATGGGTGGCAGAGAAGAGCCTACAGATTAAGTTTGCATCAGTAGAATGGATAGGTGGAAGTGGCAAACAAAAAGATCAAGACACTATTGGAAAAGAAGTTGGACGACCGAAAGGCCCATGGGTAGAAAAGCTACCAGAGGTAATGTGGGCGTTTTGAACAACTCCAACTAAAGCAACAGGAGAGACGTCATTTTACCTCACATACGGAACATAAGCAGTAGAGTTTGTCTACCCAACTATCGGGGTGGAGTTATTTGATACTGCTACTAATAATGAAAGATTACTCCTCAACAAGGACTTGGTAGAGGAAAAGAGCGTAAAAGTGCATCTCCGCAACTTGGAAAACAAGCAGAAGGAGGCGAGCTACTAAAATAAGTGGGTAAGGAACATAAACTTCAAATTAGGAGAATGAGTCATGAAGGAAGTCATTCTAGCCCCCAAAGGACTCCGCCCACATGGGAAGGACCATACTAACTTGTTGAAGCAGTTCGCTCAGATACATTCTACATCAAAGACAAGCACAGAAAAGTTTCCACTCAGCCATGAAAAACGCAACACCTCAGGCGGTGCTATACGGAGTGAATAAGTGGCAGTAGTGCTCACTCTTTACTCAATTAAGTAAAGAGTGAATAAGCGGCAGCCACTCATACTTCCCAATGTCAATGCAGCCAAGGTCACACAATGTTGTCAAGTTGGATTTAGTGGTTGCATCCACAGCCTTCTTCATAACTTCCGCCTCCCTCGCAGCGCAGTCAGCTGCTGTTTCTTGGGGAATAAATCTGCCTTGAGTTTCTCCTCCAACTCAGCTTCCACCATTGACTCACTAAAAGCTTCTTTAGAAACAGCTCCAACTTCCCAACTTCTTTCTCCCTAGCGGCGAGAGCCTGTTGCAAGGACTCGATCTCATTGTCGTGAGAGGCTTTGCACCTCAAACTCAATAGAGGCAACTTTGGTATTGTTACATCCCGGACCATCTCCGCCGTAGCACGATATTGTCCGCTTTGGGCCCGCCGGCCCTGACGGTTTTGTTTCCAGGAGCTCTCAGAGCAACTTCTCAGGGGTCACCCATCATGGGATTGCTCTAAGCTTAGCAAGCTTAACTTCGGAGTTCTCATCCCCTCCAAAGTCACTGAGCTCCCAAAAGGCCTCGTGCTAGATGTGTGTCACCGATGTACATATATGGTACATCACCCTCTCCATTGGTCGATGTGGGATGTTACATCCACCCCCTTAGGGGCCCGACGTCCTCGTCGGCACACTCGCACCCTTCGGCAGAGTGGCTCTGATACCAATCTGTTACATCCCGGATCATCTCCGCCGTAGCACGATATTGTCCGCTTTGGGCCCGCCGGCCCTCACGGTTTTGTTTCCAGGAGCTCTCAGAGCAACTTCCCAGGGGGTCATCCATCATGGGATTGCTCTAAGCTTAGCAAGCTTAACTTCGGAGTTCTCATCCCCTCCAAAGCCACTGAGCTCCCAAAAGGCCTCGTGCTAGATGGGTGTCACCGATGTACATATATGGTACATCACCCTCTCCGTTGGTCGATGTGGGATGTTACAGGTATCATCCTTGATAGACTTCACAGCAGTGTTAAACAGCTTCGTCTCGCAGTCCTCCAAGTCAGCAAAGACTTTATCAAGGTGAGTTTGCACCTTTATCAACGTCTCCTTGGTAGCGGTTAATTCTTGTTCTTCTTCCCTTAACCGACAACAAAGGGTGGATTCTGTACCGCTAGTGGCGTGAACAACCATAAAGGAGTGGGCCAGAACATTCATACAGTTTTCCTGCTCGATGGCCAAAACTTCGAAAACACGCCGCTTGGGGCGTTGAAGACCCGTCACTCAAAGAAACTGGCAAAAAAATTGGACAAGAAGTTGATTGGATGAAGGTGCTTGAGGGAGCGCTTGTAGAATAAGTAAATCTGAGCCCTCTGCAAGAGGAACCGCTACTAAAATGTTGGGGATATCGACAATGACATCTGAAACCTCGAAGAAAGAGGCAACAACCACAACGCCTGCAACAGCAAAACAGACATGCTTGGAGGAAAGAGGGTGAGAATGAAACTGGGGGTAGAACCCCATAACCTTCTTAGAAGCATTTTTTCGCTGGCATTTCTTGTCAGCCGGTGAAAAAAGCAAAATTGTCTAACCAGCTACTAAAGCAAGAAGACAGCAAATCTGGTTCCCGAGACAGCCTACAATCTATCAAGCAGGGCCAAGAGGCAACAATACGTTGATCTGTCACCCACCTCTCAATCTAAAAGGTGAAGATGCTCTCTCTCAACTGCCAAGAGTGGAAATAGCCTACACTCTACAAAACAGGAACACAACCAAATAAGCAAGACAATGCATACAAGGCGCAAAACAACAAATTAATGATGACAAAAGACTAACCCTGAATTGGCTGAAAAAAAAAAGGAATTTAATCTATTAGGAGGGGCGAAGAACACCATCAATTTTACCAAACTCTCAACCCTCAGTGGTGAGACAGACGTTAGTGTACCACTCATTCTATGACTTCGGCAATCCCTCAATATAGGGGTTAGAAATTTTCTTTCGATTGTTGTCATGAAGAATGAGGGTTGCGGTACCGCGCTTACCGCTATGACCGGAATACTTCAAATCATAAAAGTGAGTGATATTCGTCACTTCGGTCTCTCACACCCACATATCTCCCAGATGACCGCTATCGACAGGAGGATTTTCAACATGTTTAGTCTCATCTGACCAAGAGCGATACTAAATTCCACAAGCACGTAGTGATGCCAAAGATCAAGCGACAGCCCCAAGCCTTGCAAAAGAAGGATGTCACAGATAAATGCATCGCCTTCTGCAAGCTGCGTACCCTACTCACCCTCCTTTAACTCACGCAGCTGTACTAACTTGGGAATCCTATAAATGACGATGTTACTTAGAATCTTCTCAAGCTTCAATGAAGAGCAGGTTCTTCAACCATCGTGCTATCAACTAACTTTCAAGACAAAGGATAGGTTGCTCGACTCTCTGCGGACTCCTTGGTAGCAACACGACCAGAGGAGCTAGCGTTTCCGCTACCAAGAGAGCTTTTATTGGCCTCATCCCCTACCCACTTCTTGTGATATTCTGGGCGTGAAAGGTAATCATCCATTGGATTGCTAACAGCTAGGGGTGTCAGATCCTCAAACACTTGACGACGCTTGGCCAATTCCCCACAAACAAATAACTCCAACTCGTCTTGAAAGCTGCGAGCGACGGGAGATAGCTTAAAGTTAGCAATGAATTCTGCTACTGAGTTAGAAGACGTTGTTTCGAATTCAGGCACCACGTGACGCTCTTAAGATATCCGCCACAAACACCCTAACCTAGAAAAGTCAGAAGTCAGTTAGATGTAACCCACCACTTTCCCTCATTCTCACTAACAACACCAAGAACATTCAAACACAAACCCAGAAACTCGAAACCCAGAAACAACTTCCAATTCAAAATCCAACCCAAACCGATACCATAACACAAAATCAAGACCCCAAACACAAAGATCTTCTACTTGTAACCCCAAAAGCGACCAAAATACGAGCAAACACAAAAAATCAAAGCCCCCAAATACAAAACTTGGAACAGAGAAACCAGAAAGGGAATTCGATCAACAAACTTGATGATTGCAGCATGCATAACCTCGATCTCTAAAGACCAAAGTACAAAGAAGAAGATCTTGAACTAGAACAAACAGAAAACAAAAGAGGATATCAAATCTTGTTGCTGATGAGGAACTTGATGGACCAAGAAGATAGGGTTTGAAAGGCGAAAATGAGGGAAATGAAACATAGCCCTCACTCTAGTCGAACTCTTATATAGAAGAATAACAAACCTTTTCAACTGTTTTGTGTTTTACATAACACCGCTAGATGTTTGCGTTTTACATAACACAGCTAGATGTTTGCGTTTTACATAACCCACGATCTCTCGTCATTATTGACGCTGGAACCGAAAAGACACATCAGATACCACAACCATAATGACACATGTCTGCGTGCGTCACAAAAGATGACAACCACCTAATCACCCATTACATGCATAACACGTGGAAAGCAAAAGACCAAAAGCAAGAGGTGGATAATAAAACTACAATGTCTTACCGTCGTAAGAGAACTACAATTCCTTACCGCTGTAAGAGTACTACAATATCTTACCGCCATAAGAGAACTACAATGTCTTACCACGTTAAGATAACTACATGTACTTACCGTCAAAAAGAACTACAATGTCTTGCCGTCGTAAGAGAACTACATTTCCTTACCACCGTAAGAGAACTACAATCCTTACCACTATAAGAGAACTATAATTCCTTACCGTTGTAAGAGAACTACAATGTCTTCTATAAGAGAACTACAATGCCTTACCACTGCAAGAGAACTTCATTTTCTTAGCACCGTAAGAGAACTATATTTTCTTACCACCGTAAGAGAACTACAATGTCTTACTGTTGTAAGAGAACTACAATTCTTTACCACTGTAAGTGAACTACAATTCCTTACCGCCATTAGAGAACTATAATGCCTTATAGCTGTAAAAGAGCTATAATGCCTTACTGCTTGTAAGAGAGAGACATTGTTTTACTGCTTGTAAGAGAGCGACACTGCCTTACTGCTTGTAAGAGATAGGCATTACCATACTGCTTGTAAGAGAGTGACATTGTCTTACAGCTTGTAAGAGAGCGATGCTGCCTCACTACGGGCAAGAGAGCGACATTGCCTTACTACGAGAAACAAAAAGCCCTTACTGTCAGTAAGGGAATGTCATTTATGTAGTAACAGCTAAAGCAAGACTTCTTATCAGGGGAGTGGCGGACTCCAGGGTAGGACCTGCTGGTAGATTCGCCACTTATGACCAATGCTAAGTTGGTAACTCCCCAACCAAGAAGCCCATCCTAGACTGGGGACACGGGGGACTTGTAGGCACATATGCCTAGACGCACTTTAACAGCGCTTAGACCGGTCATAACCATCAAACTCGCCTAAATTAGAACCAGTAGCAGCAAAATAGCAGCACTAGCTACAAATAAAAGTAAATCGCTACCCAATCAGAGTAAGGATGCCCTCGTACGCGCATCCCCAATACCGCCTCACAGTAAAGCAACACGGCAACTAGAACTATACTAGTCCCACATTGATGAACATGAGGAAGCATCCATACCATCAGCCTATAAATAGTAACTTTCTCGCTTCTCACTAGGACGAGCAAATATCGCTGCTTACATATAGATATAATTGATTAGACTAGCCCCTAATCAACTGTATCAACATGAATTTGCTTTTCTTTTTGATACAATCAAGTGAGTTTTATTATCAATTATTATTGGGTTCTCATTGAATTCCTAGTTCCATTAGTTACAATCTACTAACACGTTCGCATTCAAAAAAAATGTATACATAGGTAGTGGCGTATTCATTTCATTAGTTACATTCTACTAACACATTTGCATTAAAAAATGTTTATATAGGCACTGGCGTAGCCAGGAATTTTGTTTAGCGGGATCAAAACTTAATAGCTATTGAGTTGAGAAAAAAAAAATCGATAGTGTAATCATCATTGTGACACACACACACACACACACACACACACATATATATATATATATAATTAGCGCCAATCTATTAAAAGAAACGGATGCAAAGTTATACAATAGTTTGCCTACTAAAAGGTATGACAGAAAGAAACTATATAACTAAAGTATGCTACTATAGAGAGATAGAGGGTGAACATAAACATGTCTTTGATAACAGTGAAACCGAAAACAAAATCAAAGAACTAAAGTACGACGCTTCTTGAGAGAGCTCCAAACCAGTCAAGCACTCTTTTAAATATATTATCTTTGAAACAACTCGAATGTAATAAACTAGTTTGTTATATTGATTAAAATAGAGAATATCAACTATGATTTTGTCATTCCTTTACATTAATAAAAAATTTAAAAACTAAATGTAGGAAAAAAAAGTTACAAATAAATGTAAAATAACAAGATGGGAGAACTACAAGTTACTACCCAACAATATTTAAAAACACAAATAACCCACTTATAATATTTTTTATACAAATTAGGACATGAGATAGGCCTAACATGAGACAGTAGCTGTGATGACCTGAATTTCAACTGAGTCAGCCTTAATGATTAGGCGTAGAGGTGCCAAAGGCGCTATGCTAGGCTTAAAAAAGTGCAGAAGGTCTCTATTCTTATTTTCTAACGTGTACGCCTATTTTTTTTCTAAAACGGGGTCGTTTGGGTTTTTTGACATTTAAAAGAGATATAGGTCTCTACTCTAGCATTTTGCCCTTTTCCTCTAAACTTAGTCGATGAAGTATTGCCGCAAGAGTTGAGAGAGGGAGAGCCTGGAGCGGTAATTGTGCATTGGTTTTGTTTGGGTTGTGTGTTTGATTTGGATTTCATCAGCCTTTAATTCTCCTCCCGAATTAGGTTCTGTTGTCAAATAAGAAAGTCGATTTTGGCTTTTGGGTCACAAACTTACATGTATAGTCATAGATTATGTGTTCTTTCACATACCCAATCGTTCATGTACTGGGAAATTGATATATTACCGATCGAGGTCGAGTCGGAGGATCCAGTACGTGGAGGTTCCACCGAGCAGCCATCTAATCCACTATGTGAATTGTGAAACGAGTTTGTATGAATGAATTGAATTCTTCTAGGAACTCTTGTGACGCTAAGCTTGTATTGATGGCATTGGTTGCCTAGGACATTTTCGTTGATCGAATACGTTGTAGGCACGTTTGTGTTGCTTGCTTCTTTTTGCATTCGAATGATCACCATCGGTTGAGTCGAGTGAGGTGTTTGTTGTGAATTGTGGTTATATAGTGTGAATTTGTATACTCTTAGCATTGTGGAAACTATTTATTATGGGAGCTTTTCCATTGCGTAGTTCAAGTTAGGCCTCATCATGGACCGGGTTAGAGCCAGTTCGACCCTAAATTTTAGGGCTTAGGGTAGGGTAAGACTTGGTCAAATTCAACAAAATTTAGGGCCTGGTAGGGTAGGACCGAGGCTTAAATATGTAAATCCTAGCAGCCCATTTCGTTAGGGCTAATAGGATCGGGTAGGACCGGCCCTTTAAATATAGGCTAAACAGGACCGAGATGAACTTGTTATTTTTTTTCTCACAATCTAGCTTTAGAATTATATGTAATGAACCTTATTTTTTGTGTTATATTTAACATGCATGCATACACATTATACTTAATTTAAGACATCTGTCTATAAACTAAGTGGTTATACTCATATATCTCACGAACTAATGCTCTAAATCATCAAAATACAATCGTTAATCAACAAAATAAAAGGAAATCAAATGAACAAAGCTAGCAAATCAACTACAAAAAAGAAGATTAGTTGTATTGTATCTAAAAAATAAGAAACATATTAAAACAATATAAAAAATAAGAAATTATTAGGGCCTAAAGGGCGGGCTTTTAAAGTTGGGCCGGGTTCGGCCCTAAAGGGCTCATTAGGGTAGGGTCGTAGGGTAGGGACGGGTTTCATTTGCTCAACCCTTACTCTACCCTACTCGAAAATGGCTAGGGCCGGCCCTTCCTAATGGAGGACCGGGTAGAGCTTTGGCCCTAGAGGGTAGGGCGGGCTAGGGTCGAAGGACCAAATGATGAGGTCTAGTTCAAGTTTATGACTTTGGTTATTATCTTTCCTTATATATATATATATATATATATAGCTAGGGAGTCCCTGGAAAAATAGAAGCATAATGGTTTTGTATATATGCTTTTCATCATATGATAGTCCTATTTCATCGTATGGTGCTTTTCTTGCAATGAGAATTGGTTATGAAGTGGAGGTTTGCTTTGTAAAGGATTGGAGTTGGCTTACTGAGTTATTGCTGTGTCTGTATGTGTTCTTTCATTGTGGGATTTGTGGCAATATGCTCACAGCTTCATACTGAGTACGATTACTCACATGCATAGTTTTGTGTATGATTACTTGACATGTATACTCGTATACAAATAATCAAGCTCTGTGTTGACAATGTTCTATTTGCATATGAGGTCGGGTTCCATAAGCATATAAGGTTTAGTCTGTTTCTATGCATTCGTACCATATGATCATGTAAGGTTTGAGTTTCTTATTGTGAAGGATGACAAGATATAATGTTTGTGTTGAACAAGCTATATGTTATATATATAGGAGGTATAATTATAGAAATATATGTTACTTTTCAAAAGGCGTACGCCTTACGTCCCAAGGCAAGCACCTTGGTGAGACTTTCATGTCATTGCCTCGGCTACGCCTTAGCCTTTTAAAACATTGGCAGCAGGTTTCAGCAGTAGTAGATCTGCAACAGGTATTAAGTCAACAGTAAAAATTTGGATGTCAATAGTAGCACATGTAGTAGCAGTTTTGGAGGGGATAGTAATAAGCAGTAGTAGCTATAAAGTTGAGAGTAATAGATAGTAGCAACTTCGGTGTGGTGAGTAGTATACAATAGCAGCTTAGGAGTAGAGAGTAATAGATAGTAACCGTTTTGTTTGGTTTTGAGAATTTCCAGAAAAAAAATTGCAATTTCATCAGCAGTAGCATATTTCTGGTCAACAGTAACACTATGTTTATTTCTAGAGAATTGCCAGACCTGAATTCAGGTCAATAACAGAAGATTTCCAATCACGACAGTAGCATCTATGTTTGCCGGAAATTCAGGTCAGTAGCAAGGTGGTGCTACTGTGTTACTCGACTGTAGCAATCTATGTAGCACCGACACGCAAAAATGGTTGCGTATCCCGTGTCGGACACGGCCACAGACATAATATGTTCGAACACGGCCAAATATGGTCAGACACGCGTGTCCGATTTAGACACACGATGGACACACGTGTATTCAAATTGGACACGTACGTGTCCGAATTTCCTAGCCTTTCTGAAGCCACGCTCAACGTTTCTCTTCTGCTCTTCTTCGTCTCTTCTCTTCTTCTTCATCTTCTTCAACGTTGCTTCTGTTTTGTTCACTTCTTCTCATATGTATCTGCAATTAGGTTTGATCAATTCAAAATTTGTAATTTTGTCTATGGAATTGAACTGAGTTATAAGACGTGATGCAATGAGAAAAGCTGAACTCTGAAAAAGAGGAAGGAAATAACCAAAATGGAAATGTTTGAAATGGGGTTTGGGTGAATGGAAAAGACAAAATCTTGGATTTTATTTCTTCATTTGGTCTGTAATTGAATTGAGTTGAGTTTTGAATGTTTAATTGGGAGTTATTGTTCGACTTTGATGATTTGATAAATTTGAGTTGTTATGTTTAATGAATTTTTAATTACGTGTATATATTTATATTAAAAATAATTTAATTAACATGACAGTCACATGTCTATGTCTAAATTTTTTTAGAATTAATGTGTCCACGTATCGTATCGTGTCGGATACGGACACGAGTACTTGTATCCGTGCTACTTAGGTAGCAATTGATATGTAGTAAATGGTATTCTAGTAAAATTATAGTGACAGATGATATGTGGATATTAGTTTGTTGTAATTTGTTAATATTTGTCCTTAAAAGTGTAAGATAATGTGTAAATGTGTATTTGTAAACTGAAATTTAATCAGTAACTAAAATGTAATTTATTATAACAAGATTATGCATTTAATTGACCAAAAAACACTACTATCATTTGTAAAACATGATTAAAAAGGTCATTATGTTATTATATTATGTATTCTCACGTAAACAAAGTATATTTATTGATCTCTCTCATGTTTTTTCCCTCTTCCTTTTGTTTCAAAAAAATTAAGAGGAGTAAATTGTCTACTCTGCCCCGCTCTCCATAAGCCGTTGTATAGTGTTTAGGATTTAATGGTCCTTGACATGGGGTAGGGTTTAGGATGTTATAGATGTGTTGGGTGTGAGTTTGCTGTTTTTGGTTAATGTTCTAAAAATCACCGTTTAATGTCGTTAAGATGTTAGACATCAGTTCACCGTTCTGATTTCTTCTTTATCGTTCACTCTGGGCACCAACTCTATTAAGGAAGCAAGAATTAAGCAGAGACAAAACTCGATGGCTAGCTAAAACTCAAATATCATGAACCAGAGTAAAATAAGGCTTCTAAGACACATTGATTTTCATTACCAAAAAAAGACACATTGATTTTGTTAATGATGCTATCAATAAGAATTAGAATCATCCTCAACTTGGATATGTGAAAACTTACGTAATAGTTCAGCTCGAAGGACAGTAGCTTCGGCACAAAAAATATCTACAAAACCTAATTGTTTCGAAGTCATCACTAGATGTCCCTGTTATTTTTATTTTGTTGATTCAAAGTGTCATATTAAACACTGTACAGTTAGTACAGATAGACATTTCACCATTAAAGAAAAATATCATTGACTAGTGGCGTAACGAGTACATCACTACTACATGGATTTTTATAGTGGAGCAATTTTGATGCCGTGCAAGAAGCTTCATTGAGCTTCCCTTCCCATAAACACGAATATTGACGAAGACATTCATAAAATATAATCTTAAGATCGAGAAACTGCGATAGTCTAGTACTGAATGATCAGAATAATAAGCAGCAAGATCGATATAAGGGCACGCCCAGCTCCACTAACACCACTAATTAAGAAGCGATAATTAGATTTATAGGCCATGTTTCCTTTTTTCTAATTCCCAGCTAATTCTTGTGCAGAGAAGAATGAATTGGAACTCTCGCTCTTGCTCAAACATAACCTGCAGCAACATCCATCTGCTCCATTTCTTAATCCTTAGTCTCATCATGCATAAACAATTAGTTTTCCCCGTTCTTAGAGCATTGCTTAGTTAACAAATTAACCAGAGCCAGCAGCACGCTTAGTTAACAAATTAATTGGCTAGTTTTCTTTATAAGAGAACCAACATGTAACCCAGATAAAACGTGGTGTTGCAGAGGGTGTGGTACTGTTGAATTGACTGAGAGGTCATGAAGGAGTATTCTTTTTTTGGCTGGAATGGAGTAATCTTTCTGGTTCAAAATTTTTAAGTTGAAGGAACACTCATTTCCATGTTTGACCATTTATACGTACATGTAACATGCACGCACGTACGACAATGGACAAACAGTGTGTACCAGTGAGTTCTGTTTGTTTTTTGGCCAGTGTGTTATATAACGTAACCCATCATACTCTAATAATTCAAGACTATTCATTCCATTGCACTAGACTAAATCAAAAAATAAAAATAAAATAAAAATAAAATAAAAATAGAGTATTATTCATTGCAAGTACTGAAAACGAATTATGAGAGATGATAATGCGTTTGTGTAACTAGTAACTTAAGTTTTGACTTGCTTTGTAAGTTTGGTGAACATATTGTTGATAATAGTAATAAATTTTAAATTTAAAAATAAAAACTTGAGTTTCAACTATCAAATTACGACCTTGATTTACAATGAGAGTTTCATGTGTAATTTAATAATATTATTATTATAAGGTATGCATGAGTAACATAGACATAGACGAAGCTACAACCAGACCAAAGGGTGTCATGACATCTCAAGTTTCTTCAAATTTATTTACCATCTAGTTTAATTATCACGTTTCCGTGACGAAGTTCCATACTAATTTCTTGTGTCCTTAAACATGCATTCTTATCGGCGTTTCCGCCCTGAAGAGTAAATAGATCGAATACGTTGATGAAGTGTGAGGATCGAAACTCATACAGCAACCGATCAAAACGAAAATAAAAGGTACAAACGTACATGAAAATATGTGTTAATGATATGACTATAGCTGCTTACATGAATAGATTAAAAAGATTTTAAACACAACAGATCTCCACTCTTGTACATGGCATTAAATACACGATACTAGATACATGTTTAAGATCTATAACTTTATTTTACATGCATATATATAGTCGTTCGAGAGTGAATGTCCGCACTCCGACTTAAAGTGCGGATGTCGACCGTTTTCCGTCATTTCACACCGACGACGGCTTATCTTCTTCCCGAACGACAACACATTCTCTCAGGACCGCTTCCCTCCTTCGAGGACTCGCCGACGACGAGTTTTCCCACCGGAATGAAGCTCTGGACATAAAACACTGTGTTGGCCGGAAAACTTGTTGTCAGCAAGTTCTGAAATGATGGAAACGGTCCTGGGAGGCTGTGTTGTCGTCTGGGAATGAGAGAAATGGCTGCCAGAGTGAAATGGCGAAAAATGGCCGAAGTCCGCACTTTAAGCCGGAGTGTTGGCGTCCGCCTCTGATCCGTCCTCTATATATATATATATATATATATATATATATATATATATATATATATATATATATCAGTCCTTCTATACTAAGGATGTCTTTACCATAAATTTAATGCTGATTTCCTTAATTAAACCTACTTTTAGATTAAATTTTATCATCTTAACTGTTCATAATCTATATATATATATATATATATGTATAGATCATCTTTGTAAAATTTCAGCTGATTTGGTAATTATTAAGGCCTTGAAAACATATAAATACAATGAACAAACCGAATCTGTTCAACCGAAACCGTTCGTGTTCTTCTCTGTAAATCACAATTTTGAATGTCTTAACGATCATCAAACTAGCTGAAATTTTGCAGAGAAGATATACTCATATATATCTACAAACTGAATGGTTAAGATGAGAAAATATGATCTAAAAGTTGACCAATTCAAGAAATCCTTACCTACGAAAAACTATATATATATATATATATACACACACACAGTCTTTCTATACTAAGGATGACCTAACCATAAATTTGGTGTGGATTTCCTTAGTTTAACCCACTTTTAGATCAAATTTTATCATCTTAACCGTTCATAATCTCCAAATTTGGGGCGAAAACTTCAATGGGAGATCGACGAGGACATCGATTTGTGCGAGAGAAAGGAAAGGAAGAAGGTTGGGCTTATTAGCAATCTTGCAACCTGAGCCAAGATCAAGAGTCAATTTGTGGGGAGACATGGATTTTGGGAGAAGTGTTGTGAAACCAGATCGAAGTGAGAGAGGGAGAAACTGAATAGTATGTGAAGAGCAGTCTGATTTATGTTTTGCCCCGAGTCCGGTTTATGCTTTGACCCACGCGTTATGGGTTTTAGAGGAAAACAAATCTCATACGTTGCGTTTCATTTAAAGAGATCCAACGGCTCACGTGAGTTGGTGCACACTTTTGCTATTTCAAGGACGTGTGCTTTAGAACGGGTCTATAAGCAGACGTTTAGGCAGTGCTGACAACGTCGGCAACCTTGACGTCGCTGAAGCAGACCTTTATCCTATCTTTCTCCTTGTCGGTGGACTTTCCGCGATGAGTTCGAAGTCGAGAATGAGGTGCACGAAGATTTCTAGTAAACTTTCCTACCGGACCGCCGTCTAGCTCACCCTTGTTTTCAAGGACAGAAGTTGTCACACCCCGGTCCCGGCATCGGCGGGAATTTACCACCGAGCGCCGTTCTCGAGGCGTGAACGAGTGTTACAAAGCGGAATGTAAATAAAAGTAAAACTTCTAAGCTCTTCACTCTAGGCTCATTGTCTATCCCGTTCTCGGCTCGGTCAAATCTAAATATTTCTCTGCAAAAAATATTAGAAATAGATGGGTGAGCAAAACCACGTGCTCAGTGAGTAGACCAATGTAATATGCCCGCAAAGTCATGTCATTTTACACACTATAAAATAATATATATCATATACACAATTCAATCAATTCATCATATCTCATCCTCCCTTCTTATTGGTTATCCTTCAATTTAGTCCACCACGGGAACCTAATGATCATCATGTCCTATACAACCGTGTGCCACATCCTTACTTCGGAATAACGAATTAAGAAGTTCCCATGTTCCATGACTAATCAAACAATTGATCCAACACATTATAATAATATAAATCACCGCATATTTTGCAAATAGACATGCTTCACTATAAAATATAGAGATATTTCGTAAAAGATTAAAAACATGATTTTCAACTAATTTAAAAGGGTATAAGAATATTTTAAACATATTACAAGAATCCACTCACCTCGATATTATCGAAACCCCACCGAAGATACCGATCGTAAACCGAGCCTCCTAAAGCGGGTCATCTAAAAAATATTACAACTACCTTCCAAAACTCAAGGGCTGAAAAGCGGGCATCGTTAAGAACTCATAGTCCTTCGTGGAATAAAAATTAGACTTACAGATCAAAAGTTATGATCCGTCGAAGTTTAGTCGTAACCCGAAAGGAAAACAACATAGACTTGAACTAGAAAGAGAAAGCTCTCTCCTGAAAATCAGTACGGCAATAATGTGGAGCTGGGTCTCTATTTATAGGGTCAAAACACCACATGTCACATCACTATTGGTGAAAAAGATGACATTTGTCAATCAAACACAAAACCATTTTCTCCTAATGCCACCTCGTGACATGTGGCAGATGACTCAGGCTGTTGTTGACGTCATCAAGTCAGCTGCCAACTATTCTTCACGCCATGTGTCACACAACAGCCAATCAGAATGCGCCACGTCAGTAAATCTGAGCAAAACAACAAAAGTTGCGATAGAACTTTGAAAAAATAGTTAAAAATAGCTCGGTAGTCTGAAAAATTCACCGAAAAATACGGCGAACTCGTGACGACCTCTATTTTCTATTTATAAGAAGAAAAACCAATTTTGAGAAATCAAAAAATTCAGGATGTTACAGAAGCAGAGCCGCCTGTGATGTCGACACCTTCAAGGACAGAAGCAGAGACGCCGTCAGCGCCGCCTAGAGCCGAGTTCGTGTTGGCATCATCACTTTTTTGTATTCTGAACGTCCGTTTCACATCCTTCCTCACATCCATATATATATATATATGATTAAGACTACCGCTTATTTACGGTGCATACAATAATTTCTACCATAAACACAAATAGTTACCTTAGTGTCGGAAACCAATACTATTGAGTATCAAATGGACATTTATTGAAAAATACCTTGCATGCTTTCTCATTTCAATATATAGTATTGGTTTCCGATACTAAGTTAATTATTTGTGTATATGTTAGCAAATAAACCGTGCCGTCTTCACCATTTATATACAAATAATTAACTTAGTATCGGAAACCAATACTATTTTTATACTCCATTTTGAAGTGCGTAGATGACAAAAAGAAGGGTTCTAGTTCGTCACAAACTTGAGAGGTGATTGATTTTGAGATGATTAATTTGTATATATAGTTTCAACCAATCATACAACAGTTTCATAGAACGAAACTGTGTTAATCACTAGGGGATCGATTATATATATATAACAATAACATAACGGTTCGGATCATGACACAACATAAACAATCAAGGAACTGGAGAGAAAGATCAGTGAATATATGAAATGCATGGTAAAACGGAATGAAGGAAGTTGAAATCGGATTCGCTTGTGATGATGATGACCATGATGGATCCGTGATGGAATTTCTGAAATTGCACACCAAGACAAACACTGTGGAACATCCCAAGGACACAGCTGCTTTGTTGCTAGCAGCAGAGGGAATATTATTGCCAGACCAGAGACCTGAGAAGAAAACTATTTCAATTTTTTATTTTTCTTCAAAGAGAGAGATAGAGCTGGTTGTCAGCAGAGGGAGGAGGACTAGTCTGGTAAAAGTTGTACATGGGGAATAGATTCCCACAATCCGGAAAAGTCCGAGAGACCGACTCCGACCCTTTCCCCGAACACTACCATAGCTTCGTCACAGTGAAGTTACCAAACTAACCAAAAACCCAGATTCACCATTGCTGCCCTAGCTTAATTACCTTCCTCTGAAACTGTGAACCGTGCATGGCTATGGCTTATATACTTGGCCTGGTAAATTCCGAATTTGACCACCTTCACTGTCCTCCGATTGCGACGGAGCAAACGCGCGCGCATGCAGCTCCCCCAATACATTTGAGACTTGCTCTCTGTCGTTGTGTTTCCTCGTCCCCTTCTTTCTTTTTTTCCCTGCAACCATTTTTCAATTTCTCTCCTTTAATTTGCTTACGGATAAAATATATCAAATAGTTCAACTCCCGGTACAATATTATAACGATTCTACATTCTCTTTTCCCCGGCCAAGAATCGAAACCCCAATTAAACATTTAAACATCTGATCTGAAAACTAATTAACCAAAGGCCAACTGTACTAGATGTACACTAACGAGCTTAAAATAATTTTTAAATCCCGCTAAAATTCTTATTTATTGATATAAAACATATACGTGCTAATTGAAGATGATATTTGTGACTAGTAATTAATTTGCTTATTCAAATATACCACATAAGATCGATGACAGATTGAAAGAGTGTGGTCATTACTTTCTTATATATCATATGGTTTGCTTCGACGCATAACATGTCAACAGTAATGAACGTTATTGTGCTTTATATGACGAATAAAAACAACAATAATGTGATTCTCACGTTATTGTGATGTTCAAGTTACGACTTAAACACGTATCACAAATTTAAAATGATGAAGAACTCACGTTATGGTCTATACATTCAAATTTAAACTCGATGCACATCAGGCTAACTTGAAATAATGATGAACTCACATTATACTTGTGATGTCCAAAATTCTACTCAATCCAATAATCCACAGCCAAGGTGATGCATGCATGATGAACTTGTTAGAAAAATGATATAAATAATCATTTTAATTAGATTGTTTTATGACGAATGAGAATAGTCACCTAAAATTGAATGTATAAAACGTTTTTTTCATTTTCATCTTTCATCTTTCATGGTTTGTATTTTGTAATAATAACATATTCAATAACATGTTAGTTGACTAATGAAAGGTTGTAACTAATGATTTTTCATTCATGGCATTCAAGTGACTTCAAGGTCTCATCATGTATAAATAGGTGATATCTTCTTCATTCTCAAGAAACCAACAGCAAACACTTCTTCTTCTCCAAAAAACTTCTCCACTCCTACTTAGTTCTCTCAAAAAAATCGGTGATAGGGTTCTCTCAAAAATCCTTGTTCGTTGAAGCTCTTATTTGTAGTGTAATAACTTAAGCTTGATTGTCGTTTTATCTTGGGAGACCAAGCGACATTGAGGTCCTTGTACCGATTGAGACGTCGTGATTCGTCTTAAGGACACCGTGTGATACACAGGACTCGATAAACTTCTATTGGTTGAATTATTCTTCTCAAATCCTCAATTTGTCATTTTATGGTTTTGTTCATGTTCATGCAATTTGATTAATTAAAATTAATTTTTGTTATTTCATTTTGTTAGTATATAAACAATATATTTACCACATTTTCTAACAGAACTCACCTTATATTATCTTTTTTTGAACACGACACCTTATATTATCTTAAAATTAAAATGTGAGCTTCTATTTATATCTCCAAAATTGTTACTTGGACATCCTAACATTTTTGTAAATTTAGAAATCCAGTTTTACCCTTAATTTATATAATGAGATGTTCTAATTACACCTTTTAATTTGCTATTTACACCTATGTATTAATTTTGTAAATTTTAATATCTTATTTAACCCGTGAATGTAAGCATATCAGAAAAGAACATCTTGTTTTGCACTCCAGTCGAATTCATGTTCCTATACCAATAGATATTCATGTTTTCATTTAATATTTCTGGCCACAAGACTTAGAAAGAACAACAAAATTTTTTCTTTTCAGCAGCCAAACACAAACAATCTGAGACATCAAATCAAATGACTCATTCCTATAAAATACTCAAATCAATACTATGATTTTCTAAGTTTACACCTCAACTCAACCACATCCTTAAACTGCTGCATATCTTAATTTAATCACAAAAGTAAGAACATATAATCGATGATTATGATAGCCATGACTGGTTATAGAGCTAGCATGACTCATCTCTATGGCCTTACCTAGAACGAACATAAAACCCTAATACTTGGATTAAAATAATACATTTAAAATCTGCCTTGAATATAACTTGGTGTTCGTGGATGAATTGATTAAGAACCTAGACTTCATTTTTTTAATTTGTAAAATTATTAAAATAGGAAATTAATCTTCAAAAGAGTAAAAAATATTTTTTTTTTATAAAACTAGACAAGATAGATGGCTCCAAATAATGTAAGATTTTGTTTATATATTACATAAATCAAGGGTATAACTAGGTTTCTAAATTTACAAAAATGGTATTGCTGTAGGGCCTTAATAAGGCCTAAGATTTATGACTTTAATCTTATGTGACATGCCATGTCATATAGACACATCATTAATTTTAAAAATCATGTCATATCATCCATATGTAAAAATACAATCGTATCCTTTTCAAATTCGAATTAGACAATAATTATATCAAATTATTGTTTCATCTACATGATTTAGTTACCTTACATAAATTATATTAAATTTATTTTTTAAAGGAGTCTAACACTATAATAATTCAAAATTATGAAATTAATAAATTTTGTGAATCAAAATTCAATTTCAAAATTTTTAATTCTTTATTCTTTTTTCTATTACTGTTAGAAGTACGATATATATATATATATATATATATATATTCTTCATCGAATTTCAATATAAAAATATAAAATAGAAAAAATCACTATCGAATCCTCTTTTGGATGAATTATTTATGTATAAAAAATTGGTTGAATATAAATAATGTACATATACGTAATTTTTTTCTTTGTAAAAACTATATATGTATATGAATATATATATATATATATATTATATACACACACATTAAAATGAATTCATATTTTCAAACGAGTATATTTTCAAATACATATATATATATATATATATTACATTATATTTGGTGTATAAATATAAGTATGAACATATGAAAGAAATGACTTTGAAAATAATTTTATAGAAAAGAAAAAAAATAAAATAATCTATCTAGAATATTAGATTTGAGAATGATAAGATTGTACATTTACTTATGAATGATATAACATGAGTTTTTGAATTAATGACGTGTCTATGTGACATGTGATATCATCTAGGATTAAGGCCACAAATTTTAAGCCTTAATAAGACCTAGAATCATTTTCCTTTACAAAAATGTTATGAGGTCTAAATAACATTTTTAGAGGTATGAATAGAAACTCTTAATTAAAATTTAACAGTAATTAAAAAAGAATATTTTATTGAATAAGAAACATAAATGTAAAAAGGAAATACTATGATGAGCTTAATTAATTAGTTTATTCTAGATGTAAGTTTCAACAAATAGTAAGTTGTTGAGCTCTATCAATCCGATCCTACGCTGAGTACGCTAGCTCTTCCTAATTGTCATGATTATTTAATTACCACATGGTTCAACAGGTGTTGTAAATAAGCTGAAAAGTATAATCATAAACTTATAGCTATGGTTCTTATTGAATAATTGAATATCTTAAACAAGGATTGACTAAACCGACCAAATTACTCAAATACACCTCATTGGAATGTAGACTTATACATTGCTTTAAAATAAATATATGGCCTAGTTAACACCATATATAGTCATAGTATATATAAAGAGAATTATTTTATCATCTTTAGTTACTTCTAGCTAGTTTTTGGCCAGCCAGTTTGTGCAGATCGGGACAACATCGTTAAAAGGATTTTCACTCGGTAAATACGTTGTAGAATAATGCTAGGCGGTCTTAATAAGGCTTAAAATTTATGATTCTAGTAAATCAAAATATCTATTTTTAATTCCACATAATATGTATAGCCAAATCATAAGATTATATTACCAATTTTACCATTTTTATTTCCATTTAGATATCAAAGAGTGAATCAATACTATTAATGAACTTTCTCTAAAAAATAGAAACAAATATTACATATTAACAGTAACCACTAATTATGTATAACATAAGGAATGTACATATTGAATTAGATGAATATTAATTATTTTTCAAATATGAATTAATTGTTTCAAAGAAACTCTAAGCCTAGTCGTTTAGAAAATAATTATAATATGTAAAAAAAACACTAATATAATATAATTTGGATTATAATTCTTCCAAGAAATAAGTTATATACAAATTAAATTTTCTCTAAATGACTTACATACAAATTATTTCTAATTCGTCAAACAAATATTATATAATATATATAATGTTATTTTGTTTTTTAAGATAACATACACATAATTTTCTTTGCTTGGACCAATATATATATATGCATATATTTTTATGTTTAAATCCATATAGCTATATTAAGAGTTGTGAAAACAATTGATCTAAAAAAAGAGTTATGAAAACAAAAAACTAAATAATAATAATAATAAAAGAAAGATAAAGTAATTTAGAATTATTAGATTAGAAATGATAAAATTGTCTTTTTATTTCATAATGATGTGTCTTGATGTTTTTAATCGATGATATGTCTTGTTGACTTAGCATGCCACGTAAAAGATTGTCTTTTTATTTCATAATGATGTGTCTTAATGTTTTTAATCGATGATATGTCTTGATGACCTAACATACCACGTAAGATTAGATCACAAATCATAGGCCTTAACAAGGCCCAAATCATTTTCAATATGTGCTTTCAAAATTGTACAATTGAGTATGAAATCATAAATGATGACTATTCGAACAACACTTTTTGAAAGTGTTGGAAATTTTCACAATCTTCTCCAACATCTTAACTGGCAAAATTAACAGTAACAAAATTCCGGCATTCAGTTTCGGTAATGGCGTTTTTACCGGGTCACTGCTATTTAAAAAAAAAATTTAATCTTCCCAAGATTAATATTCTCTGCCAAAACTTAATCAACTTTTTCATCAATCACAACACCTGTTCCATTCTCTCTTCACGCGCCTCGACGGTGTCCGTGAGACAAGCTGAGAATTACAATTCCATTTCTGGTCCCACCCTCTCCACGCTCCTTTCGATCGCGCGTGTTAAATCCTCCCCCTTTCTCTTCTAATTTCTACCCACTTTCTCATCTCATTTCCAGAGCTGGGAATTTGGGAAATGGAATGACCCTTTTATCTTCCCTTGTTATACTTTCCCTTCCAAAATCCCACCTCTAATCTCTCTCTCTCTTCTCTCTATCAGCTTCAAAGCCTCTCTCTCTTTTTCTCTGTGTGTGTCACTTGAAATTGTGTAAGACATAGTCGATGACAGCTCCGAACATGGCGACAATCGCCGCATCTCTGGAGCGGTCCCTGCAAAACTGCTCCTTAAACCACCACCGCCAGACCACCATCGGTAACGGCAGCCAAAGCAGTCAAGGGTCGAGTCATGTTGGGATGAGAGGAAGGTCGTCTTCAACCTCAGACGATGCTGCGCAGCCGAACCAATTCACACCTAACAACAACGAAGACACGGCTCTGGAGCTCAACTCAAATGTCTCGCTTCCCTACCATTGGGAACAATGCCTCGATTTAAAGGTAACCAACCAAACTAGTTTTGTCTGTGAAAATCGGAAACCCATTTATAGCTTTGGGTTGTTTTTAGTTTCCATTTAAGGGGTTCCATAAATGCAGAAAAAAAAACCTGGTAGATAGATCTTGTTTATTAAATTTCTGAAATGTTCAGGGAGCTAGCTTTCAACCATTGTTGGGTATGTTGTATTTAATGCTCTTTGTTTCTCCTTCCCATTGTACCAGACTACCAGTCTCTTCCAGAACAAAATTCTCAGAAACAGAGAGGAGATAGTTTTTTTCCCTTTTTCTTGTTCACCTTTACCTTCACCCCTTTTTATTTCTTACTTTAGACATTAGAGGAAAGCCAAAAAAAACTTCATTGGGTTTGACTATCTAGTTGGTACATTTCTTAAACAAGAGAGACCTTTTTTTCTTTTCTGTGTTTGATCATCTAGGTAGCTACATTCTATTTAAGAAACATTTCTGGGTTTGTTGTTGATCAGAAAAATTGGTGGTTAAAACTCATGGTTTGATATATGTTTTTGGGTAGTCTTTCCTTGCTGCTAAATGTGGTTTAATTGTTGTGATTATTACCTTCCAGACGGGTGAGATTTACTACATAAATTGGAGGAACGGAATGAAAGCGAAAGAAGATCCAAGAACAACAGCACAATACAGTGGAGATTGTTACTACTCGGATGATGAGGATGATGATAATAGCTCGTATGATAGCGAAGAGTCTTCAACTGAGTCGTCTCCATCTTCTTCAAAAGAGAGAGAGCCCTATAATAATCAACAGAAGGAATCCGATCAGAACAATAAGCTGGACCATGTTCTGGTTGTGGCTGGCTGCAAATCGTGTCTCATGTATTACATGGTCCCCAAACAGCACGAGGATTGCCCCAAATGCAGTGGCCAGCTTCTCCACTTTGATCGATCCGAAACCTGCTCACCATGAACCATATCCCTCCCCTTAGTTTCCTCTAGCCATATCTCTATCGTTTTGTTTAGTCCGACAATGTGAGAGACAAGTCTGTTAGTGTGGTGGTTGTGGTTGTTTCATTTTTTCTGGGCCTAGCTAGCTTGTTTTGTCAATTTGGGTCACCGTTTGTTTTGGGAATTGAAACCATGGGAGAGGCAAGAGATGAGTCCTACACAGTGCCAGCAGCAGCAGCAGGAAGAAGGTCGAAGATGAACAAGGTCAATGGGATTGGTAGAAGTAGAGGAATTATTTGGTAATGATTGCGACGTGTAGGTTTCTTCTCTTTTGTTCCATGATCATTCTCCATAATTTATTTTTAACATTTTTCTCTCTAAATATTGAACTCGCTAGCTATTATAAATTCCTTATTTTTATATTTTACTTTCATGGCTGGCTAACTAGCTAGCTCCCAGTATTTCCTCTTAGGAATTTACAGTGAACCTCCGCATCCTTTTTACGAAGAAGAGCCAAATGCCAATCAAAATGATCGTTTTTCTTGTCGATTACAGTATCATATGAAATAGATATCTATCGGGTTCATTTACATCATGCATGTTATGCAATCAATACGATTGGGATAAATAGAAGGAAAATGGATTGTATTTCCCATCTTCTTCGAATTAATTAGCGCTTTGAAGTTTGAAGAACCCCGGAAATTATTGGATCCCCATATTGTTCAACATGCCTTTTCCATCATCATCGCTCCACTTTTATTTTATTTTCCTAAATTGAAGATGCCAATATGGATCAATGGACGAGTATGTACTTGTAGAAAATGTACCGTAATCCGATAAGGGTAATCGTAACTTGGTTTATCATCGTCGAAAGTATGAGACATAGAAAGCTGTACTTACGTCATTTGATGTAAAAGTCTTTCTATTATCGTGAACAAAGCATAAATTTTGATAACTCTGATGATAAACCAGTATTTACGACGTGAAGACAGATCCAATGTGAAGTTTGAACCTATTTTCTTCCAATTCTTTTGTTTTCCATTAAACTTCCAATTCTTTTGTTTTCCGTTAAACTTCGAATTCTTTTCTTACTTTCATCATACCCTGTCATCGGTTCGGAATTTTAATCTAATGTTATGCCCCATCCATGTCAAAAACGATCAATTAGGAAAAAAGAAAATAGTAGGCGCCAACCTTGTTCCAAATTCCTTAATTGCACGCGTGGTTTGGGTTGACTCGGTGGAGTGGAGTTGGTGGCCTGGCTTAAGCAGTGCTTATAGCTCGCTCATAATTAAACTTAATTAGAATAGAAAATGTCCATTTACTATAATTGTTTGGACCTCATTCTTTATTCTAACAGTTTTTTAAAAAAAAATTGACTATTTGATTTTTTTTTAATTTGTGCTCATTCTAACAAAACTCATACCAACTCTAAACAATTTATAATTTTTCAATACACATGCTACTCTCACTAAAACATACTTAGAGAGAAAAAATGAAAGAAAGAGGAGACATAGTCACCGGTCACCAGACTCTGGTCACCCAAATCTCGTCGGATTCTGGAATCAAGTTTATTACCTCCTAATGAACTCCCACTGAACCCATAAAACACATTCCTATTGCCACATCTAACTTTACTACCCCCTAATAAACGCTCACTGAACCTCTAAACCGTATTTCTATTGCACAACCAACTTTACTACCCCCACAATAAACTCTCACTGAACCCCTAAACAACATTTATGTCACCACAGCTAACTTTACTACCCCCAATAAGCTTCATTGAACCGCATTCATATCGCCACAACCAACTTTACTATTCCCTAATAAACTCTCACTGAACCCCTAATCCGCATTCTTATCACCATAGCCAACTTTACTACCCCTAATAAACTCTCACTGCGCGCCCTAAACCACATTCTTATCGCCACAACCAACTTTTCTACCCTACAATAAACTCTCACTGAGAGAGAGAATGGATCAACGAGGACTGTAAAGACCGTTGCACAATCGAGAGTGGATCAACGAGGACTACATAGGTCGTTGCACAATCGACATGGTCCTCTTCCACGATGAAGAGGTCGTCTCTGTCGAGGGCCCACAACCTCAGGAGGAGTCCTGCGCCAAAGCCTTCACTGCCGCCACCATGGCTGGATCTGGAATCGACCGTAACATCAGGAAGGGAGTCTCTGGTTTGGTTCGAAGTGTAGGTTCTCAGGCCGTGCCAGTGCAAGCGTAGATGCTCAGGCCGTCACAGATGGAGAAGAAAGAAGAGAGAATTTAGATGTGAAAAGAGAAAAAAAAATAGAATGGTAGTAAGGATATAAATGTAATTTTCATAATAAATATTGAAATGAGCAATGAAAAAATGTTTTAGTTGAAATTGTCATTTTTTTAATTTATATAAAATGGTCAATACCCTTAATAAGAATTGTCAAAATCCATGTTTGGTTTTTATACAAATAAAACCAAATAATCGAGAGCGCCACGACCTTTCATCATCTAGAAAAGTTTCGATGCCTAATATTCCAGTCGAGGTGTTCTTGTTAAATTTGGTCAACTACATATAATAGCGACGTTTATTTATCTTTTTGGTAATAAAATAGCTAGCTATGAAGATAGGTATGTACATTAGTACATGATCTTCGTTTTATAAGAGTTTGAAAATCATATTTTATGATAGCCATTATTGGACAGCTGAGTTTTGCAATTGATAAGGTGCTGATGTTGATGATTTCTAACCCCTTTAACTGATTGGTAAGAAGATACTGAGAAAACTTATGCAGAAGTATTTCGTATTCGATCCAATTGGGTTTGTTGATCGCTCACAGTGTTACAGCTGCCGCAGTATACTGGTTCGCATTTCGTTTTCTTGAAATGCATACATAGTATTCAGGCACCAGGTCTGTTCTAGAAGCATCTGTAGAAGCTTAAGTTACCCTTAAAGATGAAGCATTTTCTGTGAAGATGTGTAATAGGCTACATACCAACGATGGAGGCTATATGCTTCCAGTGTCATAGGGAGATAGAATCGCATGTACACGCAACATGGAGCTGTGATATGTGTGTGTTGCGGTGTTTGAAAGGACATCCTTTTTCTCCAAATTAGCAAACAGTTAGTTTTCATCCTTTGTTTTGTTTTTTGATCATGCTATGAAATCTTTGGAAGTTGAGGCGGTACAATTGTTGGTATTTCTCCTTTGGTGAAATTGGCATGAGCGAAATTCAATGTACCACAAAGGTAATCATATGATGACTGAGTTGGTTTTTGAGAATGGGGTGAGACAGGTAGTGAAGTGGCGTGCCACAGTTGGGAGGCAAAGTGAGAAGGATAGGCACGGAGTGAGTGGGATGGATCCGGGTTTGCATGAGGAGGAGTTGGCTATGAATGGGGAGAGGTTGCCTTTGCATGGGGCCGTTACAGATAGGGTTTTGGATGGGAGGCAACAAGTGACGAGGAGAGGGAATGGTGTAGGGGGTATGGGAGATGGGGGGTGGCAACCCCCTGTAAGAGGCAAGTTGAAATTGAATTGTGATGGTTCAGTGGCTGATAGTTCAAGACAATATGGTCTGGGTTTTATTGTGAGAGATGGTTTAGGGACTACTGTATTGGCTGTTGAGCAAATGATCACTAACCCGGTCTCAACTCTAGTATCGGAGCTGCTAGCAATTAAAACAGGGTTAGAGATGGTGAAGGAGTATAACTTAAGGAGAGTGGAGGGGAGACAGATTGTTTATTTGATGTGCAATGTATTAAGCAGAAGGAAAAAAAATTGCGGTAGAAGGTATTATAGTTGAGAAGATTCAAACACTCTTAGGAGAGTTGAATATTTCAAAAATAAAGCGCACGTCACGAAATAATAATATGACTGCACATGCAATTACAAATGTGGTAATCTGAGAGGATGGACGAATGGTTTGGGTAGAGGTTGTGTCTTCTTGGCTCATGTTCATCACTAAGAGTGAGAGGCCTCTACCCTGAAGAGGTGGTACTGATGAGGATGGTTCTGATCTACCAGGTATGGTGAGAAATAGGGAGACCACTCTAGGTCTTTTCCTCAAAAAAGAAACTAAATCAAACCATGAATTGTTACTTCTTATTTCATATACATATATCTTACAAGTTTCGTCCCATGTTTTCCTATAACTTACAAGTTTTGTCCCATGATTTGAGGCACTTAAAGATGGTGTCTTCCTGATGTGGATCTCTTTGTTGTTTTCCTTTTGGAAGGATTTTGCTTTCACCTGGGAAAATAAAAGAGGAATCAAAGACAATGATGAAGTAACGTTTAGAATAGGGTCATTCTCATAAATAAAATAAAATAAAATAAAAGGTTTAGAATAGAGTTGAGAAAATGTTGAACGTATCGCAGAGCTTTTTATTTTTCCTGGCTCTCGCTTCGGGAATGCAAAGTGTTGCTCATCGGCCTTTCTTCGAATATTTTTTTTTGAGCTAGATCGAGCTAATTGTCTACTTGAATAATTGAATATATCACTACAAAAAATAATTGCAGACTGAATGCAGAATCATACAGAGAGAGAGGGGGGGGTATGTAGTTGGTCGAAAAAGGTGATGGGCAGCCTCCGTCCTAAAAGATTCGAATTACAGAAATTAAAAGACAGGTGTGGCTCATTTGATGGTACTTAATATAGGAGAAGTTGATACGACGGTCTAAGGCTTTAAGTCAAGCACATCTAGTTGAAGGGAAGTTGAACTACTGTATAGATATGACTAGCAATTATTGAGAAATGAGAGGATCCTTCGGTCATACCACTTGTAACTTCTTTCTAATGAATGCAATTATTTGATCAAAGAGAATCCTGAGGTTAGGTCGATAGGGCCTTTAGAGAACTAGAAAGATGAACAGTACTATATATGCCTAAGAGATCGAGAATCTAAGGGTAATTATTAGACCTGTAAATAGATCGGATCTGAACCGGATCCATCTAGATCCAAATCCGAATCCGTAATAGAAACTTTAGATCCGGATCCGACCCGTTATCCGTCGGATCTTTAATAGCTCGATCCAAATCCGGATTTGGCGGGTTAACGGATACTCGACCCGTTAATTCGATCCATTTATAATAATAAATATATCAAATTTTAATAATAATAATTTCATAGTTTTATTATAAAACATCGATGAAATTTTATAAGAAAATAAAGTTTACATCAAAAGTTGAATTACATGCCTAAAATACTTCTTAACGGTACACTAATATAATTAAAATATTTGACCTCTAATGTTTTTAGCATAAATATATAGGCATTAACAACCTTCAACTTCATCAAATCATATTTTAGAAGCAATTTAGAAATGAATGTTTAGATTATCTAGATAATTATCATATTATTTAATATTTATTAATAATATTATATTTATATAAATATTATTTAATTATTTTTAAACGGATCCGGGTCCTTAACGGATTGGATCAACCAAGATCCGGATCCGAGTCCTTAACGGATCAACGAGTCAAATTTTCGATCAAAACCTGTTTAAAAACCACGAATCCAGAGTGGGTCTGGATATCATCCAGTCCATTTATAGGTCTAGTAATTATTCATCCATAAAATTCAACTGATAAAGGAAGAGGAGGGCAGTGCAGTAATAATACAATTGACAATAGGTGATATATATGTAGGTCGACATCCATAAACAACAGGCATATATATAGTGACTTGGTGTGAGATTGATCGAGGGAAGAAGAGCACACGATAAGGCTCTCTCTCTCTCTCTCTCTCTCATAAGGAACTGATACTGGTGATGAACTGCAAAGCATGGAGATAGGAGGAGAAGAAGAGATAAGGACCCGGCCGGCCTCCTAATTAAGCCTTAAACATAGCCACTGCCTTTTTACTATAAGCCAGCTCTCGGGTCTCTCTCTAGCTATAATGCATGCATGATCCAGCAGACGAATCTCTGTATGCAATCTGCAAATGGAATCTCTGTCAATCTTATTGTCCTTTCTCTCAGGCCAACCCCCACACTAGTAACAAGTCCTTGCGTCTTTCTTCCCTTTTGCATCTTTTACCATTACTGTTTCTCCGTTCTTAAAGTTCAGAATTCCAACTTTTACCTTCACTTATTGTACGTGAAAGAGGTCGGTCTGTTCTTTTCGTTAAGGTTTTGTTCGGTGACTTGTGGAAACGCAAAATAGAAGAGGCCGGCCAGATGAAAACGCAACGGTAGTTCTTCGTTGTTCAAAAAAATTGAAACCCTTTGTGATCGATATCTGTAATTATTGCGGCATTTGCAGTATAAAATTATCTCTATCGAAACTCCTGCCTTTTTGTTTTTCACCCTCGATCAAAGGACGACCGACGACGACGATACCTATGGCATGGGATGGTCCAAATCATCCTACGTACAGTTTACCACTGCTTATATACGTTAGACCTCCAGATTAAAGTCAAGATGAGACTTCGTCTCGTGATTTGAGGCATATATGGTTATTATGGTGCATGTCTTTTGTCCAGCTAGATCAGTTGATTTCTACCCTACTTTATTTTTTACAAAGCTAGCTTTTCATCTGTCAATTTCTTCTACCTAGCTAGGTAAAAGAATAGTAATCCTGCATTAAGTAACGTAAAGCTAGATAGAACACAGGTTCGACTACAAAGGATGACAACTTTTTTCGGTAGGCGTGTATAGTCCCTATTATAATTTTTTTAAAAAAATTACAAAAACATGACAAAGAACAAACACACAAATCGTAAATATCCTCGTATAAATAACAAATAAAATAACAAAATTTAAAATTAGAAAGACTTAAATAATTTCTATTACAAAATTTAAAATTAGACCAGTTTTTTTCATACGCACGATAATGTAATAATTTCAACTCTTATTCAACGCAAGAGACATCTTTTAGTACATGCATATATATTCTAATATTTTTCATATAATGAAACTCGACTCTTTATTAAGTGATATTGTTAAGAACTTACGATATATAATTTTTGAAGTACTACTGAAGTAAATTTTACTTCCATAGTATTTTCAACAGTTTCATTGTTAAATTGTACATCCTAAACCATTCACATTTTGTAGAGAGATTGATATATAATTAGGGATGCTTTCGGAGGACTGTGACGGTCCAATAAGAATGAATGACAGTGGCGTAACTTGTAACAACGTTGATGGCTGGAGGCAGTAGACGCAGATAGAAGTCACAATGCCAGAACAGTATATTACAAGCTAGCTAGCTAGCAGGGAATCTAAGCATGCATCAAATTCTAATGAAAAAGCAGAGGTAGGGTAAGACGAAATCGGTATCGTATGCGACCTGGCTCGTGAGAGAAAGGGAAGTGTAAGCCTGGTCTGTTTGTTGTTCTTGGTGAGTTGGTGAAGAAGGATGACAATTCGAGGAACAAGCAGGCACTACCTGGAAAGGCTGGAATCGCTTGGCCTGGCATGGATAAGGAAGAAGATGAGGACCTTCAAACAAGTTAAGTGTAGCTGTTTACTTACTCCATGACTCCATCTCTACTCGTTTTTGATGAGGACGTTTCCCTGCAAATGGAATCTCTGTCATTGAGTTTGTCCCTTTCTCTCTATCCGCACTGCCTGTGCCCTTCTTCCTTTTTGCATCTTTTACCACTACCGCCTTGGTATTCCAAGTTCCAACCATTGCTCATTTGCTTCTATATACCAGTCACTAACGGTAGAAAAACTCAAACAGGTAGAGCATGTTCGGATTTTCACAACCAGAAATGCTATTTTTCAAGTGAAGATGCATGCATTGAAATGCTAATTTCGCCAATGATAATTTAAAAGCCATCCTTATCTTTCTTTCTTTCTTTCTTTCTTTCTAGGTTTATTAAGGCTATATACATAATATATATCGAAAACATGACGTATATATACACCATAAAGAAAGAAAGAAGAAACAAACAATAAAGTTACTGAATAAACTTGGATCGGATATCCAGGTGTACAACAGCATAGATCGTCACTTTGACAAGGTTACATGGCCGGCCGAGATGGGTTATCCTCCTTTGTACTTCAATGCCGGTATGTTCGTGTTCAAGCCTAAATGTTTAACCTACGAAAGCCTTTTTGAGTCTCGTTCCGCTCTCACCTGTTAAGAATATAGTCCAGCAGGTCTAGTCCATATCCGCAAGCCCAATCCATATTCATCAGCTTGGAGAACAAGTTGATCTCTAGAATAAATAGAAATGCTTCTCTGTATTTTTACAATAACCATACCATATTCTCATACAAAAATTGCTTCCCCATTCTCTTTGTTTCTTCCTCTTTAACCTTTAGTTAAGCTTTCAATTTTCACCATTTTCTGCTTTACTTTCAAGCTTTATTATCTGAACCTTGATTTTCAGTAATCTTTTGAAGAGCATGTGAGTGTAATTCTCACTACAACAGGAAATGTCATCGGCGACAACCAAAATTTTTCACAAAATTCTACATTCCTCGTTAAATTGAAAATTGACAAATTTAGGTTATCGCTTAAAGTGGCTAACCGATTATCAAAAACGACGAAATTGCACAGTTGTCATTTTTTTACGTATGTGACGCTATTAGTTCCTCGCATATCACATATTGTGAGAGATATACATGTGTCACCAATAACCATACGCAAGACTTTTTATTTGTCACTATTTTGAATATACGAGGCTTTAGTTACGTTGCTTATTCAATATGTGAGGCGTTCATGTATGTTGCATTCTCAATATGTGGCACAATTCGTTCCTCATCACAATGACATTTTGCGAGACGCCTATATATGTCACAAAATGTAATTTATGAGACTTTGCGTTTTCCACTATTTTAAATATACGAGACTTTATTTACACCGCTTATCCAATCTACAAGGCTTGCATGTTTGTAGCATTTTTAATATGTAATGCAATACTGTCCCCACATATGAAATTTTGCGAGATAATTATGTATGTTGTTGAAACCATCTTCATCATCTTGCACAATGTTGGGCACCATTTCAATGATCGGTATCGGAAAAACTGCCTCGGTTCACATAATGTCTTCTCTATGATGGTTATTCACCAGCAGTTTCTTCAGCAATGCCTTTAGTTCTTCGTTTTCTGACTGCAATGCTCCAAAGGTTGATTCAAGATTGTCCATTTTATCTTGCATCACATTCATCTGAGAACTCGATATCGTTGAAGATGTTGCAGTCGGCGGTTGCATATGAGGAAACGAGCCTAATCCACAAACTCTCTTTCCCTTCCTTCCAAACGTTTCAGCCATGATTGTAATCTCTTCACAGATGGTGACTTGTACAGATTCATGTGGAGTACCTTCCGGTGCCTCAACGGTTAGTTTCTCACTAAACTCTTCTCTCTTATTAGTTAATTGTTCATACAAAAAATATAAAATAAAATATATTAATGATTATGTCAAAAAAAACTTAGAAAATCGATAATATTACTTACATATTTTCCACATGCCTCATCACTAACCCAATTACCATTTGAGTCTTGGTGGTACATAGATGCCCAATTGTCTATAAAAGACAAAGTATTGCCTTCCTACAGTTTTGAAAAACCTCATAATTTTTTTGACGTTAAAGGATAAAATTTCATTGATCCAAGATCAAAAACAACCATTACAGTAAAACAATGCTAACCCGAAGGCCATACATGCAGCTAACCAATTAAGAAAGGAAAAAACAACAACAAACTACTGTCTAAAAAGGTGGACAACTAACCACTAGAAAACAACCTCTAAGCATATACAACGTCTAAGCAAAATCACCATCCTGACGAGTTAGACGCCGTAGACCCAATGGTATACGTTACACTCAGCAGACCACCACTGCAGCTTCGCTCAATAGTAGTATATACTAGAAATTATTGACCATCCAAGTCCCCAATTCAAGCTGGCCCAAAAAATGGAGAAAAAACCGAAATCCCAAACCATGGGCCTAATAACGCAGCCCAAGGCCCAGCCTCACGACCCAACTCTCTCTTTACCTTTCATGAACTCCCAATATCAAGTCCGCCGCCAGGTCGTCAGTCTGGTGGTCTCCATCGACCCTCTGCCATCATCACCTTAAGGGTTGCCTCGATCTTTGCCTCTGCCTCTTTCAACAACTCAACAGCGCCGTTGCCGACCTCAACATAGATCTGATCTGAGGATTAACCCCTGAAACAAACCTGCGTCAAGAGGGACACAAAGGCAGCGTCAATTCAAAGCAAATACAACCCCGATAAAACCTCAATGCCACTAAGGAGCCGCTACCAAGAACGTCGCCACAAGGGAGAACGCTGAGATCATCGGACACTGACGCATCGATCTAGCACAGGCCACCGATCCGAAACCAGCAAGAGACAGCTGGAACATGATCAGCACCCATGCCGCCGCCCTTGAAATCTTGATCTGGGCTTCTCACCGTGTTGTCGAAGCCGCAAGCGATCCACCCACGCCGTTGTTGCGATCAAACACCCACCTGGACTGAGAATGCAACCACTGTCGAGCCGTGTCGCAAAAAACCCTAATTGCCTCTACTCCGAAAGGGTTGGGTACCAGAGTGAAAAAAACGTATTTAATTTAAAATTTTATATAAATGAAAACCGTTAAATTCACAAATTTGAAACATATTTAATTTACCTTGGCTGTCTTCAAAGCATGCTAAATGAAAGGCATAGCCCCATCAAGATGAGTTTTCTTTTACCTCTTTTTACTAGCTGAATAATTCATGCATTTTTTTTCATTTTTTTTTATAAATTTTAAAAGATCTGATAAGCATGAAACCTTTGGAGTCTAAGAAAATATTTACAATAATAATATATGTTAAAAGTGTACTTACAATATATTCTGGTTTTATGTAGAGTTTTTATCACATAGCTAGTACTAGTCGTGTATGGATCCCTGAGTACCCCATACATTCTTTGAGGGAGGATTGGCTCATCCACGAGCAGGTGTGCCACACTTTACAAAGTGATAGTGCAACCTTGAAGTGAGTATATGTAGAGTGCATCTTATCATCCACATAATGTATAATTTTCGAATGTTCAATATCAACGTCATAGTGAACCTGATAAATAATACATCAGTGTAGAGTGTTAGTATTAAAAAGAATATTAAAAATGTATGTAATCACATACTTATCTTTCACTTACTGTCAATCATTCTCTTAATGTCCTCTTAACATCTTTATCAATATTGTTCGTGCCATCCTTCAATACATACATACTGGAGCTCGACTTCGAATCACAATCCCTATACCTGTAGTGAACATCCTATTACTGACTAAGTGTTTGGGACCCAATGCTCCTCGTCAAATATAACCTCCACTCTCTTGTTGCCATTGCTAGTAATCATGTCAATCATCCCGGCCTTTGGTAGTTGTTTTTCTCAACACAGTAGGTATACGTAGAGGAAGTCTCTACTTCATACATATTAAATTAAGAACACAACAACTTAAACCAATATTAAAAATCATGTATTACATCTTTACCTAAGTTATGTGTTGCAGGATTTTGAGCAACTTGTAGCTCTCCAACAGGGAGTTGAGCATTAGTAGTGACCCTCGACGCAATTGAATTGGGTAGTGGTGTTGTTGCATTAGTAGTGGCGCTCGATGCAGTTGAGTTGGGTAATCTTGCCGTTGTATTAGTAGTTGCAGACCTCCTTTTCGATTTCTCTCGACCAACTTGTGGAGCTTGAGAGGCCATCTGCAATGTCCAAACAGAAATTATATCATAATCATATGAACAAATTTTATCGCAAGCAGCAAGATGATATCACCATTAGTAATTGGTTTAGCAAAAACAGTTCTAGTGTACGTGAATGAATTAAATCCATACATGTTGTACACGTATGAAACAGAAATCGGCAAATGTCACGATCACCAAATCAACATATAAAAATAATTTGGATTTTCTGTTTTCTTGTCCACATTCCTTATTTATTATTATCTGGTGTTGAAAATTATGCAGAATTTCTTGAACATGTTCTTCCAAAAGACTTACAAGCCCACAGAGTCGCTCACCTGGGGGATTGGTTTTCAGGGAAAGAAAGGGAAAGTCGATTTATAGTCATTAGATCTAAATGAGACAAATATGAAGGGTGAAACAAGCTTTACACAGTTTTCGTCGATCCACACAATCCTTACCCCTTCGGTCAACCCTTTCCCCTTTCTCCTCTCTGTTCTCTTCGTCCTTCTTCTGGGCTTTCTCTACAGTAGGTTTGAATCAAATCAAGAGGGCAAAATATTTCATTCAAGAAAACTTTTACTTGATGATTTCAAGGTTGAACCGAAATCTAGCAATGCTTCATTTTCGATTATGAATATGCAGTCCTCAAGAAACCAAAGATAAATGAAGAAATTGAAGTTTAGGTACCTAACCCCAATTAATCGCATAAGAACAGTTCAGATTAAACCCAGACAACTTTCCTTCCTCTGAATGTTATGCATCTAAATTGGCAGAATTCAAATGTTTCCTAGGTAAATTCAGAGCTTATAAACCCTTAAATTCGAAATCTAGTTCAACTTGAGAAAAGTAATCATGACAATGCCGATTGAAGCAATTGATCAACAAAAAATAGAGATCGAGATCTTGCCAGAGCTGTATGTTTAGTGAGCTAACGCCGCTGCCCATCAGCGTCGGCAGACACCAACCCACCTTGTAACTTGTTTCTTCCTAATTGACTCGATCATATCCTCTGGCAGCCTGGTATGTCGTTTACGACACCATACTTCTAGTAGTAGACCGAAGCGTGCATCTCTTCGACAGTTTTAGGGTGTACAAGCATACAAGAAAGGTCAGAGTTTACATATGTAGAGAACGCAGAAGAACAACGAGAAAAGAGAGAAAGATAAGGGGTAAGAGATTGTGTGGATCGATGAAAACTGTGTAAGGCTTGTTTCACCTTTCAGATTTATCTCATTTAGATCTAATGGCTATAAATCGACTTTCCCTTTCTGTCCCTGAAAACCAGTCCCGCAGGTGAGCCGAGCCCATCCCTCTTGCATACAACCTAGTTCTAGACATGATGTGGCGCCACCCCGAGAATCTGAAGCTTGATGAAATAAGCGTCGTCCTACTACTGTGCTGCTATAAATAGCTAGCATTGTTTTACCTTCAAATAACTCGATCATTACTTTCGAATTTCACAGGTTTGTTAAGCTAATATTTGGGTCAATGAATATATAGGGATCAAAAGATTCAAAACCATGGAGGTACACCGGCATCGAAGCAAACATGCAGAGAGAGGACATCAAGATGTTAGTAGCAAAACGGTGGGAAGTTTATAACGACGAGTCCCTGGATTTCAAGGCTGATCAGACTCCGGCAGCTGCGGAGGAAGATCACTTTCTTTAAGTCCTTCCATGTTCCATGTACTACTCGTCTGCGATTACCGCTACGACACGTATCATGTCCGTCTAACCCGCTTGAAATCTCGGCCATTGAAAAATTCGTACGGTTTCAATTCAAGCACATCTCAGGATTTTAAAAATGGACCTCAATGCCACAACAATTATCGCCATGACACGTGTGTGTCCGTCTAGCCCGCTTTAAATCCCGACCCCTTTAAAAAATATCCAACGGAGATGACACCCAGTCTTCCGCCGTCGTCGTTCTTGCCGGAACCGGAACCAGGCGCAGGCAGAAGAGAAGACACTCTACTCTGGCCGCCACAAAAACTCCAATAGATCCGCAAACGCACAGACCGGGCGACGAAGAACCCGATCAAGAAGGCGGCGCGTGCGGCGGAGCAGATGGTGGAGGTGGTGAACGACGGCGTGAAAGAAGATCATGGAGTTTGATTTGTAAATAAGAAGCGGATCGAGCATAAAAGCATAGCCATCAAGGAACTTGGGGACTTTGGAAATTGGATGAAGATATTATAAGCTGGACTGCTCAGCTGCGGTAGCCGTTTACGAAACGGAACAGGACGATCGAACAACAGGATCTTTAATGAATTGATCATGTCCGTTTAATTCTGTTTAATCTTGTCTGTTGGATCAATTAATTAAAGATCGAACGGCTGTCGTTCGATCGTCCCGTTCCGACTCGCAAACGGCTCCCACATCTGAGTGAAACTGATATTATAAGAGCATCACTCCAGCTATACACGCCAAGTTTGATTGTATCTTTTTTATTTTTATTTTTATTTTGTACAATCAAGAAAAGCAACTCTTATTCCATACATACCTTTTCCTTCAAATCATTCAATGCAAGTTTAGCTGCCTCGTTTACAAGTTTTTTATCAGGTTGCATCTTTACCCTTGCTGATTGTACTGTAACCTTAGAAGCATATCAAGGAATGGCATGTACAGTACATGCAACATAGGAAGCATCAAGCACGTTAAGGCTAAGTTAACCAGTTCAAAATAAATGAGCGCATCCAGCATAGTTTTGGAGTCTTCAAGGCCTGACTTTATCTTGTTCCTTGATGCATACCTCCACTGTATCCACCCTTCGTTTGATGCTGACCCTTCGATACCTCCACCGTAGTGCCGTTCCGTTTTCGGAATGATATCACAATAGTCAATCGGACACCGAACGTCAAATCAGCAACATATCGGGTTTGAATTTAACACGCTCAAACGGTTCTCTAATATTTATTTTCTGTCAAAAGTGACCCCTCCATTCATTCTGCATCAGTCTATTCCACTACAAAAGAACTCAGTCTCGAGTTCATCTTGAAGAAAAAACAAGAATAAGTTAACAAGAAACAACATAATAAATTAGTCTATTGAACACGTGGTTGATTGACATGATATTCGGCACTCTAAAGTCAACTATGAATCCAACGCCAAATATGAATTTTTCATATGCATCTTGAGAGAAGTCTTCTTAATTCCCAAAATTGCATTTTAGAATGATCTTTGGTTCTGGTTCTGGTTCTGAAAGAGTCATATGAAGCGAGGTTTCTTCAATACTGACAATTGAGTCAACATGAGCAAATTCTTCTTTAATCACCAAAGTGACTTATTCAATATTATTTTCACACACTTTAGGTTTTGCAGGCTTGATTTTAATCTTTTTTCGACTCATTCATGAGTAAATAATAATATGTCCTATCTTTGCAATAACTACCATTGACGCTTGCATGTCATAGTTTTTTTTTAAAAAAACACATCACTATCATCCATATCAATCACATGGCAAGTAACCTTATTGTTATAAAATTCTCATATAGAGATGAGAACTTTACAAATCTTTGTCACATGTGCACGATCATCTATATAAAAAGGATTGCTCAACTTCATTGTCGGTAATTGAAGGGAATTAACAACCTTACTTGCAACAAAATTCTCGTGTAAGTCAAAATCAATTATTGCCGATCATACCTTATCTTTGATAAAACACGTTGCTCTAAAGTCGTCGTAATCCGGTGAGGTGAATATCCAACGTTCCATGCTAGCTTTCTTCTTCTTCTTCTTCTTGGTTGGGCCAGATCGGATCAGTTCGAGTCGGGTCAGGTCGATTTTCACGTTTGGTTGATGCCTTGGATTGGGTCGGGTCAGATTGGTGGTTTGGGTCGTGTCTGTTTGGGTTACCGAATCAGGATCTCTTTCTAGGTCAGGTCGAGTCAGACTACCGGGTCATGTCGACTCGGATAACCTGGTTGAATCTGTTGCAGGAAATCCTAGATTTCTGGGTTTCACCGACAGGTGCTGCTGTTGCTGGGAAACGTCCTATTCGTGGGCGGCAGGAGCTAGGGGCTAGAGAGGCATCGAGATGAGTGACGACGATGTTGGGTGGAGAGCTTGGCTGCAACTCGGGGATGGGATGCAGAGCCGAATCAAAAAATTGATGAAGCAGTCCCCTCCGAGGAGCAAATTTGGCTGAGCAGCCTTGGTTTGTGTTGGAGGCGCAGAGCGGTTGAGATCGAGGCTTGGCTTTCTTCGTCGGGTCTGATTGGTGTGGTCCTGATCGGCGGCGGTCTGCATTCTTCTTCTTTTTTTCCTGTGCAGATCAAACTACACTTTTTTCTGAATCGAATTGATATATCTCTCATCAGGAATCTACAAGAGGCCCTGATTACCAATTAACGGAGCGGAACTATGATAAATATGTTTGGAATCCACCAAACTTGACCCGAATCCTTAAGGTTAGGTTGACTTGAATCCACAAGTCAGGTTTTCTTCTCGAATCCATGAGAAAAGGGTTCTGAAATCCACCAGGATTGAGGTAAACTCAAAAGGGGTTTTTTTATAAAGATGAAAGATATCAAATACAACTGATAGATGTTCCTTATATATAAGCAAAGAACCCTAGGGCTACTAACAACAAAGCCTAAAGCTTATGGGCTACAAAGAAAATAAAGTCAAAAACAAACTAATTAAAATAAAACAAAACAAACTAATATTAATAATTATCCGAAAATATAAAAACTGTCTTTTGGAGCCCAAAATGGACTTGGATGACCAAATGACCCATAGGTCGTGGCAAAATGACGAGTTTGATTCGTAAGGCGTTCCACTTCCAGAAAGGTATCATAATAGTCATTCAGACACCGAACGCCAAATCTACAGCATACCAAGTTTGAATTTTTTACGATCCAACGATTCTCCAATCTTTATTTTCCGTCGGAAAATAACCCCGTTCGTTATGTATCAAGATAGAACTCTGACCCTAAGAAAATAACCCCGTTCGTTATGCATCAAGATAGAACTCTGACCCTAAGTTAGCACCTAGCCTCATTTACCTCATGGGTTCAACAAGTTTTGATAAAGGAGTTTTGAGTGTTAAATGGTGGATTGTTAGGTGGAGAAGTTAGGAGAGGCCATGCAGCTCGATTTGTAGGATGTTCTTAGAGCATGTGTTCTGGTAATGGGGAGCTTGTTGTTGACGGTTAGTAGGTTCACTGACCATACGCACTTCTTGAAAAAACTAGTGACACTTGTTTGAAACATTTACAAATTTCCTCGCATTTTTAGTTTCCACCGGAATTGAAGCACTACGGCATTCTGTGTGTTTCAGACTTGGAACTATCTAAGCCAAGGTTGCAGCGAAGCAGAAAAAGAAATGAGCTACCAACCTGTTCCCCGAGAGCCTCCACCGTCACATCCACCACCGCCAGGTATGTTACCAGCCCTGCATTGATCTCTTTGTCTGTGTTGGTACACTTGGTAGTGATTTAGTTTGGTTTTGTTATTCATTTTAACTGGTTTAGCACTGTGAAAACCTCAGGATTTGCGCCCCCACCACCACCCTCGACTTTGGCATGCCACCGCCGCCACCAGATCACCCTCATTCTCCGCCTCCCGGCCCACCGCCACCGGGGTTCCGGCATCCTGCACCTCCCGGACCTCCACCAGAGTTCCCTCATCCTCCCCCTCATGGACCGCCGCCGATCATGACTACTTTTATCCTCCACCTCCACCACCCCTACCCACACCTCAACCCCCCGCGCGGGACGATGACGACTGCCTTTCATGCTTCAGAGGCTGGTATGTCCTGATATCCCAACTTAACTATGTCAAACCAATAGACAGAAGGCGTTTAAACAGCTAATCTTAGCATGCGACAAACAATCAGCTAAGCTCATTATAGGGAACTACACTACGACTAAGATATTTGATTATTGAAGTATGAACATGCTTGAAACTTCCCCCAAATTAACTCACTAATTAAAATGGTTAAATCATGTGGACTAGTACTCTATGAGACGATCCACTATTGGCGTCCCCTTAAAATACTTGCTAATCCCCTGCCTGCCTCTCATGGTTACATATTTTACAGTTTAGCTGCACTTTGCTGCTGCTTCTTGTTGGACTCGTGCTGCTGCTTCTAACAAAAGCATCAGCTTAAATATCTATGTTCAATGGTTTAGGTTGTTCAAGTTCCTGTACTTGAATGAACATTATGTAATTCTAACGTAATAATGGACAATTTCATCCTGTGCTTCCTTCGTCTAATCTTGTGGAAGTGTACTCTTTATACTGAAGTAAAGTCTACAATGAAAGCATACATAAAATCATGCGTATACAACTCTATAAATTTGTATATGACATACAAAAGCGAAGCAGAAGCAATAAGAATTACAAGATTCAGATAAACCGTTTCCTACTATATATGGCACTATAGCATCATACACATCAAAGCAAACCGCAAACTCCAAGATAATCAACATAAACATTCAAATCGAAAACAACATAATCAACAAGGTAATCATCTTCTACCCAACAGGAGGCTGCACTTGTTGCCCTTCATTGGTCCCAGAAGCCCCAGCTGGTCTCAAACTCGACACACCTTCTAGTACATGATCAGGAGGCTGCACTTGTTGCCCTTCATTGATCCCAGCAGCCCCTGCTGGTCTCGACACACCTTCTAGTACATGATCAGGAGGCTGCACTTGTTGCCCTTCATTGGTCCCAGCAGCCCCTGCTGGTCTCAAACTCGACACACCTTCTAGTACATGATGGGCAGCTTTCTCAAAATTAACAAACCCCATGAACCAGAAATCATGTCCGTCGGTAGTGACAATCTGAAGGTACCTCTCCGGCTCCGGCGTCGGATTCGCCGTAATCACTACAGGGTTCACTTTCCCAACATTCGTCAAAGGTATCATCACCTGTTCATCAACACAGATATTTCAATCAATTCACTCAACAAATTAATACCCGAAAGAATTAGCCAATCAGTATTCACTATTAAGTAGTTACCTTGTAGTAACCCCAAGTTGATTGTCCAGACGGAGCACCAAAAGTCAACGGCCGGTCGCTGCAGAAACCCATCCTAGCCGTGGACAGATATAGAGTTCCGGCCACAGGCCCGGTAGAAGTGGAAAGATAGCAAGCGAAAGTCTTCTTCAACTTCTCGTTGGGATCAGTAGCGAAATTCTGCTTAAACAGAGCTTCAAACCCGCCTTCCGTTAAAGCCTTGGCCGTTAAGTTGAGTTTTCCCCAAGCAGCTTCAGAAACAGAGGGCCCTATTTTGAGGTTGTGCCATATGTTCCGGGCGATGGTCTCGGCATTGTTCCCCCAAGAGTTGAAGAGGTTGATCACCGGCTCACAGGGGTTGGTTGGCTTGTTGATCGGAGAGTACTGAACGTACGGCGGTTGTTGCGGTTGTGTTTCGAGCGGTTGCTGCGGGATTTGCTGGTGGTCTTCGGCGTTCCATAGAGCGGCTTTCTGGTTGTCAGGGTGGACGTTCGGAGCTGCGGGAGCCCCCATTATGTGGGTCCCGTATTTCTTGGCGTCCTCCTCTGATGGCGGAGGCGGCGGTGGAGGTTGGGAGTTGTGGATGTCGGGGACGGTTGTGGTGGGGGGATTAGACTCCCGGTGAGAAAGTTGGTCTTCTGGTCTGCTTGACATGGCTTGAAATGATCAAAAGATTGAAATTTTGATTGATATGAAATTTGATACTCGAAAACAAAAAAGGGCTTTATAGATGAACACGGTTTTGTTTCTTTGTAACGAAACGAACACCAACTTCAGTACACGGCTGGAAGTACACGATGAATGAATTTGCTTTATAAAAGCAGACTGGAGTAGGAAGGAGTTGCAGGTATTTGGGATAATATGGGGAAGTTCCACAAGGGTTATATAAGTAACTGTGATCCAGAGGTCGACGAAGGGGCCATTTCTGGAGGGTACCATGAGGTGTAGGATAGGTATCGAAACACAGTACTTTTTCAGCCGACTCAACGTCACGAAAAATGAAAACTGCGTTTTTGATAACCAGGTGTCGAAGATGAGCCCCTCCACCGATGACACTTATACCAGCCGTTAAAACTGCCCATAGTTTTTACCTATTAAAGTTTCATCGATCCCATATCAAACAGTTTTGATCGATTGATCGATCGACTGACTAGACATCGCCAGACAATGAGTTACCACAAGTCCACAACGTGTTGCTCATCAATCTAATGATCCCCCACCAGGTGAGCATAGCGGTTTTGATTTTCTGTCTTTGGTTTGTTTTTGATATGATGACTGTCTCTATTGATGATTAGGGTATCCGTCGGAATATCCTCCACGGCCTGATTTTCTTCCACCGCAGCAGCCGGGGTTTCTAAACCCTTACGAGTATCCTGGCCCTCCGCCGCCTCACCCACAGCGTCAACACCATCAGAACTATCAAGATTTCTTCTGTGAAGGCTACCAGCTACCACATTCTATTTAAGAGCAAATTTACATATCCCGCAATAGTAGGGTCTTCAACCGGTTTAGCGGTTCATAATGGATGTGATCTAGCATATTGAGAGATAATCTTGATCTCAGGGCCGTTTTACGGTCTGTCTTGGAGGTCAAGTTATCTTGAGGCAAATTCTGATAATTTTTAATTTACCTTTGATTGTCGATCATTTTAGTGATTAAGGGTACATAGATTGTTACCGATGAAGGAGATACTGAAGATCATGTGAAAAAGAAGAATTCAAATGAATGTCATGCTACACAAGGAAAGTTTAATTACCTTTTGTAATTAAGGTATAATTGACGTGCACTTGAAGTCATAGTGTCATGAAGATTCATTTCTTATTGGTCATGCATGAGAAGATGTACACGTCTAGAGAATATACTGCAAGGTAATGTTGTCAAGATCTCGAAGATTCAATTAGGAAGGATATCAATTTAACTTGATCCATAAGAATATGTGAATTTATATATGAGGTTCTGACGAATGTGAAGATGACAACCAACTTTACAGACAAACAATCTTGGCAAATACAATTGCAAACACTACGTACATCTCTTCGGAACGCACCTACTACTAAAAAGACTCTGGTATCCTTTGACAGGACTAATCTGTTGGTATCTTTCTGATTCGTCAGTGAAATCTCGCCTCCATCTTAGGACCTGATCCGTCAGTTATCCTTCTGACCCGTCAGAGAACCTTCCGACATCGACATTGTTAGAGTTTACTCCAGCATATATCATTTTAATCTTCATTGTTTAAGCACCCTAAGAGAGATATTAGGTTTGATAAAAGAATCCATCCAGTCGCTTGGAGCAGAGTTCAAAAAAAAAGGAGCATCACGACAAGACGGTTACGCTGAACCCAGAAGCGTTGTCACTCCAGCACTTTGACAACAAAACATGTGAAGAGCTTTTACGACCCCAAGAATTAGAGCTCCAAACCGAGAAAAATGAGCATCCCGCCGAAGAGGTTGAATCACTTTCTGATCAATCTAGTGGCAAATACCTCTTTCTGGATGAATCCACATTCATAGAGAAAGTTGGTTTGCCAGAGGTGGTGGCTGAAACTTCTCAAGAGCCTAAGCTTGAGACCGGAGAGGTTATTGATACATATCCTATCTCAAAGGTTAATGGTTTTGGCCAGGAGGAAGAGACATATTCGCTAACTAGTGGTGAATCTCAAACGGAGCATGAGTACGAAGTCGACAACCAACAAACTGTTCCAAAGAAGTCATTCCATTCGCCGATGATACCATTTATGTAGATACCGGTCAGACATGTGAGGGGCAATACAAAGGCTTTGTTGTCGATCTCCATCACCATGTTGTTGGACGCCAACAAAGTCAAGGCGTGGATCAATATGATTTTGGTCCTATTACTGGAAGCGACAAAGAAGGTTCCCATAAGCATTGACAACTTCATTCTTTAAGATTCGCTAATCAGAATGAATCCAGTACGGCTCTGTATACTACTGAGTTTTTATGGGAATGGTCAGATTCACGTCCAAATTGATTATACATTGGGTCCTAGCCCTTATAAATTTAAACCAATATGTCATTTTGTTAGTAAATCTAACGTGAGGTTTTGTGTAGAATATTCAGAACCAAATTATGGTTTAAATGGACAGTATATTCAGAGCTTTTCTTACACGATTGGCCAAGTTTCATATTTTTGTGGCCGACTTACTGTGCTTGAATGTTTATTGAAATGTCATCAAGGCAATATCAATTTCTCATATGGTTATTGTGTTTCAAAATTTCTAGAGCAGAAGTTTATTTATGATGATACAGGAAAAGTCCTACAATCGTCTCACAATGGTGATAATAGCTTTGAGATGCATATCTCTGAGGCAGAAACTAATTCATCAATTTGTGGTGATTATGAATATGATTTTAAAATGGAGCAAATCTATGATGAATACGATGAAGACTACAAGTTGATTCTTGACTCCAACATCAATAAGTCTTGCACACAAGAGCTCAATTACTTCGTGTCTCTTGGTGTTGAAAATATGAACCAGCAAGTGGTTTATTATTATAGCCAAATTCATGGTTGCATCAGCATACACCATGCACTATGACATGGTAGTTGTCGACAACGCGCATCTTCACCTTATTCCATCTGCAAAAGTTCAGTTGAATATTATGTTTTGTCACATAACCAAGATGCATGGGGGCTAAACAGCATGCCCTACGAGCAACCCTTTTTTAGTTTCCAAGTTCATGACATGAAGCATCTTCACTCAGTACTTGGAGTTTCTCGCAAGAGAGTCTCATCCCGCCAATGTCAATATGTCGAGGCTTAGAGTGAAGCACCAGTGGCCTCCCCCGTGGCCTTTCAAATGTTAATTAATCATGCTATTCAGTTGCTTTATTTGTTTTGCTTCTAGTCTTTCTTTTCATTTGTTGGTTCGTGTTCATTCATTAGAAAAACAGAAATACAAAAAAATCATATAACAAAAAATACAAAAAGAGATTCTGTATTTTGCTGAAATGCAAGACAATGTTCTTACCAACCAAGAAGTTTAAACTATTTATCATACACTTAGTGATCTATCCCTGAGGTCCTGAATATAATAGACAATCCTTGTGTCTTGAAGTTACTGCAAAACTGTCAGAAAGTTCAAGTTATAGAAGAGAGGAATGCAGTTATGCAAATAACAGCAGAGCCAAATCTTCTTCATGTAAAACCTACTAGCTTATGTACTGTAACTTCATAGATTAAACAGGGAAGATTCAGAAATAATTAGAAAACAAGCTGCATATACACAAAAAGCCCTAGATGTCTACTTTTTAACAAAATTTATAGTTTGTCATTCCGATATTCCGGTAGGAAGTTATGGCAATTTGAGTACCAGAAGATCAGAATGCCTAAAGATCTGCACCATGTGTTTGTGAGCGCACAGATGGACCGAACCAGCTCCTTTGACCAACGAATGTGAACTTGAATGCTCTCTCTATGTCCATGCATGAAGGTCCTTGCATGTCGGTGGATTCCTACAATTGCTGCATTTGGCATATTGGTAGCAGCTCAAGAATATTTACAGTATGTTCTTATAACAGAACTATTAGTTTCAACAGTCAAGTGTTGAATTAGAGAGCTATACTGATCAAAGCGTGCATCTCCTATGCTAGGAGGCTTGTTTCCTAGTTTCTCAGGTATTTGTGGTTTTTTATTAGGTGCTCGTATACTTGGGGGGCTCGCAAATTATGCCTCATTTGCTTCAACGTAGCAATAGCAAGTTCCTGGTACTTAAGGTCCAAGACTTCTTATTTTAGTTTATTCATGATGCTGGAGGTATATATATAGAAAAAGCCAATTTTGTGGTTTCTAGTTTTTGAAAGTCGTCAAGGGTTGCCTTGAGTTTTTATTGCAACATTATTGCAACATGCCAAACTTGTCCTGTAATGAAGGGGAGACGTTCATACATGCTGATTGACATCTCTAGTAACTTCAGCAAGTGCGTTTGTCGGTAATCAGGGGCGGATCCATGTAGAAGCCTGGTAGGCTTAAGGCCAACCGAAAATTTTGACAAAAAAAATTATGTATATATATATGTGTGATTAAGCACCAAGTCCAACCCAGTTGATCAGTTCGGCTGTTCACAAATCACAATCTTATTCTCACCCTAGATTTCTCGACAGCACTGCTCCCAACTCTTTCTCAACAGCCTCCTCAGTCCTCACTCACATACATTGCCCTCAACTCCCCAAGTCATCTCTCATCCTCTCAATTGTTGTAGTTGGTCTTGACAAAAGCGAGCTCGCCGTTTTGTTTCATCTTGTCAAGGTGGTGCGTCAGAAGTGTGGCGTGAGTGGGCAGCAGATCGGCCGATCGGGGTAGGCGGACTCGATTTGCTGCGCGATTGAGTTCTTGTTCGAGCCTCTGGTCTCATTAAGCGCCTCCGCCACTGCCGCCACCCCATCCACATCCTCCAAGAAAGTCTCTAACCGCCTCGTTTCATCCTCAATTTTTTTTGCTTTCGGCCAAAGTTGAAGCCTACCTCATCTCTAAATCTTGGATCTGCTACTATCGGTAATGTGTAAGAAGAAGAGGTTTACTATCGGTAATGTGTAAGAAGAAGAGGTTTTTCAACAATAGCATGTGCATTGACAAAGCTGTATATGCGACAAAGTCAAGTCAGGTGTCAAGGTTTTCTTCAACTCTTCTTCTCATGTTTTGATGTATAAAAACCAATCAGTGGTTTACACATTACACAATAAAACATGCCAAGTTGCCAACTATTGCGGCGTATTGGAACAACTAGCTAGTTCATTCTCCTGACAGCAAAATTGCATAAGTAGCTTGAGTTTGAAAAAAAGAAAAACCAACGACGGTCTTCACATGTTTTTGTGACTTTAGGGTTATACGTTGTATCTTGTGATTTTATACTGACTAGAATTCTTTTTTGGACATCAAATATGATTATTGGCGCAAGAGTATTGATATATAAAAAAGAAACATGTTACATGGAGGAACACCTTTGGAGCGTATTTTTTAGAGATTATCTCTGTACGCATAGCGTTTGAGAGATAATATTTTTATTGTCATATTCTGTAAGGTCACAAGTTCAACTGTAGTTGAATTTGTTATACGTCTGAGTGTAATTCTCTCATGATTTAAAGAAAGGATTATTGAAGTCTCAAACAATTTCTCAAAAAAAGAAGATAACTTTGCCTAAAGAGAGAAATTTGTATCAAAATAGGGTTTTCAAATGGTGTAAAACTCTACATAAATTCTTCTAGTTAAGATCATTTTTGAGCTTGTGTTTCGCTGTGTTTTTTCCTCTAATTTAAGATTTTTATATAACGTCAAAATCTGGTATTTTATTTTTTATTTTCTATCCAGTTCGCTAAAGATTAAAATCACGTTTCAATCTCCGCTGCAGATTCCATAGCTTCAGTAAACAGTAGCTTCAGTAAAGTCTACAATGAAAGCATACATAAAAACATGCGTATACAACTCTATAAATTTGTATATGACTACAAAGCTCAGCAGAAGCAATAAGAATCAGACCGTTATTACTATATATGGCACTATAGCATCATACACATCATAGCAAACAGCAAGCTCAAGCAACAAGATAATCAACATAAAGATTCAAATCGAAAACAACATAATGAACAAGGTAATCATCTTCTACCCAACTTGTTTCCCTTCATTGGTCCCAGAAGCCCCAGCTGGTCTCAAACTCGACACACCTTCTAGTACATGATCAGGAGGCTGCACTTGTTGCCCTTCATTGGTCCCACCAGCCCCAGCTGGTCTCAAACTCGATACACCTTCTAGTACATGATGGGCAGCTTTCTCAAAAGTAACAAACCCCATGAACCAGAAATCATGTCCGTCGGTAGTGACAATCTGAAGGTACCTCTCCGGCTCCGGCGTCGCCGTAATCACTACAGGGTTCACTTTCTCAATATTCGTCAAAGGTATCATCACCTGTTCATCAACACAGATATTTCAATCAATTCACTCAACAAATTAATACCCGAAAGAATTAGCCAATCAGTATTCACTATTAAGTAGTTACCTTGTAGTAACTCCAAGTTGATTGTCCAGACGGAGCAGCAAAAGTCAACGGCCGGTCGCTGCAGAAACCGATCCGAGCAGTGGACAGATACAGAGTTCCAGCCACAGGCCCGGTAGAAGTGGAAAGATAGCAAGCGAAAGTGTTCTTCAACTTCTCGTTGGGATCAGTAGCGAAATTCTGGTTAAACAGAGCTTCAAACCCGCCTTCCGTTACGGCCTTGGCTGTCAAGTTGATTTTTCCCCAAGCAGCTTCAGAAACAGAGGGCCCTATTTTGAGGTTGTGCCATACGTTCCGGGCGATGGTCTCGGCCTTGTTCCCCCAAGAGTTGAAGAGGTTGATCACCAGCTCAAAGGGGTTGTTGGTCGGCTTGTTGACAGGAGAGTACTGAACGTACGGCGGCTGTTGCGGTTGTGCTTCGAGCGCTTGCTGCGGGATTTGCTGGTGGTCTTCGGCGTTCCATAGAGCGGCTTTTTGGTTGTCAGGGTGGACGTTCGGAGCTGCGGGAGCACCCATTATGTGGGTCCCGTATTTCTTGGCGTCCTCCTCTGACGGCGGAGGCGGCGGTGGAGGTTGGGAGTTGTGGATGTCGGGGACGGTTGTGGTGGGGGGATTAGACTCCCGGGGAGAAAGCTGGTCTTCTGGTCTGCTTGACATGGCTTGAAATGATCAAAAGGTTAAGTTTTGATTGATATGAAATTTGATACTCGAAAACAAAAGCAAAGGGCTTTATAGGAAGAAAATCGGAGATGAACACGGTTTTGTTTCTTTGTAACGAAGCGAAAACATAAACTTCAGTACACGGCTGGAAGTACACGATGAATGAATTTGCTTTATAAAAGCAGAGTGGAGTAGGAAAGAGTTGCAGGTATTTCTGGGGAAGTTCCAGAAGGGTTATATAAATACTTGTGATCCAGAGGTCGACGAAGGTGCCATTTCTGCAGGGTACCATGAGGTGTAGGATAGGTATCGAAACACAGAGTCCTTTTCAGCCGACTCACCGTCACGAAAAATGAAAGCTGCGTTTTTGATAACCAGGTGTCGAAGATGAGCCCCTCCACGCGTAGAGCCACTGATGACACTTAAACTAGCCGTTAAAAACTGACAGTTTTTATATATTAAAATTTGAAAAATATATGTATCAATACCATGTTCTTATTTATTTATATATTTTTATCAATGTAAATTATAATTTTAACCGTTTAAAAGTTTAATTAACCAATCTAGATCACCTATGTAAAAATCAATTTAAAAAATAATCATTTGCTTAACCATCAATCTCATATATCAAAGAGTTTTGATTGATTGATTTACTAGACATCACCAGACAATGAGTTACCACAACGTCGTTCATGTTGCTCATCAATCTAATGATCCCCCAGCAGGTGAGCATTTCTGTCTTTGTTTTGGTATGATGACTCTGAACTCTATGAGATGCAACAGATTGATGATCAGGGTATCCGTCGGAATATCCTCCACGACCTGATTTTCTTCCACCGCAGCAGCCGGGGTTTTCAAACCCTTATGAATATCATGTTGGAAAATACGGAATAATAAACTGTAGATAGGACCAAAACTCACAAACACAAAGGATAAATATAAATAATAGACACCTGAATTTAACGTAGTTCGATAATGTGCCTACATTTACGGGGAAACAACAACAAATAACCTTGCATTATATGAAAAATGTTACACAAAGAGAAACATTATTTCAAGACTCACACTTGAAGGACTACACTCTCACACACACTTTGTTTTGTTACACATACACTCTCTACTTGAAATTTTCTCTCTATCTCACACTCTTATATAAACACTAACACAAGATGAACTCACCAATTGGTACACCATTGCACCATTCCTACCTTTATATAGGCAAACATCTTCATTCTTTTGTCAAACATTTCAGCCACCAACTCATTCCATTGTCAAGAAATGGTGCAATATTTAACAAGGGCTGCAACAATAATCAACAAGAGCTGCATCAATATTCAACAAGGGTTGCACCACCCTAGCTAACATTGACAATTTTGTCTGGAATTTCTATCAACCTCCCCCTCCAGGCCAACCCGGGGAGTATCATGTAAGGCTTCTTACTTGAAGTCCATCCCAGTGGACTTACTACAATACTCCAACTTGTGCTGCGACACAACTTTGGTTAACATATCTGAAGCGTTCTTGTCAGTGTGAATCTTCCTCAACTGCAACAGCTTTTTTGACACCACGTCTCGTATCCAATGATACTGGAGATCAATGCGTTTGGTGGGAGGATGATACACCGAGTTCTTGCTCAAATGAATAGCATATTGGCACTCACAATGAACCACATACATTTCTTGCTTCACCCCTAATTCTTGGATGAATCTTTGTAGCAATAGCATCTCTTTGCCTGCTTCATTCGCTGTAATGTACTCCGTCCCTCCATAGTGGATAATGCAACACACTTCTGTAGCTTGGACTGCCATGACACAACTCTCTCAAAGAAATGTAAACAAGTAACCAGAAGTGGATTTCATGTTATCCATGTCCCCAGCTAGATCTGCATTTGTGAAACCCTCCAAAATGGGTCCAGAACCACCGAAAGACAAACATAACTTTGAGGTGACCCTCAAGTACTTAAGTATCCACTTAACAACCCCCTAATGCTCACTTCCAAGGTTAGATAAATATCTACTAATAACTCCAACTGTATGAGTAATGTCTGGTCGTTTACATACCATGGCATACATAAGACTACCAACAGCTGATGAGTAAGGGATACTTGCCAGTTTGTCTTTCTCATCTTGTGTAGTTGGACATAATAATCTGCTCAACTTGAAGTGATTACCTATAAGTGAGCTCACTGTCTTTGCTCCTTTCATGGTAAACCTTTCAAGCACTCGTTCAACATACCTCTCCTGTGACAGCCACAACTTCTTTGCCTTTCTGTCACGTGTAATCTTCATGTTCAAAATCTGTTTAGCTGGACCTAAATCTTTCATATCAAAAGACCTTGACAAGTCTGCCTTCAACTTGCGGATAATAGAAACATCGTGTCCAACAATCAACATATCGTCAACATAAAGTAACAAATTATGAAGTTACCTTCAGCGAATCGACGAATGTATACACATGGATCTGCATCAATCCTCTTGTACTCATGACTCACCATGAATGAGTCAAATTTCATGTACTAGAGATGGGCACTTCGTACCGTAATCCCGATCTCGTCCCGCTCCCGTACCAAAAATTGGCAGGACAGGACGAGACAAAATTTTAAAATAGCGGTATCAACCCGTCCCGTCCTGATAGTTTGAAAACTGGACGGGACTGGACGGGATCGAGACGGGACTGGACAGGATCGGGACGGGACATCCCGAAAGTATAAATGTACTTGTATCCGATCATAATCGTCTGATTTTTAGGGTGTATAATATCTTACAATGAACTCAAAACACTCAATGAGACATCCAAAACCTAAATATAAATTCACTATACTAGTTCCATATAACAAGGGTATTATAATTCATTCACATTTGATAATGATGATCATATGAAAGATATCGGCCGCCACAACGAAGCTATGTAGTGATAACTGGAGCTCCTTTGATTTTTCAAACTTGAGGTTTTCTCGAGATCTTACTTAATTAGTTAGATACAAATTACAAGCATTTAATTAATTGGTTGTTGATTCCCTTATCATTTTTACAATTTTTGTTCGTCGTGTACTTATATAGAGTTAGGAGTTTAGAACTATGTCAATTATACCATTAAAAAGTAACACCATAGAATATATATATATATATATATATATATATAAGAGAAATTAATACATAATAAAATCCTCATTAATATTGGATGTGTTCATATTGACTTTATAAAAATGGATATAATTTTTTTTAAAGAATTTAGGTTCAATTTATCTCTTGTATGTTTTTTTTAATTTTTTTTTCTATCGTTGCGGGATCCCGGTCCCGTCCTGGTACCGAACGAGATCATTCCGTACGGGATACGTTTCTAAAAATGTAATCTCGTCTCGTCCCATGCCTAGCCCTATTTTGTACCATTGTCTTGGCGCTTGCTTCAGTCTATACAGACTTTTCTTTAACTTGCAAACCATGTATTACTTGCCTTCAACCTTAAAACCTTCAGGTTGCTCCATATATATTTTCTCCTCTAAATCACCGTGTAGAAATACAGTTTTCACATCTTAATGCTCCACCTCAAGATCCATGCTAGCTGTCATGCCCAAGATTACTCTGATAGAGGTCATCTTGACAACAGGTGAGAAGATCTCCTCAAAGTCAACTCTTTCCTTTTACTCAAAACCTTTGACAACCAAACGGGCCTTGAATTTTGTCAACTTGTCATTCTAATTCCTTTTCAGCTTAAACACCCATTTATTCTTAAGAGCTTTTCTGCCTTTAGGAAGCTCCACCAACTCGTAGGTGTCATTCTTCATCAAGGACTCCATCTCAGACTTCATGGCTAACATCTATTTGTCGTTGTCTCCATGAGTCTTTGCTTCCTCAAAGCTTTCAGGCTCTCCATCACCAGTCAACATAATGTATTTAGAATGTGGATTATCTCCAACACTGGTGAGCAAGATATATTGAGACTAAGGATACTTGGCGCTCGGCTTCAGCGCTCATCGAGATCTTCGCACTGGTGTTTGGGCATTCTCTTGCTGTTGAACTTGATTAGGCTCCCCTAATCATCATTCGCAACCTCTTGAACATCATTCACGGCCTCTTGGACTTCACTCGCAGCCTCTGCATCGTTTGTTTCACCATTCACCACATCTGCATCTTCATTCACGACACCTGTAGATTCTTATTGAAGTGGTGAGGAGTCATAGGTGAGTCGGTATGTATCCTTTAGGATAGTATTGTCAAAATCCGTGATAGTCTGTTCCTCATGGAACACCACATCTCTGCTTCTGAATAACTTCTTAGTTATCAGATTCCATAGTCAGTAGCCAATTTCTTCATTTCCATACCCATGGAAGATACATGGTATGGTCTTGTCATCTAGCTTTAATTTGTCCTTCTTTGGCACATGTGCAAATACTTTGCACACAAACACTCTCAAGTGAGAGTATCAAGCGCTCCTACCGGTCCATACACCTTCTGGGGTCTCTAAGCCCAGTGGTACACTTGGTGTTCGGTTGATGAGGTAACACACGGTTGTCACTGCCTCACCCCAAAACCTCTTTGCCAAGTTCACCGTTTTCAACATGCTTCTCACTTTCTCCAAAATGGTGCGGTTCATTCTTTCTGCTACACCATTATGTTGTGGGGTGTCAGGTACTGTCTTTATGTGTCTAATGTCATGCTTCGAACAATAACCTCTGAACTCGTTCGAAGTATACTCTCCACCATTATCACTGCGGAGACACTTGAGGGTTCGTCCCGTTTCCATCTCTACCATGGCATGGTACTCATTGAAGGTTTGGAACACCTAGTCTTTTGTTTTCAACAAATACACCCAACCCTTTCGTGAAGCATCATTAATAAAAGTAACAAAATATTTGTTATGACCTAGTTAGTCAACTTCTATGGGGCCACATACATCAGTATGTACTAGGTCTAAAATACTCTCCTTCTTGGCGGATGTATTAGAAAAGATGACCTTCAAGAATTAAGAGAGGTACCTTTGGCAAAAGGAATAAAAGACTTCTTTGCCAGAACTTGCAATCCCTTCTCACTCACGTGGCCCAGCCGCTTATGCCATAGACTTGGAGAAGAGTCTTCTCCAACGTTTAACTCCTCTTTACATATCTTTCTATATGTCTTGTAGAGGGTAAAACACAGCTTCCCTCTAGCCACCACTAGTAATCCTCTGGTAAGCTTCCACTTTTGGTCTCCTCCGTGATGATGATATCATTCCCTATCAAGTACACCGGTTAATATCAAATTGAGACGTAAGCCAGGAACATGTCAAACATCTTTCAACAAAAGCTTGTTCCCTAAATCAGTCTCTAAGCAAACATTTCCAATTCCTGCAATCTTGGAGTAGCCTTCGCCGCCCATCTTTACTATTCCAAATTCTCCATCTCTATATGTAGAGAATAACACCTTATTTGGGGTGGCATGGAAAGAGGCTCTGGAATCAACGACACATGGAACATATAGAGTATCATCATGAACATGTAGGCATTCTCCTTCAAGGCAAAGTAACCCATACACATCATTGCACACGGCAGCGGTTGTGTTTCTTGTGTCATCCTTTGGTTGAGAACTACCTGTTGGATCCAGAAGTAAAAAGCCCATTTATAGAAAGGCAAGTGGACCGATGCCTGCGGTCAAGAAGGTCAGAGGACGCTTGGAGAGTCAAAAGCGCTCGCAAGGAGCACAGTAATAAAGTACGCTCGCGAAAGGGGATAGTTTGTTCACAGGGGGAAACGCGCTCGCGAAGCGGGGCGTGTGTTAGCAAAATACGTTCGCGGTTGGAAAAGCGTTCGCGAGAGTATTATAAGAAATTAGACACGTGGTTGCAGGAGGGTAAGTTACCACCAGAATAGTGTTGGGCTTACACGATTGGGCTTTAAGAGTTAGTCTTGCACTACAAGAAGGATTATTTGAGGCCATACCTTGATTCGCAAGGAAACATCTACCCTAGTATTCACTATATAAAGGGGTTGAGGTGCAAGAGAAAAACAGAACTACATCTATCAACAAACAGACAACAACTTCGCCACGCGAAAGTCTTCAAAGCCTCTCCGGAGCAACCAAGCCTGATCCGTCAGCAACCGTAGTCTGATCCGTCAAGCTGCACAAGGGACTTAATCCGTTAAGTCTGACAGGTTTCAATCCGTTGAAATCTCTCTACTCCCCTGTTCGATCCGTTGAGCAGTGCTTACTCCCACAAACAGTTCTGGAGAACCCGTTCGCCAGTCCATATCCTGCATATCTTGATACCCGCTGCTTAGTATTCTTGCATACTAAGTAAGATTCGGCCATCCACAAGGGGTGGAGGAAAATCCTAGAGGGACTTTTCCCTTATAGGTCTGAGAAGAGAACCCAGCACAGAGGAAGAAGATCGGCGTCTGTCACGGTCGCTGTGAGAAGAAGTCAGAAGAGGGACGCAGACAGCATCCAGCTTCAAGGTTGTACCTAACCCAAAGGTACTGGCACGCCTAGCACAAACTTACAAGCCGGTTGTTTGAAGGACTGCAAATTCTAGACCAAACATCTGGCACGCCCAGTGGGACAGTGTCAAGATTACAGGCTTCAGCGAATATCGAAAGGAATATCCTTCGTGTTCCAAACCAGAACACATAATCGCAAGGCCACATAACTCGGCTCATTGTAGGAAACTATCTACAGAACAAGCCATTAGCAAGTTTGGTGCCATGGCTAACGAAGGTCAGTCACAGAACCTTATTGAGCACGTTGGAGCATTGAGCTCATCATTGGATAACATGACTAAAGGTTTCCAGGAGGTCCGCGATCGAGCCCGGCAGCAGGACAAAAAGGCCGAGATTCAAGACCTGAGGTATACTGACCTAGCAACTAAGATGAACGAGAATCAGCAAGCGCTGAATAAGAGGATGGATATGTTCATGGAGGCTTTAAATGCCATGAGAACTGAACAACTTATCCGCCAACAGCCTCCAGAAGAAGAGTTGCTAGAAGAGGTCGATCACCAGGTGGATAGAAGAACCGTGCATCGAGAGGGATTTGGCCCACTTCGTTTGGGTGATGACCAATTAGCGGTGCACAATAATCAGAACCCTGGAGGGGCTAGAGGATGACAGAGGGCTCCAAGGCAGCAACCACGTCGTTCGCCAACACCGAATCAAAGGAGACCTCAGCTGGACTGGGATGCGGTCCAGAATATGATACAGGAGGCAATAAGGGCAACTCCCGTCGTTGCTGTGAACACTGCATACGCACATCCGTATCCAGAATGGGTGGCTGAAAGCCCATGGCCGGAACATTATCGACAGATAAGATTCACTTCGTTCTCAGGAGAAGGATCTGAAGACGCGGCCACCCACATCGCAAGATTCACAGGCGAGTGTGGACCATATGGTGCGGACACTGTTTTTAAGTTACGCACGTTTGGGGCCTCATTATCAGGGTCAGCACTGACATGGTACACCAAGCTGATACCAAGATCGGTCCCTGACTGGAACGTGATGGAATCCATGTTTAGAACCACATTTGGAACTGTGGAACCAGGTGGAACCAGAGGTTGACTTGTCTTCTTTGACAGCTATGTATCAGCAACCTATGGAGTCATCTGTAGAGTTCCTCAAGAGGTTCAAGATTCAGCAGGCCAAGTGCAAAACTCCAATTCCAGAACCTGACTTGATCAAAATTGCAATTCGAGGGTTGGAGAAGAGGCAGAGAGCAAAACACCACGATGGAGTGTTCTCTAGCATGGCTGACCTAATGAACAGGGTTGGCAGTTACCAGTACTTCCTGAATGAGCTGGACGAAGATGCTAACAATTCCAGGAACAACTTGGCTCTCATCCCAGGAACGCTGAGGCCCAGAATGCCTCCAGCAAGGCACAAGACTGTGGGGGCAATATATTCCCATATGGATCCCTACTATTCGGCCCCACAAGCTATGCCTTATGCAGACCCATACATGATGGGCTATGAGGAAGAAGTCGCAGCAGTAGAGTTAGCAGGCAGACAGCCTATCAAGTCCCAGGTGTTGAAAATGTCTAAGGAGCCAGTAAAGATTTCGTTCGCCGCGTTTGCCAAGCCGGAGTACGAATCCTATACATATAATGCACACAAGGCACCGGAAATTTTGGAGGATTTGACGGCATTGGGGAAGGTAAGGAATGACTTTGGACCTCCCCCTACACAGGAACAGCTCAAAGGAAAGAAGTACTGCAGGTTCCATAATCTCTGGAACCATAACACATCAGAGTGCATTCGCTTGAAAGACACTATCCAGACTTGGATCAACGAGGGAAAGCTCGGAGCGAATGAAGAAAAGACTGCGGCTTGGGTGGACATCGATCATTTTCCCACAATCAATATGGTTGACTTAGTGCCATGTGAGGGAAAGAAGGAGAAGCCGCTGCCAGCAAGACCAAAGTTCAAAGAGTACACTTACGACGCTAGTAGGGCTCATGTTATCCTGAACAAGCTGATTATGGCCAACGAGGTGGCCATCCCATGGGGAGTTTACCCCCCAGAAGAAGCAATAGCTGGTAAGATCTATTGTAAGTTTCATAACTTGTGGACTCACAAGACTTCTCAGTGCATGCAGCTCAAAGATCAGATACAACAGTGGATCAATGAGGGGTCAATCACCTTTTGTGATCCAGCTGTAGCAGATGTGGCTGTGGTTGATTTGGCTCGGGGTAGCAGAAAACTGACGCTTGACCTGAGCAATATCGATGGAGAAACAGAAGTGGTCAAGCGGAAAGGATCAAGAGCAGGTGCATCAGTAGTCATGTTGTGTGATAGGTGCAAAACTGAATGTGGCATTGCTAAAGAGCCACAACAGGAGCAGAAGAGTACTGTTACTACACCCCCTGAAGCGTATCAGCCACACAGTCCAAAGCAGATGAGAAGATCAGCAAGTCCTAGTCAGAGGGATTCCAACCTCTACTTGCGGTTACGCCAGGCGAGAATGGAGCAGAAGAAGCCAGTGGTCTACCCGCAGGACGTAGTAACTAAACCTTACATACCACCAGCTTCCCGGAATATCCTCAAAGACAACGTCTGGATGGTCAGAGAAAAAGGAAAGGTGGTAGAAGCTACGCCTACTCAGACTAGGAACGTGCAGCGAAGATATGGTAGAACCAAGAGGCTTTTGGAGGCTTTGGATAAGGGTCTAGTCAGCCCAGATCAAATCAGGGAGACTCCGGAACAGTTAAGGCGGAAGCTGGATTTATTGTCAGCTAGACCTTTTTGTCCTATCAGGAACGTTCGCGAGACCTCTGAGACTTCTACCACCAAACATAGCGGACAAAAGAGGGTCTCGCGAGAAGAAAATAGCGGCGAACGAAAGTCTGTATGGTCAAGGGTGGGCACCGACAAAAGTCAACATACGCGAGAATCAGTCTGGTCGCGGGTAGGTCAAAAGGTGGTGGGTAAAATATCTACTTCCACCGGTACTAAGACACCTGAGACGTCTCTGGCAAAAAGGGTTAGGGTATCAGAAGGTCCTAAGAACGAAGACTTGAAGGAAACGTCGAAAACAAAGTTCGAATGGAGACCAAAAGCAGTTCAGCGTCAGGATCAGGGGTCTCGAGAAACAGATAAGGCTGAACCTATAATTGAGGTTGAGCAACAGAAACCTGTTCCAGAGGTTTCTTTGGTAAAGCAGATGGCTGAAGCATTTGCCCGCGTAGAAGAAGAATCAGAAGTCGATACACCTCGAGTCATAGAAGATGATATGGAGGAAGATGAAGAAGAAACCGGGGGCATGGACGAAAGTTTGCCATGCAACGTGCTTTACGTGGAAAACGAGCATGGTGAGATGATCTCAGACCAATCTGAATCTGCTCAGGTTTACGTGACGACCGAAGCTGTGATACCAGCTCCAGAGGCAAACACTTATTGCAATATGGTGTATGTCTTACCCTCTATGTACGCATTGGATGAGCCAATTTCGTCTGAAGTCTTCCTCAACATGTCGGAAGATGAGACTGGAGCGGAGTCATCCGTTCGCAGAGAAGAGCTTGCTGTAAAGAAGGATAAAGAGGACATGGACCCTGAGTTGAGAAGGAAATACGTTTTGTTCTCCAAGCCCACATTCGCCATGAAGCAACATTTGCGTCCATTGTACGTATCTGCTGACATGATGGACAAAAGGGTCAGTAGGATATTGGTGGATACAGGGGCTGCTGTAAGTGTCCTTACCGTACAGACCATGAATTACCTTCAGGTTCCGAAGGAGAAAATTCTAGAGAGCAAGATGAAGGTAAAAAGTTTTGCTGGAAACATAGCTCAGACACTCGGTGTAGTGATACTAAAAATTAGGGTTGGTCCATCAGAGATGTATCAGACTTTCTTCGTAGCTGAGTGCACTGCTCCTTATACTATGATCCTGGGCAGAGATTGGCTTCATCAAGCCGGTTGTGTTCCATCATCACTCCATCAAGAGCTCGCTATCTGGAACCCAGAGACTGATGAGTCTGAAATAATCAAGGCCGATCCTAGACCATTCTCAGTAGCAGCTTGCTTTGTTGATGCAAGTTATTACAGTGAAGACATGAGGCCTTTAAGAGTCAGTGGTATCACAAAGAAAGGACATCCGTATGGGGTGACCTCCACTGAGCTTACTCAATGGGGATTGGCGCAACTTCAAGCAGACGCCAGTAGACCAATCTCCATGGTTTTACCCCAAAACAATTAATGAAGCCACAACTCAGCAAGGAGGAGTTGGAAGCCTACGCTTCCCTACACCAGAGATTATCTATTTTTAGGCAGGAGCAAGAGGCTTACCAACAGGTGGCAGCAGTGGAGTGCGTTAATGATGATGTTTTGGAATATGACGAGGAAGAGGAGGAGATTATCCAGGCAGCTCCGGCAGCCTTGGATGATACTCCACCTAAGGTCAAGGATCCAGTGGAGAAAGTCAACCTAGGGACCCTAGAGGAACCAATAGAGGTTGGGATAAGTATGTATTTGGAACCTGAACAAAAACAGAAGCTCATTGAGCTACTTCACGAGTACAAGGATTGCTTCGCAGAGAAATACGAGGACATGCCTGGGTTAGCACCAGAGTTAGTTTGTCACAAGCTACCAATCATGGATGGTTACAGGCCAGTCAGGCAAGAACCCAGGCGAATGCATGCCGATACAGCGGCTTCAGTTAAGGAAGAGGTGGAAAAGATGCTTAAGTCAGGAATTATTCGACCTGCAAAGTATGCCAAGTGGTTATCTAACATAGTACCAGTCAGAAAGAAGAATGGTAAGATGAGGGTGTGCGTGGATTACAGGAATCTAAATACTGCCACACCTAAGGACGTGTATCCTATGCCCATGGCAGACATGCTAGTAGATGCAGTGGCAGGGCATGAGCTGTTATCGTTCATGGATGGAACCGCAGGATATCACCAGATTCCTGTGGAGGAAGAAGACAAGCACAAGACGGCTTTCAGATGTCCAGGATTTACAGGAGCATTCGAATACCAAGTCATGCCTTTTGGGCTTAAGAATGCTGGTGCCACATATCAAAGGGCGATGAACCTTATCTTCCATGACATATTGGGGAAGATATTGGAGGTTTATATTGACGATGTGGTAGTGAAGTCCAAGATTAAGGCAGACCACATAGAGGATTTGCGAAAGGTCTTCATAAGGATGCGAAAACATAAACTTAGGATGAACCCAGCTAAATGTGTCTTTGGGGTTCAGTCAGGCGACTTCTTAGGGTTTGTGGTTCATCAGCGTGGTATCGAGATTCCAGCGGACAAAGTCAAGTCGGTAATGGAAGCGCCAGCCCCAACTAACAAGAAGGAATTGCAGCAGTTACTAGGAAAGATTAACTTCTTACGCAGGTTCATCTCGAATTCAGCAGGAAAGATTCAGCCCTTTACATCTCTGTTAAAGTTGAGGGCAGATGCAGAATTTCGTTGGGAAACAAGTCACCAGGAAGAGTTTGACAGGATAAAACAGTATCTTACTTCACCGCCAGTTCTGATGCCTCCACGGCCTGGTCACCCTTTGAAGCTCTACATTTCAGCATGCGAAACATCCATTGCTGCACTTTTAGCACAAGATGAACGCCAAGATGATGATAAAGTGGTTGAGCATGCTGTGTATTACCTTAGCAGGACGTTGATAGATGCAGAAACCAGATACAGTGACATGGAACGGTTGTGCCTCGCGTTGTATTTCGCCGGTTGCAAATTACGCCATTATATGTTATCTTTCACAACGGTAGTGGTGGCACAGACGGACTTGGTGAAATACATGTTAACTAGACCTATTCTTAGGGGTCGAATTGGTAAATGGGTGTTAGCTTTGTCTGAGTTCTCACTACAATATACACCTTTGAAGGCACAAACCGGACAGGCGGTTTCGGATTTCCTGCTTCATCATCCAGTAAAACAAGACTTACAGTACAGAGAGTTAGACGTGGTGGCCATTCTTCTACAGCCCTGGGAGCTATACTTTGATGGGAGCAGCACCGAGAGTCTATCCGGCGCTGGGATTTCTCTGGTAAGTCCTCTGGGGGTTCATCATGCGTATTCTTTCCAACTAGAGTGGAAATGCACCAACAATCAGGCTGAATATGAGGCACTCATAATCGGGTTGGAAATGTTGCTCGCAATGGGGGCAACAGTGGTAAGTGTGTTCGGCGACTCTTTGTTGGTAATAAATCAGCTTAAGGGATTATATAAGTGCACAACATTCACTTTGGTTCCATTTTGGGAAAGGGCTATAGAACTACTGGAGCAATTCAGTGATGTCACTCTAGATTACATCCCAAGGGCACACAATTTTGCGGCGAATGAATTGGCACAAATTGCCACTGGCATAACTTTGGCTGATGGAGTCTGCGAGCGGATTTTAAAGGTGGAAAGGAGGACATTACCTTCTTTCATGGCTCGGAGGGTAGACGCGGATGAATGGTATGTCGCTACGATAGAGGCTATCGATACAGATTGGCGTCAACCACTTATTGATTACTTGGATAATCCATCTACTCCGGTGGATAGACAAGTCAGATACTTTGCCACTAACTATGTGTTACGAGGTGGCGAACTCCTATGCAGAGGAGAGGATGGAGTCGATCTCAGATGTATCTTTGGAAAGGAAGCTAAGCGAGTAATGAGAGAGGTACACTTAGGAGTGTGTGGTTCGCACCAGGCTGGACCAAAGATGAGGTGGCTGATCCGTCGTTATGGTTACTTTTGGCCTTCGATCTTAAAAGATTGCATTACCTTTGCTCGAGGATGTCAGGAGTGTCAAGCTCATGGACCAGCGCGGCATGTTCCAGATGTGCCCATGCAACCCATTATCAAACCTTGGCCAGCAAGAGGATGGGCGTTGGATTTTATAGGAATTATTCATCCAGCTTCGTCTCAGCAGCATAAGTTCATCCTATTGGCAACTGATTATTTTACAAAATGGGTGGAGGCTGTACCCTTAAAAGATGCATCTGCTCGTACAGTTTGCAGCTTCATCTTCAGCAACATCATTAGCCGGTATGGTATCCCAGAGTGTTTAGTCGCAGACAGGGGGGCAACATTTCTAGCAAAGGAAACTGAAGATTTCATCACTGGCTATGGGATTAAGTTTCTGCATTCCACACCATATTATGCTCAGGCGAATGGACAAGCTGAGGCTAGTAACAAAGTCATAATCAATATCTTGCGAAAGATGTTGATTGATAATCCTAGAGATTGGCATAATGAGCTTGATCATACTCTGTGGGCGTATCGAACATCTAAGCGGTCACCTACAGGAACCACACCTTATGCCTTGATGTTTGGGCATGATGCAGTTTTACCCATGGAGATAAGTGTTAATTCTTTAAGGGTTCGCGAACAACATCAGTTAGTAGGGGAGGATTATGTTCAGGCCATGTTTCAAGAGCATGAACAGTTGGATACTACTCGTATGGAAGCCTTAGATCATATAATGGTTGAGAAACAACGAGTTGCTCGCGCATATGATGCCAGGACACGTGGCAGAAGTTTTGGAGTTGGCGATTTGGTTTGGAAAGCAGTACTTCCCTTTGGCGAACATGTTCGCGGCAGGGGTAAGTGGTCGCCTACGTGGCAGGGGCCTTTTGTGGTTGACCAGATCGTGGGTAAAGGAGCTTATTATTTGCGAGATTTGGATGGAGAAGTCCATAATAACCCTATTAATGGGAGGCATCTGAAACAGTATTTTCCAAGTGTTTGGGCTTCTGACGATCCTTTGCCGCCACAGTCCACAGAGCAGCCTGTTTGCCAGCAAGGGGGCAGAGTTTAGAGCCTTAGGATCTCGTTCGCAGAACTGGAATCTCGTCAGTTTCATTCATGTTGCTTAACGCTTAACCTGTTTGAGGTTTTTGGCTGTTTGTGCACATGATAAAACTGGGGGGCACCATTGATATACAAACCAATTAATGTGGTTTTTCAAAATTTTTCGAAATTTTTGACAATTTTTGGGAAGAACAAGTTGTGTTTTTCAAGCCCTAATTTATTTTGAACCAACACCTGTGGTTTATACATTGAACATAAACAATTTATGTTTATTGCATAATATTCACGGATACATTACAACAAATACAGTGTTGAACAAGAACTGATTGCAACAAATACAGTGTTGAACAAGAACAGAGCTGCTTGAAGAAAGAGCTATTACAACTCCTTTCATAAAGTCTCTCTTCAAACTGTTGCAGGTTTTGCTTCATCTTCCACCTTGCGCGGCCAGCTTGTTGAAAGCAAGTCGACGGTGATGGGAGTAGAAGCAACTTGGTCTGACCTGGCGCGGAAGAGGCTCGGCAAGAGGAATCCTGTCGGCACAGAAGCCTTCTTCGGTCCAATACCAGAAGTCAATCCCCTCATCAAGTGGAATTTGGTTCCAGTGATGCACTTTGATGCGACTTCAGGGCTGGGCGCATCAGATCTTATTCCTGAGGTTAGGTCGTGAAGCCTACCCAGAATTTGAGGTTTGGTTGTGAAGCCTAGAGGACAGGAAGGTTGAAGAAAGAGGTCTGGTGGAACTGCTTTAAGACTGAAAGGAGAATACATGTTCTTGGTTGTTGAAGGTGATGAAAGGAATTGATCGATATTTATAGGCGAAACGCTAGGTTTTCACCGAAGGGAACTGAATGGTTTGCTGTTCGTTCATTGGTCAAGCATTTATCACGCGTGCTGTATTAGTTGAATGCGGTAAATGCGCAAGTTAATGGTGCGTCGTTGCAGTTAAAGTTGGGGACAGTTTTCGAGAGGTCAAGGATATGGAATTAATTTGAAAAGATCTTCTGCATTCAGAATAATATTCGCGAACAAAGTCAGAGCAGATAGCCAGTTAAATAAATTTACTAATGTGCTTAATATTCGCTAAAGCGGTATCAAGGGCGTTTTGGATATTTTCTTCGTTGATCAGGGAATCTTCGATCCTGTCGTCCACTTGGTTGATCATTTGTAGAAGAGTCTGATAGGAATTCTTCTCTTGCTCCAAGGCGTTTAAGTTGTTCTGGGTTTCCTCTTCGACAATTGCTAGCTGGGCCTCAATCTCAGCTTTTTGACGTTTGAGCTCAGCAAGTCGGTTAGGAAACAACTGGGTCGCGTTATGGACAAGTTTGGCAAGATTGGTGGCTTTGGCAACCCGTTCGGCTTGGAACTTCTCTTTCTATTGATGATACTGAGGAGCCTCCAATCGTTTGGCTCTGGCACGCTCAGACAAGGTTGCAGCGTTGGTTGTGAATTCCCACAGACGCCGCAATTTCTTCAAGAGTCTTTCGTCAGCTTGAACTCGAAGGATACGAATGGCATCTTCAATTTGGATCCTAGTATGTGGGTGGAGAAGATCCTCGTGCTCCAGGTTGCGGAGGAATAATGTCGCATCAGCGATGGATTGGTTTGCTTGAAAAGGATCCAGCATTAGTTGAACTTGCTCGATGAGGGAAGGCGTAGCATGATCAGAAGGGGAGGTCACTGGAAGGTTCTCCGGAATCTGGCAAGTAAAGAAACAATAAAGTGTTTGTAAGAATACAAACAGAAGCTGCAGAGTAAAAATTGTTACCTTTGGGTCAGTTTCAGTTGGGATTATCGGATGAAGCACTGGTTGAGCAATACCATTCGCGCGATCGGCATTCGCAATAGCAGTTTCGTTCGCCGGAGAGACTGCGCTTGCGGGGGGAATTTCATTCGCGCGAATATCAGTCACTTTTCTCTGAGGCGAACAGGAAATTGTCTCGCGGGGAATTGGCTCATTCGCAGCAACAGTTTGGATAGGAACAAGCTTAGCGCTTTCACTAAAGACCTCTCCCATCATAGTATCCAGGATCAGAGAAGCAACCGACTCGGAGGAAGAGCTAACTTCAAATACAGGAATCGGTCCCTGAAACGACAGAAGCACAATTGAGTTCAAGGTCATTGAAATATTTCCAATTGAGTGGGTTATCGAAACAGTACCTCTTGATCTGCTTCAGTAGGAGTCCCAGTGTCCAGGTTAGCTGAGGGAGGAGCTGCCTTTTGGGCCTCATCAGAGGTTACTTCAGCCAGGACAGTCAGGTTCGGAGTGCCAGAAGCAGTAGGATGTTGACTACATTCCTCGGGGAATCGCACGGCTTCAGGAATAGACTGCATAGGCCGATCTACCTGTGAGACAATCAGAAAGTTAGTTGACTTGACTACATAAGCATACGAGCTTTCGAATTAAATGAACCCATACCTGGGGTTGAGGAACGGCTTCTTTTGTAGAAGGATTTGGTTTGGACCTTTTGAGAGGGCGAACACCAATTTTGTTCGCATGCTTCTTGGTTCTTTGGGGACGCTGCAGGGGAAGAAGTTGGTCGGAAGGGTATATAGATCAGGGAGTTGATCGTTATAGTTAAAGGAGTTTAAAATACCTGGGGGGCAGGAGGTACTTCTGTTCGCGCCTCAGGAGCCAAGGAAGGATCAGCGTTTTGGCGAGGGCCGTCGATGGCAAAAACAGCCATGTCTTCGGCATGACGGAATTGTGTCTGATATGGCTGGAAAATCTGTCTAAACACAGATAGGTGATTTGGGTTCCATTTGCCCTCGTTGATTGATGTCCACCACCTAATGAACTCATTTGTAGACGCGAAGCTCAGACGTACTCCGCCAAGGGGATAGGTGTTGACAGGCTGAATGATGTCTTTGAAGCTGGAGGGAATGGAATCAGGATCAATCCCAGCATTATAGGTTTCTCGCCACGAAGTGAAATGGTTGCGGCTAGCCAATGGGGGATATGGAATGCTTTGGCACATTCCAAATTGCCTCGCGAAGAAGTTGGGGGCATAGATTTCTACTCCGGCTCTCCCTGGTAGTTTGAGGTCGCGATTGGAAAGGAGGCGTAGAAAGAAAAAGAGCTGCAGGACGTTGTGGCGGTTGCTGAAAATAAAACCTTCATTTACAAGAGAAGGGTATGTTCGCCTGCAGATAACGGTAATAGAATCTGAAAGCAGGCTTTCCATACTATACAGATGGTGGAAACAACGCGAATAGCTAATGGCTGGAGGATGTGGAGCGGACACGATGGTTTGGCCTAAAACCTTATCTTTTAGGAAACTGGTGACAGAAGAAGAACGGAAAACAGGAAAATAGGTTTGAAGCCACAAGTCCAAAATCCAAAGAGGACCGCTAACAGATCTGTGTTTAAAGGGCTCTAAGGATAGAAAGTGTAGTGACCTATATAGTAATCCAGTGGCTAGCTCTAAAAGGTTGAGAGGGATACCATTGTAAAGTAGCTCAGCCGTTCTGGCCCAGGCGAAGGTGGGTTTGTTGGTGGCGCTGCATTCAACATATTTGAGTAGCCAGAATTCCAGAAATGCTAGGCCACTTAGATCATCGTCAGTACTCCCATAGTGACTGACCCACGCGGTGTATGAGTTGGGGCGAGGCTGATCAGAGGGGATTTGATGTTCCAGAGCAAGGTCGTTGAGAGGACTTGGTGCGTTAGCGAATGGAAACCCGGTAATTGTATACACATCCAGCAGGGTGATACCCATTGGGCCTGCGGGGAGATGGAAGGTGTTTGATGAAGTGTCCCAGAAACAGATTGCTGCTGACAGGGGAGCTCTGTTGCAGCCAGACTTCAGGGAGAAGCAGAGGTCAATAGGATCGGCGATTCCAACGGCCTGCCATCGTTCAAGGTCTTTACTGCGGCGTTGTTGGTACCACTGGATCTCGGCGTCATTAGTGTTCGGCCACTGCCCAAATCTGGTCTGGGCGTCTGACTTCTGCCAGTCGACGAAGGAAGCTTCTTCCTTGCGAAAGATTAGAGGGGGAATTCGGGATGCATGTTGGCGGTAAGGCAGTTCAAGTGGGTTTGGGAAAACATCGACCCAAGGACCCAGGTCGCAGGTTTGATCAATCTTAACTTTCAACCAAGAACCCTTGTGTTTTGGAGCAGGTCGGAGGCCGGCCATGGCTTGGACAAAGTTTAGGGCTTCATGCTCAGAAGGGGTTCTGGGTGAGGTTTTCACAGCAGAGAAGGTGTGTTTGGGTGCCATTGATTTGGAAGTAGGAACGGCGGCGGATTATCTCAGGAAGGTTTGAAAAGAGTTGCAGAGGGAAATGATGGTTGAGTGTTCTGAGGAATTGGACAATGAAAAGACGTTTGCTTTTGGTTAAATCAATGCCAAGGTATAGCTCTTTTCGATTTTCGCAAACGGGCTTAATCTCAAGAACTGGGGGGCAATGTTGGATCCAGAAGTAAAAAGTCCATTTATAGAAAGGCAAGTGGACCGATGCCTGCGGTCAAGAAGGTCAGAGGACGCTTGGAGAGTCAAAAGCGCTCGCAAGGAGCACAGTAATAAAGTACGCTCGCGAAAGGGGATAGTTTGTTCACAGGGGGAAACGCGCTCGCGAAGCGGGGCGTGTGTTAGCAAAATACGTTCGCGGTTGGAAAAGCGTTCGCGAGAGTATTATAAGAAATTAGACACGTGGTTGCAGGAGGGTAAGTTACCACCAGAATAGTGTTGGGCTTACACGATTGGGCTTTAAGAGTTAGTCTTGCACTACAAGAAGGATTATTTGAGGCCATACCTTGATTCGCAAGGAAACATCTACCCTAGTATTCACTATATAAAGGGGTTGAGGTGCAAGAGAAAAACAGAACTACATCTATCAACAAACAGACAACAACTTCGCCACGCGAAAGTCTTCAAAGCCTCTCCGGAGCAACCAAGCCTGATCCGTCAGCAACCGTAGTCTGATCCGTCAAGCTGCACAAGGGACTTAATCCGTTAAGTCTGACAGGTTTCAATCCGTTGAAATCTCTCTACTCCCCTGTTCGATCCGTTGAGCAGTGCTTACTCCCACAAACAGTTCTGGAGAACCCGTTCGCCAGTCCATATCCTGCATATCTTGATACCCGCTGCTTAGTATTCTTGCATACTAAGTAAGATTCGGCCATCCACAAGGGGTGGAGGAAAATCCTAGAGGGACTTTTCCCTTATAGGTCTGAGAAGAGAACCCAGCACAGAGGAAGAAGATCGGCGTCTGTCACGGTCGCTGTGAGAAGAAGTCAGAAGAGGGACGCAGACAGCATCCAGCTTCAAGGTTGTACCTAACCCAAAGGTACTGGCACGCCTAGCACAAACTTACAAGCCGGTTGTTTGAAGGACTGCAAATTCTAGACCAAACACTACCTTCTCGCATCTCCCTTGAATCTTTTTTCAACGTGGAAATTTTTCTTCATATGCCCAAAAATATCACAATGATGACACTTTCTATTGAACCTTGCTCTGGATAGGCTTACACTCCTTTCGAGACCTCTAGGCCCTTTGCTCTTGCTCCTTCCCCGATTCTCCGCTACAAACATTTGGCTACTATCGGATAAGCTAGACGCTTTCCTTCTAGTCTCCTCATTTAACATGTTATTCTTGACACTTTCCATTGTCAATTTACCATCAGGAGCATAATTGCTTACAGTGACTACAAAGGTCTCCTAATTGTCTGACAATGACCCCAACACCAGCAATGCTTGCATCTCGTCATCACTTGCCATACCCATTATGGTAAGTTAGTTGATTGTACTTTGGAAATTGTTAAGATGCTCGGTGACCCTCACACCATCAATATACTTCATGTTGACAAGCTCTTTGATTAGAAAGACTTTCTTGGCGGCGATCTTCTTCTCGAACAAGGACTCCAACACAAGGTTGCTCCATATATATTTCCTCATCCAAATCACCGTGGTTCGACAAAATACCTACATCCACGGGGTAACAACAATAAAGAACCTTCCACTATATGAACAATGTGATACCGAGAGAAACACTACTTCAAGACTTACACTTGAAGGGATACACTCTCACACACATTTTTTTTGTTACATACACACTCTCTACTTGGAGTTTTCTCTCTATCTCACACGCTTGTATAAACACTAACACAAGATGAACTCACCGATTGGTACATCATTGCACCATTCCTCATGCTTTTATATAGGTAAACATCTTCCTTCCTTAGTCAAACATTTCAGCCACCAACTCATTCCATTGTCAAGAAATGCTGCTGCAATATTCAACAAGGGCTGCAACAATAATCAACAAGAGCTGCATCAATATTCAACAAGGGCTGCACCACCCTGGCTAACTGGCCTTCTGCCGCCTCAGCCACCTCATCAACACCATCAGAACTATCAGGATTAATTCTATGAAGGCTACCAGTCACCTCATTCAGTTTGAGAGCAAATTTACATATCTTGGAATGGTAGGGTCATGAATTAGTTTAGCAGTTCATCGCGAATGTGATCGAGTATATTGGTAGATATATGTGATCATGGTCGTTTAAGGTATGTCTTGGAGGTCAAGCTATCTTGAGGCAAATCCAGGTAATTCTTGATTTACCTTTTACTGTCTATCATTTTTGTGATTAAGGGTAGATTGTTACTGATGGAGGAGATATTGATGATCATGTGAAGAAGAAGAATACAGACGTATGTCATGCTATACAATGAAGGTTTAATTACCTTTTGTAATTAAGGTATAAGTGACGTGCACTTAAAGTCATAGTATTATGAGGATTCATTCCTTATTGGTCATGCATGAGAAGATATATACATTTAGAGAATATACTGCAAGGTTATGTCATCAAGATCTCCAATATTCAATTAGGAAGAATATCGATTTGCCTTGATCCGCAAGAATATGTGAACCTATATATGAGGTTCTGACGAACGTGAAGATGACAACCAACTTTACAGACAAACAACCCTTGCAAATACAATTGCAAACATTACGTACGTCTCTCCGGAATGCACCTACCACCAAAAAGACTCTCTGGTGTCTTTTGACAAGACAAATCTGTTGTTATCCTATCAGTCAGTGAAATCCCGTTTCCATCTCAGTAACTGATTCGTTAGTTATCCTTCTAATCCATCATAGAATCTTCTGCCATCAACATTGTTGGGGTTTATTCCAACAAATATCATTTTAATCTTCGTTGTTTAAGCACCTTAAGAGAAATCTTAGGTTTGGTAAAATAATTCATCCAGGCATTTGGAGCAAACGTCAGAAATAAAGCACGCAACATAAAGACAAGATGATTATGCTGAATCCAGAAGCGTTGGCATGCCAGAACCTGAAAAATCACGCTCAAACATTGGCACACCTTAGCAAGACGTACTGGTAGCGAAAATCACACATGCGAAAAGTGAGAAAATTGATAGATGAACTCTTAGAGCTTCATAAGGATATCGAAAGACTGTCACATGAAATTCAGCAGAAAATTGCACAATATGCAGCGATTGATACTTTTGGAATAGGAAACCGCATTACAGCGTGAGGAATGAGAAAAAAATCAACTCTTTGACAGCAAAACATGTGAAGAGTCTTTACGACCTCAAGAAGTAGAGCTCCAAACTGAGAAAGAGGAGCGTCCCGCCAAAGAGGTTGAATCACTTTCTGATCAATCTAGTGACGAATACCTCTCTCTGGATAAATCCGTATCTATAGAGAAAGTTGGTTTGCAAAAGATGGTGGCCGAAACTTTTCAAGTGCCTAAGCTTGAGATCGGAAAGGTTATTGATACATATCATATCTCAAAGATTAATGGTTCTGGCGAGGAAGAGATTTATTCGCCAACCAGTGATGAATCTCAAATGGAGCATGAGCACGAAGTCGACAACCAACAACGTTGTTCCAAAGAAGTCATTCATTCATCTATGATACCATGTATGTGGATACCGGTCAGGCATGTAAGGGGCAATACAAAGGCTTTGTTGTCGATCTTGATCACCATGTTGTTGGACGCTAACAAAGTCAAAACGCAGATCAATATGATTTTTTTCCTATTACTGAAAGCCACAAAGAAGGTTCCCAGAAGCATTGGCAGCTTCATTTTTTAAGATTCGCTAATAAGATTGAATCCAGTTCGCCCATGTATACTACTAAAGGAATGATTAGATTCACATCCAAATTGATTATACCTTTGGTTCTAGCCCTTATAACTTTAAATCAAAGTGATTTTGTTAGTAAACCTAAATTTTCATGGGAATGATCAGATTCACGGCCAAATTGATTATACCTTTGGTTCTAGCCCTTATAACTTTAAACCAAAGTGGTTTTGCTAATAAACCTAACATGAGGTTGTGTAGAATATTCAGAACCAAATTATGGTTTAAATAAACATCATATTCAGAACACTTCTTACACGAAATGCCAAGTTTCATATTTTTTATGACCAACTTATTGTGCCTGAATATTTATTGAAAGGTCATCAAGGCAACATTGATTTCTCGTATTTCTTGTATCCTTGATTTCTCATAGGGTTATTATGCTTCAAAATTCTTAGAGCATAAATTTATTTATGATAATACAAGACAAGTCCGGCAAACGTCTCACAATGATGATAATAGCTTTGAGATATCTATCTCTAAAACAGAAACTAATTCATCAATTTATAGTGATTATGATTATGATTTTAATATGGAGGCAATCTATAATAAATACGATGACATGTACAAGTTTATTCAAGAGCAAGTCTTGCACACGAAGCATACATGAAAATAAAATCGTGTATACAACTTTATAAATTTGTATATGACATAAAAAAGCTCATCAGAAGCAATAAGAATTACAGGATAATCAACATAAAGATTCAAAACGAAAACTCATCAAAGCAAACAGCAAACTAAAGCAACAAGATAATCAACATAAAGATTCAAAACGAAAACTCATCTTCTACCCAACAGGAGGCTGCACTTGTCTGTCATTGGTCCCAGCAGCCCCAGCTGGTCTCAAACTCGACACACCTTCTAGTAAGTACATGATGGGCTGCTTTCTCAAAAGTAACAAACCCCCATGAACCAGAAATCATGTCCCTTCTACCCCCCAACAGGTGGCTGCACTTGCTGCCCTACATTGGTCCCAGCAGCCCCAGCTGGTCTCAAACTCGACACACCTTCTAGTACATGATCAGGAGGCTGCACTTGCTGCCCTTCATTGGTCCCAGCAGCCCCAGCTGGTCTCAAACTCGACACACCTTCTAGTACATGATCAGGAGGCTGCACTTGTTGCCCTTCATTGGTCCCAGCAGCCCTACCTGGTCTCAAACTCGACACACCTTCTAGTACATGATGGGCAGCTTTCTCAAAAGTAACAAACCCCATGAACCAGAAATCATGTCCGTCGGTAGTGACAATCTGAAGATACCTCTCCGGCGTCGGATTCGCCGTAATCACTACAGGGTTCACTTTCTCAACATTCGTCAAAGGTATCATCACCTGTTCATCAACACAGATATTTCAATCAATTCATTCAACAAATTAATACCCGAAAGAATTAGCCAATCAGTATTTACTATTCAGTAGTTACCTTGTAGTAACTCCAAGTTGATTGTCCAGACGGAGCAGGAAAAGTCAACGGCCGGTCGCTGCAGAAACCGATCCTAGCCGTGGACAGATACAGAGTTCCGGCCACAGGCCCGGTAGAAGTGGAAAGATAGCAAGCGAAAGTCTTCTTCAACTTCTCGTTGGGATCAGTAGCGAAATTCTGCTTAAACAGAGCTTCAAACCCGCCTTCCGTTAAAGCCTTGGCCGTCAAGTTGAGTTTTCCCCAAGCAGCTTCAGAAACAGAGGGCCCTGTTTTGAGGTTGTACCATATGTTCCGGGCGATGGTCTCGGCATTGTTCCCCCAAGAGTTGAAGAGGTTGATCACCGGCTCAAAGGGGTTGTTGGTTGGCTTGTTGATCGGAGAGTGCTGAACGTACGGCGGTTGTGTTTCGAGCGGTTGCTGCGGGATTTTCTGGTGGTCTTCAGCGTTCCATAGAGCGGCTTTTTGGTTGTCAGGGTTGACGTTCGGAGCTGCGGGAGCACCCATTATGTGGGTCCCGTATTTCTTGGCGTCCTCCTCTGACGGTGGAGGCGGCGGTGGAGGTTGGGAGTTGTGGATGTCGGGGACGGTTGTGGTGGGGGGATTAGACTCCCGGTGAGAAAGCTGGTCTTCTGGTCTGCTTGACATGGCTTGAAATGATCAAAAGGTCGAAGTTTTGATTGATATGAAATTTGATACTCGAAAACAAAAGCAAATGGCTTTATAGGAAGAAAATCGGAGACGAACACGGTTTTGTTTCTTTGTAACGAAGCGAAAACATAAACTTCAGTAAACGGCTGGAAGTACACGATGAATGAATTTGCTTTATAAAAGCAGAGTGGAGTAGGAAGGAGTTGCAGGTATTTCTGGGAAGTTCCAGAAGGGTTATATAAGTAATTGTGATCCATAGGTCGACGAAGGTGCCATTTCTGGGGGTATATGAGGTGTAGGATAGGTATCGAAACACAAAGAGCCCATCCTTTTCATCCGAGTTACAGTCGCGAAAAATGAAAGCTGCGTTTTTGATAACCAGGTGTCGAAGATGACGCTGATGACACTTAAACTCAATGGCATAGGGAGGGGGGCGAGAAGGGTCAGTGGACCCTTCTCATGTTGAATTGAATAATGGTTGATGAAGTGGACTTTTTATATTAATTAGTATAATAGCATCATAATTTTTATGATTTTGATATGATAATAATGTATTTTATATGATCTTGTCTCTTTGTTTTTTAATTTTAATATTTTTTTATACATTGTTTTTAATTTTTGTTGAATTTATACAAATAACAGAGAAAATTATGATGAATATTTATTAATAGATCAATCTAATTAGATGATTTATAATAGATATAAATTTAGTATATATTTTAAATTTATATAAAAAACTATGTAAGCTATTATTATTTTTTAAATAAATATCAATTTAAGTTTTAATTCTCATTCATAAAAATTCTGACTACGCTTGTATTTACACTGGCACTCCACGCGTAGACACTGATGACACTTACACTAGCCATTAAAAACTGTCACAGTTTTTACCTATTAAAGTTTCATCGATCCCATATATCAAACAGTTTCGATTGATTGACTAGACATCGCCAGACATACCACAACGTCGTTCATGTTGCTCATCAATCAATGATCCCCCACCAGGTGAGCATAGCGGTTTTGATTTTCAGTCTTTGATTTGTTTATGGTTAAACTGAAGTTCTTGCTAACGACCAAAAAAACTGAAGTTCTTGCTATGATGACTATGACTCTATGAGACGCAATGGATTGATGATCAGGGTATCCGTCGGAATATCCTCCGCGGCCTGATTTTCTTCCACCGCAGCAGCCGGGGTTTCCAAACCCTTACGAGTATCCTGGCCCTCCGCCGCCTCAGCCACCGCATCAACACCATCAGAACTATCAGGATTACTTCTATGAAGGCTACCAGCCACCGCATTCAGCTCAGCCCTACAACCGCCAGCATTACCAGAACAACCCGTACGAGTATGACAATGGCTGCTCGGCTTTCCTCAATGCCTGGTATGCGTTATGCCGTTATCTTTCCCACATTTTCATCTTTTAATTGTTTAGAGTTTTAATTGGATTTCGATTATGCATTCATGATTCATCAGAACTATCGAGATTACTTCTGTGGAGGCTACCAGCTACCGCATTATATTTGAGAGCAAATTTACATATCCCGTAATAATAGGGTCTTGAACCGGTTTAACAGTTCGTAGCGGATGTGATACAACATAATGAGAGATATCCATAATCATGACCGTTTAAGGTCTGTCTTGGAGGTCAAGCTATCTTAAGGCAAATTCGAGTAATTCTTGATTTACCTTTGACTGTCGATTATTTTGGTGATTAAGGGTAGATTGTTACCGATGGAGGAGATATTGTTGATCATGTGAAGAAAAAGAATACGGACGTATGTCATGCTATGCAAGGAATGTTTAATTACCTTTTGTAATTAAGGTATAAGTGACGTGCATTTGAAGTCATAGTGTTATGAAGATTCATTCCTTATTGCTCATGCATGAGAACATATACACGTCCAGAGAATATACTGCAAGGTTATGTGGTTAAGATCTCCAAGATTCAATTAGGAAGGATATCGGTTTGCCAAGAATATGTAAACATATATATGAGATTCTGACGAACGTGAAGATGACAACCAACTTTACATGCAAACAACCCTTGCAAATAAATTGCAAACACTGCATGCATCTCTCCGGAATGCACCTACCACCAAAAAGACTCTTGTGTCTTTTGACAGGACAAATCTGTTGGTATCCTACTGATCAGTCAGTGAAATCCCGCTTACATCTCACAACATGATCTGTCAGAGTACCTTCCACCATCGACATTATTAAGGTTTACTCCAACAAATATCCTTTTAATCTTCATTTTTTAAGAACCCTAAGAGAATCCATCTAGTCGCTAAGAGCATAGGTTAGAAAGAAAACGTGCAACATCAAGTCAAAACGGTTATACTGAATTCAGAAGTGCTGGCATGCCAACACCCGAGAAATCACGCTCAAACATTGGCATATATGCCCTAGTGAGACATACTGGCAACGAAGACCACACATGTGAAAAGTGAGAAAATTGATAGAACTCTTAGAGATTCACAAGGATATCGAAAAGGCTGTCACATGAAATTCAGAAGGAACGTGCACAAAGTATGCAACGATTTACATTTTGGAACAAGAAGGTGCATTACAGTGTGATGAATGGGAAAAGAAGAAACTTCAACTCTTTGGCAGCAAAACATGTGAATAGCCTTTACGACCCCAAGAAGTAGAGCTCCAAACTGAGAAAGATGAGCATCCCGCCGAAGATGTTGAATTACTTTCTGATCAATCTAATGGCGAATACCTCTATCTGGATGAATCCACATCCACATACAAAGTTGGTTTGCAAGAGGTGGTGGCCGAAACTTCTCAAGAGCCTAAACTTGAGACCAAAGAGGTTATTGATACATACAATATCTCAAAGGTAATGGTTCTGGCCAGGAGGAAGAGACATATTCGTCAACCAGTGGTGAATCTCATATGGAGCATGAGCACGACGTCGACAACCAACAAAACTGTTCCAAAAAAGTCATTTCATTCGCCGATGATACCATGTATGTGGATATCGTTCAGACATGTGAAGGGCAATATAGAGGCTTTGTTGTCGATCTCGATCACCATTCTGTTGGACGCCAACAAAGTCAAGACGCTGATCAATATGATTTATGTCCTATTAGTGGAAGCCACAAAGAAGGTTCCCATAAACATTGACAGCTACATTCTTTAATGGGAATGGTCAGAGTCACGTCATAACCCTTATAACTTTAAACCAATATGTTGTTTTGTTAGTAAACCAAATGTGAGGTTTTGTGTAGAATATTCAGAACCAATTATGGTTTAAATGAACAGTATATTCAACACTTCTTATACAAACGACCAAATTTCATATTTTTTGTGACCGACTTACTGTGTCTGAATGTTTATTGAAAGGTCATCAAGACAATACTGATTTCTCATATGGTTATTATGTTTCAAAATTTCTAGAGCAAAAGTTTATTTATGATGTTACAAGACAATCCCTACAAACATCTCACAATTGTGATAATAGGTTTGAGATGCATCTCTAAGTCAAAAACTAATTCATAATTTGTGATGGTTATGATTTTAACATAGAGCTACGATGAACACAGTTTTTTCTTTGTAAAGAAGTGAAAACATAAACTTCAGTACACGGCTGGAAGTACACGATGAATGATTTTGCATTATAAAAGTAGAGTGGAGTAGGAAGGAGTTGCAGGTATTTGGGATAATATGGGGAAGTTCCAGAAGGGTTATATAAGTAATTGTGATCCAGAGGTCGACGAAGGTTCCATTTCTGGAGGGTACCATGAGGTGTAGGATAGGTATTGAAACACAGAGTCCATTTTTTTCAAGCAACTGACTCACCGTCACGAAATGAATGATGCGTTTTTGATAACCAGGTGTCGAAGATGAGCCCCTCCAAATGAAAGCTGCGTTTTTGATAACCAGGTGTCGAAGATGAGCCCCTCCACGCGTAGAGCCACTGATGACACTTATACTAGCCGTTAAAAACTGCCCACAGTTTTTACCTATTAAAGTTTCATCAATCCCATATATCAAACAGTTTTGATTGATTTACTAGACATCGCCAGACAATGAGTTACCACAACGTCGTTCATGTTGCTCATCAATCTAATGATCCCCCACCAGGTGAGCATAGTGGTCTTGATTTTCGTTCTTTGATTTGTTTATGGTTAAACTGAAGTTCTTGCTATGATGACTATGACTCTATGAGCTGCAATGAATTGATGATCAGGGTATCCGTCGGAATATCCTCCACGGCCTGATTTTCTTCCACCGCGGCAGCCGGGGTTTCCAAACCCTTATGAGCATCCTGGCCCCCCGCCGCCTCAGCCACCGCATCAACACCATCAGAACTATCAGGATTACTTCTATGAAGGCTACCAGCCACCGCATTCATCTCAGCCCTACAACCGCCAGCATTACCAGAACAACCCATACGAGTATGACAATGGCTGCTCGGCTTTCCTCAATGCCTGGTATGCGTTATGCCGTTATCTTTCCCACATTTTCATCTTTTAATTGTTTAGAGTTTTAATTGGATTTCGATTATGCATTCATGATTCATCAAATCAGATGCCTTGAAGTGCACTTCTCTGTTAATAATTTGGCTCACTATCATACTTGAATTATCAAGTTTGTTTAACATGAATGAGTGATATCTCTTAGCTATGTGCATGTGTAACTTTTATACATTTTGACCTCAATTGAATTGTGGGATTGCTTGAAAAATTGAGGAAACGACAGGAACAACCGAATGTACCAAATCAGAATCAGCTGATGACTGTTTTTGTTTTCCAATAGTTAAAGTTTGATTGGCTGACAGCTTCCTCTGTATTGTTTGCATTGGCAGTTTGGGCACACTATGCTGCTGCTGCCTTTTGGAGCGCTGCTGCTGCTTGTGGTAATTGTATTTGAAGCCTCTCCTACTGCGTTGAAGTATCATATGATTCTGCAGGGGCTTTGTTCTGCCCTACCGATTCAATATATGATTCTTCTGGAGCATCAATTCTGTGTAGGATCGTAAATGTTTCACTGTTTTTTAATACATGTTTTGCATCTATAGTGTACATCACTAAACTGTAAATGTTGGCACATAAACTTGTGGGGATTCCCACATCTTTTTAGACTTCTTCATCCTTTTGATCATATGGTCTGGTGTCACTGGGTTTGCTATTGTCACTTGACTAGTGACTCAAACCCAATACAGAGCAAACCAGACCACGTATAAATCCGAACAAGAAGTGTAAAGGGAACTAGGGAAGTTTGTGCTACAGAGGTGTAAGGCCTCAAAGACGACATGATGAGTGTCTCATCATATGCAGAATGGCGGATTTTGTGTAATGAAGATTAGGACTTTGAGTCCCACCCAAAATTCTTAGGCAAAAAAATCCTACGTATATTACTGTTTTGGACTATTTATACTTGATTCACTTTAAGCTGTTCTTTTTAGTCACTCAATATTGAAATTTTAGTCTTATTTCTTAACCTGAGACCCCACGGGCTGATATGCTCCCTCAAGTGCCTAATTTTAGCTTATTGTGGATTTTTACTTTTCTTCTCTACAATTTTATTTCTTGACTAAGTTTTCATCTATATATTTTATACATCTAAAGATTTTTATGAATCTTGTTTTATATAAACATCAGGGGTTAAGTTCGCTACATTCCACTATCTATATGTTTTTTGGTAAGCGTAGAGGAACTAACTCATCGTCCATGGAAATTGATTGACAAATTTATAAACGGTATAAGAAGTTAGAAGACTAGGCCAATGTTAGCCATAATAAGAAAAAAAATTACTCAATCTAAAGATCTAACAAACAAACCAAATCTTGACAAAAACTATAGACAAATTAAGAATGCATGTAAAAAGAAAATTCCAAAGCATTAATGCGCAAAGACCAACCTTAGGTGGAGTAGCATGCTAAACGAGGGAGTAATAGACAAATTTTATGTTAAGCTATTAACGGATTTCTCATCATATTTAATTATGTTATTCTTAATAATGTCATTTTTAACATATTTTTTATTATAAATGTCAAGAGTTGAAAAGCGAAAAAGGAAGTTAAAGTCGGTAAATTAAGAAGGATAAATCATTCATTTAGGAATCTTTCATGTTTTAAATTAGGAAACATGACTATTTCATTTTAATAAACTTTCATATTTTGATTTAGAAAACTTATTATTTGTGAAACTTTTTAGTTTTGACTTTCGTAATCTTTTTTTAGTACTTTTATTGTGTGAGGTAGGAACTTGTGCCAAAGAATGAAGGAAATTTAAAGAAGCAAATCGGCAATTTCTCTAGTTGTTTTTAATTTAGGAGCCCAAAGAATAATGTTTTGGCAGAAAATTGGCAATGGAATATCTTCCTAAAATCATGGGAATTTTACCCAGTTTTTCAGTCAACTTGACAGGCAAATTGCGAGCATGACAGAGCGTTCCACAAAACTTGCCATATATCAACAGAAAGTTAGAAGAGTATAGTTTTCAGAACTTTTTGCGGATCTTCAATAGCTATTTTTTAGAGGATGTTATGGCCGTCGGAATAAGGGAAGGTCATTCTGCCAAAAATAAAAAGAAGCAAAGGAAAAAGGCTAAAATGTGTGCATAGTCCCACATCGTTTTGAAAGAGAAGTTTCAAGATATTCACTATATAAAGACAGTCTTGTGTACTTCTCAAATCATCATTCATTCACACAAAAACTTAGGGAAATGCTCTAGCCTTTGCCGAGCAGCCTTCCTCGCTCATTTGTGAAGTTTTGAAAGACTTCTCCACATCGGTAGCAACTTTGGAGCATAGGAACAGCGATCTCCATCATCATCTAAAGCTTCCTTAAAGACGAAAAAGTGATCCATGCCTCTTGTGTTAGTTTATATACTCTTCGGTTATAAATTTTAGAATATGACTTGTTTGTGAAATTGGATTTGGTTGTTCATTGCGATTGTTATGGTATTAGTAGATTTGTAATTCTATTAAAGCATGTTGTGGTTTCATTTTTAATCTTTTAGTTATCTTGATTATACTTGTTTGAAGTTGAAATTACTATGATTGTTCCTCATGAAAATGTCTCAAGACTTGTATTTGGACCGTGTGGGTTAATATGAGTTACATTGGTAGAGATTAATCATAGGATGCATGCTAATACGTGAGTTGTCAGCAACTTGTGCGGATTTATATGTTAGTATGTTCGTATTTGTGCTTAAACTTAATGATTTATGTTATGTGAAGCATGTTTGCATTGCATGAAATTTCTTTTATATCGTCAGCGGCGAGTGCGGGTATTAGAGATAGTTTAGAAAGGCATGAGGGATTACTGGGCCAAGTAGGCTGTTTTCTCTTAGAATTTGGCTCAACTATAAAATTAGCATGATAGTCAGATTGTTAGGATTGAAACGTGATCATAATGTGTGATTAGGATTTGAATCTCTCTCTCTATGTGGAAGTGTTGAATGAATCGATCACTTATATATATATATATATATGTATATGTATATATTGATTTTATCTTTTTAGTAGGATTGTTAGAATCAAACCCTCAACCCCCATGTTTATCTTGTGTACAATGTGTATATTTGTAAATAAATACTTGTAAATATATTAATAGTTACTGACTTTTATATGACCATTGTCGCAGGAACACCCTTTTCCCGGATTGATCAAACCTTGTTATATATACTACGATTGTCAAAAAGGGTTCTAAATTGACACACTCCGGTTTCGGTGTCTGCCAGGGAGGAGGCAGCCAACTCCAAATTAGCAATTCTATCAGCAACATAATTTCCTTCATGAAGAACATGCAAGAAAATGAAAGAGATATGTCGAATATGAGCCAAACTATTGTACCAAGCAATATGCAAAGGCCAAGGAGGTACAAACGAAGAGGAAGAAAAATATTGAAGTACAGCTGTAGAGTCACTCTCCAACCAAAGGTATGCCAACCATAGTGAAATGCAAAATCGACTCCAATAATAATCCCCATAATCTCAAAGAAGAAAGCAGTTTGATACTCCAAGCCTTGACAATAACCACCAACAAAATGACTAAAGTTGTCTCTAAAATCTCCACTACAAGCCGCAGGCCCAGGGTTACCCTTGGCCAAACCATCAGTATTAAGCTAAGCCAAGGATAGAGAAGAGGATGTCATAACATGACTCGCATAACAGTTCGATGTTTGACTACTGGAGTCACACTCAAGCTTGAGATAACTTTAGTCTAGAATACCATTGACAAATCTAGGTGTATGTGGAGCTGTAAAACGAATTTAGACCTTAGCAGATTGAAAAACATGCATAAGAGAGAGTTTCTTATTCTCAAACCAAAACTTGTTACAAGATTTCCATATAGCCATAAGAGCAAAGAGGCCACTGGTAAACCAAAGATTTTTAACCTAGGCGAAAAAGCTTCACATTTAAATGAACTCCATAAGTCATTATGGGATCCATATGAGGGCAAAAAAGTACCATAACAACAAGCAAGTCATTGCCACACATGTTGCGCAAACGAACAATTAACAAATAAGTGTGGCAAATTCTCCATATGACCAGTAAAGCAGAGCTGACAAATTGAGACCATTGGAGTACCACATCGTTGAAGCTGATCATCTGTAAGAAGTGTGACATGAAAAAGTCGCCAAGCTAGAATGTAGGGTGGAGGAATAAAACTATGTCAAATGCTAGAAGCCCAATCTAACGTCCCAAAATAGGGGCGAACTAAATCATAACCATCTGAAAATTAAAATAATCCAGAGGAAGAATTTTCCCAGATAAGAAGATCACGCTTTGGAGCAGTTGCATGGCAAAGAGATCTCATGTATTTGTCTAGCACAATCCAGAAATAAAATAGAGAAACGAGAAGGCAAAGTCCATTGATGATCCACAATAAAGTCAGCAATACGAGTATTTAACAGGTGAGAGAATGGAACCGCACATAGTTGATGAACAAGAGAGGAGTTCAACCATTTGTCTAACCAAAATAGAACACATTTCTCATCTCCAATAAGCCATCTATACTATTCGAAAATTATAGGAAGAACAACTTTAAGCCCATGCCAAACAGATGAGTTGAAATACCTGAACTTCATGTGCCAAAAAATAGTAAACCACTCACAAGCGAAAACACCCCATGAGAACCAGGAAATTTGAATTAACATTTGGGTACAACCATTTGCTTTGAAAAAAAACTAAACAAAAGCAATAACATCATGGCCAACAATGCTCCAACACTTTAGATAAAAAGACTCCGGAAAGCCATCAGGACCATGAGCACTTGAATCGTCCATAGAAAATACGACATCATAAATTTCCTCCGATGAAGGGATAGAAACTAGCATGGAGCTTTCCTGACTTAAGAAGAAATTAGAAATGGCATCACAAATATCAGTAATCCAAGAAGGAGGCGTACCCTTACAAAATAAAGATTGATAAAAGTGAACAATATGATCTGCAATAGCTTGAGAGTTAGTGAGAGGTGTATCCCCATCCTGTAAGTAATTAATTTGAGTCCTTGCACTTGTGTTGCAAGCATAAGCATGAAAAATGCAGTACATCTATCAGCCTCTATTAATCATTTCACCTAAGCTCTATCCCTCTAGAAAGCTTCCTGTTAGCATGAGGCTTCAAGGACATGGGCCTTAGCTGCCACTTCTTATTCTGTAAGAAGACACTCGCACTAACAGCATAAACATCATAGCCGACGAATCTAAAAAAACAGGTCAACGAATATTTTTTTTCGTCAGCTAAGTTAAATTTTCTTCGGTTAATGTGGACTTTTAGATGACGAAATATTTTTTCGTCGGCTATAATCTGTAAACTATAGCCGACGAAATTATAAAAGTTTAGCCGACAAATTATTAATTTTGTTGGCTAAAAGTCCTTATATTTGTAGATTTAGACAGCAGCTCATTTGAAAAAAAAAATAGAAAAAAAAGTTTGGGTGTCGTCGAAATCTGTCCAAATTCGTTTGTGGAGCTATATATATAGGTACGTATATGTGTATATATGTTGGTTTTGAGTTGATTTAAGAGTTTTATTTGAGTTAGATAATATTGATTTTTATTTTTATTTGAGTTGAATTAATGGGTTTTGAGTGTGATTGAGTTGATCGTTTTTTATTTGATAATATATATGAAATTGTTAATAAGTTGTCGATTTTGATTGAGTATATATGTTAATTAATTTAATTATAATATTGTGTTGATGCATGATATGAATTAATTAAGTTGTTGATTATATATGTTGATTATGATTTTGTGATGATTGATGTGTTGATATATAATATTGTTATGTAATTAGTAATTAGTATATATATGTAAAACATATATATATATATATGTGTGTTATTTATTAGTTTGTTTTTAATTAATTGTTGTAGAATACTAATTGATTTGAAATTTTATATATAGAATTAATTAATTAATTAATTAGAGTTATACATATATATTTTGTTATCTTTTCAGGATATGGATAAGAGTTGAATTTCGGTTAAAAAATTGGACAAAAAATATGGTAAATGAGTTATTAGTTTTATTGAATATCCGCTGGTCCATGCACAAAATGTCAGTGTCGCAGCGATATGCAATTGACAAAGTATGGCAGCACCTGAAGAGTAACGGGTTTTGGGAGAAGTACACATGTTGGATATATCACTGTGAAACATTATCAGGGGGTCCGCATGATCATGGGCAATTTTCGGAGACGGGCAGTACATTCAAGTGATTCAACGATCCAACAACAGCTTAGGAATTAGGTTTGCTTGATTGTGCTTGCCTTATGTGTTTTCGGGTAATTCTTGAACAATCCCTAATTGTTGGAATTTCCCTGTTTTGTTTTATAATTTTCTGTACATTTTCCTGAACTAATCTTCATGTAAGAAATGTATAATTTTTATCGTTATGTTTATTCTATATAAATCAATGCTTGTTTAATTTAATCTTTACATTTTGTTATTAAATCTTTTTTATTTTGGGAGCTCTCGTATCTTTGGGGTGCGAGTTCGTGTTTGTCTTAGATTTACTCATACGAGCTGAAAAGCTTACCGGATTTTGTTTGTTCACAACCCGGTACACTAATCTATGGTGTAGGGTTTGATCTTGTAGGTTGGGAGTGTCGATGATTTGCGGAGAGGAGGCTTAGGAGCTTACTTGTCGACATTAGAACTCTACTTGTAGCGGTCGTTGGATTGGTAGTAAGTTCCTTAGAGTGCAACTTCAGAGGGTTATAGAGTGTTGGTAAGTTAATCATGTCTCGAGTTTTGGGATTTTCGGTATCCTAAAATTTGGTTCGTGACACTAGGAGTAGAAGTAATTTAGAAAACCAATCAATAATCCCCCATCATAAGTCGGTAAATATGTGATTATTGTAGATATATACTTGTGAATATTTGTGTATGTCGATTTCATACTTGTGCATATGCTTGATTTTTGTTTCAGTATTGCATAGTTATTTTTGCCGATTTGTGTTATATGAATATGTGTTGTATACTTGTATATCATGTGACAGATTTATACTTGTATATTTGTATTTGTGAATATCACTAATGTTTTAAATGTAGATATAATCCTTCCCTAGTGTCTCCGGCTAGAACGATCCATACTTACAGTTACTACAATGATAGGGTTTGAAATTACAGGTTGTTTATCATTAACCCGGTAATGGACCGTCGTCACTTAGCGATAAGGGGAGCAGCAGTCATTGTAACAAGATATGCAAATTGGGTCACCGTACTCTCCTTCCGTATGATCACGAATGGCGGTTTGATGACAAGACATTTGATGAGACTATAAAAAACTATGTGCCTCCTAGAAGATGGATGAGGGAAAAAATTTTAGTAGTGCTTAATGAGTACAATTTTGGGCAGCTCAGCAATCATCCCAATATTGTGGCGACAATACCTGAAAGACCCGACGGGTACAAATTTTGGACACATAAGAGCATATTCTGGGAACTCTCATACTAGAGTAAGTTGTTGATTATGCACTACCTAGATGTGATGCACATAGAAAAAAATGTGTGCGACAGTGTGGTGGGAACAGTTCTGAACTTGGAGGAGAAGATGAAAGACGGTCCTAAGGCACGCATTGATCTTAAAAAATGGATATACGAAGACATCTATGGTTGAAAGAAGGGAAGAAAAAAAATGTCTCTAGCTCCTTACACCGTGAAGGCTAACTAGAAGAACGTAATTTTCAGGTGGATGAGTTATGTGAAGTATCCTTCAGGCTATGCAGGAGATATAGCCTGATGTGTAAAAAACTTGACAACAACATACATGTCCTCCTATCGATCACTAAATCAAGCTTGAAAGATTCTTTGTGACATAAAAACTCAATTCAACCAGACATGAGAGTGCCGATAACAGCCTGGGTTCTGGGATCTTATGCTTCAGGGTTAGAAGCCAACCAACAACAATGAATTGTTGTGGTGCCGAAGAAGATCGAATAGTTCTGGGAGAGGAGGATTCATCTTCATGGATTGTTAGAGCCGTCGGACATAGCGAAGGAGAGGTTTCAGCTTTCGGGTGCTAAGCGGCAAGGGAAAACCCTAGGGCCCTGTTTGGTTGACTAGTTTGATGGTGGAAAATGAATTGTAATCATTTTTCCTTTCAAGGGTGGAATGAAATTGATTTAGCATTTACATTTGTGATGTTTGAAAGAAGTTAAACTTGAGATTATGAAATAGTTTAAAACAATTTATTTATTAATTGTTTTCTATTAATACCTAATCAAATTAAATATGTAAATTTAAATTAATAAGTTTAAGTAAAAAAATTATTGACTAGTCTATAAGACAATATAAGTAAACTTTCAATTTCATCTAGTGAATGAAATGAAATACAACCCTCTTAGATGGTAATTCAATTCCACCTTTACAATAAAATTAGATTATAGTTAACTCATTTAATTTACTTTCTATTCTAAATGAATGATATAACCAAATACTATAATCTAATAAAATTAAAACCAATTCATATTTTTTATCATGTTTTTCTCCCAACCAACGGAACATAGCAGAAAAGAGGTTGCGGCTAACTTTGCGTCTGCTAGAAATAGAATCCAATAGGATACCAAATTGATAAGAGTAAGTTTTGACGCTTGCTGTCGTTCTCTTGGATCGCCAACACCATATCCCGCTCATCTACTAAACTTGGATTAGAGCTACGGAACGCGATGACTCACCACGACCACGATCACGGTCACAACCACAACCATCACGTTATCCATGTCCGTCACGAGTCTAACCGTCCTCCACCACCGCCGCCTCCGACCGGCTCAACCGTACCAGGTAAGTCCTGCCTGCAATTGTAATTCGGTGTTTTCTTCTCTTCTCAGGTAGAGTAGTACTGGGTTTTCGATTTCTTGATTTAACGCGATTATATGACAATGAAATTTTTCAGGGTATCCGACTGAGTATCCTCCACCGGTACGTACACATCACACACATCATCAACATCATACGTATCAGGATTACTGCCATACACGACCACCATATTCCAATCCACCGGTGCATTCAGATATGAATCATCATCATTCAACGTTTGGGGATTGCTTTGTAATGTAGGTTCTTCGTTTCTTACTAATCTATGGTATACAACATCTTATTAATATTTATTTATCTAATGGAATAGTTTTTCTTTTTCTTCAATTATAGGTTCGACCGCTTGTTGTTGATCTTTCTGTCTTGTTTGATTTTGCAGCTTGGCACTGATTGGGATTATGGCGTTCATCATCTGGTACGAATCATGAAATTGATCTGCTCAATGATATCGGTCATCTTCAATTTACAGGCTTCTAAATCTTGTATGATATGCCTTACCATACTATGTAGTACTTTGTAGATGGTACCTCAAAAGGCTAAAGCATGCCATGTATAAGTCCTAATTCTTTTGCTCATTATGGTTTTTTCTTTTCTTTTGTCATATGTACGTGCTTCTTGGCTAGTCATATGGTTGCTGTTTTAATTTTGGCTTCGTACTAGCTTTAAGTTCCCGTCACGCAACTTTGAAAAGCTCTGTAGGTCCTTTGCATCAATCTCCAAATTCTGAGCCTTCACGTCTTCCTGATCTATCTTTAGTCTTATAAGCTTTGTAGTACCAGGCTACCAGCTCAATTCTCCTTCATTCAGCTCAATTCTCCTTCATTCAGCTCAATTCTCCTTCATTCATCTCAATATAATAGGACTGGAAGTCTGAAATGGAGAGGGGCCTTATATGTTGGTGAATGGAGATAAAAGGGGTTAATAGATGAGTCTCCTTCCGTCTCATACTGTGTTCCCCAGCAAAGGGCAATTGGACTGAGACTCTAAAATTGTATTTAGGCGATTGGTTATAGTAACTGGCCTGGCAGCTCATCTTTGCTTAGTCGATCTGTAAGAACTTATATATTGAAAGAAAAATTTCAGTACTTTATTTGTTTGAATTTGATCAGAATACGTTTTCTAAAGTCTAAGGTGCAAATTAAGTAATTTTGGAAAAGCAAATTGGTACATGTAACTATGTAAAGCTGTAATTAGCGACATAATATTGTGATGAATATCTGACAAGGGCGCATCAAGTAATACGCTTTGGTGGATTTGTAGGGATTTATGTAAGTAGAGGTCTTGTGTTTGATTATCACCAACAGCAATTTTTTTCCTTTCCGAATAGCCGCACACAGCAAAAACGGGGAGGGCTTTGCCCTTTATCTTCACCTCAACATCATTCCCCTCATCCTCACTTTAACTGAAGATCACCGTACCTCCATTCTGCCCTAACTCTTCCATTTTTCTACTCAAGACCACCATTACCATCTGTTCTCTCACTTCCCCTCATCAAATTCCCATCAAATTTCAAGGCACTTCAAGGGTGCTACAAGGATCATCAAGTCTGAGTATTAGATAAAGTGAGAATTTATCAATCGAGCATTGTCACTATTGCTTCATAGCAATTTGTGGCTTGTTCTTGTTGTTTCTCACTCATCTTCACCTTTGTGATGGTTCTTTTGCGTTGAACGGTGACGAGGCCGAATTCAACCCATTAATCGGACTAGGGGGTAAATTCGTTCTTCATTCAAGCAGCATGAGAATCAAAAGAGCTTGAAGATAACATGGTAGTGGCATGTTTCGACTAAAATGGCAATGATTCTATTTTATTGATGATAACGGCAGCAGCCTGTTTAATTCATAACGACAACGATTTCTGCAGAAACCAAAGAACATGAACAACATGACTTGCAAGTGGATGTGGTGGGGGAGTTGAGAGATTGTAAATTTAGTGAGATAGCATGTATGGAGGGATTTGGGATGAGGCTTGGTTGAGAATAAGGATTAGGAGCTTGGGGAAGAAGCCTGATTTGCTTGAGCATTTTCTAGGTTATGAGTTATCTCATTTTCCAACAGCATGGCTGCCCCTTGGAAACAAGCAAGGCGACTGGAAACAAGGTGAGTGCCGGGCGGTGGCTTGTGGCAGTGGTTTTGATGAGATTCACATGAAAGATTTAAATGAATACAGAAAACGTACAAAAATGGAGAAGAGTGATTTTTACGGCAGCAAGGTGGAATATATATATATAGCCTCCTTCTAATGAGGGGTCCTTTTTTGACATATATGAAAGATCAGGGTTTACACAAACTTTTTTATTACAAAATAACATTTTCGTCATTCAATAAGTAGTTCTATATGAGTTGATCACTTCTGCAAAATTTCATCCAAATTGGTAATCGTTAAAGTGCTCAAACCTACGAATTAAAAGTTAAAATGAACGGTTTAGGTTTGGCAGATTTGAACCGTCAATTGATTTCAGTTAGTTCGAAGCCTTAACGATCACCAAATTAGATAAAATTTTGCAGAGATGATCTACACATATGCATCTAAATATTGAACTTTAGAGATGTTGATATATAATCAAAAAGTTTGTGTAATTTCAAATCTCTCATATATGTCAAAAAAGAGATCTCTGAATAGAAGGATTATATATATATATATATATATATATATATATATATTGCGTTTGTCACTAAGTGAGCTTGAGCCAAATCAACAATGACATGAGTTTTGGTTAAGGGGACAATGGGCTTAATGGATTAAAAGATTTTATTGAGCTTGGCTTGTCAATAATTGATCTCACTAGCCCATATTAAGACTTTGTCCGTCGTATATGAATTTTGATCCCAAGTCTAAAATTGTTAACGAACTTCATCTTAACGATGAGCCTTACAAGATCCGTTACTTTCCACACCACATTCCTCTTGTCAGCCCTAAGTATATGAATGTGGCTTGGGTCCACGTGCATAACATTATATTTGCAAATATAATTCGGCTTAAGGAATGAATTAGGCTTGATAAATGAATTTGGCCTAATAGCTGGATTGTTAGGTCTCAACATTAGCCCCTTTAATTACGTAATTCATAAAAGGCAAGTTATGAATTACATAATCAAATCTGGAATAATGCATATATATATTCGCGTAAGCAATATTGGGTTTATTCTGGTGGGCTTCGCAGGGATAGCAGCTTGTTACTTGATGGCCTGCTCTTTCGCTTGTTTGAGCGTTTTTACAAGGCCTAAACTGGCTACTAATCAAGCTGTCTACTGAGTACAGGCCGAAAAAACCCCATTTGAAAGAAGAATAGGGCAAACAGGAGAGTAAATAGAAGCCTCATACCCCAAACACCCTTGCCTTGGTTCGAAATCCAAACCCAAGCACTCCTAATTCTTCGATTCGATCAGGTTAGTGATTGGGTATTTTGCAATCATGGGTTTTAGGGTTTCGATTTTGGGGAATTTTGGCATTTCATCCCGTCTAATTTCTCCCCATTTTGGTATTTTGTATTCTGCCCGTTTTTGCTTGTCTAATTTCTCTTCCCCCAACTGGTTCCCTTAAGTCGAACCTTGTCATGTGACTTCTAGTCGATTCTTTTCGCGGTCACTTTAACCAAGTTCATCTGCCGTGACTAAATTGCAGGCTCTTTTCTTTCCAAACTTGTAGCTGTAAGTTCTGCTCCCAAAAATCTTGTTTTGATGTGTATTGCTTTTAACTTGGGCTCATTGTGTTCTACGACTGGTTGAATGTGATACTATGATAAAATTGTTTTGTTGATGAGCCATACCGAGTAATTTAGAACACCTTGTTTTGCTTGGAAAGTTCCTCCTTATGCATGGATGTCTTTACGTGCTTGGTCAAATTCCACTCTAATTGGACCCTCCCCTGCGATTCAGTCACCCTCATCGTTTTGGACTAAGAATCTTATTTCTTTGTCGACGTTGTATGGTGGATAGGTGAAAGAATCTTGTATTAGAATCTCCGGCCTTTAACCACTTGACGCGAGACCTCTGGTGCCTAAACTTATCCTCACACATCAATATTTGCCCAGCTTTGTAGTGCTTGCCAATTGCTTATCCTCACTAGTGAAGAGCAGATTGATGATTTTAGAAAGGTCTAGCCTCCTGCCCAATAAGCCGCAAATTTGAACATGGGCTTAGGCTTTACAAGGCCCAAGCTTGTTTGCAAATAGATGGCAATGATCAGAGCCCAACCTAACAAGATTCCAGCCAACCATGTACCTAGTTGAAGGGAACAAAATCTGGTTGAAGGGATGAAGCTCCCTTGCTTAGAGTTTCAACTGTCAAGGTCTGACCCATGCCTTGACAGTTATGACAGAGAATATAGTGGTTTCATCATGGAGAATATAGTGGTTTGTTTTTCAAAGGCTGTAACATTGCTTTCGGCTTGAAGCTCTTTCTGGTCTGTTCTCAAAGGATTGTATGGAAGTCATTATCTTGTCATGAGGTTTATTGTATAGTCTGCTTAATTATATTTTGGTATGAACTTGATATATATGAGGTTTTTGAATCAAAATTTTATGATTTTCTATTATTTCTGAAAAGAAAGTTATTATTGATGTGATGGTGAAAACTAGCTGTGTTCTCTCCTTGATTATTGATTTCAATGCCAATGTTAAAAAAGCACCATGAAAGAAAATCGACTATTGTGCTTGAGAATTGCAGAGTAAATATTCAAAGAAAGACTTCAGAATCTGTGACAAACTAACTAAATAATAATTAGCTCTAGTAACCCAGTAGTAGCGAAAATCATCGAGGAGGTTCTACAAAATGTAGCAGCAGGAGGGCAATTTAGAATCACTTTGCCTCTATTATGCCTTTGATACTCTCTTCGGCAAGCATATCAGCCACACTGAATTCCCTGTATATGATCTTTGGGTTGCAATCTTGCCATATCTAAATTGCTGCTTTAGAGCTTCGCAGTTTGAGTCAGGGTTGGGGTGGAGCTCTGCGTTTTCCTGCTGGACAGAGTTACATCACCAAAATTAATCACCTTCCACAGCTCCACCTCCAAATGTTGAACGTTATTGTTCAAGATGAATGGGTAAGTTGAAGACCAGTGCATAAGCCCCAAGTCACCCAAAGCAGGCTTATTTTCATGAGAGCATAACATTTTGAAGGAAGTCTGTAATTTTATTTTGATGGAATTCGGTGAAAATAAAATAAAAAATGAGATTTCCGATGCCAGGAGCCGAACCTGGAGACTCAAACCATAGTGTAAATGAGGTACACCGAATGGTGTGCTCATTTTAGCCACAATTACCTATTTAATTGCTTCAAGCTCTCGTTGCCAGAGCTCAGACCCCGTGCCCAATGCCCTTATCATTATGCCAGCTACACATTTGGGCCTCCAATTTCTTGCCCATATCGTTTTCAGTTCCTCCAGACCCACCCAAACGTCCAAATTTCCAACCGCCTCGTGCTCCTACTTTTATTTGAGAGACCTTGCTCCTAAACTAATTTAAGCGTAGGAATATTTTCAAGAGTTGTGCCATTAGTGATGCAACTCAAATAATTTTTTCTTCTTACAATTTTGTGGGATGAGAGAGCGGCGGCATACCCTAGCGCTAGGGTTTTGTTCATCACAATATTTAGCTTCCGATGTGATTTTTTCTTCTCGTGTCACTTATATCTCGTGCTCGTCGAGATTGGCCTCTACTCATTCGCTTCTAGCGTGTGGCGTCACTAATTTTTTGGCTTGTCGGTCCGTCAAAGAGGTTGAGAAGCAGAGCCCCTCCATTGATATTTTCTCGGACAAATCTGAATTTGGGATTGGGGTTCTTCCCCTACGAAAGTTCTTTCATTCGAGAGGAGGAGTACATGTCGATGTATTGCGAAGTCAAATCGGTTGCTGGTCTCAGGGGAAACAGTTGATGGAGATGTCGGACTGAATGCAAGGCTGAGTTTTTACTGGTTGAGAAAGTCAGGTAGACTGCAGCAACCAATAAGTCGATTAAGGCAGACACTAGATTTTCAGACGGTGGCTTATAAGTGGCGGCGGGGGTGTCGACGTCGATCGGCAATCTATGGTCAACCGTTGCAGTGGAGGAAATTGGTGTTCAGATTGGGAGTCCAAAGCAGTTTTGCTTGGGCCTGGGATGACTTGGGCTCGGGTTGTATGGGTTGGGCTGATCTGAAGCCCACACTCTTTTGGGTCCAAATATGGGATCCGGGTGGTTGGGTATGGCTACTTTGGGCTCTGATTTACACATGGATTGGAGACCCATTATCATGGTTCTTACTTTTTCGAGTATGGCGATTTGCGTCTTGGTTACTTTACAGATTTCATTCTATGGTTTGCAACATTGAGATTGCTTAGGTTTTTCTTAGGTAGTTTCATATGGTTCGATTATACTGTGGCCCGTGATGGTGGACTATATCTATGTTGTACTCCTACATTTCATTATTAATATAAGGCTTGACGTCCCTTGATCCAAAAAAAAGAGTTGTGCCAATAATGTCGACACTATCAAGTGATAATTAAAACATGCGTGCAATAGACTGAAACAATTTATATTTAGTTTCAATGCTTGCATATAAGTTTAGGTTAAAACATCTCCAACAACTTCTTTAAATTCTTGGTTTTCTCAAGTTTAAAGAAGATTTTGGTTGTTAAACTACAACAAATTCCCAAAAGATTTATCCAAAATGGAGAATGTCTTGAGAGAGAAAAAAAACAAATTTCTCATAGTTACAACAAACTTTATAATTTTATAGAATTATTTAGAAAATGATAATGAAATCAATAAAATAGGGAATATGTTAGAGTTCTAGAAGATAAATTGCTTAAAACATTGATTTTTAATTTCTAATAATAGAGAAATTACAAAAAGCTGTTCATAGATGTTTTTATACATCAGCAGTCTGTTTTTCTTTTTTTTTTTTAAAAATATTAATAACTCATACACTAACATAATCGGTTTATAAAATTTACATCATCCATAACTTATTAATTATTTTATCAATAATTAATTTACATAGTTTGTGAGTGGCTAGATAGTTTTGTTTTCTTTGCTCCGCGAAGAAGAGTTGTAGTTGAAAATTTACTCCCAAGCTCCCATTATGAAACACGTTTCATCAGTGTTCACGCAATACTTGCCCTAAAGATGATGAAAGCAAGAAAGCAATAATCCAATCAAGCTAGCTAGCTAGCTAGTTAGTTGGCTTTCTTCTCACATTTCACCGATTAGATCCATCACCAACCAACCTCACAACCCCATCAGTAGTCACGTTGTTTTAATGCCTTGCTTTCTTTTTCGTTTTGTCGGAATTCATATCCCGCCGAAATGGTCCGTCACGTTCTTCTCGAGTTTTGTTCGGTTAGACGTGACGTGACGTGACGTGACGTGACGTGACGTGACGTGACGTGACGTGACGTGACGTGACGTGCGTTAATTTGTACTGGTAGTCCTGATGAGAAATATCTTGTTCCTTACTCCCCCACTTTCCCAGCATCTACTGCTCCTTGTCTGAACCTTACCTTTAAACTTCCATTCATTTTACATGTTGATAGACAGATCGATATCCAAGAACATCTACTACACATGGCGGTGAATTCTCAGGTAAGATGAAATATAATAATTTAATAACATTTAAATTAATCATGATTAATTTTAGTTTTTATCTCTTCAACGTGGTAACAAAGATACATGAAAGATCGTCTTTATGATTGAGAGTTAGGTATTTAAAAAAATACAGCAGAAGAGTCATATTGATCAATGGACGTGTTGAAGCTCATCAATATTCTTTCCTAAACACCTGGTTTAGCCCTAATTTATGTCATTTTCACAAAACTTGCATGAATCTATATAATCCATGATAAATTGAAAGGCCAGTCTAGGCAAGTACCTTTAAAATTGTTTTAAAATACACACAGATTTATTAATTAAGTTTGTTTAAACAAAATTAACTTATTATTTATGATAAAAATAAAACCTATTTTTTTCTAGATTTACAGAAGTTGTCATTATCTCTAGACGTTAATAAAAAGGTATCCCAAAAAGATATGAACCATAAATCCTAAACCCTAAACCCTAACCACTAAACCCAACCATAACCCCTAAACCATAACCCCTAACCCCTAAACGTTAAACCCTAACCCCTATTATTATCCAAACCCATAAACCCTAAAATCATATACCCTAAACCCAAAAGCTTATACCTTAACCCCTAACTTAAAACCCTATACCCTATACCAAAAACTCAATTCATCTATTTGTAACCTAACTTAAAGGTTATAAACAAAATGCATGGTTAATACCTACACCATAAGCATAAATTAAATGTATAAAATATAATTAAAATCAAAATGGCAAAATCATCAGGAGAAAAATGATGACAAATTTTATTTTTAAAAATAAAACCGATAAAACATGTTAAATAATTTAAATTTAATATAAATTAAAATAAAATATGTAAATAAATTTATCTTAAAAAATGCTCAATATTTTAAGTTTTTATCTAATTTCCTCTTTAACTTTATTATCTTTGCCTCATTCACTATGATGATCCATTTTCAAGGTGAGAATTTCGTGGAAAGAATAGGAGAGCTGAAATTAAGTAGTAAATGGCATTAGGTAAAGCATTAGACCACATGATCGACCATCCTAAGTTTCTCTTATGGTCGACCACATGATCAACCTACTAATTTTAATCACAATGACCACGTGACGATGAGGAATAGGAACTAGCTAGTCCTACTCCTACTGCGCTTAATCAAAGCATCAATAGGGGCTTTTACGTAAACACTGAGGTCGACTATTCGTGGTTATACTAGGGTGTATTACAATAACCTCCCAAAACACCTTAATCTAGAGAAATTATTTGTTGGTCCCGGAACACTGCTGAGTGGTGTTCTGCACTAATGATTAACTGACACGCATCAATTTTAAGTCAGAGCTAGATGATATTTGAGTTAACTCCGTCACCTTGTCAAATGATTCACACTAATGTCTGCAACACTGGTCTTCTTCGTCTTCCTTTTCATGGCCGTTCCAACTTCCAACCTGGCCTGAAGAGTCTTGCTGAAGAACCAGAGTCTAGAAGTGGAAGGCATCTGGGTGGAGCTAATACACCTCAGAAGATGAACTTATTATTTGCCTAGGATGGTTGTGTTCGGGAACAAGTGCCCATTAAAAAATGTATCAGGAAATTTATTGAATTCTGTATAACCACACAACTTTGATCTAAGTGGTGAGGGATGAGGATCAGGAAGCACATGGTGATCTGATCTAATCTCCTAAGTTTCCACTCTATTGGTCAGCATCAGAGATACATGTTAGGATGAGTTTGAATGGAAAAAGGTTTGGGTGCCCAGATAAAATTCTGGGTACCTGAATGTTGTTGAATGGCGCGGAGGCAGAAACAGACTCGTCCGACCCAAATCTACTTGGTGGAGGAGAGAGTGAAACTCAAATCTACTTGAAAACACAAAAAAAACCTTTCAAACCGTGTTGGAAGGGATAACGGTGTCAACGAGAAACTGGCATGTCATAATTTTTGTATGCGTGTTGGTTAATCATTGGTGGAGGAACACTACACCAGTGTTCCAACCCCAACAAATAATTTCTCATTAATCTAATCCATAACGACTTTATAATTTCTCATTGTTGAACTATGGATGTGTCGGTCTCTCTCGGGTAGATCATTCTTGCTGCCCGCCCAAGTCTGCGACCACAATCGTAACAAACTTGGATACTCAACTTGATAGTAATTAAGTACCAATCAAGCAAAGTTTAGCAACACTAATTATTATTTTGGGTTAGTGAGAGAAAGAGCATGGCATACCCCTAATACACGAAACCATCAAGACAAGTAGAAGTTGATAACATTCAAAAGCCAGCACTGAAAAAGCCAGCACTGAAAAGTTTTGAAAATTAAGGCCTACATACAGTAAGAAGAACATCTAGAGAAGAAAGACCCTGGTGTTGAAATTAGCTAGCTAGTCCAACAAGTTTAAGGCGTTGTGCATAAGTCGAACCCAAAAGTTTAGATCAATGTTTCAGATAAGTTTAGCTCTACATAAGGGTTCATTACGCGCAATACGTATAATTTTACATAACTACCTAGGGACGAAGCTGTAAAAGATAAGAGATGGTCAGCTTCAACCTTCGAAAGTGTTTATTTGCTTATTTTGCTCCATTGAACTCTATGGTATTCAAAACAAAATTCGGTACAAGGAGTTACGATTGTAATATAATATTGCTACGGTATATTGTTCCAAACAGTAGCAGAGCCAGAAAATTTAAGCTGGTGGGGCACAAACAACAACAACAATAAATAATAATTATATTAAAAATTTAAATGTAATTTATATATATTTCAATGATAATTGTTCTTAAAGGGAGATCAAATCGTTGCATAATAGTCTCATCAACTATACTATTACAAATTCTCGATATATGAAATCAAACAATTATTCATAAAATGATCACTCATTCAACTGCATAACCGAGGTTTCATAATGTTCACAACATGAAATAATCTCTCTACACATATCGTCGCAACTAGTAAAATCAATATATATATATATATATATATGTGTGTGTGTTTGAAATATTTTTTCTTAAAGTTTTTGTAATTTGACATCAAATTTTATTACTAAAAAGCGTAAGAAAATTAAGTAAAAATTTAAGTTTTATGATTAAAAAAATTCTATTGCTAAGTTGAATGGGAAATGAAAATAGTTATAATAATAATTAAAGTTGAAACATAATTAACCACTAAATTTTTAATCAACAACTAATAAAGGAAAACAACCAAATTTAGAAGAAGATAAAAAAAAAAGAAACGAGTGTAACTTAACATGATATTAGCTCACAGAGTAGTTCTTTTTCTTACTCTCATTTATCATATATATTAAATATTTTTATGATTTCAACAGTGTGACACTAGTGAGATAGTATTCTATCAAAACTTGAACGTAATTGAATAAATGGGTCACGGGACCCACTACGTCTATTACTCCCTTCACCCCTGGTTCCAAACCCCGAACAATCAACTCACTAACTCTCCAATTGAACAAAAAAAGACTAGGGATTTGAATTTAGTGGAAAGGCATGAAGGTCATACTGGAGTATGGTGTGGAAAGCTCAAGTTCCACCAAAAGTCAGGGGGTTTATTTGGAGGATATGTAAAGATATTGTCCCAACTCGGGCAGCTTTGAATCGAAAATTTCCTCTCAGATATGAAGTGTGTTTTCTGCCACAATGAGGTGGAGAGAGGGATGCATCTATTTAAGGATTGCTCGGTAGTACATACTTTCTGAAAACTTAATCCTCTTCATCTTAATAGCCAATCTTTTCCAGGTATAAGTATTGTAGAGTGGATTGGTTTGGTGTTGGATAAACTCTCGGGGCAGCAGCTCCATATTTTTTTTCATGTCTTTATGGACCTTGTGGACAGAGCGGAACAGTGTGTTATGGAGAGGACGTCTCTGTGATCCTTTCAACATGTCGATGTCGACGATGCAACATCTGGAAGATTACAAGAAGGTACACACAAGGCCGAAGGTGAAAATGAAACGAGGTAGAACTCGATGGTGTTGTCCGCCAAGCGGGAGGCTCAAACTAAATAGTGATGGTGTTTTTTTGGAGGATCAGAGAATAGGTGGCATTGAACAAGAGAGGTGCTATACATATTGTGTTATATTATAAAATCACCAAGAACCAAACACATATTCATAAACACATTCATACATATCAGACCAACAATAACTTGTAAACATCAAGCATTCATAACAAACATATGATCATGAAAACAGTAGCGTCACTAAGATGATAGTGTGATGTACCTTGTTCAATCATCCCAGCAGTAGCAGCCATCTTGTATAGCAAAATATTGGAATCACAGATAAAAGAAGTCTTCTGTGTAGCACTCTCCTTATGTCAGGCACAATGGAATGCAAAAATTAGTTGACTTGATTAGAGTGTGCACAGGGACTCCTTAAATACAACTTAAGTTATAACTCAAAACCTTATCCATCATAGAGTTAGAGTTATTATCAACTTCTCCTTAAGTCTATCTCTCAATATCTTGATAACAAGATAATTCATTGTATTTCAAATATAATATCTATCTAATTCAAATAGATATTATTAACATGATCTTTGTGATATATTATTCTCACTTTATTTATTCTGATAAATGTAGGAAGTTGTTATAATCCTTATAACACTAAATGTAGAGTCCAATCTAACATATTGAGCCTGAGGTACTACGAGAAAGTCTTCTCATTGTTGCGTATCGGGACTGGAAAGAGATCGAAGTCGAGAGTGATTGTGAGACCTCACAATACCAGGATAAGTATCATACCCGACGAAAAATTTTCGTCGGCCTGTTCATCAGATTCGTCGGCAAAGGTTATAGCCGACGACGTATCGTCGGCTAAGAAGTCGTCGGCCATAATTCGTCGGTTAAAGTTATAGCCGACGAAATACAATATGTCGTCGGCTATAATCCAACACTTAGCCGACGACATAATATAAAAAATTCGTCGGCTATAGTCAGACTTTAGCCGACGAAATATCAATATTTCGTCGGTTTATACGTATGACTTTGGCCGACGAAATATTAATATTTCGTCGGCTAAAGTATTTTTAAAAATTAAAAATGAAATAGAGAAAAGCCGACGAAATATAGTCCATTCGTCGGCTAAAGTATTTTAAAAATTAAAAATTAAATAGAGAAAAGCCGACGAAATAATGTAGACTTCGTCGCCTTAAAAAGTACTATAGCCGACGAAATTTACCATATTTCGTCGGCTAAAGGTTGTTGAAAAAAAAAACTAGTATAGCCGACGAAATATGGTAAATTTCGTCGGCTATAGTACTTTTTATACTACAAATCCAAACAAAATTTCTAAATTACCATCCAAGCAAGCTGCAAATTACAGAAACAATTTCATAACCAACAACAACACACCATCAAAAGTAACATAAACATTTTGCATTAAATTTTCAATTTATAAATTGTTCATAAACCTAAAAAGTAAATAAATAATTGTTCATAAACCTAAAAAACTAAATAAATAATTGTTCATAAACCTAAAAAACTAAATGAAGTCGATATCGTCTAAATCAATATCTGCGCCAGGATGAGGTTGCTGGGGAGGTTGCGGCGGTTGAGGTAAGGGAATAGGCGTGGGCATGGGCGGAAGCGGAAGTCCCTGAAGCTGTGCAGCTGAAAAATCTTGCATGTACTGGAACATCTGCTGCTGCTGTGTCTGCTGGGTGGCATATACTGCTGCATGATACTCCTGTAAAGCGGCAGTATATGCTGTCTGGGCGGCAGTGTATGCTGTCTGGGCAGCCTGTATCGCGGCAGTATATGCTGTCTGAGCGGCTTGCTGTTCCCGTAACATCTGAACTTCCGCCTCAAGCTGAGTCGTTCTGCTGCTGGTCGAGGCTCCTTTTTTCTGAAATCCGGGAGTGGTCTTCAGTACCCCCTCGCCCTTCTTTCCCAGACCCCGATAGTAGAAGTTATTTCCTCGCGGTGGGAATGCTGTGCCCATGATCCTGGCCCCAACACTGAGATCCGAAGTGTCGATCCGGGACATGGCTTCGGACATGTCTTCCTCTTGCGTGTCAGGCCATGTCTCCCTTACTATAGCAGCTATCACCTCGTCACTAGCCTGCCTCACCCTCGCCTAATTTGATAGGAAAAAAAAATAATTAACATTTTAAAATATATATATAAATATAATTTACTAAATTTTAAATCGTAAAACGACTTACAGTATCCTCCTGGGCGTCAGGATATGCCTTCTCGTACGTATAGACGTACCGGTTGACCTCTGGATGTTCCCTGGCCGCCTCCTCCATCAACGATGCGAACGGTCTAGAACCGGCATGATGGTTCTTTATGTTGCGTTGCCGGTTTTGAGCGTTCACCCGAGAAACGGCCTACAAAGGAATCAAATTAGTAAAATATTTTAAAACGTATTAAATATAATTCAATATAATAAATAATTATTTTTAATTACCTGTTTATGTGGGTTGTTGAATTCAGATATCAAAAGTCAACGCCACTCGTATTCCCTGAACTGGAACTCAAGGGGGGTGCCAGAACGTTCGTTCCCATGCGTAGTCCAGTGGGTCCGTAACTCGTTCTTCCACTCCTTGTACCTGTAATACGCCAAAAAAATATAAATATTATTAATTATACATAATTTTCTTTTGTCCTTAACTTTGCAACGTACCTTCCCCCATGCACAACGTCAGCCCAGGTATTCCTCAGGTACTGGGGAACGTCAAACCACACCTGCATTAAAACATTTATTAGTTTAGACGTTCATAAATCTACAATGTAATAAATAATGTTAAATGTGAATTTTGTTATACTTACCGACATTGCGTTGTGGACCATGTCCTTAACCTCCCGTGGGACCTCGCCCCAGTCTGACCACAACATAGGGACTCTATCCCTAATAAGCGCTCCCACGCGGCCAGATTACATCCTCGTCTTGCCGCCCGATACTACGTTCTTATCCCCGTCAGTATCAATGACTATCCTTCCCGAGGTACTCACTGTTTTCTCGAGAGCTTTCCCTAAGACGGGACATCTCTTCTTTCTTGTCGGCTTGGCTCCTACGGTGCCTATCATAAATTGATTATTAGTAAATTAATTTTATTATAACATTATAACATAACAAATTACTTATATAATCATTACCTGAGGGCGTTGGGGCGGATGCGACGGACTCCGACTCTGTCGCCGACGATGATACCCTCGCAGAAATTAAATCTGTATCAAACAGCACGAACAGGTACACCGCTGATGGGGTCACCTGCGGGGGTAGTGGATAAATCGGCGCCCCTGAGTCATCGACTGCAGGTAATGCCGGTATCAAGCGCGGAAGGTAGAGAAGAGGCGGCGACATCTATACCCCGAAAGACCCACCCTCCGATGCAGTAGGGCCCGGTGCCGGTGCCCTGTGTATCTCAGGCATACGTGGTGTAGACACCTCCGTCTGAGTCGGAGGCCACAGCTGCCTCGAGGAGTGAGGGACGCTAGGCTACCTGGAGGAGCGAGGTACGCTAGGCTGCCTGGAGGAGCGAGGTACGCTAGGCTGCCTGGAGGAGCGAGGGGCGTCCGGCTGGCTGGAGGAGCGAGGGGCGCTAGGCTGTCTGGAGGCGGGAGGGGCATCCGGCTGCCTAGAGGAATGTGTGGCCTGTTGCTGTGTCGGCTCTAGAAGAGACGCCCGTCGGCCCGTCATTGGGCTCTGAAACGAACCCCGAGGGTTGCTAGACGTTTCCTCAGTCGATTCACCCCTTTGGCCCTTCGAACTCTTCGATTTACTAAATAATCCATTCATCCTAAATAATATAATTAATATTTTGTTAAATATATAGCATTATAAAAAATGAACAACATTATCACAAATTAATTTAATATACCAATTAATATTGTAATATACCCAAATATATTAAATATACCATTCAATATTTTAATATACCCAAAAATATTAAAAATTTCCAAATTACTTTATACACCTAATTTACTAAATATACCAAATACACTAAATATACCCAAATATATTAAAAATTTCCAATTTACTTAATACACCCAATTTTCTAAATATACCAAATACACCCAATTTACTAAATATACCAAATTCAGTAAATACACCCAAATATATTAAAAATCACTAATTTACTTAATATACCCAAATATATTAAATTATACCAATTAATTGAAATAATTCAATGTAATTCAACATTATCACAACAACAACATTAGCACAAACCCTAATTATCATATAATTCAATATATTGAAAAAACAATTGAAATTAGTTCTATAATACAATATAAACATGAAATTGCATACCTTATTTGTTTGGGAGATGAGGGAGGCGGAGTGGAGGCCGGAATTCGTCGAAAAAAGTGAAAGAAAATCGAGAGGAGAGGGAGAAACCGTGCGGCCAAACTGAAAAATGAGGAGAAAATAGGGTTCTGTCGACTGGGTCCGAATATATAGGAAGAAGTATAGCCGACGAAATAAAAAATTCGTCGGCTATAGTCCAACTTTAGCCGACGAAAAAACCCTACATTCGTCGGCTATAGTCCAACTATAGCCGACGAAAAAACCCTAAATTCGTCGGCTATAGTCCAACTATAGCCAACGAAATTACTTAAAAACTTCGTCGGCTATAGTCCCACTTTTAGCCGACGAAATTACTACGAATGTTTAGTAATTTCGTCGGCTAAAGTACATTTTATAATTATTTAGTAAGTTCATGTACAATTTATATGTTTTATCTTGTGAAACGAAAAACCGACCGTCAGATATCATCATTATGTTGAAACATGTGTGAGGGTAAATTTTCAGCATCATCGGACAAACTTAAGGGATCGATCCGCACGGTCAATCCCTTTAGTCAAACCCCTACACACAAACAAACGGTGATTTGGCCACCTAAATTACGTATTATGTCCGGACCTTCAACTACAAATAGTTTCATATCAAGGAGACGCAACTAGTGGTATAAAAGTTATAAGAAAAATAACCGTCGGAGATAGGGCGTCCTCTATGGTGAACGAATAGAAAAAATGCAATGACCGCAAGTATTGGCACCGAAACTTATCGGAATTACATGAAATTTCAACCATAGACATATTTCATCATTTCGGTCATATCTTATCTCACGACTTTTTTTCGTTTAAAGCATCTACGTATAGTTTGTTTTTAAAACGGAATATTTACTTAACACTGTAAATTAGTTATACAACATTAGTAGGCATATTTTGATTGTGACAATCCATCTTGTGAAACGAAAAACCGACCGTCAGATATCATCATTATGTTGAAACATGTGTGAGGGTAAATTTTCAGCATCATCGGACAAACTTAAGGGCTTGATCCGCACGGTCAATCGCGTAAGTCAAACCACTAAACACAAACAAACGGTGTTTTGGCCGCCTAAATTACGTATTCTGTCCGGACCTTCATCTACAAATAGTTTCATATCGAAGAGACGCAACTAGCGGTATAAATTATTAATTTATTCATTTAATTTTAGCCGACGAATAATTAGGGCATTCGTCGGCTATATTATAGGGTTTAGGGGTTAGGGTTTACAGTTAAGCCGACGTATAATTAGGGTATTCGTCGGCAAAGAAGGTTTTAACCGACGAAATATGTTGGTTTCGTCGGCTAAGAAGGTTTTAGCCGACAAAATACAACATATTTCGTCGGCTAAAAATATCTTAGCCGACGAAATATGTTATATTTTGTCGGCTAAAACCTTCTTAGCCGACAAAATATGTTGTATTTCGTCGGCTAAAACTGTCAAATAGATAAAAAAACAGGTGGTTTAACCGTAGCCATACCAATTTCCTGCATATATAACCAACATTAAGATACATTATGAATTAAACGGCTTGTACCATATAAAACACATCAAATTGTATTACAAATTCAAATAACTAAGAAGGCTCGTAATCAGAATCATCCGATGAGTCTTCTTCGGTGTCAGAATTAATTTCTGGCAATCTATGCATTTCTTCATCACAAGAGTCGTCGTCTGTTTCTTGATTTGGATCCACTTCAATAAGGCGAGCGTCTAAATCACGAATTCGAACCGAACGACCCGCTTTAAAATTATTAAGGCGAATTGTAGAGGAGTCAGGAATACCTATTGCACTGTGTTCTTGATACGCAACATCTTCTTCCTCGTTTTCGGCCTCTCCAAGTGTAGCCGCCCGGTAAATGTTTCGAGGGTGCACAAGATTGACGACTTTCCACGCGTCACCCTTAACAAGGTCATCAAGATAAAACGCTTGTTTCACCAATGTCGTAAAAACAAACGGGTCATCTTCGTAATAGCTTGTACCAGTGTTCACCGATAAAATCCCGTACTGATCAATCTTCATGCTCTGCGAGCTTCTAGTATCAAACCATCTACACTTGAACAGGTGCACGGTCATGCCTTGCCCATAAACGAGTTCCCTCACTGAATCAAGAACACCGTAATAATCAACTCCATTCCGGCCACCATGCGCCATAACCCCAGAATTCTGTGTTCTTCGTCTGTTGTCTCTCTGTTCACATATAAATTGCACGCCATTGACCTTGCACATTGGGTAAACTCTTGACATTATCGGCTTCATAGCTAGAAGTCTTAGTTCGTGAGACCAATTTGGGTGACCATCAAATTGAATATGGTTCATCTGCAACCAAATATTCAATGTATTGTAAATATGAATAATTATGCAATCAATGAGTCATGAACAAAAATAAAGAATTACATACCCAATCGCCAAAATAGTTCGCGAACTCCTTGTTGTGGTAGTCGAGATCACCTTGAATGTCTGGACAGTATAGATGGATGTCTTTCCAGTATTCAACTTCTTGACAGTTAATCAATACCCACCAATGGGCTATGACGAGCTCATGGGGTTGCAACTTGTAGGACTCTGGTAAAATTCCATAAACTTCAACATCATTAGAGACTATGGAAATGTTAAACTTCGGTTCATCAACCGGTATGGTTTGTGGAGTTTCCTTCAATGCTCCTAGATACAACTTCATGTAGGTGACGCACTCGTGCGCAATATATGCTTCAGCTATACATCCTTCAGGCGCGGATTTGTTAGCCACATAAGCTTTGTAGTCTCCAAGTTGTCTGTAAATAAATAAATTTGTTGTCATAAGTTACGATTATACAATGAACATGTACAATAAAAACATTAGGTGTAAAAAACATACCTTTCCATAGGATACATCCAAGTATAGTGTACTGGACCGGTAAGCAACAATTGCTCGGGAAGATGGATCATCAGGTGCGGCATGATGTAAAAAAAATTTGGAGGAAATATTCTCTCAAATTTACACATGATATAAATAATGACCTGTTGCATTTCCCGGAGATCAGATTTTGTCACTTCCCTTGTGCATAACTTCTGGAAGAATCTTGACAACGCTACTAACGGCTCCACCACCTGACGGGGAAGGAACGGTCGAATGAAAATAGGGAAGAGACGTTGTAGCAGAATATGACAGTCATGACTCTTTAACCCGTACATTTTATTGTCCCGAATGTTTACACACCGGGCTATATTTCCTGCGTAGCCTGAAGGATACTTCACAGAACTCAACCACCTGAAAATTACGTTCTTCTGGTCAGGCTTCACGGTGTACGGAGTTTGAGGCATTTTTTTCTTCCCTTTTTTCAACCACAAATGTCTTCGTATCTCCATTTTTTTAAGATCAATGCGTGCCTTCGGACCGTCTTTCGTCTTTCCCTCCAAGTTCAGCACGGTTCCCACCACACTGTCACACACATTCTTTTCTATGTGCATCACATCTAGGTAGTGTCTGATCAACAACTTACTCCAGTATGGGAGTTCCCAGAATATGCTCTTATGTGTCTAAAATTTATACCTGTCGGGTCTGTCAGGTATTGCCGCCACTATATTGGGATGATTGCTGAGCTGCCCAAAATCATACTCATTAAGCACTGCTAAAATTTCTTCCCCTGTCCATCTTCTAGGAGGCACACCAAGTTCTACAGTCCCATCAAATGTCTTGTCATCGAACCGCCATTCGTGATTATACGGAAGGAGAGTACGGTGACCCAATCTACATATCTTGTTGCAATGACTACTGCTCCCCTCATCGCTTAGGCACTCTGGACAAGCCTTGTATCCCCTAACAACGTTGCCCGACAACATCCCACGAGCAGGAAAATCACTAATGGTACCAACAACCATAGCATGCATCTGGAACATCTCGTGCATGAACTTACCATAAGTGGGATGACCAACGTCCCAAAAAAACTTAAACTCTTCAATCAAGGGTCTCAAATACACATCGAGACACTTCCCTGGATAACCGGGTCCCGGAATCAACAAACTCAACATATTGTATTCCTTCTTTATGCACATCCATGGAGGAAGATTGTATGGTACTAAAATCACCGGCCATACACTGTATTGTAGACTCATGTTGCCAAAAGGATTGAACCCGTCCGATGAGAGCCCGAACCTCACATTTCAGACCTCTGACGCAAAATGAGGAAACTCCCTGTCTATATGCTTCCAGGCCTCCCCGTCAGCAGGGTGTATAAGGGTATCTTCGCCTTGCAATTCCCTATCAGCGTGCCATCTCATAGATTTGGCCGTGTGTGATGACATGTACAACCGTTCCAGCCTATCCCTCAACGGGAAATACCGAAGTACCTTCATAGGTTTCATATTGCCTGCAGGAGTCAACTTATACATGTCACTCTGACATACTGGACATGTGTCAAGGTCACCAAGGTCATTCCCTTCTGGATCTTTACCCCAGAAGAGAACACAATCATATCTGCATGCATGGATCTTGATGTAGGAAAGCCCAAGATCTTTCAGTATACATCGAACCTTATGATGAGTGGTAGGAAGACGATGACCGTGGGGCAACATCGAAGCAGTGTACTGTAGATACTCATCAACAGCCTTCACAGTCGATTTTGTCTCAACTTTAATCTTCATAACGTCCATCACACTTTCAATAACCGTTTTCTGACAACCGGGGTACACAGGGGTCTGTTGAAAAGCATGTAGTTTGTTGTAACTGTCAATACCAGCAGTGTTGACAACTCTAGGGAAGGGCTGCACCGGCTCAGACATATACGGTCCTTCAAAGCATACACCCCTCTCATAAGGAAACATATCGTTGATGAAGGTCGTTGTTGGATCGTTGGATGTACTGCCAGTCTCAGAAAATTGCCCATGATCATGCGGACCTCTTGATGATGTTTCACCGTGATATATTCAACATGTGTACTTCTCCCAAAACCCATTACTTTTAAGGTGCTGCCAAACCTTGTCAATTGGAAATCGATACATATCGCTGCGACACTGACATTTAGTGCACGGACAATAGAAAATTGTATTCCCTTTAGCATTATTCATCACATATTCAATAAAACTAACAACTCCTTTAGCATATCTTTTGTCCCATTTTGGAAGCGAAATCCAACTCTTATCCATATCCTGAGAAGATAACATAATATATATGTATAAACGCTAATTAATTAAATTTACGAATCATTCAATTTATATTATATCTGCAGTTAACGTATAATTAATTAATATATATATATATACATGCATATATATAATAATTACTAATTAATATAATCAAATTAATATATATATATATATATATATATATAACAACAACTTCATATATATTATCAAACCCAAATCGATCAACTCAATCACACTCAAAACACAATATAATCAACTCTAATTAAAACTCAAAATCAATGCATAACGAAAATAAAACTCTTAAATCAACTCAAAAACAAGATATATACACATATACGTACCTATATATAGCGCCACAAACTAATTTCGGACAGATTTCGACAACACCCAACAATTTCGCCAACGAAAAAAAATTTCTCCCGTTTTTTCTTTCACATCAGCTACTGTCTAGATCTGGAAATATAAAGACTTTTAGCCGACGAAATTATATATATCGTCGGCTAAAGTTTTAAAATTTCGTCAGCTATAGTTCACAGACTATAGCCGACGAAAAAAACTATTTTAGCCGACGACACAACATTTCGTCGGCTAAAAGTCCACTTTAGCCGACGAAAATTTCACTTAGACGACGAAATTTATTTTCGTCGGCTGTTAATTTTTTTTTCATCGGCTATGATATTTATTCTGGTGGTGTTAGTGCAAGCCCTAGCTAAAGATAGAGACATGGTTGAGGTTAGTTCTATTTTGGCAGATTGTCGTCGTTATTTGGAGACTTTTAATTCTCTTATTCTTCGTCATATCAATCAAGAAGCAAACAGTGTGGCAAATAGACTTGCCCATCTTTCTAGATCATAGGTTTTAGATGAGTTATGGAAAGATGGACCTCTTGCTATTATACATGATGTTCTATTAGAGGATGGTTGTAATTTTTCATAAAATTTTGACACTATGTCCCTCTTGGTGTACAATCTTTCTTTTAATATTAATAACATAGGTGGGCGGCAAAACACCCCCATCTAGCTGGATTCCCACCTCGTTTCTCCAAAAGAAAAGCAAGTTTCCCTTTGAGATAAAAGGTAGCTCAGTACGAGACAAAACAAAACAAAACAAACAAACGACAGCCGTCTGATTTTTAATAAGCCGATCAGACGAACACGGAACATCACATCCATCCGTCTGATCGACTCATTAAAAATCAGACAGTTATTGTTTGTTTGTCCAGTTTTGTGTCACACCGTTTGTCACATGCCTCTAGCAACTCTACCTTGAGATAATGAGTTTGTGCGCCAAATTTAAAACGTTGGAGCTCAATGTACTCCTCTGTAACACATGTGACTATGTCAATGTTTAGTGGTGTGCCCCAATTTCATGAAGGAAAATTACGAGCAAGACACAAGTTTGAAATCAAAGTACACATGTCGAGCCTAGAATTGTGATGATATAATTCCACGAAGCATTGCTTCTTTTGCATGTATGGAATGGACCAGTTCCTCTGTATTTTCTGTTTCCTCGTAGAAAACGTGTGCTCATCTAGCCCTGAAAAGACTCAGACAAACAGAGAGAGAGAGAGAGAGAGAGAGAGAGAGAGAGAGTCTTCTCTCTCGCACCTTCCTCGTGCTCCCTTTTAATCCTCGCTCCTCACATCACTTAGTATTCCGGACCCACACAACAGTTTCTTCCCGCCTCCTTATTTAAGAGACACCTCTATCTAACTCACTACCAAGCATGTACAGACCGGCCGCGGCAACCGTCGAGCTCGATTTCTTGGGAGTCGGGACGATAATGGCTATGGATCAGCAACACCACAGCAACCAGCGAGACGGCGGTGACACTTTCTCTACGGCCTTGCCCAAATCTCCCTTCCAGAAGTTCCTCGAACGCGGGAGAAGCATCCGAGGAGTCCAGGCTCGAGAAGTGAATATTCCAAATCTTTTAACTTCCGAGGTTCTGAAATCCGTGATTGCAGCCAGGAAATCCTTGCCTGCGTCCCCGGAGAATGTCCCTGAAAAACCAAAAGCAAAGCCTATGACGGTTTTCTACGGCGGAAGCGTCGCGGTTTTCGAAGTCACTCCAGAGAAGGTTGGTGAATGACATTATTTTTCTTAGATCGGTTTTTGTTACTGGGAAACATAAAAAGGTTTTCACTTCATGCATAGTTTACTTACCGTTGCAATTGTTTGGTTTTCGTAGTTTGAGAGCATAGTGAAGCTTGCCATGGATGAAAAAATCAAAGCTGCTAGAGCTGCAGATCGACCACAAGAGCCAAAACAACAACAGCTGGTGAACGGTGAAGGTCCTCTCAACGAAGGTAGGTTCTGTAATTTCACTTTAGCATTTACATTTACATTTCTTTGTTCAGATATTAGTACATCTTCGTTTCGTGTTTTCTTATATTGTGTTTTGATTTTTTATGTTTCAGATCTGCCAATTGCTCGTAGAAAATCACTTCAGAGGTTCTTGGAGAAGCGTAAAGAGAGGTAAACCCCGGCCTCACGAAATCATTGCTTCCTTAAACATAGTATGCTCTACTTAGTTTCCAACACCAAATTTGAATATCCCAGCAAAAACTGTAATGAACCAAACTTTGGATAGAGAGATGATGAGCATGTGACCACCTGATATTATTATTATGATGATAATGATATGATTGCAGGTTGACCACGGTGTCCCCCTATGCTTGTCACACCAACAACTATTAAGGGTTTAGGTCACGCCAAACGCGTTTCGCGACTTGAAGTGACGACTCTTAGACATTTGAAAGATGAAGACGAAAGTAGTAGTATCTAGCCTTCTATGTTTTTGCTTGATATGTTGAAGGGGCCAAAAGAAAAAGAGTATTCACTCCCTTTGGAGCTCTATGTTTTGGTCCTTTTTTTGACGTGAATGCGGTACAAAAGTTTTTCACGTTTTAGTTACGGGGAGGGATTTGCGCTGCTTTTGTCCATAGTAGCATTATTGGTATTATTCTCCATGTCGACTCGTCTTTATGTGACCAGACTTTGATTATGTATAGATTATCAGTATTATATAAGCTATTCACATGGCACATTTTCTTTCGACCTAAATTGTACCGTTGTTTAATATGAAAGATAAATTCAGCTTATTGATTTGAACATGGGATTTGTTAGCAGTGATGAATCACCTCCCCTTGACAGGGACTTCGTGTTTCCTGCAACTTGGTCACATTTTCTTGCCTACTCGATCGAGTTTACATTTCCTTTTGGAGTTTGCGTTTACTTGGATTACAGGTCCTCGATTGTCTTTCATTTCCTTACCTAGCTATGACCAACCTAAGTCGAGTCTTCCCTCCAATGGCGATTTTACCATTAGAGTGGTCTCCAGGTTCTGAATTAACTTTTGGGTTATACAGGGGAGATTTGAAAGACCCTTTTCAGATTCATGATCCGTCTACAATAATATAGTTTGTGGTTCAACTTTAAAATCAATTGGTTTATTTTCTTGATGTGAGGGATATATCTTAACACGCCTCAGCACGTGTGACGTTTGCGCTTCACACGTGTACGTAGGTAACTCATTCTGATACCATAATAAAGTAGTATGAGGTTCAACTTCAAATCCAATTGACAATGGAGAAAGTAGCTCAAACCCTTATAAACCCACATGCACTGTTTCATTTTTTTAATATGTAAGATATATCTCAACATACAAAACGTTTTCCTCGAGCAACAATATATACTACTTTAAGTAGCACGGATACGAGTACGTGTGTCTGTATTCGACACGATACGCACACATATCAAATGTTAAAATGATAGGTCATGGACACATGACAAACACGTTAATTAATTTTTTTATTAATATATATATATATATGAATTAAAAATTTGTATATTTACTTATTTAGAATATTAAAAAATAATAAAAATCCCACCACAACTTTCTACATGGTATCTTTTTCTCTCTTTCATAAATTCTCGTCGCTTTTTCTCTCCCTGAAGCTCCATACATACGCAAGCACATCTCTCCATCAATTCTTCATCAGGTTCTTCTCTTTCTTCCTCCTCTTTGACTTCAATTGCTTCTCTACACTATTACCTTGCCATCTCCACCACCAATCCTTACCGCCATAAACACAGACTCCTTGAAACCCAAAATCTTATTTCCTTGATCTTATTGATCTGAACTCTCAAAGCTTCCTATGACCCAAACGTGTCACCTCTCCACGCCGCCTCGCTCCTCCCTCGTCATCCCTCATCATCCTCGTTCAAATCAAACTCAACCCTCTTTTGAAAGAAAAAAAAACCTAGAAGAGGAACAAAGAATGAAGAGGAGACACGGGTGCTAAACCGTATCCAAGAGATGACACGCGTGTCCATATCGTATGCAAATCACGATACACATGTCCGAGCGTATTGGGCCGTATTCAAGCATATCTTACCCGTGTCCGTGTTCGACACGAGATACAGACCAAGAATGACGTGTCCGTGCTAAAGAGAGACTACTCAATATTATCCTTTGGTTAGGTGCCATATCAAATTCACATAGCTGATTTAACGTTAGTGGGGAGGTTGATCACCTTTTCATTTTATTTTTTTTCTTTGAGGAAGTTGTTCTCATGATGAGTTATGAAAACGTGAATAAACATCTTTATTATGAGAAACACACTACGTTGTTGATTTACACAAACAAAAATGTATTTTACTACTTACTATCGAACAACAAGCTCTGTTATAATTCCCCCTGTTAAAGCTAGTGAGCTCAATTTAAAATACAAACATGTGCTCCCAGTCTCTCAAAATGAGTTCAGGATTGTGAAACTCTACCCAAGAGATTGACCTCGATGGGCAGTTATCGTCGCTAGATGATACATGAATCGTTTTCTGATCATGACCAGGGACACACATTCAAGATTAGAATCATACGGGATGGGTAAAATTTATCGGTGTTAATTTTTTCAGTCAAGCTAAAATTTCTTTTGGTATCCATAGCTTAATGTGTGAAAAATTATTGTCTACTATATATTACCAAACAAACTTATACTCATATAAGAAAGAAGTCCTCTAAATCTCCTTGTATTCGACAATTTCGTTAAAAAATTTTGAGAGCAGCCACACTAGCATTTTATTAAAAAACTTAAAAAAACAAAGAAACGAAAAATAAGAAGATAAAAAATGAAAAGATAGTGAATTAAAGAGAAACGAAGAAGAATTGACAAAAACCGTAAGAAATATACAAAGAGCACATACCCCAACTACTATTTTCGTATCACCAACAGCGAGCATAAGGCTGAGCTATGGAGAAATTCCAGCGCTTAGGGGTGTTGAAAAAAAACTGTTTCTCGTATGAAGTCTTTTTTGTAAAATCTCGCCCACAAATCTTATAATCAGTTTCTATTCCAATGCAAAATGAAAACGACAGTATACAGGATGGATAGAAGTTACTGTTTGACGCGATCATGTCTGCCCTCAGTTAGTCAATTAATTCATAACTTGTTCATCCTTTTACGCATGCTTTTATTATAGTTCTTTATTAAATAATGCCGATGGCTAGTGTGATGTTACAATTTCAGGTGACAAATTTATGATCAAGAAGCGTTACATGTATTTTTTGGCAAAAAGCATTACATGTATTTGATTAAAGAAATTCTTAGAGAATCCTATTATGTGCGAGTACATGACACTATGACTAGATGCATGGACATGACGGTGATAGAAATTTCAAAGCTTGGAAAAGTTGTTAAGGCCATTCAGAAATGGGGTCAGCCCAAGTCCAAAATAACCCACTTGGTCTTTTGCACCACTAGTGGTGTCGACACACCCAGGCCGATTACCAGCTCACTAAACTCTTGGGCCTCTGCCCATCCGTTAAGCGTCTTATAATGTACCAGCAAGGTTGTTTGGTCGGAGGCACAGTGCTCCGGTTGGCAAAGGACGGCTGAAAACAACAGAGGGACACGTGTTCTTGTTGTCTACTCTAAGACCACTGTCGTGACCTTCCGTGGGCCTAGCGACACCCATGTCGATAGTCTTGTGAGCCAAACCTTGTACGGTGATGGTGTGGCGGAGATTATTGTTGGGTCCGACTCATTACATGAGGTTGATAGGCCTGTCTGAGATTGCCGAAAATAATCTTCTCCTACTAATGCCATCAGTGCTGTCGTCCTAGGAATGCATCCGAATCCCCCATTGTACAGATCCTCAACAAGTACAATGGAGCAGTTGATACATTATACATCCAACCCATTAAGGTAATGGATTTACTCACAGTTCACTCAACATAAAGATAATATGAAGCACCCATCCAAGACCATTTTCACCACCATAACCAATTAGGAGTTGTCAGCAGGACAATTTGTGCTTTCTGTTCTCTTAAAGCTGCAATTTGATGCGATCAACTGTCTGAAACAGTTTTCATCCTAGGACGCAGTTCTGGGTCGAGTTCAGTGCAATGTGAAAGGCTTCAACAACTTGCTTCTTTGCATAAACCTCTTGCAGAAGTGCAGGGACTATAATCTCCGACAAGGGGCGTTCTTCTCTAAACGTCTTCCTCACCAAACTCTCCAGTCCCTTCCCACCAATTTCAGGCCCCTCATCTGGTAACTTACCAGTTAAAATCTCCATTAGCACAATCCCAAAAGAGTACTCATCACATTTCTGAGTAAACTTGCTGCCAGAAATTTGAGCCTCACGTGCCAGGTAAATAGTTGAGTGAGTTGAAACAGTAAAACAAGAGGTTGCGTTGGGTTGGTTTGAACTCTGTTTCAGGAAGCTGAAGAAGTAAACTTCAAGGACCCCAAGTTAAGACGTGACAATCCGAAACCAGAAACGTATGGATGGAGCTCCTCATTGAGAAGGATTTTTGTTGATTTAATGTTGCCATGAACAAACTTTCTTGGGTTGTATTATGTACGTCAAACCTCTTGACGTCCCCTGAGCAATTTTTAATCTGGCTGCCCATGGTAATGATGTGGTAAACTATTAAATTAAACGACGAAACAAATCTTCGAATATATGGAGACTATTGTTTTTGGAAATCCCAGAAAGTGTAAAACGCACCATTGCCAACAAAAACACAGAAATTACAAAGCTAAATCTTTGTCAAGTCTGAGTGTCTATCATGCAACACCAAAAATGACAGCATAGACCAGCCAAGTATTGAGATTCTAACAAAGAAAGACGGCATATTCCCGAAATTCATTAGGTTATTAAAAAGTTGTTGCTGATTCTACTGTAAACACAAGGCAGCCTCAGTGGGTTCAATAATCTTCAAATTTTATTTTTTGAGTTCAAGCCAGTTTATCACTAAAGCTAATGTTTAGCCACTTCAGACAAATAATGTTATAGCATTTCAACTATTTCTGTTACAAACTTTGCAACCCCAGACCTCTAATTAGTTCATTCTCTGGATTCATCCAGAGTGAGATAGAAAACGAACTCATATTTGGGATCGGCAACACAATGCCCACAAAAAAAAGATCAAGGTAGCCATCTGATTAGATATGTACAAGACCTTTCTTTCAATGAAGAGAATACTACAATCTTTCTTACAATCCAGAAAGGAATTAGATTTCTTTATGCCCGCAACGGAACGCAAGCGACACTAAGATAGTTTGCTCGGTTCTCTCAAGGCAAGAACGAAATCACTAGAAACTAATTTCATGTCAGACCCAGAACACAGAAACTGAAAATTATACAGACAAAACTCAATGATATATCAAGTGTGCGAAGACAGAGCAGAGCATCAGTTTTAAAAAGCTCGTATTTTGGAACCTTCATGGCTATTCACCAATCAGTTTATCAATTCCAAATGTTTCTCATCATCTGCTCACCCATCTTCATCAAATCTAAGAAACAAAAACGAAAAAATCTAGAGAGCAGAACTTAAAGAATCAGCGTAGAAACGATGAATGAAAATTGCAGGGGCGACTACCACTTTCACAGCCTTATATAGAAGGATAAAGCCCAAAACCCTACGATCAAAAAACGGCGTCGTTCGGCAATATTTAGAACGAAATGACAAGAATAACCTTAGATGATCGAACGGCCCACGTCTCTCGACTCTGTTGATATAAGACGCCTCTTTCTTAGGTCTTCCTTTGTGTTAGGTTATTCTCTGAAGCCCCTGCCGCCGAAACAAACACCGACCTACTCAAGATGGTGAGCAGATCCTATTATTGTTGTTGTTTCCCTTCTTTGATAACCTTTTTTCCGATCTGATGTTTCGTGGTTTTTGTAATACAGGTGCTTCAGAACGATATCGATTTGCTTCACCCACCGGCTGAGCTCGAGAAGAGGAAGCACAAGCTCAAGAGGCTCGTGCAGACCCCCAACTCGTTCTTCATGGTAAACCCAATATCCACCCTTTACTTTTCGATTTCTTTTCAATATTTTTTTCCAAGGACTAATTTTGATGTTTTAATTACCATCAGGATGTGAAGTGCCAAGGTTGCTTCAACATGTAAGTGATGCTAATTTGGAATGTTTAGTTTTGTTGATGCTGTTAGTTTGTGTATGTGATTATAACGAAGAGAAACCTTTTTATGTGTTGTGCAGCACGACTGTGTTCAGTCACTCCCAAACAGTTGTGGTGTGTGGGAATTGCCAGACTGTGCTTTGCCAGCCCACTGGTGGCCGTGCCAGGCTCACTGAGGGTTGCTCTTTCCGTAAGAAGGGGGATTGATTCTTGGTGATCTCGTGTTTGCAAGAGGCTTGGTTTCGAGGATGGTTCTCATTTTTGTAATAGGGTTTTAGTTCTGTTTTAATGGTTAGTGTTCTGCGCGTTTGCCATGAGTGGTATGCTATGAAATGGATGTTTATTGGTTAATGTTATTGATTACTTTCCTGTTAGTATTTGGTGGACATATGCTTTGAATTGAAGTTCAGTGGTTAATGTTATCCATTACTTTCTGTTGGTACCCTCTATTTTTACTTATCAGTGATTGAATCCTTTCATGGTGATCTTGATGCTGCTATTTCTCAATTGTTCTGCTTCTACTTGTTTTGGTTTAGGTTTTTTTTCCTGCCAAGTATCAGATGATCTTATCTAATGTTGGATGCAGTATCTCTCTTTGTCAAACATTCTCTTTTGTTGACTGTGATATTATATGATTCTTGATTCCAGGCAATGAATTATGTCTAGGTGACATGGTGATTCGGTCACTGAACCTATAACCATATGGATCATCTCTGTTACTGAACACCAATTATGGATCTCCTAGTTCCTGCATAGTTTGTTTAGTTTGTGTATTTAGGTGTGTGCGACTTCTTTGTGCAACTGTACTGGTATCTATGAAGTAGTCATTGGAAAGCTTCAGTCATTGATATCTAGGTTTTTCATTACGGAAGCCTCCACATTGTTCTCTTTTTTTGTCAATTTTCTGATGTTTGAGATCTAAGATTTGTGGTGAGCTTTGATTCCTGCATTCTGGTGCTTTGAATTACAGACCAGTCGTCTCCCTAATGAGTGCTAAGTGTTAAGATTCAGATAGTATAGGTCTTTGACTTCAACTTGGAGGACCCTGTGTGAAGACACAGTATCCCTCTGTTTCCAGATGACACCACCATTTTTGGGTTGGACATTCCCAGGCTTCCATATGTAAGAACCCGTTTGACAAAAATACGTGCAAGATCTATATCCTTTTGATATACCAGAAACTCAGAAAGCCAAGTGTCTAGTGATAATTCCCTACTGCTTTGGTGATGATTCAGACATCTGCTTCAACCCTTAAACAACAGACATGCCCACTTGTCACCATAGTGCAATAATAATGGGTTCCATCATGAAATTGAAGTGGGGAGATGAGCATACGTACATTAGCACACTTGCAGTGATGAGATTATTGGCCAAACAGCATTTTGCCTATACTAGTGTGAGTAGCGTCTTTTTTTTGAACAGGAAGTGTGTAAAGCCACCATTGATCCTAATCATCAGTTAGAATTATTGGCCAAAGAAAAACTCGAAAAGGAAATAGTTAAGACCCCTGTTTATGCTACACTTAATGGAATAGTAGAGGTGATAATCTCTTCAAAACCAAGAAAGAACAGATCTCATCACTTCTTTCCAGTTGTAAATAAAAAACAACGACTTCACTTCAGCCACGGCTCTTCACTCCCACATTGTTAAGAAAGGCGGATGCTTGGACTTGTTCGCTGACAACATTCTCGCCAACATGTATGTGAAAGCTGGTTCAGTCAATGAATCACTCAAGGGTGTTCGACGAAATGCCCCACAGCTTGTGCAACCATGGAGAGTTTAGTTTTGGGGAAGCAAATCCATTGTCATGTAGTCAAGGTTGGTCTTCGCTCAGTTGTCTATGTTTCAAATGCCCTCATGGATGTCTATGCTAAATGTGGACAGATAGGGAACTCGATGTACCTTTTTCTTAAATCATCAAACATAAATGATGTATCTTGGAACACGTTGATTGTTGGTTATGTCCAGTTAGGTGATGGGGAGAAGACGTTAACTTTGTTTTCAGGTATGCTTAGATATATGTCAAGTGCTAGCCTAGCAGCGTTATAGCCAGGACTTCAGATTCATTCAGTGACGATCAAAACCATATATGACAAGGATACTGTAGTTGGTAATCCTTTGATAGACATGTATGCCAAGTGTGGGAGCATCAAAGATGCCCGCTTGGTGTTCGATAAGTTGAAGCAACAAGATGAAGTTTCATGGAATGCAAAGATATCAGGATACTCTATGCACGGTCTTGGTACGGAAGCTCTAAAACTTTTTGAAATGATGCAGGAAACAAATTGCAAACCGAACAAGTTAACCTTTGTTGGTGTCCTATCGGCATGCAGCAATGCAGGATTGTTAGATCAAGGACGTGCATATTTTAATTCTATGGTAGAGGACTACGACATAGAACCATGCATGGAGCACTATACTTGTATGGTCCGGCTACTAGGGAGGTCAGGCCAGCTTGATAAGGCTGTGAAGTTGATTGACGAAATCCCATTTGAACCCAGTGCTATGGTATGGCGTGCCTTGCTTGGAGCTTGTGTTATCCATAATGATGTTGAGCTTGGAAGGATTTCTGCCAAGTGTGTGCTCGAAATGGATCCACAAGATGAGGCTACACATGTGTTGTTGTCAAACTTATATGCCACTGCAAAGAGGTGGGATAATGTGGCGTCTATTAGAAAAAAAAACATGAACAGGAAAGGAGTAAAGAAGGAGCCGAGCCTTAGTTGGATTGAGAACCAGGACACAGTTCATTATTTCACCGTCTGGGAGCCTCATTCGTATCATTAAAAATCTACGGATATGTGTAGACTGCCATGCCACAGTGAAGTTAATATCAAAGGTCGTACCGCGTGAAATAATTGTTAGAGATATGAGTCGGTTCCATCACTTTCAGGATGGGATTTTCTCCTGTGGCGATTACTGGTGATTGATTGTTTTGAGATCTGGTACTTCCAAGGTGATTTCATAAGGTCTTCCTGTCCTAAACACAGAAATAGAATGGGATGCATTCTCTTGCAGGTACTCCATTTATAACCAGCAACATGAGCAAATTATCTACATGTTTTTTTTGTAGTTCTTGAAATGTTGGCTAAGCCACAGAAGTCAAAGAAGAACAAAGAAAAAAAAATATGCCATATTGTATACAAATTACAGACAGGATTATAAGTCACCTGATATGAGATCTTGTGCTTCAATATAGTTCAGTCTGTGGAATTTGACACACACACACATGATGGAGACATTTGTATCAACAGTGCATTACACTTTTGCTGATATATTATCTATCTTTATGTCTTTGGCCTTCTGGCAGGGTTTAACTAAGTTACCTGATGTGAGATCTTGTGCCTCAATATAGTTCAGTTCGTAGAATTTGATACACACACAAAATGCTGGAGCCATTTGTTTCAACAATGCACTACATTTTTTCTGATATATTATTTATCTTTATGTCTGTGGCCTTCTAGTTTAACCCTTTTGTATACCATGATGATGTTTGCACCTGTATTGCTCATTGGTATGTCCCAACATTCCTTCTGAGCCCCAAATTCCAAAATGTGCAAATGTAAACCACAATTTCTACTGATCTTGTTAAATGCTGTCTTGTTGATAATTCAGAATTGTTCTCTTTAACTATTCCCATTTTTACTCTCTTTTTTTGGGAAGAATTCTAATTTTTACTCTGGCAACTTCTTTGTCCCCAATGGGGACTCCCCATTACAATTTTTTTTTTCACTTTGTAAGTTCAGAAGTATGAAATGAAAAAGAAGATGATCCACATTTTCTTGAGATCAGCCTGACAATTATGACCAAGTGAAGTAATAGTATAGCCATTCGATTAAATGATGTCATTCATTATCAATCTGTGGTCATGAACTCAAGTTCATGTTCATCATGGAAGTTTAGCAGCACCCAGTTACATGAATTTGTCAGCATACATTATTACTGTCGTTCTCACTATGCAGCTTGAGTAAATTGCATATCTTTTTATCCCTATCCTGCAAGGATCAGAGTCGATCTTGGATGATCATGCACGGAATGTTGGAGAGGAAAGATCTCACATCAGAAAAGGGACAAATAAAATATAACTTATAAGTGGATGAATTGTATCCAATTGAACCGAGACCTTTTGTGATTAAAACCCAACATCTTAAAGGTGGTTAAGTTGGGACAATATCGGTACAATGATGATCCACGGGCCACACTTGTCCCAGTTCAAGTTGGTATCAGAGCGGGTCTCTCTTCAAATACTTCTCCCAACGTAACGGGGGAAAGTCTCCCATCATAATGAGCTCAAATTTGGGTTCATCGAATCAAATTGCAGTCAGAAAAAATCTGATTGGCCCATACCATACCAAGTGCCTACAGTGGGTCTTGAATCACATACCCCAATTTCCAAAATGGGAATTGGACCGCATGAATGTACCGATTTCCGATGTGGGAATTGGACTGAATGAATTTCACGTGTCAACCTAAAAAGTTAGGTTGCACGTGAGGGGGAGTGTTGGAGAGGAAAGATCTCACATCAGAAAAGGGACAAATAAAATATAACTTATAAGTGGATGAATTGTATCCAATTAAACCGAGGTCTTTTGTGATTAAAACCCAACACCTTAAAGGTGGTTAAGTTGGGACAATATCGGTACAATGGTGATCCACGAGCCACACTTGTCCCAATTCAATTCAGGTCAGGACAGATTCAGATTCAAAACAGATTTAGGTTGTCAAGATAGTCAGGACAGATCTACTATGATCTACCATAGCTTTTAGCTCTCAAGATCAGAACTCTCAACGATCTACATCACACCCTCTACTAAAACTATGCCTCTAGGGTCCTATTTATATATAAGAATAGTTGTAATCCTAGAAGGAAAATAATTACACAGAAAGACTTACACAATCCTAGTTTGATTATACTTTCTAATCATACTAGGATTAGGACTCACGTCAACACGGAACATGACCCTGGATTTTTTAACCTTTTTATTTTGGTCATTTGCAGCATCATCAAACTAAGTAAAAATGGCTGATATATTGCATACAGAATCTGTCATTTATGCATGCATGTGTTTGTTTAGAATCTACCTAAATATATGTTGTAACAATTCCACAAAACATTGTGAATAGATAAACATCTCGGACATTAAAATGTTTCAAGCTGTCTCTAATTAAAAACATCATAGCACACTAAAACAATACCACACAACATTGTGAATGTGTCTAATTAAAGCCTTTTTAAATAAATATATCCAAATCCTGTCTAGAAGCTTATTTGGTTTCATTTGTCCACACGCAAGAGGAGCCGTCGGACCCTAAAGTTCATGTTGATAAGCTCCTGGAACATAAGACTTATCAATGGGGATGCCGATTAGCCGCAACAGAAAGTATACGGTCTCTGATATTTTGATACTGGGCAGCAACAACCTCATCCTTTAGGCACTCATGTGTGAGGTGATCACCAACACTATTACAGATGCAGCAATGCTTACACTTGAGCACTGGAGTGCCCAGATCACATGATGTACATACCCACCTATGCTCGTCAAATAAGTTACCACAACAACAAACTATCTCATAGGGAACTCGGTTAAAAGCTGCACCTTGTGGGATATGTTCGAAGGACAATTAGTAGGGTGGTGAAACTTGTAACAAACCGTACATCGCTTGAAAGGGCAATATGAATAAGGGGATGCTCCTTAGAACACTCATCGCAATGCACATTTGGTAATTTCTCTAACGGCAAGCGCCACTAGTTCTTCACCGGACCTGGAACTGTAGCCAACAGGAGTATACATGACTGTTTGTTTGGAGTTCACCTAGAATAAACCTCATTGTAAGGTCCTTTGTTCATAGAAGCATCATCTCGACCAACCACCCATAAAAGGCCAGCTCTTTCTGATAGATAGACGTCATTGGAACTAAATGGTTTCCTTATTGTATCAGGAGAAGAGGCGCCGAGAGTCTCAAACAAGTGGGTAAGCTTTCTTACATCTCGGGTGTAGCCATACTTGTTGGAAGATAAACGAAGATTGAAGAGAGTTTATGCTCACAGGGTTTGATAACAGAATTCCTTGATGTTATACAACTTAATGGTAGCAGCCTTTATTTATAGAAGACAATTTGCGTGTGTTTGATTCCAAATCCTTTTAGAATGGGGTTTTGTTTTTTTGGAGTCCAATTACACACCACTTGTGTTTGATTCCAAATCCTTTTAGGAATAGGTTTTGTGTTCCTTTTTTAAGGGAGTCCAATTACATTCTACACTGTTTGTGTTTTGATTCTAAATCCCTTTGGGATTAGGTTTTGTTTTTATTTTTTGGCACGGTAACGCCGCAAACATCTCCCAAGCTAGGTTTGAAAACCAAATAATAATATTTGGCGCCAAGTTGAGTTAATACTGACCAACATAATTAATTCCAACGTAAAATCCAAATAGAAATCCAAGAGTAGTCGGGTAAAAATCCAAACCTGATGACATGTCTATTATAAGCCAACTATATCCTCACCGAAAATTTATATCTCCAACACCGGTTTCATTTATGTCATACCGCATAGGAGTGACGCACACCTCAAAGAAGTCAGACACTGTCTGATCTGTATAGCCTCTTCGGAGATTTAGGGGATCGAGACCCAATAAAGTCTCTATTACCTGCTCACTCTCAAGTAATCATCTCATAAACTCAAATTTCAAATCATAGTTCATTCTTTAAATCATAAAGCAGTGTATAAAACACTAACCAATGTGAAGCCTCCTACCTGGAATCAAATATGAAAAATCTCCATGTTTTACCAATGCAAAACAACCTACGAACCAGCCACCACCTTTATCATTGTGTCCTTGGTGATTGAAGTCCACTGTGTGTCCTCATTCCTAATAACAAACGTCACACACTATCATTCCTATTTTCCAAATACTGTACAACCAAAACTTGCATGATGCCTAGTTCCTTCATATGCCTCAAATACATTACCTTATCTATATCTAATACTCAAAGGTTCTCATACGGGAAACCGAATAACTCTAACTCAAAGGTCCACTGTGTGTCCTCATTCCTAATAACAAAGGTCACACACACATTCCTATTTTCCAAATACTGTAAAACCAAAACTTGCATGGTGCCTAGTTCCTTCATATGCCTCAAATACATTACCTTATCTATATCTAATACTCAAGGGTTGTCATACGGGAAACCGAATAACTCTAAACCATGGAAAGAATACGTTCAATCCTTGCATGGTGCCTAGCTAGTTTCTTCGACATTGTGCCAATAATTTTATCGAGGTCTCGAATTATAAATACTTGGAACATCGATATGACGTCTGTTTACATATAACTTAGAAAGAAAATCAAAAACTCCTCAATGACATCAAAGTCAGAGGCATCCAAAGTTGGATCCGAAACTATAAAGTTCGCGATCATGAGGATGACATTCTTGTCCTCATTTTGATTTTTCGTACATTGTTTGTACATTCTTCGTCTGCATTCATGACTTAAGGTTGTGCTCAATAATTCCGAACCAATGATCAAGAGATTTACAATTGTTGCATTGTCCTGACATGGAGTGAGTAGTTTTGACAAATTTATGTCCAGGCCGAGATCGCCACCACTATGGCTGACTGTGCCTCCCCCTCTTTTATAGATATCATCGCGGCCTCTCTTACTGTTGTCATGACCCTCATTGCCTTACCCACACTAGGGTTAGTCACAAAAATGTATGCTAATATGTTGATCTCATTAGCGCATATGCAATTTATGATCAAACTCAAGTCTTAATGGTAATAAACAAACTTGGAGGGCTTAGAAAACCTAATGAGGATCAAATCTGTTAAAGGTTATGGATTAAGATGCCATAAAGTACGTATCATCGATGATATGTAGTCAAACAAATGGTAATCAGTCCACGTGACTAGTAACTCAGCAAGAAGTTATTTGGACGTTTCAAGAAACTCTCCATAGGTGGATTTCACAATACTTTGCGGTCATTAGATTTTGCACTCATGTCAATGTGGCTCCTTAAATATTTTGTGCGTGAGAGATGTATAATGACTATAATCTCGACAACTAAGCTTCGAATTAGCTTTTGAGTCAAAATATGTGATGTAATCTTTTCAAATGAAAAGTTCCACGGATACTCAATGATTGTCTTGGGTTTCGAGTAAGCCAAAAATTAAATGAGCAAAGTTATGTTTCGACATACAAAATCAAGTTGTTATGAGACTCGGTAAACGTCATAAAAAATGTTTTTTAATAGTTTGTCCAAGTCGAAGATCGGTTATCCGATATGAATTTGAGGCAAACCATGGTCTCATTGGGTGATGTAGCTGACTTCTTGATCTTCCTCTTTTTTTGAAAGTTCCTTGATCTTCTCCTGCTTCTATAAAAAAACTGATGAGGTTGAATTAGCAAATAATCCACACACAATAATAAATTCAACAGATTCAAAAATATATTAAACCCATCCACAATATCAATACCCAACATCCACAGATTCGAAACCAATGACATAGAAATCAAAGTCAGAGGATTACATGGCGGAGAGCGCGACTTAGTTGTGTGTATGGGGGGTGTTGGTCAAGTCTGACTCATCCTTGAAGGAGTTGAAGAAGCAGAGGTCAGCGAGCTTAGATTGACAATTTTAAGACAAACTGAAATTAGGGATTCAAAACCTTACTGTCTCCTTGGACATTTGATTGGAGAGCTCTCTCCCTCCTTAAACCATTATCGGCGGAGGCGGCAAACCCATCCCGATGTCGAGGTTCTGGATGCTAGTTGGTTTGACATAGTAGTGATCTTCTACTTCACATCAACGTCTAAACGTTTTGGTTTATTTTTGTTTGACTTTTTTTCGAATACAGACCATACACTAGATTTGATGGTTAAAATTTGGCCACATCGTTAATTTTATTGATGACGTCACTAATTTTGTTGATGACGCCATCAATTTAGCGACGGTGTATGAAAAACCCTGGTGCATACCAGAATTTCCCGCAAAGAGTGTGGTTTGTTTGAAATCAAGTATATTGGTATAACATATGTTGGAATAAGTTTGAATTGTTTTTTGGCGCCAAAAATCGGTTCAACACTGTTGCGTTCCGGTCCAAGTTTGCTGCGTTTCTTCTGCCCAGTTTTCGGTCAATAAATCCTATTAGCTAGGATTCAGTTTCATTGATTCATTCAAAGTAGTTAGTTCCATAATCTTAGGGATCAAGTTCATGATTTGTCTTTTTAGCTTTTCAGTTGTAATCGGCTATTATAAAGCCTTGAATGATGTTTAATAAAAACCCAGCTTTTGCAGAGCACTCAATCTCATTGTGTGTTCATCTAGAGTTCAACAAGTGGTATCAGAGCCCCATCACAGGGGCCTGATCAGAGTGAGTAAGTGGCAAACACGAGTGAAAGAAAGGAAATCAGAAAGTGTGAGGAAAGAAAAATGACGAGTGAAAGAGATGGTATGCTTACAATTCCTAAATTTGATGGGGATTATGAGCATTGGGCAATGCTGATGGAAAACTTGCTCAGATCGAAGGAGTGGTGGAACCTGGTTGCTGATGGATATCAAGAGCCAGCCAGAGGAGTAGTTCTGATTGGAGCGCAACGAGCAGAAATTGCAGATTTAAAACTGAAGGATCTAAAGGTAAAGAATTACCTTTTTGCATCAATTGAGAAATCCATACTCAAAACTATCATCCAGAAAAATACTGCAAAAGAATTGTGGGACTCGATGAAGGCAAAATATCAAGGAAATGAGAGAGTACGAAACTCTCAGATGAACAGGTTGCGCAGAGAATTTGAAATTCTGGAGATGAGATCTGGAGAAAATGTCAGCGAGTACTTCTCCAGAGTGATGGTGGTTGCAAATGACATGAGAAATCTAGGAGAAGACATGCCAGACTCGAAAGTAGTACAGAAGATTATGCGCACTCTGTTAGAAAAATACAACTATGTAGTATGTGCTATTGAGGAATCGAAAGATGTCAACACTCTTTCAATTGATGCACTTCAGAGTTCACTACTCTGTCATGAACAGAAGATGAAGAAAAGCAGCAATGGGGAAGAACAAGTGTTGAAAGTAACTGAAGGAGGGTTTAGAGGAAGAGGAAGGGGCTCACCAAGGGGCAGCTTCAGAGGTAGAGGTGGTGGACGTGGCAGAGGATCTTTCAACAAAGCAATTGTTGAGTGCTTCAAGTGTCACAAGTTGGGACATTTTCAATATGAATGTCCTGACTGGGAGAAGGGAGCTAATTATGTCGAACACGATGAAAGCGAAGAGCTGCTCCTCATGGCACATGTGGAAGAATACAAGGCTAAAAGAGAAGAGGTATGGTTTATTGATTCAGGTAGCTCTAATCATATGACTGGAAATAAACTATGGTTCATTAGTCTAGATGAGAGTTATAAGTCAACTGTTAAACTTGGGAACAACAATAGAATGAGTGTTGTGGGAGAAGGAAGTGTTAGACTGCATATTGGGGGAGTTTTTCAGACCATTATGCATGTCTACTATGTCCCTGAGCTTAGGAACAACCTGTTAAGTGTAGGTCAGCTACAAGAAAAGGGATTAGCAGTATTGATGCAGGACAATATGTGTAGAGTTTATCACCCTTCAAAGGGTCTGATAATGCAGACTGGTATGACAACCAATAGAATGTTTGTTCTCTTAGCTGAAATGCATCCTCACAACTCACCATGTACCAGCTCTCCTGAAGCAAATTGTTATAATGCTGCATCAATGGATCAATCTCATCTATGGCACTGTAGATATGCACACCTAAGTTACAAGGGTCTGAGAACCTTGTACCATAAGAAGATGGTAAAAGGTCTGCCTTTAGTGAAGACACCATCAAGATTGTGCAAGAACTGCCTGAAAGCAACACAGAATTCCTTTTTCTAAAACGAGTCAATGGAGAGCAGAAGGAAAACTACAACTTGTACATGCTGACTTATGTGGTCCCATCAGTCTAGAATCAAATGGCAAGAAGAGGTATCTAGCTACTTTCATTGATGATTATAGCAGGAAGATATGTATATATTTTCTGTCTGACAAAGCAGGAACACTGACTGTATTCAAAACATTTAAGAGTTTGGTAGAGAAGGAGGTAGGTGAAGGAATAAGGTGCTTAAGGATAGATAGAGGTGGTGAATTCTGCTCAGAAGTTCAATGAGTTTTGCAGCTCAAATGGGATAGTTAGGCAGCTCACTGCAGCCTACACTCCACAACAGAATGGTGTAGCTGAAAGAAGAAATAGAAGTATCATGAACTTTGTCACGAGCATGTTATCAAAAAAGAAGGTTCCAATGGAATTTTGGGCTGAAGCTGTGAGATGGACAGTACATGTAATGAACCGAAGTCCAACTACTGCTGTGAAGGATCAAACACCAGAAGAAGCTTGGAATGGTCACAAGCCATCAGTTGAACATTTCAGAGTATTTGGATGCATTGAACATGTGCATATTCCTGATCAAAAGAGAACAAAACTGGAAAACAAGAGCATGGAATGTGTGTTTTTGGGTTTGGGAGAAAACACAAAGGCATACAGAGTCTATAATCCAACTACTGGAAAAATTGTCATTAGCAGAGATGTAGTGTTTGAAGAAGAAGAAGAAAGCTGGAAATGGGAAGACAAAGAGAGAAATAGTCAAATACTAATATGGGGAGATGATGAAGATGAGCAGAATGAGACAGAATCCGAAAGTGAAGAAGAAAATGCTGAATCAGGTGAGAGTGGAGAACCAAGAGGAAGAACTCTGGAAGCATCATCAAGAGAGTACCAAGAAGAAAACAATCAAAGTCCACAGCAGGGGAGGACCAGAAGAGCTCCACAGTGGTTGGAGGAGTATGTTTCAAGAGAAGGACTGTCTGAAGAAGAAGATGTCAACATGGTGCTTTATACAGAATATGGTGACTCAAGTACATTTGAGGAGGCAGTAGGCAACACAAAATGGAAAAAGCTATGGATATGGAAATACAAGCCATAGAAAAGAATGAAACATGGAGTCTGACTAGACTTCCAGCTGGAGCCAAAGCCATTGGAGTAAAATGGATATTCAAGACCAAACTCAATGAAAAGGGGGAAGTGGAAGAGTATAAGGCCAGGCTAGTTGCAAAAAGATATTCACAGAAGCATGGCTTGGATTACAAGGAAGTCTTTGCACCTGTTGCTAGATGGGATACAATTCGACTGATTCTTGCAGTGGCAGCTCAAAACAATTGGTATGTTTTCCAACTAGATGTCAAGAGTGCTTTTCTGCATGGTAAATTGGATGAAGAAGTCTTTGTTGAGCAGCCACAGGGATATGTGAAAGCAGATGAAGAACATAAAGTACTGAAGTTACATAGAGCTCTTTATGGTCTTAAGCAAGCTCCACGAGCTTGGTATAACAGGATTGAGTCCTACTTTGTTGCTGAGGGTTTTGTGAAGTGTTCTAGTGAGCATACTCTCTTCACCAAGAGCAACTCAGATGGAAAAGTTCTAATTATCAGTGTGTATGTAGATGATCTGATTTTCACAGGCAATGATTCAGGTATGTGTGAAGAATTTAAAAACTCCATGCAACATGTTTTTGATATGACAGATTTAGGAAGAATGAAATACTTCCTGGGAGTAGAGGTAATTCAAAGTGAGACTGAGATCTTTATCAGTCAAAAGAAATATGCTGGTGAAATATTGCAAAGATTTGGGATGGAGAAGAGCAATGAAGTCAAGAATCCTATAGTACCTGGGTTCAAGATTGAGAAAGATGAAGAAGGCAGAAGGGTGGACATCACTCAATACAAACAAATGATAGGAAGTCTGATGTACTTAACAGTAACAAGGCCTGATTTGATGTATGTGGTAAGTCTAGCAAGTAGATACATGGAAAGGCCCACTGAGCTGCATATGCAGGTGATCAAAAGAGCTCTGAGGTATGTGAAGGGTACTACCGATTATGGAGTGAGTTACAAAAATGGAGAAGGGTCTGGAAAGTTACTGAAATTTACAGATAGTGACTATGCCGGTGACAGTGATGATAGGAAGAGCACATCTGGATATGTGTTCATGTTAGGCTCAGGAGCAGTGTCTTGGAGCTCAAAGAAACAACCTGTGGTCAGTCTTTCTACAACAAAAGCAGAATATATTGCTGCAGCTGCTTGTGCTTGTCAAGCTATTTGGATACAAAGAATACTGAAAAGCATTGGATGGAATGACAACAACTGCACAGTAATCCAGTGTGACAATTGCTCTACAATCAAGCTGACCAAGAATCCGGTTCTTCATGGAAGAAGTAAGCATATTCATGTCAGATACCATTTTCTGCGTGAACTGTCCAGTAATGGAGTGATTGAGTTGAAGTTCTGTAGAACCCAAGAACAAGTTGCTGATGTAATGACTAAACCCCTAAAGCTTGAGAACTTTGTCAAGATGAGAGACTTGCTGGGAATATGCAAAGGGAACTGAGAAATGAACTGAAGCTTGTTACAGTTCAGTTTAGGGGAGGATATGTTGAAATAAGTTTGAATTGTTTTTTGGCGCCAAAAATCGGTTCAACACTGTTGCGTTCCGGTCCAAGTTTGCTGCGTTTCTTCTGCCCAGTTTTCGGTCAATAAATCCTATTAGCTAGGATTCAGTTTCATTGATTCATTCAAAGTAGTTAGTTCCATAATCTTAGGGATCAAGTTCATGATCAGTCTTTTTAGCTTTTTCAGTTGTAATCAGCTATTATAAAGCCTTGAATGATGTTTAATAAAAACCCAGCTTTTGCAGAGCACTCAATCTCATTGTGTGTTCATCTAGAGTTCAACAACATAGAATTCTTTTCTCCATATGTCACAGTTTTCCCTCTCACATGATTAATAGACTTGTTAATCCACCAACTTAAAGCAAAAGGCACTCCTTATTAAGAAAAAAAATAATCTGAGAGTTGTTAGCATGAGTCAGAATAGGAATGTAAATATATTGTAGTTATGTCGCAGATTAATTTCCATTATTCTATAATTAATAATTACCATTTATATTATTTGTAAACTCCTATATAAACCTTCATGGTGAGATGAATAAGATGTCTGAAAGTTTATTATCTCAATATCATTATATTTGAGTTGGTATCAGAGCAAAGATCTGAAAGGACTTTGTCTCTTTGTCTCTTTTATTTCTCACTCTTCGATCTTGAAGAGTTTGATATATATAACACCTCGTTGTTAGGGTTTGCTTTGTTGTTAATCTGTTTGGTCGCTCTCCATTAGAGTTTATCTTTGTTCCCTTTTATATTAATTTGAATTGTGGAGAAGCAGACTTTTGTCTTCTTTATTTTTTCAGATCTCAAACTTGTTGGGATCATCTCATTGCTCAAGTTTAAACTCCGACCAGAGCCTCCTCTCTCACTACAGTCTTCATATCCTTCATATCCGGCAGCGTATCTGTGGAGAAGAATTAAAAAAAAAGGGGTGTGTCCAGAACCAACCTCGAAATCGACCTCCTCATCACTGACCCATCCGAGATCAACCTCAAAAACTCTGACCTCCCAAGCTCCACAGCGACGATCTCGATCTCCTGCCGGCGTCCCTGCGTCTGGTCTAACCAAATCCGACATGGAATCCTTCCTCCAGCCCTCGAGTTCATTGGTGAGCCCAGAAAATCCTGCCGCCATCCTTTCCCGACAGCCTAGACCCGCCGGCGAGCCCCGAACCCGATCCCAGACACTCCCGCCGCCGCTGCCTTCTTTCTCTGGGTGTCCAGAGCTGTTTGTTCGATCCGGATCTGACCCGCATGACAGATCAGACCCGCCTGATAAATCCGACCCGGAGCAGTCCGACCCCACCCAGATCAATCTGACCCGACCCAGATCCAGTCTGACCTGACCCGACCCAGATCAATCCGACCCGACTGCAGTTTCCTTTGTCGAAAACTAAATCCGGCCAAGCAACCACAGACCCGGTCCACTACTTTCAATTCAGTGTATCTTCACCTAAGTGGATTTTTCACTTCAGTAGAAGTCCACCTAAGTGTAGGTACACCTAAAGCAAATTTATTGTTTCTTCCGCTGCACTTTCAATTGTTTCAATGACGAGTGATGATCAAAATGAGCTGGTTACCAAGACCAACGAAGTTTAGAAAGTTGAAGTCTCGGTTCGAAGCTCAGATGGTGATGTGTTTGGGGGCACCAAACTCAACGGTACCAATTACCGGACTTGGAGAAAGTTGATATCGTTTCATCTTCGTGGCATGCACAAGATGAGACATGTAACCGGGACTACCAAAGCTCCGAGTGAAGATGATGAAGATGCAATTGCCAAATGGGAGGATGATGATGGAGCTATGATGGGGACCTTGTTCAAGGCCATGAATGATGATGTAGTACAGTTGGTGGAGGAGTGTGAAACTGCTGAGGCAATATGGAAGACCTTAGCAGATCTTTATACAAATGAATCTGACTTTATTTAGGTTCATGAGTTGATGTGCAAAGTGGCTGGAATGCAACAGAATGGACAACTAGTATCAATGTATTTCACCAAGATGAAGAATGTATTGGCTGAAATAGATAAAAAACGTCCGTGCAAGATCAAAAACTCTGAGGATATTACTTGGTACCAAAAGGAGAAGGAACTCGAAAGGGTTCACGTGTTCTTGAGAGAACTTGATGCGAAACATAACAGTGCTAAAGGAGAGTTGCTACGAATGTCAAATCCTCCCAGCTTGACTGCGGCTTTTATATACATTCGGAAGGATGAGTCTCAGCAGGATTGCCTCAACCAAGTTGAAGTGTCTAGCCTGGTTGTTCAAACAAAACCACCAAATCCTCTCCTTCAGCAACAAAGTTCAATTTCACTTCATCAACAAGGACCTCCACCTGGCTTCGGTTATCACCCTCATCATTGTTCTTATTGTGGTGGTAGACATATATGAGAATATTGTTAGAAGCCACACCCACACCTCAAACCTAACTCTCTTGGTTCTCGCCCTAAAGGTAAAGCAGCTGCAGTTCAATTGATTCAAGAACCAGATTTCTATGGAGCGACTGGACAAGATCATCATTTCACTGGTGGAGTGACTCCCACAACCTCTATAGCTGGTCGTGGTAAGATTGGTATGGCTCTAAAGGTTTCTAACTTTGTTGGTTCTGATACTTGGATTATTGATTCTGGTGCAAGTGATCATATGGCTTACGATAAGTCTTATTTTACTAAGTTGTCTTCCCCACTAGTCTCCCATGTTACTAATGTAAACGGTGAAGCATTTCCAGTATTAGGAACATGATCTGTTCGGGTTACTCCCAACTTAGAGCTCGATAATGTGTTATATGTTCCTAACTTGTCACATCACTTAATATTTGTCCCACAGTTGAACACTGAGTCTAAATGTTCTGTAACTTTTTATCCTATGTATGTTGTTTTTCAGGATCTTCTTACCAGAGAGATAATCGGTCGGGGGTATCTAAGGGGCAGGTTGTTCCATCTGGATCAGACGTATGCGGGAGAAAAACCAGGAGCACAGTCCCGCGTTGCTTTGACTTCAAATTCTGATTGACTGAGTAAAGTTCGGTTGTGGCACCGCCGCTTAGGGCATCCATTCTTTAGTCTTATGAAAAGAACCATGCCTACTCTGTTCATTGGTGTGGATAAGTCTACTTTACGTTGTGAAACTTGTGTCTTGGCCAAGAGTCATCGTGTTACTTATTCTCCTAGTGTTTCTAATAAAAGTGTTTTTTCTTTTGAGTTAATTCACTCTAATGTTTAGGGACCTTCTAGAGAACCCACTGTGTCTGGTATGCGATATTTTGTGTTGTTTATTGATGATTGTACTCGATTGTCATGGGTTGTTCTTCTACGGACCAAAGATGAAGTCTTCCTAGCCTTTCAAGCTTTTCGTACACTTGTTCAAACACAATACAATAGCACCATCAAAGTCCTTCGTTCTGACAATGGGGGGTATGTTAATCATCTTTTCCAGGAGTTTTTCCAGACACATGGGATAGTTCATCAAACTACATGTCCACATACACCAGAACAAAATGGAGTTTCTGAATGGAAGAATCGTCACCTACTTGATATGGCTCGTGTCATTCTCTTTAGTGCTCATATGCCTAAATGTCTTTGGGGAGATGCTGTACATGCTTCCGCTCATCTTATTAATCGTCTTCCATCTAGTGTCCCTCAAGGAAAAATTCATTTTGAGATTCTTGCCTCTCATGTCTCTATTCCCTCATTTCATAATCTCTCTGCCCGTGTCTTTGGTTGTGTTGCTTTTGTTCATATCCCTAAAAAACAAATGTCCAAACTTGATGCTCGAGCAATTAAGTGTGTGTTTGTTAGCTATGAGGGATATCAGAAAGGGTACAAGTTTATCATCCACCTATTAGAAAGTACTATGTCACAATGAATGTTACATTCTTTAAGGATATGAGCTATTATTCTTCCTCTGATACATCTCTTTAGAGGAAGAGTTCCTATTTTTAAGAGATGTATCATAATGAGGGGGAGGAATTGAAAAAACAAGAAGAAAGTTTATATACTTCTGCGGATCAAATGGAGATCGTTGTTTCCCATAATTCTGATGTAGAGACTCACCCGGAACCTGAATCACCATCAATTCCAATGCCTAAAGATGGAGCTGAAGACACAACTGTCCCTTTTGCTATTACTTCTAGCCCCGACCCACAACTCCCTGATGCAGAAGATCACTCACCTGAGGTATGTTCACAACCCATTGGTACAAGCAATAGTGAGTCTAGTGTTAGACAATATGTGTTGCCAAATAGGTCTACTAGGGATCAACCAACAAAAAGGTATGAATTTATTATTCATGCTAAATCAAAGTGCCCAGTAGCCAATTACATGTCGACAAGAAGATTATCTAAGTCATATGAGTCATTTGTGAATCAAATATCCGCTGTATCAGTACCTCACAAAGTGCAGGATGCGTTGGAGGATCTGAAATGGAGGAAGAGATGGAAGCGTTGCAAAAGAATGATACATGGCAACTTGTGTATCCACCACAAGGCAAGAAGGCTGTAGGCTGTCGTTGGGAGTTTACTGTGAAACACAATGCGGATGAGTTAGTAAACAGATATAAAGCGCGCCTTGTTGCAAAGGGATTTACTCAGACGTATGGGATAGACTATGATGAGACATTTGCTCCAGTTGCCAAAATGAATATTATTCGGGTTCTACTTTCCTTTGCTGCTAGCTTAAACTGACAACTCCGACAGTTTGATGTCAAGAACGCTTTCTTACATGGAGAATTAGCCGAAGAGGTATACATGAGTCTCCCACCTGGGTATGTAGCTGGTTCTCCATGTGAATTTATGTGCAAATTGAGAAAGTCTTTGTACGGTCTCAAATAGTCACCTCGTGCGTGGTTTGGGTGTTTTTCACAATTCATGCGTAAGATAGGTTACAAACAAAGTAATTCAGACCACACCTTGTTTCTCAAACATCAAGGTGGGAAGTTAATAGCTTTGATTATTTATGTTGATGATATGGTAATCACTGGCAATGATACAATAGAGATGGAGAGGTTGCAGAAGCAGTTGGCCTCGGAGTTTGAGATGAAAGACTTGGGTGATCTTATGTACTTCTTAGGTATTGAGGTAGCAAGGGGAGAGAAGGGATTTACTTGTGTTAGAGAAAGTATATCCTGGATCTATTGACAGAGACTGGTATGTTAGATTACACACCTATTGACACACCTATTGAGCAGAACCATCGTCTAGCAGAGTATCCAGACCAGGTACCTACTGATCGAGCTCGCTATCAGAGGTTAGTTGGGCGCTTGATTTACTTAACTTATACTAGACCAGATATTGCATATGCAGTGAGTGTCGTGAGTCAGTTCATGCATAACTAGAGTGAGAGTCACATGGATGCTGTTGTGAGAATTTTAAGGTACTTGAAGTCAGCTCCAAGAAGAGAAGTAATGTTTTTCAAACACAACAACATTCTCGATATTTGTAGCTTCACGGATGTAGATTGGGCTGGAAACATTACAAACAGAAGGTCGACATCAGGTTACTTCACCTTTGTGGGAGGTAATTTGGTTACATGGAAGAGTAAGAAACAGAATGTTGTGGCACGATCCAGTGCTGAAGCGGAGTACAGAGGTATGACCCATTGAGTGTGTGAATTGTTGTGGCTAAGGAATTTGTTAAGTGATTTGGGTGTTCATCCCAAAAAGGCTATGCAGTTGTATTGTGACAACAAAGCTGCAATTGATATATCACAAAATCTAGTTCAACCTGATCGTACTAAACACGTGGAGGTTGGTCGACACTTCATAAAGGAAAAACTAGATGCCAAAATTATTAGTTTTCTCTTTGTTCCAACTGAAGAGCAGCATGCAGATATACTCACTAAAGGGGTTTCCAAGAAGGTACTCTATGACTCACTAGGCAAGTTGGACATGGTTGATGTATATGCGCCAACTTGAGGGAGAGTGTTAGCGTGAGTCAGAATAGGAATGTAAATATATTGTAGTTAGGTAGCAGATTAATTTCCATTATTCTATAGTTAATAATTACCATTTATATTTCTTGTAAACTCCTATACAAACCTCCATGATGTAATAAATAAAATGTCTGAAAGTTTATTATCTCAATATCGTTATATTTGAGTAGAGTAGATAATCATAATGAAGTCATTTTCCATATGATAACTGTCATCAAATATCTACTAGACACAGTCTATCACATCATCGCTTCAGTCATTTGAGACATTAGACACATCATATGGCACCTAAACCTTTCCTTATTGGCAATTTAACATATTATTCATTCAAAGTTACAATTGTGATCTTAAATTTATGACATCCAAGTCTCAACTTTGGCACATTGTTGTAGGTGGTAGTGGATTAGAACAGTGGTGGATTAGGCAAGTCTATCGCAACACCAGGATTCAAAGTTTGCCTTTCTTCAGAAATTTCTGCAAATAGTTTTGTGGCTAGAAATGCAAATTCTAGCCTTCGGGTTATAAATTTCTGTTTTGATGATAGACGCACTTCGTCTCTTCCTAGTCTGAAGAATATTACGATGATTGCTGCATAACTGCGTGACCTATGACATTAAGCATCATAAATTTACTACCCCTAATAAACTTGTACCAGAGGTAGTAAACTTGCAAAACAATATCTCCAATGCCTATTATACACATTAAAAACAGTGAAAAATAAACTTACATGCGAAAATAAAGTTTACTATCCTTAATAAACTTTTACTGGGGTAGTAAACTCGAGCAGATGAACAAACTCGAGCGACGACGTCAGAATCCAAAGGCGGAGGCAGAGATCTTCATGGTCGAGCTGAAACCGTTGTTGTCGTCGTCTAGATCTCCATGGTCGTCGTCCATAGTCCAGATCTCTATGGAGAACGCCAACCGGTGAAACGACATGGCCACCGGTGTTGAGCTTTAATCTGAAGCTTGCTCAAACTCTGATATGGAGGAGAGAGGTTCGTTGCGGAACGACGAGCTCGGATCTTGGAGGATGGTGTCACCAGTGCTTCGTGTTGTTGTTTGTGGTGACATTCACAGACGTCGAGCATAGATCTAGAGCTGGTGTAGGTCTCTGATATGGAGGACAGAGAGAGAGAGAATGAAACTAGAGAATGAGAGAAAGAGAATGGTTTCAAAATGAATGGGAGAGATATGTGATAGATATTTAGGTTAGGGTTAAAAAAAATTTATTAATTGAAATAAACATGTCAGATTTTTTTTTATTAAAATGAGCAATCAGTCGTTACAATTAGTATTATATGAGAAAGTAACAGTTCATCTTACTGACAAAAGCTTGTGTATAGCTCTGCTTCAAAAGGGAATAGACAAACCAGCTACTACGTCCCCACTATCACTAGGAGTATTCAAATTAATCCAATTAATGTTGAATTTCAATTTGACTTTGTTTTCATTTTGTTCCAATGATATCCAACTCCAGATGAATCACCATATTAGGTTGCATAGTGGAAATGATATTTATCCCCAACTTAAATTTCTATTATGTTGATCATGTCCTAGAATAGGTCATCTATTTATACTTGTATAAATGTCAAGGTGTCTACGAAAGAATGCTGTGTTTGTGTATTCAGTACCATTCACAAGGAAATTGTTTGATGCTAGTAGCCTTGTTGACTAAATGCGATGGACTCAGCTTGCTCCTAAGATCAGCAAGAACAAACAAATATCTAAAATTACTTGGGGAAAGACCGTAATTTCCTTCAATGTTTTGATCAGATTTTCAGCGTTTCACAATGAATAAGTAACTGGTATGTTCTTGTCCTCCTTTCCCGAATCAGTACTTCTGCTACGGTGTGTGTTTATTCTTTCTGGTTCATGTTACTGATATTAACCATTGCTGGGACTTGTTTTGTGTTTTATTCATGTAAGGCTTAACTAGTTGCTGGAGAGAAAGGGAGTGTGGTTCATTAGCAGCAGTTTGTAAGGCTTAAGCAGGGTGTTCTGTTTCCAAACCTAGAGTACCATTAAGGTACCTCTCTTTGACATCACTGATCATCATATCTGGAACCAGTCCTGATGCTACAGCTTCATTTTATAATCCCTCTATTTCTGAAACGTGTGTAGGTGAGGGTCTGAGTTACGAGCTTCACTCTCAGAAGATTATCTGCATCAATCCTTTGGTAACAGGTTTGAATGTGGCTTTGGGTAAGCTTTGTATACAAATTTCAAGTCACACGGATTTGCCAGAATTCTTGGAAAATAGTTGCTCACTTGTACAAATATTATGAGAACACAAAATTGATAGATTCTATGACTGAAACATTAGTGTAGTATGTAGTTTGTATAGCTCAAAAACTGAAACTTCATGTAGCTTCACCGATGTGTAGGGGCAACACGCTATGATACTCAAAATTGTGATTATCCATCTGACTATCCTTTTTCGTAACTCATTGCTTAAGTCATTTGACTTCATCTTGTAAATCAAATTTCTTTTAACTTGAAGAAATGGCATCTGATGGTTGACGCTTGACAGTGAAACTATCTTCTGAGAGAAAATTGATTAAGAGACATTCTTCTGAGTTTCCATACATGTTGGTTGTGGAGGTTCGTTCAAAGTTCACTGTTTCCCTTGTATAGAAAATTGCCCAAACCTATAGTTGGGCCATGTCTTCAGTTGTACGCGAGGCCGAACCTATATACTGATTGCTTTGGAAACTGGCATCTCACAACTAAACATGAGGGGCTCATCATCAGTCTCTCCAATGCGTGAAGGTGTAGTATTAGCCAAACACCAAAAGGAGCTTATGAAAATGGAAATAGTACACTCCTTCTGTTCTTCAAGGTCATCGTTGGCATTGTACCGCTAGGATAGTTTTACAGGCTCACAAATAGTTTCTCAAAATTGTACAATTATCTCGAGGCCGATGATACTTAAAATAAGTGGTACTGGACAGAAGGAAGAGAGTCAGAGAGAATTCTTAGTGCATGCGTTAGAACTTAGAAGCCATTGAGCAACATGGAGGAGGTCTTATTCAGAAGGTGTGCCTGGTTATAAAATAACGAGTTTAGATCACATATTCACATGGGAGATGGGAGGCAAAACTGTAAAGGTCGATCAGAAACATGCATGCACCCATAACACACCAAACCTATCAAACAGAAGAACAGTCCCAATGAAATTGGAACTCTCTATTCCATTAGGAATATATTTTATGGTATTCCTATACGTTTTTCAAATCAAAACTAAAGAAAGAATCTGAAAGGAAATTAATACCAAACTATATTCCCATATTTGGTTTTGTCTTGTAAATGGGTATTTGGTTAGTTACTTTGAAGTATATGATGGTTTACAAGCGTGCTTATCATGATTTGGTTATTATTTTTTGAAACATGTAAACAAGGGCAGGAAGACTTTAGGGCCAGAAAGGGCCGCAACTAGAGACGTAGCTAGAAAATTTACTTAGAAGGTCAAAATTTATATGATAAATTCTCAACCAATTTATTCTGAACAGAAACGTTCGATTGAAAGCGATTTTACCAAACAAAAATGAACTCCATTGTTTATACTTTTAATTGATTATTTGGAGACAATTACATATTCATTATAAACATCTATATTAATAAAACCAGAAGAGATTTGGAAAACAGTAGGAATGGTTAATTTTTTTAACTTTTCTGTTATGCCCTTGATTTATTAAAGATCAAATCTAATAATTTAAGAAAGTATGGATAAAATAGACAATTCATATTCTTAATAATGAGATTTCTTTTTCTTTTCTTATAGAAGAGAAAAAAGTGGAGATGGAATATGAATATGTAAATTCACAAAAACATAAAAACAAGATAACACACATATAGTGGGGGTCTAAATACTAGTATTCACATAATCACATATGAATTGTAACCATTTTATAGCTTGTATCAAATCATAATTATATTATCTAAACTACTTGATAACACACATGGATAAATACATGGTAGAAAATATATTGGTTATATATCGAATCTACATGCGAAAAAAAGAATTATGTTGGGTGAAAAGGCGAGAAACATCCAAAAGATAGTACCGATAAATGGAGAAAGACCACGAGAAAGAAGAAAATGTGTATAAACCTAAACATATATATATATATATATATATATGTGAACTATCTTTGAATAATTAGTTAATAATAATAAAATGCAGTATGTATAGAAGTAAAGATGGTAGAGATGAGTCCAATTAATGTACTTTGGGTGAATGAGCTAGCTCGCTAAGTTTAAAACTTTTAAATCTAATTTTTGTACTGTCATATCATCTCATATTAGAACAATCAATCTAATTTCATAGCCAGTTATACGTTAAATTTCTTCCTACAAAACTAATAATATTTAGAAATAATTGCTCATAGGACAAGCTTGTTTTGGCCAGAGTTTACATTTGAAACTTTGGATGAAGTACAAGAACTCGGACGATAATGTTATATTTATCTATGATGAAAATTAAGTGAGAATTTTGAGTAACACTGTCTAGAAGATTGTTATGAAAATGGGCAATAATCAAAACTATAAATATAAGCTTTGGGAACATTATGGAGTAAAACTTTACAATGGATTATGGAACCTAAATAAACAACAATTAATCATAAAACATCATATAGATATGATTCACTAGCTTTGTCAAACATGAAAACGAACACGAACATGATGATCGAGATTGTCTTATATGACAATCGACATGTGCACTCATCATTCATCACTAGTCTTCCACTCGATTTTGTTTGTAGTAATTTGTACAACCAAGCTAGCTATAAAGCCTAAACTTAGCGAGGCTATATTAACCAGAACGTACACGTATATTATTCATGTACGCAAGTACGACATAACGTGTTTTGAACCTGCTAGCTCAAGCAACATTGCAGCTATGAGCTACAATGCAAGCAGAAGAAGAAACATGATTAAAGTCATGAAAGAAAAAAGCCAGCAAATTTTTTCATGAATTTTGTGCTCTCTATCCTTTTCATGATTCCACTGCAGACCACGAAACAGCAAGCAACCAAAAAGTTCAACGATCGAAAAGACATTTTTGGTTAGGCGGTTGAGCTATAGTTTGAGTTGATTGATAAATATACGTTCTATCTTGTCAAAATCTTTTAGTGAAATTAATTACCAGGACAACACGAGAGAGAGATGGAAAAAGCTATTATGATCATGATGATCGTTTTGTAATTTTCCAGTGGCAAAGGACATTGATCTATCTCATCATCTGCAGAATCATCGAGTCGATTTAGCAGCAGCTATTATTCACGTTCCCATTACCAGTTAGCTGTTCAAATCGCTAACCCAACGTCCATGTGACTCAACCATGACAATGCAGCAAAAAACCATCTCATATTTTACATATATTTCTTCTCAAATGCAACCCAATAGCAGTAGCAGCTCGGTTGTATTATAAAAGATGAACCCTAGTAGCTGCAGGGAATATATAAGAGTTTTCTGCTAACGTAATGATGATAAGCTGGGTTTATAAAATAATTAAGCAATCAGAGCACAATGAAACAGAGAGGGATTAATATCTAAATATATATATATATATATATAGAATAGGGTTAGGTATAATTTCAGAAAATTCTCAGCAAAAAAATATGAAGAAGAAGAAGAACAAGATGATGATGGCTGGCGGGAATAGAATAAGAGCGGGAGCGTAGAGAGAGAGAAAGAGAATGTTTGGCGGGGGGTTGGTGGGGCCCAGAGGAGAGCCCCCACGATGCTCGGCTTTGCACGCGCAGTCAGGAGGTGGGGACCACGGATTTCAGTCCCACGCCTCTGTCCATGCAAAAATTTTATTTTACGAAAAAAAAACGGAAAGGACAGGAAGGCGTGGAATTTTATGGCCCCTATAGGGGAAAGAGGAGAGAGTGGTCTTGTCGGGAATATCGAGGGCGTACGCTGTTATCGTGAGCCAGCATGCACCCTAAACCAGGATTCCTGATGAGGCTCCTCTCTCTCGTCGACTACCATGCGCATGATCTGCATGGCTAATAAGAAAAGAAGAAGAACGAAGACGAAGGCGCGCTGGTGGCTTTTAGCCCGCGGCCGAGGCCAAATAATGCATGCACTGAGATGGACATGGTGGTCGGTCTGTGTAGCTGAGAGAGAAATGTAGAATAATACAGATCGTAAGAACGTCTTTCACAATCAGAGCTATGATGGATCCAAACCTACCTTACGAGATGGCTTATTTGCCTCTACTACTTTTTATCACGAATTTTGGGGTCGTATGTATATATAGCTGCTATGACTATCAATTGTTAGTGCTGTGAATCTTTGATCTGTTGTTGTGAAAGATAGATACGGTAAAGCTTTTGGCATGCGAAATAGTTCAGTATCTTTCTAATGTACGCAGGTATTCTCCATTTCTAATGTATTTGATCTAGCAGCCTGTTTGTGAAAGCTCATCATGGCATCGACTAAAGGGCCGGGAAGTTTCTGTTCACCTGTAACGTTCTCTTTGTCTTTGGTGGAAGTGAAACAAAGTGATCAGAGAGGATGTCAAAACTAGCCAATCAAACTGATCGAATCAAACTAATGATCTATGTGTGCTTTTTCCGTCCAAATAATGTGAAAATATGAACATATGAATCGAGTGTACTACCAGAAAAAAAGAGTAGAAAACTAAAGTTGACATGCAATACATCAAAATGTATGATTGAATTTTACAAGCTAGGAGTATAAACGAGGCGTGAAATTGCAGAGTCAATAGATATATAATTAGTTCATCATGTCACATACTTTAGGATGTTGATGTTCGCAACACATTTGTATATGAGCTGGCTTGCATCAAATCAGATATGAGTAAAGGAAAAGGAAAGCGAATAGGGTTTGATTACCTTCCAAGCCCCATTAATTGAATTGAAAAATTAAGTCTCACTCTGGTCAATAAATTAATATATACGTAGTACTACTGTATATGCATCTGTATACATTGTATTACCTATTTCGTAATACCGTAATATACAAATATTTATTTTAGTAATTGGTGCTGTGCAGCCTATGCTATACTGCTATATTCAAAATTCGATCACTTGTGAAGAAATGCATATATCTAGCTGCAATATAAAATTCCTCGGAACTTAATCCTTGGATAACTTCTTCTAGGTGGTTGAGTTATGGCGGGGAAATATAGTATAAACAGTTCAAATTCAGAGCAGATAAACTGACTGCAAAGTCTTCTACAAATTGGTCTGTTTGAACTTTGATGCAGACTAATAGCAAACAGTTGAATGCTGGTAGGTAACATGACTCGGTAAAGTTGTTCTTGTTCTTGCTGAGACAGAGAGATATGGGAAAAAAGGAAGAAAGAAAAGGGTGATCATGTCCACGTCATTTTGAGTGTAATTGCAAGCACCTTTTGCTAGTAAAACTATTAATCAGTACAGAAGAAGGGATATATATAGTCGGTTTATCCAGGGGACGTTCATTCTTTAGTTAATGAATGAATTTTATTATTTGACTCACTTTTTTATTATATTTTTTTTATCTTAATCGTTTAGATTTTAGATATATATGTGTAGATCATCTCTATAAATTTTCAGTCAAATTGATATTCATTAAGGTGTTCAAAGCTGTGATTTAGAGTTACAGTTCATGATGAACAGCTCGGATAGTTTTCATTGATTTGAACGTTTTAACGATTATCAATTTGATTGAAATTTTATTTAGATGATTATACATATATACTTCAAATATCAACAGCTAAAATAAAAAAAATAATGAAGACGTTGGTGAAATAATAAAATCTGTTTTAATTTAGAAACGTAACTCGGTTCGTGATAATCATTTTATATATATATATATAAACAATGATAAAAGGAAAAAAGTGGTGTAGCTAGGTTTTGCAATAAAGAAAGCAACATCTCTGAAAACCCAGCCGGCGAAGGAAAAAGAGCAAGTATTAATCGTATATAAAGAGTCGGGAAATGATGAGCTTTCTGTGACGATGGTGAGTGGGAAACAGCGAACAAGAAAAAGGGAATAGAAAGAAGAAGAAGAAAAAACAGAAGGGAATATTTAGGGTTTGGTGACATGCAGAGATCGCAGCTTGCTGTTTCATAGTTTCTGTTAGTTATTAGTTAATCTGGTTCACTGTTCATTATTCTCTTTATAATCGTAGTTAAGTCCCATGCATGTGTGCTTTGATCAAATCACCAAGCGTGCTCTGTATGTTCTGAGCTCTATCTCTCACACAAGAAAGAACAACACCAGAAGCTATCTGTTTAATTAGCTATTTTGATTAGTAATGTGCTCGCAGTTGATATAATAAAAGTTACCCCAATTTCCAGAACAAAAAGGATATTTGAATATTATGAAACGGAAAATGATCGAGGATGATTAATATCCTGCAGACGACGTGAGAGGGCCGGGTTTGCTTATTCCAGTTAAAGGAGATATGCAATGCAAACTTGCAAAGTGGTAAATCCAAAACGGAGAGGGGAATATATAGAAAGTTGGCCCCCTTTTTCACTTTGGAATTATGGGAATGGAATTATGAGAATGAATGAATATTTATGAATAAAATTACCGATAGCCCTCGCCCCACAGGCTAACATCCCATTACAAAAGGCATCTTCTCGATCGCTCAATACAAAATAATACATGATTCTTTTGTATCCACTACACAAGTACACAACCCTAGCTTGCTACCTTTTCTCTTCAAGAAGACTAGTCTCTGTCACCAGATTGCAAAAGAAAGGATGTTATATATATGCTTTGTTTGTGCGATGAGTAGAGAGGGGAGATCAGTGAAAGATCTACAAATTGAAATCGGGTGGAATTTGAACTCTTAACTAAGCACAGGAAAAAAAATCTTCACGGTTCAAAAGCAAGTTATAGATTGAAAGACAACTAAACATTAGTGCGGCATTAGACGAGTCAATTGACCCTCCTTATTATGATCACCAAGCCTATTATTTTCATATGTTCACTTTTTTTTAAAAAAAAAGAGTATAAGTTATTGGGGTATTGACCATTTCATATAAATTGAAAAGGCGATCATTCCAACTAAAACAATCTTTCATTGCCAGTTCAAACTTTTTAGACCAAAATTACATAATTATCCCTCTTTCTCTCTTACACCATTCATTCCTTATCTAAACCCTCTCTTCTCGATCTGCTCTCTCTCTCTCAACAACTCCACCCAGATCTTCGTTGACACGTCATCCTCTGCATCACCCTCACCCTCGCTTCCATATCCACCACCACCATATGCTCTGCCTTCTTCGACTCCAAAACTACCAATCCTCCACCTTCATTAGCCACGTCAACGCCCCGTGCCGTCGTCGCTCGTCAAAAGCTGTCATTTCTAGCCCAGTGCCCTTGTCGCTCGCCTCGCGCAGTCCACTGTCGTCGCTCGTCAAGAGTTGTCGTTGATGGCGGCGATGATGATTGCATGAGATAAACGACGAAGACGACATGGAATTGACGACAACGATGAAGCCGAGTTCTCAACGAGGATGCCTTCAAGCAATGTAACACCACCACAACAAAAGACCACCACTCCTCCAACTTCCACTGAATTCTCTCTCTCTCTCTCAGTGGGAATTTATTAGTGGGTAGTATAGTTGGATGTGACGATAAGAATATGGTCTAGGAGTTCAGTGTGAGTTTATTAGAGGTAGTAATTTGGTTGTGGCGATAGGAATGCAGCTGAAGGGTTCAGTGAGATTTTATTTAAGGGGTAGTAAAGTTGGTTGTGCAATATGAATGCAGTTTAGGGATTCCGTGAGAGTTTATTAGGGGGTAGTAAAGTTGGTTGTGGCAATAAGAATGTGATTTGGGGGTTCGCTGAGAGTTTATTAGGAGGTAGTAAAGTTGATTGCGCCAATAAGAATGTGGTTTAGGGGTTCAGTTGGAGGTTATTAGGGGATAGTGAAGTTGGCTATGACAATATGAATGTGGTCTAGGAGTTTAGTGAGAGTTTATCAGGGGTTAGTAAAGTTGGCTGTGCGATAAGAATGCGGTTTATGTGTTCAGTGAGAGTTTATTATGAGATAGTAAAGTTGGTTGTGATAATAGAAATGCGGTTTAAGGGTTCAATGAAAGTTTATTAAGAGGTAATAAACTTGATTTCAGATTTCGGTGACCGGAGTCGGTGAGGTGTCAACCATGTCTCCTTTCTATTTAATTTTCTTTCTCTAAGTATGTTTTAATGAGTGAGGGTAGAATGAGTATTGAAGTATTATAGGTTGTTAAGAGTTTTGTTGAAATGGTCAAAAATTTAAAAAAAAAATGAAATGGTCAATGTTTTTTTTAACAAAAAACTGTTGGAATGAAAAATAAAGTCTAAAAATTGTAGTAAATTTACATTTCTCTAAATTATTTACCTTATTTTGTCCATTCTAATAGAACCTATAGTTTCTTTTAGCTTTTTTATGAGATAAAATTAAGCAAAAATTTAGCTTATTAGCCTGTATCTATTTTCTCTCAATTCTGCGCCTATAGTTGCTTGTTACATTTTAATTATAGTGTTTATATTTCTTGACTATTCATTATACGTATATATTTTAAAGAGAACAATTTTTTTTCTATAGATCATCTAAGTTGTAAATTATTAATTATATGTACATGTAAATATGACTTCTCTTGACAAATTTTCTATATACACCACTGTTAACACATGAGATGTTATGAGTCTTACTATTCGCCAAACGCATGCTTAAAACAAGATTTATAAAACAGTCTAGATGTAAAACAAAAAAATTCATAAAACATGAAGCTATAAATAAACATGTCCTATGATGGCCGACGACCCGCACGTCCACGGAGCTGAATCCCCTCTTTTCTGGGAAGGAATACAAAATATATAGATGTTAAACTTACCCCAACTAACTAAAAGTAACCCTAGAAGTATATGAAATTTCAAATTTCTCTAGATGTTCATATACAAAAACATACTGGATCTGTGACAATCAAAATTGTTGCATCAGGGGGTAGCATGTCCTCAGACTAAAGAGAGGAATGCAAAAGGTGTGGTGTGTTGAAACCACTGCCCCATTTACCTCACATCGGGTGAACTGAACAACAATCACTATATCATAAGCTAAGCTAAGTTGCTAATTATATGTTGCATTTTTCTTCCCCAAACGAATTGGGTGGAACTTGAGTCCCACTCACTCATGCACTAGATCCGCCCCCGAGAAAGCGAGACCTAATTTCTAAAGTTTCAACAGTAGATCGAGAAGCAAGCTAATGTTATAAAGTAACATAGCAACTTAATAATTAGTGGCATTAAAAAAATCTTAATAATTAGTGGCAACTTCATAGCAACTCTTCTTTCTTTACTTTACACATACTAGAAGCAAACTTCTCCAAGGATACGAATTCAATCTGAGGCTTCCAGCTAGAATCTTGTGCCAAAGTCTAAATGGTTAGTAAACACTCATGCCCAATTCTAAGTTGCAGGAGAGGACACTAAAAAGACGATTCTATGTGTAAAATTGAAGGTAATGGGATCTGTCTCATACGGCACGCACATAATTCCAATAACAACTAAAATCAGAAGCTCCATCAATCCTGGAATAGAAGATGACATGCAGCAAGATCGTCTCCTCTGTACATACTAATTGGGTAGAATGCAGCTAGCTAGCTCGATCGATACAATTGTTATTTCTCAGGGCTGGGTTTCTTTCAGCATGAGTAATAGTATTCATTCTAGGCTAGCTTCTAGCAGAAATCATATTAATATTGCAAGCGTAACTATCAAATTAAGGAGGATATAATAATTAGGCTTTGTTCCTCCTGATGAAGAATAACCCTGCAGCACCACTATATACTGTTCTATTTCTTTTTCCTTAACCTCATGATTTTTTCATGTGAATAATTAAGGTCGACCTACAATTTACATAATACATGTGGTCCTTGTTGGAGGTGGGTTTGAGGAAAAAAAATTTCTTTGCGTACCAAGAATATACTCTCTCGTTTCCTTTCTGTATGAAAATAGACTTGATGTAGATATATTAGTCCAAAATATCACTTGGTTGAGGAGCTAGCTTTAGAGAGAGTACTCGAACAAATGAATTGATTGAAGAGTAGTACAGCTAGCCTCATGGAGCATATATATTGCAGAAGCGCGCAGAAGAATCTTCTATTGCCTAAACTTCACCAACATGACTCTGCTGAATCTCATCAAACTAATGGAGTTCATCGAGTCATAACTCATAAGAAGAACTGATCGACTAGACTCACACCACATCCTTCCAATCCCAAAAGTAGAAATACTCTGATTCAGTAGTAGTACCAAGTTAAGCTGCTGTGTACTTGTACTCCCTGCTAGGTCTTCATCAGTCTCAGATACAAGAGTGTGTGTATTTATACATCTAAGTATAAATTATACCTGACAAACTATTGGCGCTATACGCCATGCACTCCTGGTCCGAGGCTCTCTGATCAGCAAAGCTCGCAATATCACATGCATGCACAGAGCGCCACTGACATTGGCACTCATTGCTCCACATGCACCATGCAGTCTTACTCACACAACCGAACAAATCCATCATTCAAATCAAACCCTAGCAGCTACCAAACCCAGAACCCCCCCCCCCATATTTTGAAGCACAGGAAAAGGGAAAACCTCTCCCATGCATCTCTCATCAAACTAATGATGATGCCATTGATGATGCTATGATGACGAGATTAATACTCCCCCTCCTCGGCGGCCTCCTACCTATTTCTTTCTAATTTTGTTTCTTTTTTGTCGTGGGGTCTTTCTCTCTATATAAATCTCAAATCGAATTACAGCATCCACTAATCGATCGCAAACCTCCCACTTATTCTCCCAATTGGAACATGAATATTATTGCAAAGGGGGCTATGATTGTGATCATTGTTTGGTCCCACTTACTTATTTGGTACGGCATTACTAGCTAGGATCAAATCCAATTCCTTCATGAAATCATTTCTTTCTCTCTAAAGTCAGATCGACTACTCTCCTCAGAAATGAAGAGCATCCCATGCATTTTTTGCATGATTATTACGTGTACACCAAAACATATCTAGCTATGTGTGTGCTTTCATTTCATACTCCTCTCTTTTCTCTCGATCAGAACAGAAGTGATTGATCGATGCTTCTCAGAAATTAGATATATGCTGCACCTTTAATCAGTACTACTCCATTAAACCCATTTTTTCGATTTTCATTTGCTAGTCGTCCTAATTCATCTCTATATGCATATAGATAGCTCTGTAAATTTCGTTAATATTTTAAATTGAAACTCATATAATGACTAATTTAACGAGTCTAGCCCAAATGGAAGACCTGAATTTCCAAAAAAGGCCAGGCCAATTGCTTGAAGAAGTACAGGTCGATCTAAGCATGCAATTCACAAAGTGAGATGTTTTTTACGATGTTGTATGACTAATTTAGATTGTGCTGGCGGCGATCTGCTAAAATCATGAAGTTCAGCCCATACTAACAACGCTTTCTCATGGATTACAACTGAAAATTGTCAACAATGCAGCGAAAAATAAAGAAATAGAAAATTGAAATCTACTAATCTATTTTTTATCTCGAAACCACGAGAGGTTCTGGAATCCATCAGGAATTGAGATAAACTCAATGATTTTTTTTATAAAATCAAGGTTATCCGTATACAACTGATAGATGCTTCTTATATAGAAGCAAACAAACCCTAAAGCGACTAACAATGAAACCTAAAAGCTCATGGATTAAAATAAAATAAAGTCAAAAACAAATTAATTAAAATAAAAAAACAAAATAATTAAAATAAAACTCGAAAATAATTAAAGCAGTCTTCTAGAAACCCAACGAACTTAGATGTCCGTAAATAATTTGCCACGATCAAACGGTTCTCCAATCTTTATTTTTCGTCGGAAAGCGACCCCCCTCGTTCTATATCAGTCTCCTCCACTTCAAAAGAACTCAACCTCGAGTTCATCTTGAATAAAGAAGAATAATTTGTAGAAAACAAACTCAATAATAAATCTAATAATTGAACATGTGGTTTAGAAGTCGAAAACTCTGTAGACTTTGAAGGCACAATCATGAATCCAACACCATAGATGAGTTTGTCAAATGTAACTTGAGAAAAGTTTTCATGATTCCTAAAATTACATTTTTGAATAGCCATTGGTTCTAGTTCTGGTTCTGAAAAAGTCATATGAGACGAGATTTCTTCAATACTAACAACCGAGTCAACATGAGCAAATTCTTCTTTAATCTGCAAAGTGATTTCTTCAACATTCTTTTCACACACTTCAGGTGTTGCAGGCTTGATTGTAATCTTGTTCAACTCTTTCATGAATAAATACGCTCCATCTTTGCAATAACAACCGTTGACGCTTTCATGCCATGGTTTTCCAAAAAACATATCACTATCATCCATATCAATGACATGACAAGTAACCTTATCGTTATAAAATTCTCCTATAGAGATAGGAACTTTACAAATCTCTGTCACATGTGCACGATCATCAATCCAAAATGGATTGCTCAACTTCACTATCGGTAATTGAAGGGAATCAACAATCTTGCTTGCAACAAAATTTTCATGTAGATCACTATCAATTATTGTTGACCATACCTTTTTTTGGGTAAATCTCGTTAAAACGAGGGAAATTTATTGAAAAGAAAAAGAAGAGACTACAACAAAGTTGGAAGGATATAACTCAACTCCCACAAAAAATAATAAACAAACCTATAAAGCACAAACAAAAATAATGGAAGCTAGCAAAAACGAAAATTGGGAAGCCCCAACCAATCACTAATACAAAGAGAAGTAACAAAATTTGAAGGAAAATCCCACCACTTCAAACTTGATGACTTTAGCCCTTCATGAGCTAATGCATCTGCAACTCTGTTATCTTCTCGAAATATATGAGAAGACCGGAAGTCCATTTGAGAAATTCAGAACAAGCAGTTGGCCCATTCAACACTTAGCTGCCAAGGTACTAAAGCGGGAGAGCGGAGGACATTAAAAACTAGCTCTGAGTCTACTTCCAATCAGATATGTTTCCACTCTCTTACCCAAGCTAATTCAATAACTTTGATAATAGCCATAACTTCAACAACAACAGCGTTAGGAATGCTCAAGTTAAAACAAAAAGCACCAATAATTTTGTCATTATAATCACGAAAACCCTGTCCAGCTTTGGTGGAACTACTTTTTCATGTCCCATCAGCGTTCAGCTTAATATACCCATATGGAGGATGGTGCCAATTAACTTCTATTACTCTTGGAGCACGTCGAGGTCTGCACTGAACCCTGATTTTCTTCAAAACCACTATCTCCTCAGTAGAATTAAACATGCATCCACTGGCTAACTTACTTGATGAGATAATATGACATGAAATAAGGGAATAAGCACGTGAAACATCCACTTGAAAGTCATCATATTTAACCTTGTTCCGTGAACTCCAAATAAACCATAAAGTGGTGACAAAACATGCTGCCCACAATTCCTTTAATTGAGGACTAGCTACAAGTAGAGCTTAGACCAAGGGTCAATAAAGGCAAAACTGAATTGAGCAAGCCACTAATGCCAAAATTAGAAGTCATGTAATGCCAAATTGTAGAAGCAAATCCACAATAAAGAAAGATATGATCAATGGACTCACTTTGCTATCGACAAAGAACATAACATGAAGCTAGTTACACTCCTCTTTTCTGAAGAAAATCATCCGACAGAACTTTACCCTTTAACACCTTCCAAGCCCATATCGACATGCGAGAAGTTATGAACTTCGGCCAAATTAATTTGCTCCATGCCAGAACGGGGACATGAGATCGCAGACAAGAATAAACATCTCTTGCAGTGAGTACCCCAGAAGCTGAAGGCATCCATATCAAGCGATCGCCAAAATCAATTGCAATTGGAACATGACTAATGATCTCACACAAATCTGGAAAATGCAATTTAAGTAAGGAGAGCAAGTTCCAATTACCATCATGAATGAACTCAAAAACCTTATTCTCCATATTGTTAACAATAGCTCCAAAGTACACACTTAGAGGACGACTAATAAAATTATCTTTCCAGAATGCAACTTGTGAGTTTGGGCCCAAAAGCCAACATTCATTATCAATAACTTGTTGCCAAAATCTCTTGACACCTGGCCATATAGACGATATTGCATAGGAGCGTCGTAAGACACCATTCCTCCAAAGATGATTTCTCAAAAACTGCAGCCTTCCAATGTAGAGGAATAAATCTCTCATGTCTTCTTGAGAAGTAAAGAGCGATCAAGGACAACAAGTTGTTTCAGACCCAAGCCTCCTTATCTAATGGAGAGCAACATGTTTTCCAAGCTACTAAGGGTACTCCACGCTTATCCATTGAACCTGACCACAAAAAATTACGACACCAAACTTCTACGTGACGGAGCAAGTTGATTGGTCATTCATAAACTTGGAAACTATACACCAACATGCTAGCCATAACAAATTTGATTAGTTGTAGCCGACCAACCATTGACAAAAGAGAACCTTTCCAACTTGAAAACCGTAACCTGATCTTGTCAACAATATATTGGAAATTAGAAGCCCTTGGCTTTCCTCTGAAAATTGGAACTCCTAGGTAAGAAAATGGAGCTGTGCCTTCAAGAATTCCTGATAGGTGTACAATAAGATGGTGCCTATAAGATATGTGCTTACTAATAAACACCTGTGATTTCACCTTGTTAATAACTTGCCCTGGATTGACACCATACTCGCCCATAAAATCCATGATCACTGACAAACTTCGTCTATCACCACAATAAAATACAATGATGTCATCTGCAAATAAAGCATGAGAAGGTGCACAAGTACCTCTTGGAGAAGAAATAGGATGTAGCTGCCCTGAATCCATAAGATGAGTAATACCTCTACTTAAATCTTCCTCGGCTAAGCAAAAGAGCAAAGGGAAAAGTGGATCACCTTGACGAACTCCTCTATCACATGAAAAGAAGCCCACTGATCTTCCATTAATTTGAAGAGATAGTTTCACTGAATGCAAAAGATTACTCACCCTGGTCACAAAGATATGATGAAAACCGAATGCATGCAACACACGAGCTAAAAAATCCCAAGAAAGAGTGTCAAAAGCCTTAGTGATGTCCACCTTAATCGCCACAATACCTCCGTAACATTTATTATCTAATAAATGGAAACACTTTGATGTAGTCAAAATGCAATCAGAAATATTCCGACCTTTGATGAGGCATGTTGTTGCGGGGAGATGATTCTTGAGGCAATTTCAGAAAATCGCAATGAAATAATCTTCAGAATGATCTTGAAGACAAAATTAGCAAGAGAAATTGGTCGAAAATGCTTGATACAATCTGCGTGCTCCACTTTAGGAATTAAGATGATGATGCTGGAGTTGAAAGAATATGGCAACTTACCCGTTCTAAAAAAGTACTGCACTATTGCTACCACATCTTGGCCAACAATATCCCAACAAAAAAATAAAGTTCCCATTAAATCCATCTGGACCCGATGCACTATCTGGATCCATAGACTTAATAGCTAACCAAACCTCATCTGACGAAGGCACTGCAATTAATCGATTATTTTCTTCTTCAGTAACAAGGGAAGGAATGACTCTAGACACAAGACCAGTGTCATAACAACCCTCATCATCAGTAAAGAGATTAGTATAATAATCAAGGACATGGCTCTGAATCGAAGCACAATCCTCAAACACCTGACTTGCGTCTCTCAGCAAAGTAATGGAAGATTGAGCCCTTCGAACTCTACACATAGCATGGAAATATGAGGTATTTCTGTCTCCTTCAGCAAGCCAACGTTGTCTCGACTTCTCCCGCCAAAACATCTCACAGATACGTAGCGATTCTGTTAAATTAGCTTGTAACACATTTTCCTTAGCTAATTGATCATCTGAAACTCCTGAAGATTCAATATCATGTTGAATTTGGGCTAAGGCAGTAAGATCATCATCTAGTTTCTTATGAATGTCACCAAAAACCTCCCAAATTCCATACCCGTAATGCCTTGCGTAATACCTGAAGCTTGTGTTGTAGCACTGATAACGGACATCCATAATTTACAACTGAACCCCAACATTGCTTGACAAAAACTTTAAAACCAGGATGTTCCACCCACATCTTTCGAAACCTAAAAAGACTTCGGCGAGTGCCAAAGTCCTTTGAGAAAGACATCACCAACGGGTTATGGTATGAGCAAAGGCGCGGCAAAGTAAAACAATCAAGTTGAGCCCATGCATCCAACCAATCTAAATTTACAAGGGACCTATCCAAGCACAGCTCCATATTACCCCGAACACCTCTTCTACGAGTCCAAGTGAATCGGGCACCCTTAGTATCAATATGAACTAATCGACAAACGTCAGACATAGCCTGAAATTCTTCACATGAACGACCGCAGACAGGGGTGAGCCCAAGAGAGCATTGAAATCTCACATAACTAGCCATGGACCATAAACATACCTGCTCATAATATCAGCAAGATCAAGCCACAAAGCACGTCGTTGTGTCATGGTAGTCTTAGCATAAACCGCAGTGAAGACCGTGACAACTGAGTCCAACGTAACCTGAAGAGTAATCTGCTGATCTGTTCTCGAGAGGACCTGAATAGATTGATAGAGATATAGCTTACAGAAGACCCAAATATTAGGACGGGACTCCCCTCTATCATTTGTGCAAACATGAATTCAGTCTAAAGAGCGCCAAAAAGAAGCTGGAATAGAAGCCAAATCCACCTTCATCGAGGAACAACTTTAGAGCGACAAATGTAAACTTCTCGGTTTTCAACTTTCGAAGCTTCTTTTGATGACTTAAGTCGAGACTTAGAAACCCTAGTGAATTCAGGCTCCAGTTCAGTTTCTTGTTTTTTTTGTCTGGGATGGGTCGGGTCTGTGTTTCGGGTCGGTTTAATGGCTTGGGTCAGGTCGGGTAGATGGTTACAGGGTCGGGTAAATGTTTACCAGGTCGGGTCGGGTCGGGTCTGTTCGGGCTTCCAGGTCGGGTTGTTACCTTTTCAGTTCGGAATACCGGGTCGATTGCAGAAAAAAAAACCCAGTTCTTTTTTTCTGGATTTTTGTCGGCGTTGCTCTTGTCGAAAAAGTCTGTTCAAGGGCGACATGAGGGTGGAGGGCAACAGGAGGGTGGAGTGGCGTTGCTATCAACTTCAAGTGGGGTACGACGCATTGGCGACAACTAGACTTGTAACGGTGGCGACGTCGGGCTGGAAAGGTCGAGTGGGAGGCGGCTTGATGGGGCTGTGATGTGGCGTCAAGGTTGGGCTTGGCTGGAGGCGCAAGGTTGTTGATGCGGCCCGAGTTGCTTCGCCGGGTCAGGGCCGTGAGGTCGCGGCGCCTTTGATCTTTTTTTTCGATACTGTTTTTTTGCTTCTAAATCGATCGATAGATCACTCACAAGGAATCCACCAAGCTCTGATTACCGATTGATGCAACAGAATATAAAGGGATAGGAGATTGAAATCCACCAATCTATTTTTGATCTCAAATCCACAAGAGGTTCTAGAATCCACCAGGAATTGAGATAAACTCAAAGGTTTTTATTATAAAATCAAGGTTATCCGAATACAACTGATAGAGACTCATTATATAGAAGCAAGCAAACCTTAGGACGACTAACAATGAAACCTAAAAACCATGGATTAAAATAAAATAAAGTCTAAAATAAATAAATTAAAATAAAACAAACAAAATAATAAAAATAAAACTCGAAAATAATTAAAGCATTCTTCTAGAAGCCCAACGAACTTAGATGTCTATAAAGAATTTGTCACGATCAAACGGTTCTCCAATCTTTATTTTTCGTTAGAAAGCGACCCTCATTCGTTCTACATCAGTTTACTCTGATACCAATTGATGCAGCGAAAAATAAAGGGATAGGAGATTGGGATCCACCAATCTATTTTTGATCTCGAATCTACGAGTGGTTCTGGAATCCATTAGGAATTGAGATAAAGTCAATTTTTTTTTTATAAAATCAAGGTTATATAATACAACTGATAGGGGCTCTTTATATAGAAGCAAACAAACCCTAGAGCGACTAACAATGAAACCTAAAAGCTCATGGATTAAAATAAAATAAAGTCTAAAACAAATTAATTAAAATAAAACAAAACAAAATAATAAAAATAAAACTCAAAAATAATTAAAGCAGTCTTCTAGAAGCCCAACGAACTTAGATGTCTGTAAATAATTTGTCACGATCAAACGGTTCTCCAATATTTATTTTTCGTCGGAAAGCGACCCCCTTCGTTCTACATCAATCAATGTATGTCCATCCATGTTTCCACATATTTGGTTTCGTTAATATTGATAAATCGTGTTATTAATTTAATTGATTTAACTAATATTATGATTTATAAATATTATGAGTTTGAATTTCACTCACATCTAAACGGGGGAGAAGGAAAAAGAAGAGAGCAGTAGTTATATACTAAATACATCAGATAGATCAAGTAATTTTTGCACTAGAACTTGTATATATATTTACTCTACCAAGGGTCCCCATAAAGAGATCGAGTAGAGACGCAGGACCGTGGAGCACTAGTAGAAAATCTTACGGATGAATTCTTCTGGGTAGAAAGATATCACCATCGATCAGTGGCCTTTGCTTTCATTTCGATCATGCTTTTATTCCAAGCTTAAGTCATTCCGTGTTATCCATGCCCATGCACTACTCTATCTGTCAAAAGCCACAAAGATAGCCACGCATGCCCATCACACAAACACACTGCTTCCTAATAGTGCCACCTATTTTAATATAATACTCCTTCGAATTCTCGTCGACAAAAGAAGCGGACGAGACACTTCCCATACTGATCTCGATCTCGATCTCTTTCTATGTGGATGTGGCAACAACTTTTGTATACTAAGAATAAAGTCACAACATTCCATTGCATTTTCCATCCAGTAATAGAAAAAGAAAGCTCAAAAGATCTATGGAAACTTGCGAGTAACAAATTTTATACCAGACGTGCCGAAGACAGAGAGGATAAATTACATCTTCGTCGTTGTTCTCATCGATCCTATGTTCAGTTTAGGACTTCAGTATGTTATAACCAGTATGGTCCTTTAAAGGGTGGGAGATGGTCCTGAAGTGTAGCACAATTGCCCAAATCATGAACAGTCCCGTTATAGTTTTCTGGACACGATCAGCTCCACTTTATATGCCTATCCGGCCACTAAATAGTCGCAACAATCACCCGTAATCCTATATATATATATATATATTAGTACGCCATGATCATCAGCCGTCCAAAGAAAACAACATAGTACTGCACAAGGCGCTCAACTCGATCAATTTGAATTGCGTGCTTCCGTGCTCCTTCTTTGCATGCCATGTTTTTCTTTTCGGTGCTAATCTCCACTTCCGTGCTCCGTCTTGGTAAGGTCTCTTTGAGAGAGAGACCATGTTGGATGTGTTGCCAAAAAAGGTCAGCATTTCGGCAACCGAAAATGTGGCCTTGTTTCGTTGTGAAGGTTTAACAAGTATATAACATGTACGTTCTTCAACCAAAGCATCCGGCAAAGGGTGAACGGTTACACAATCGATTAGCTAGGGTTGTGAATAGTTAGAGCATTGTATATGATGACATCATAAACATGCATGTAAGATGAATTAGACTCACCTAAATGACCTAATCATACCTTAAAACAAGAGGGACCAGGTAAGTTTTCCCATATCGATCATTCATTCCCGAGTTAGTCATAAAAAGTAAGCACAAGTAAAATGGTGTTTCATATAATGAAGAAAACACCACTACAAGTCTACCACCATGTTTAAAAGGCAAAGAGCTCGAGAGACCGTACGATATATATGCAGGGAGGGTGGGAGGCACATGGCTTTTGGAACCGATATATAGTTCTATTACTTACTACAAATTGTTAAAACCTGGGCGGGCACGTCGCAGTGTTCCTCCAATTCTTCGGTTGTGGGGAAACACCATCATGCATGCCCGAGTCGCTAATTCATTTGTTTATAAGTACACCTACTATTTAATTATCTCCATAATCAATCTAAGTCCAATGTGCTCTTGTTCTCTTATCTCATATAATATCTTAAGCTTTATTCAGACACCCAGACACAGACAGGTAATGTCATTATGCCCTGCCACTCCCCCTTTCTGAATTTCAGGCAAGCAGGCAGTTCAGCTTGCTTAATTGATTAATTAAAAGGCTTAAACAAAACTAACTACACAGCTTAATTGTTTTGTCTAAAATAAACCAATTGTCACCTACACAATTCCATGGGCCATGACATATATTTGATCGATCTGGATGTGAGTTTCCTGCATGCCATGAACTAATTGCAGAAAATTTATATATTCTCAAGATCGAAGACTACTGACAAATGTATGTGCTTAGCGGATCTTTGCTCTTCTTCTCCAACGTAATAAATGTCTTATATATGGATTGTGATGCAACACTAATTTCAATTATTCGATCAAAAACATATATATATATATATATATATATATATATTTGTGTGTGTACCGGCTTTAGGCTTCAGCACATAAATCCAGTACTACTGTTACTCCTAAAAAGGGATCTTTTAGAGATATCAAAAGGAGAGAGGGATCTCTTTTGTCAATTTATCACTTTGGAATATGAATGGCAACCATGCACCAACTTATTATGTGGGCAAAAAACTCAGAAAAAAATATATGTGGGTTCAAACTGCTGAGCTATATATATATATATATATATATATATATATATATATATATATATATATGTACCGGCTTTAGGCTTCAGCACATAAATCCAGTACTACTGTTACTCCTAAAAAGGGTTCTTTTAGAGATATCAAAAGGAGAGAGGGATCTGTTTTGTCAATTTATCACTTTGGAATATGAATGGCAACCATGCGCCAACTTATTATGTGCAAAAAACTCAGAAAAAAAATATATGTGGGTTCAAACTGCTGAGCTATAGTAGTATGTATGTAAATATGTAATCACAAATATTTCAGTTTTCAATTTACTATTCCACAGAAGAGACTTTTTTATTTGTAATGTCTTTGTTTTCTTTTTCACTGATCAGTTATCCATAGATCCAACTGAATTTAGTTGTGGGACTGTCTACGGTACTCTGATGTATACCATATATCTATTTATTATTAATTAAACAAAATAAGTAGTTAAATGAGTAAAATTTACAATATTTACAACAAAATTTACAACATTCACAATAAAATTACTACATTTATTTTATACATTTACATATAATTATACCAAATTACTACAATGACAATAAATTATATATAAACTTGTAAATTGTTTTCAGTTGAGTAATTACCTCTAATAGAACAAATACTATCTAAATAATAACTATATTTACTAAAATGACAACAAATTTATTGTTATATTAGTAAATATAGGTATCACAAACATGTAGATACTTTAAAAAATTTCTTAATTTCGTGTATAAACATACATACAGATAGATTATAAATCAAATAGTCTGGATGAGCTCTGAAGTACTTATTCTTTATACATAGAATATATGCACACAGAAGGAACGTATATTTCTTTTGTTAATAAAGTCAATAAATGAAAATACAGAACGCTGTTGGACCTCTCCTTGTGCAGAAATATTATATAGAAGAACAATATAAATATCCCAATTCATGGATATAATATGTATATAACTGACTGACCACCATCTCTACCCTCTCTTTCTCTCTTTCTCCCTCTTCCTCTTCCTCTTCCTCTTCCTCTTCCTCTCCCTCTGCAACTATTTCATCTATCTCTCCACAATCTTCCAAACAAATAGAATTAATGGAAAGTGAGATTTGCAAGGTTTATTCTTCTCCTTGTGGGCGATGAAACAGAAAATCTTCTTCTCCCTGACGTTAATGGGTGTCTATCTAGTAGTCTTTCTCGGCCGCTCATCCCCTTCTGGATCAATAGCATTCCTATGGCACCAATATTAGGAGATCCCACTTCCCCATATAAACACCAGAATCCAGATCACTCTGCAGGATTTAATTTCTTATTTATTATAAATCCATGGCTCATCAAGTAGCTGAGACGATCAAGCAGTACTACTACAGTCAATACGGGTCGACGAAATGACCATGGTTCCTTCTACACATCATCAAAACTTATCCAGACAGCAACAACAACACCCTCATCTCTTCGGTGGTTATGGTGGCTGCGGTGCTAATTATTACAACAATACGGCGCTGGACGACGAGAGCTTTGGTGGCCTTCTTATGAGTCAAGTAGAGGAAGGTGGTTATGATCAGTATAGTTATAATAATACTATTACTGATCAATCTTACTTATTAGCATCTTCCGATCTAGTAGTGGTTAATGGTCCAATGGAAGAAGATGAATCAAGAACTAACAGTCTTAACAACGAAGCTGAAGCCGAAGCGGGGTCAAGTTCTAAAGCTCACGTAGATGACGATCAGAGAGACGAGAGTTGGCTCCAATTGAGTATAGGCGGCCACACCGCTACCAGTGCAGACGTCCAAGCAACTCCGGAAAGAAGAAGCTCGTTAAGGGGTTCATCATCGGCATCGGGATTAATTGAGCTTGATCTGTTATCAGCAAATATATCGTCGCCGTCGTCTTCATCGTCACGGCAGTTTCAGTTGCAACAAGCAGCAGCCAGGTCTTCCATGGTTCGCATGATTCACGTCCCCGATCATCATCATCATCATCAAATTCGTGTTCCTAATTTCGGCATGAGCACTACGTCTAATTTATATTTTCAACACCCCGGTTTCGGAATGGGAATGGGAATGAGTAGTTCTATGCCACCGAGCTTTCCTCAACACCAGCACCAAGAGGTTAACTGGGGATTTAGGCCATTGATTCCTCATCATAATAATCATATAGGGAATATTAGTGCTTCTACTTCTACCTCTTCGTCTTCTTTTATTCAACTGGGACCATCCTCCTCCACCTCCTATTTTGCACGCCCATTTCAACATCAACATCATCATCTTCATCATGGTGGTGCTGCTGCCCCGAGCTTAGATTTCAGAGTTGTTGATCCTCCGAGGCGTCCCCAGTCCGGCATCTGGTTTATGCTGCAAGCCTCACAAAATCAGTAAGTATTCATATTTTTTTCTTTTCTTTTTCTTCTGCCCCTTAGTTTCATTGTTATGAAATCGAGCCTGTATAAATTTTCATGAATGCAGAGAAAAAGAGCCGTTCTTGCCCCAGATACCTAAAAGCTACCTCAGAATCAAGTAAAATCTCCATCATTGTCGCCTCCATCTAATTATTCAATTTAAAAAGTTAAAAAAGAAAATACTATCCTTGTACTTATGAATTACATTGCTTTCTTTTCTGTGAAATTTAGGGATGGAAGGATGACAGTTCGATTGATAAAGAAGTATCTGGTTACTAAGCTAAGTCTTGACAACGAATCAGAGGTACGTATCCTCATAACTTCCTCTTTCTGCATAAATTGCTTACGGATATATTGGATAAATGGTTTAACTTTGAATGACCACCTTAAGAACACAATAACAGAAAATTAAAAGAAAGTGGTTTTCGTTGAGTAATGTAGCCTGGTTGGTGTTAGAGACATGATAGAAACAGCAGAACTAAAATGGGGGTTTCTCTCTACTATTGTTTGTTTCTTCTGTTGAAAACCATTTTAGGTGGTGAGTACATTTCCTGGCACTGGTGTATTCCTCTCCTTAATTTTGTATTATGTTTGATTATGTGTGTCTTTCCCTTGGGGGATGAGCTTGTTTTTAGTTAGTTAAGTGATGGATTGCAATTCTTAATTGCAAATTAAGTTCGAGTATGGTAGATAACATACATAGAGGTTTACCTACCACCCTTTCCCCAAACCTCAAAAACCATGGTAGAGAAATGAATGGCCTTTCCCTCTCTACATAGCTGGGGTTTCCTGTTTTGGGTTTATACATCAATGAAAGTAACATTGCACTGGCAATACTTGCATGCATAGAAAGCAGGTAATTAAACGCACAACCAAAATTTCAAAAATGAAAAATAAACATACTACTGAAAACAGAAGCACCAGTACTGCGAGAAAGACATCGAGTAAGAAACACCGCTAATAGAAGTTCCTATACGAAATCTAAACTACAAGCTTAATATTTATCCCTACCCCAATTCAAAAAATCTTTATATTGCAAGCATATTACATTCATAAGTGTGGGTGTGTGTGTAAATTTCAACTTTTAAGGATGAAAATCATGAAATGGTTATATTATAATTTGGTACAATATATAGCTCTTGTGTGTTTTCATCGAGTTTATACCTTATTAACAAATCCTGTACTCTTTCTCTCTTCCAATATTACCATGTATATTAAGGCAAACGCGTTCATTTGGATTATGGTTAAAGATAGGATCAAAAGAGAAGAAAATCGAGCTTAGTTTTTGTGGTGTTAGAAATTGTGCTAGATGATGTTTGAAGTATACTAGATTATATATCATGCATATTTTACATAAATTTTTAAGAAATAGAACAGTACACCTGTTTTAGACTAAGCTTGTCAATAAACATTAGAGATTAGGGTTATAATTCATATGACCAAATTTGGTTCGTTTCTGCTATATACGCGAGTAGAGTAAGAAATGGTTATGTATGCAGAAGACTATTTGAGATTTTAAAGGGTAAAGAGGAACAACTCACTTTTAATTAAACCACAATAATTTGCATGTATTGGATATAATTTAGAAGTCTGTAAGATCAATTGCATGTTATTGCGGCACCATCATTTTATCAATTCTTCTGATACACACCTCATCATGAAATACCACTATCTCTTCTCGAATAATTGTGCCCAAGTAACAAAAATCTAAAACATATAATTCATGTTTAAGGTGATATCGATTGAGCTTTGCACTTATCAAATCATGGTTTTGTTAACCTCTTCATAAATTTTACAATGTGTAGATTAGAATATGCATCATGATCGATCCACATATATGTTTAGCTAGGTATATATATATATTATATATATATATATTATTTCCATGCAGATAGTGTGAATTTAGAACCGATTTGCTTATAATTATATAGCAATTCCTATGTAAATAGGTTTTTTTAGCTAGAAGAGGGACGGGAGAACTCGTATGTAAATAGGTTTGAAACAGAAGTACGTCAATCTTAGGATCATGAGGCTAATAGTAAATGAGTAACAGTTCGTGTTAAGATGATATATTACATATCATGTTAAATAACCTAGTCCGTAAATGAGTTTTCTGTGCTGTCGATCACACTAGCAATCACCCTTTATACAACTGTACTGAAGCATATACGCTAATACGAAGAAGAGGAAGAATCTGTACATTGGCAACATTGCCTACACGGGACGAAAACAATTATATATGTACCTTCCTAAATTAACTGTATCAACTATAATTAAGATTATTATCCGTCTCAGCTGAGAATGAATGTTCACTTGAACACATAACTGAATAATATATCAAATTAAGAAAGAACATCAAAACTGACTGGCTACGTATAGTAGTTGAATCTGTTTTCGCTTGGCCTGAACTGTATGCAAGTTTTCATCTGCATATATATATATACACACACACACACGTAGCCTATGTATTTTATAGATAAATGTTTTGCGATGAATTATATATATTCCACTTCTTACTTAATTGCCATGAACTCAGGAGCTCATTAGATGGTATACGTATGTTATACACATGTATAATAGTATTTAAACATTCCCTAACAACAAACAGCTATGCAGACAAGAAAGAATCAAACTCTGCAGTTAGTGTTCACCATGCACCAAATTATAGATATATGTTTATACCTAATTAATCACAATCAAAACCGTCATCATATTCGATAATGCATATCATGTTAATTGATAATATATACAGCAATTATTTTAGGATGTGTGACACGCTAAACATTCTCTCCTTGTTTTTATATGCAGCACTCAATGTTTATTTAATTTTTTCACGTACACCCTTCGTTGAATTCGACAAGTCAACCTTGCTAATTAATCAGCAATTGCTTCTATCTTTCATCTTTGGGATCCAACCAGGTTATCGATATGAATCGATCACTTGGTTATTACATAATTCCATGCCGTCCGGAAAGCCAACTCGCACCTGGCAATGGCATTCAAACCAAAACACCCAATCATTTGGGTTCTCGATCATACTAATTAGTCTCTTCTGATCTTCATTTGCGTAAATTTAGGACTCTAGTTTCGTTCTCACTCTCTCTTGAATCTTGTTGCATATGATTTGATCTGTTACAGACGAGCTAGCTAGGGCACCTCATCATCCTAACATATACTCCTTCCGATTTTTTATATAGGTCGTTTTAGAAGTTTGCACAAAGATTAAGAAACAATTCTAATTACAATTTAACTCCTATTTAGTTTGTCATATTTAATAAGTTTGCATATAGATTAAGATTTAAACTCACATTTTATCCATGCCATTATTATGGTTTAAGGATAAATTAGAAAATATAAGTTAAAACGACTTATATATTAAACCAAAACTCAAAACCTAAAAGGACATATATAAAGAATGGGAGGAAGTATAACCTAATAATATATATTGTGATGATTAGCCATTCACAATCCATGAGAAAGCTAGCTTTAAAATGGTGGGATTAGTTCTTATTTTCCATATGCTTCTTTTTTGTGTTTGTGAATTGTGATTACATTGACTTTAGTGTTTGTGAATCAAACATCTTCGATCAGCTGCCTGGCCAGTTTCGAAAGTAACACATACCCGTCGTTCTTTCCAAATTATACTAGTGCTGTGGATCATCATGTGATTCACATACATACCCTGTTGCTTTGCCTTCAGCTATAGTAGTTCATCTTTGCTTCCGTTTCATGATCGTCATGCTTTCGTTCCTCGCAATATTATTCATCATATACATACTCATATATCTTTCGATCTTCTTGTTTTCCAAATCGACAGCTAATGTAGGCCCTTGTAATTTGGCCTCCTTTTTCCTATTTTATGTTTCTGTTTGTGCTTAAAAAAGACCCATCAAGACCTCAAGTGCTGCACTTTGATATGCATGGATGGAATTTAAAACATCATCATCACCTCTTCCATACAAAGCTTGATGGAAACCACACACAGCTATACATGCCTTAGGTCTCAACTGGGAATTAAACAATTGCATGAGGGGGTAAATCTACGACAGAACACATTCCAAGTTGTTGAGAAAAGAACAAAAACGTGAAGGACACACAACACACACACACACATATATATATATATATATATATATATATATATATATATATATATATATAAAATCCCAGTTAGCTTATATAAAATCGACCCCCGCTAAACCGCTAGGGTTTTGCCAGCACTGCCTTTGGAGGTTGTCATTATAGTAAGCAAAGGGAATATAATAGAGGTGGAAGGCTGGAAGGTTGTTCATGAAGAACATTGACCTTTAGGAAATTAGGGTTTTCAAAAGCAACGTGAAAGAGACGTGCATGAAGACGACGATCGAAGTTGGATAGAGGAATAGTTAGGAGCGAGGAAGAAGACGATCGATGAGGTTTTTGGCCCGTTTTGAAAAATAATAAATGCTTGATTTATATATTTATAGGGAATAGTCGTCGCCGTGCTTTTTGGATCCATTACGTGATTTTTTTGCTTTTGTATAATTATTGTGTGGATTTATATATGGCATATATGGTATAATGTGGAATATATAATAATGAAAGTCCAAAGCATCATGATTTTGGCTTATCAGCAAAGTCTGGTCTGGGGTCGGTCTTTTAATCATTATAACCGGGAAGTTTAACATCGTGGGGAGCTAGCGGCGGGGAGCCACCCTACTGTTTTCTTATCACAAATTTACGATTATTTCGTAATAATACTAGCTAGGAGCAGATATGATTTTACGTATTATGTATTACACAAAAATTTTATTTTTATTTTTGGCGAAAATGAATTTTTGTTTTTGTCTGATGGATAATTGAAACTATCAGTTAGTGTGGAGTCGTGAGTGTGGGATGCGGGGCCTTGAAGAATCTGTGTGAGTAAAGAGCAAAAGTTGAGGGAGATTTGTGGGTAAAGTAGACGTTACAAGGATTTATATATATGGAGCATACATAGCATGGAAAAGACGTAAGCTAGTGACAAAGCATGACTTCAACACTACATAATTAATCGTAATTTCATTTGGAGAACTGAAATAAAAATAAAAAAATCTTCAAGCTAGCTAGCCTATCTCCTTAAGGTAGCTCAATTGGTGAGAAATCTAAGCAAATATACCATATAGAGCATATGTGAGAAGCTCGACTCTAATTGAGATGTCCATTGCGAAAAGATATAAAATAACTTATTTTCATAATTTTGAAAACTATTTTTAAAAAAAATTATTGACAAGGGTTTCCGTTTGGATGTGGAACTAACTAGTTTTTAATTAGCTATAAAGATTTTGAAAATATAGTTTCAATTGCCTTCTGTTTAATTTCCTTGCTTATAGAATCTGCATGGCTATCATCAGCTATCAAGGACGCTTAATTAGCTAAAGGAAAGAAAAGAAAGGCAATCGATGATTCAATTGCATGATAATGTTTGTTCTAACATGCACAATTAGTAAAACAGCCACGTACGAAATCATTGTGTCTTTACTCATATATATCAACTTTCTATCCTTTCCATGAATGCGCAGCTAATTAGCTTAGCTATCCCATCACTGATTAACTTGTTTCTTTCACCTCTATCTTCTGTCATTATATATATGGTAATCTTACAGTAATCCATTGATAATTGCTTAGTTAATTATGACGATCGAATTCGAAAACTGATCGAGGAGATAAATGATATGCAGGTAGAGATAACATGTAGAGGACAGCAGCTTCTACCCTTCTTGACGCTGCAGCATGTAAGAGATAATATATGGAGTATAAGGGACGCAGCAGCAGCAGCAGCATCGCTCACTTTGCTTCCACTTCCAGACTTGTCCTCCATCTCCACATCAAGAACCACAGATCACCATGTCATGGTGCTGCACTATGCTCGGACGTCTTCGTCTTCTACAACTGCTTGATTAATTAATTCAAACTTAATTTTCCCCCATAATTTATTGATTAATCGTCCCCCATGATGTATCATTGTTTATTTAATTATGCAAACCCCTCGTATTTTTTTTTGGCATTCGTTTTCTTTCTCTTAAGTTATGATTAGCGGTGTTCTTCTGGTCATGTTTTTGGTACATTTCTATCTAATTGATGGGGAAATAGTTTGGAATACCCGAGTACCCCAAATCAGTGTTTAGTACGGTTTTGGGTTTGGTCGCTTAACTCAAGTACAACTGTACAACTACCTCCTTGATATGTATTTATTGTCTATTGATGATAACTGGTTATGGTATATATAAACGCGCCCCAATTGATTAACTGACTAAATTATGATTATGAAGAATAACAATCACTAGTAGGAAAAAGTTTTTAAGTGTGGGAATTAAATTGTCCTTTAAAACCGAATTTCTGTCGCTTAAGCATTTAACCGACTGAAGGTCTATTGCTTAAGTACGTAACTGACAGAATGTTCGTCGCTTAAGGCTGGTCGCTTAAGTGTGTAGGGATGAAAATCCACAATTCATCGCTTAAGACATGTACCTATGCGATGGACACATGTATCTATGCGGCGTAATGGTCTGTCGCTTAAGTGTGTAGATTTTTCCAAAAAAAATAGTCGGTGGAAACTAACTCCAGTTTCTGGCGAACCCGTCAATTTCTTCATCATCAACGCCACCCTAACATATTATTCTTCATTTTATTCATCATCAACACCACCCTAACCTATTCCGACAGACTCTTCTTTTCTGGCAGACTCTTTTTTTTTTCTCTCTCTCTCTTCCTCTCGAGAATGATCTCCTTCTTTCTCTCCCTCGGATTCTGTCTTCATCTCTGAGAAGAGGATGGCGGTATCTTCATCTGATCATCATCAAACAGGGCTACGAAGGAAGGGGCTGCCTTTTCTATTTTCGGCCATTCCGATCGAGTGGGTTCTAGGTCTCGACATGTTCTGCTGTGATAAGAGAGAGCTTTGTCTCTCTTTGTCATCCGGTCACTCCGGCATCGTACTCATGGCCACGGCGCGCCTTGCTGCTCCCGACACCTCTACAACTTTGGTTTTAATTGAAATTCTTCGAGGAAGGTGATGGTAATAGCCCGGGAAGGAAGAGATCGAGGGTAGTGATGTTCGAGGGAACTGAATTTTCAGAATGTATAGAAAATTTTCTATTGAAATTTTGAGCGAGAGTGAAATTTTGAGTGCCAATTGGTGAAAATTTGATTGAAATTTTGAGCCCCAATTGGTGAAAATTTTTCTTAGGCTTAGACAAATAATTTTCGTCGCTCAGATAAGTTCACTACTAGTATCAGCATTTTAGCCGACAAAAAATTTTCGTTGGCCTGTTAATTAAATTCGTCGGCCTGTTAATTAAATTCGTCGGCTAAGATCTTAGCCGACGAGCTTCAGACATCTCTTCCTCCTGCGTGTCCGGCCATGTTTTCCTCACTATAGCAGCCATCCCCTCGTCACTAGCCTGCCTCACCTTCACCTAATTGGATATGAAAAAAATAATTAATTAACATTTTAGCATATATATATAAGGCGTAAAATGACTTACAATATCCTCCTAGTCGTCAGGATATGTCTTCTCGTATGTATAGACGTACCGGTCAACGCTCCTAAATACAACTTCATGTAGGTGACACACTTGTGCGCAATATATGCTTCAGCTATACAACATTCAGAGCAGATTTATTAGCCACATAACCTTTGTAGTTTTCAAGTTGCCTATAAATCAATTGTTGCAAAGTGTTATGATTATATATATTGAACATGTATAGTGGAAAATTCAGGTGTAAAAAACATACTTTTAATGGGATACATCCAAGTGTAGTGTACTGGACCGGTAAGCAACAATTGCTCAGGAAGATGGATCATCAGGTGAGGCATGATGTCAAAAAAATTTAGAGGAAATATCATCTCAAATTTACACATGATATAAATAATGTCCTCTTGCATTTTTTGGATGTCAGATTTTTTCACTTCCCATGTGCATAACTTCTAGAACATGAGTAAGGCAGAGCTACATATCACATGCTCAAGAAGCAAGAAGACCATGGTAGCATATGATCATCCCATGCCATTCAGGCCTGCAGATAATGCAATACTAGCAGCGACTGTGAGACATGGTAACATATAACAGTTGGGGACAAAAGTGTGACATCCCATGAGTATATACTAAAGATAACAAAAGGATTATGATGTTCAACAAGAAAGTATAAGCACAATGCACCTTATTCCACAAAGTGTGTTCTTTCTAACTGATAAGTTGATAACAATTTAAGCAGAGTAATGATCAAAGATAACATATTGCACAAAGCTAAATTATTGAGGACCATCAAGACTTCAATCCTTAAACTGAAAAGATATTAAATTGCATAATCCCCACTTAGGAGAAAGTTCATTGCAAACTGGGGTAAATTCCACAAACGGATGACAAACTACAATCACATACCTAATTACAAAGACAGATTAAAAGAAAAGTTTGAAGGTACACATTGCCTCCCTACATAGACAATTCTTATTCCCTTCTTACTTCTCTGTATGAGAATTCAGTACTCAAGAGACACTATTATCTCAAAGGGTCAGTCACATCAAGATACACTCTAGAAAAGCTTTAAACCCCTCGATCACTAAAGAATTTTGTTCCTGCTGAATGCGGTTCTTAATGTGAGAAACTGCATGCAGAAACTTCAAGTAGAAGCCCCACCTCAATAAAGCATCTTGTTCTGTTGTTATGATCTAGCTGCAGAATAAGACGAAGCGAACATTTTTGACTTCAGTGAAATCCAGTATCACAAGATAAATATTGAAGCATTTTAGAAAAACAAAAGAACTAATCTTCATATGCTTCAAAATTCATGCTATGAAAATCAAAATTCATAATTGAAATATATATAATCTACGAGACATGTAACCATGAAAGAATCTTGAAACGAATACTGAATAGAAGAAGTTGATGTGTTTTTGGACTTCAGACTTCCAGAGTAATGCAAATAACCAGCCGCAGGAGCAGCAGGACAAGGAAACATAACAACATAGTTCAAGCAAAACAGGAGAACCATCAATTCTAGAATGTTATACACACAAACGCAGGCACACATATGTATAGAATTCTGGAATGTCACTTACACACATATCAAGAAATCTAACATGATGAAACGAAAAGAAGAACACCTCAATGAATTAAGAATTACCTACTCCCAACTCTTAAGTATCACAGAAGGCACGTGCTGGATTTTATAGTAATCCTCTCCTCCAACTTGAAGCCTGCTAACAAATGAGCTTGGCATTGCTACGGTTAGCTTCTTGAGGGTAGTAACATATCTCAGCCCATCTGGAATTGTCTTCAATCCCATGCAACGTTTTATGTACAAACGGCAGAGACTGGGCATGGCTCCATGCTCCACCTGCAGTTCCACTATTTCATGCGCGCAGATAAGGGAAAAGCATTCAAGACGAGCAAAGCCACCTTTGGAGAAAGCGAGGGTCTTTGTGTTCTGGTACTCGAAAGTATCTTCCATAATGCACAGAGTTTTTAGGTTTGGCAGCTTCTCTAGCTCTGTCATTTGGTTGTCCTTCAGATCACAACGACACAATGTTATCTTCGTGAGGTTTGCATAGTCATGAAGAATTTTTGGCAACTCTACAGTTCGTCCATTCAAATTCAACTTGTATATATTACGACAACTTGACAGTATTTCTGTAACCTCCGTACCACTATCATTTCCAAGTAAGTTGTGCACATAGATTGATCGAATGCCGTCTAGAGTGCGGCTTGCAGTCTTCAATGTCTCCTCTAAATTTGCCAATGGACTGTCCACTTGAATGGCCAGCTTCCGAAGATTGGTTAAGTAAGCGAGATCATTCAAGTCACAGTAATCACTTGAAAAATAACATAAAGTCTGCAAATTGAGAAGAGTCGAGAGGCGCAGCTCAGGATGCGTTATGTAATACAACGGCAAATACAAATGCCTCAGTTGTCCCATCTTCCAGATCACATTCGGAACTGCAGGGCAGTCGGTATACTTTAAATCGAGAGTTTGCAAACATGTCAAATTACCTAGGGATGATGGTACACTTACATGACTGCCCCGCAGGCTCAAAAATCTTAAGTGGAGCATGTTGCCAATTTCATCCGGCAATTCCACTAATCTATCCATACCTTCTAACTTCAAAACTCTAAGCAATTTGAAGTTTCTAATCAAGGATCGAACTAATTTCTTGTTTGTGAGAATCCACCCATTGGGACCAAAGTACAACAGAGACCTTAGGTGACAATCTCTTTTGTTTCTCGGTGGAACCAATTTATCAACATGTTCGTTCAAGTAGATTGAAAGTCTTCGAACTTTACCTATTGGTGTAGCATTGATTACCATGGAAGGAGGAGGATCAGTTGCCTCGTTTTGATTTGAAAAGTTGACATTCTGAAGAAAACATTCCTCGTGCGCCTTTAACAAGCACAACTCCCGCATGAGATCATGAAGACAGCATGATTTAATCTTTCTAATCGAACCTTGTTCTCCAACTTGAACCACGCATCTTTCAACCAACTCAGTTATATAGCCATACGCTTCATCCTCCATTGCTTCTTGTGATGCAGATATAAAACCTTCTGCCATCCACAATTGAGTCAACCTTTTCACTGGCATCTCAAAGTCTTCAGGAAGATGACCCAAGTATAGAAAGCATGGTTTCAAATGATATGGTAAGTCATCATAACTCAATGCCAACACCCACAATACACCTTCATATTCTTGTTCAAGGCCGTTCCCTCTTCTTATGTATACATAAACATTTTTAAGCACCATATCCCACTCAACAACTGTCCTTTTTCTTGCTAAAAGTCCTGCGAGCACAGTGATGGCTAATGGCAAGCCTGCACAATGTTGAAGCATTTCCTTTCCTAGTTCTTTCATCCTTGTGAAAATTGCGGAATCTGAAGAAGAAGAAGAAGAAGAAGAAGAAGAAGAAGAACAAAGTACAAATAGTATTTTTAATCATAGCCACACTTTCAAGTGTCAAAAAGTACAAATAGTATTTTTAATCATAGCCACACTTTCAAGTGTCAAAATTATATACTTGCAGGATGAAAGCCAAATAGTAAAGCAAGTCAGTACGTTTGAAAAACATCAGTTCTGGAAACCGAACTAAAAACATGACACAGAAGACTTTTATTGTTGGGACTTGGGAGAGGAACTGGTAATCTGTATTTGGCAGTTCAGTATATATAGAACCGTTGGTACAGACAAAATGAAAAAGAAGTCATCATGCTCAGACGACAAAATCACAAAAGGGTGGTATTTGTGTCTGGAAATTTAGTGTCTAGTTAATCTGTTAGATAATGCGACTTCAAAACAGTGTAGCGAAAACATACCTAGTTCCTCCCTACCAAAAATTGCTATCTTCTCCAACAGTTGCCAACTCTCATCGTCATTTAGTGTTCGAGGTTGGAAGAGGAAACCATTTCTGTCTGAATGCAAGGCTACCTCTTCCTTCCGCGTGGTAAGTAATATTCTGCTCTTAGTTTCCTCACACAGCGGAAATGCAGCTTTCAAAGAATCCCATGTCTCGACATTCCATATGTCATCAAGTACTATCAAACATCTACTCTCTCGCTGTACAAGATAAAGCTTCTGGGCTATTTCTCCATCCTTCATTTGAGCAATCTCTGTTCTTTCCACAGCAGAAACTTTGACTAAGATCTCTTCCCAAACATCTCGTACCTGACATCGTTGAGATATACACACCCAAGCAAAACAATCGAAGTGTTGCCTGACTTCATTATTATGATAAACCTGTTTTGCAAGAGTTGTTTTCCCCAAACCGCCCATTCCCCAAATAGAAACAACTCGATGGCTGTCTCCACTTCTGATCAAATGCATCACCAATTCTTCTACGCTATGCTCCAGCCCAACAACATCACGTTCAACGATGTGAGAGTAAGTTCGCCTTAGTTGCTGCTGCTTCTCATACACAGAAATGTCACCTCCGCTCTCCCTTATCTGCCTGATGTTGTGAGTGTAAGTTTCCAAACGAGACCTCAAAGTAGAAATATCGGTCGTAATCTTCTGAATGTGTGACCCGATTCGGTGAAGATCAACTTCTTCCTTGAACATGCAACCAAACCTTTTGAGAGTACTCTTAAACCCTCCTTCTCTCTTGGAAGCCACTTTCAACACATAAATTTCAACCACATCTTCCAAATCATAAGCCGCATCTCTAATTTTCGCAAGCAAGATGCGAACAGTTTCATCATCTCCTTGTCTTGCATCAGCATCTTTGAGGAAACCCTGCATCAACTGTAGCTCAGTTTTTGCAAGCTCAACTTGATCGCTGACTCCATACAAGAACTTCCCTTCTTGGATGATGAGGCCTCCAAGCCTTCCCGCCACATAGGAAACTACCGCCTCAGCCATACTTTCTTCGCCAAAAGGGAGACAAATGCAATAGACTTCTTTTGTGGTTCAGATTAGCGAGATGTGGCTACCGGTAGAGCAGTCTCTTCCGTCAATGTAGTATATGCTCTCTTAGACAATGGAAGATGAGATGTCATAATCTGCAACTAACCTTCTTCATATCTAATTCATAAATTTTTGCCTTGCTTGATATAATCAACGACTTGGTAAGGTATAAGGCCATATATGGCTTACCTGAAAGAATATCATGTGGAATCCTAATGCCTTAGGGTAATGCATAATTGAATTTGGTGAACTTCCAACGGCTAGTAAAAATTTACTTGAAATTGTGGCAACATGCCATTATGAAACCTAGCCAAGAGATGGAAACAAACAAAATGACTGACGTTTATAACCACGGATAAGGGATAACACACGTCCGTAACTGGATGATGCCATTCAAAAGTTATCATAAGTTTGGTGGATGGCTTAAAGTTTCATAGACTAGCTAGCATACGAGGATCCAAAGCGAGCATGATTATGAGATTTTTTCCTCATAAGAATGGGGCTAACACAAATGAAATTATTGTTCCGACAGCCACAGAACGCCAACCTTGAATATTTTGTTCAAGTAATGCTTCTCGTTCATGTACTTGTAGCCATGGCCAGTCCTCGGTATCTAGATGTTCTAGGTAAAATTTTTTTTGGTGCCCCTACATTTTAAATAAAAGATTTTAAATAGATGAGACTTGATTCTTTCTTTAGGGTTTGGAATCCATACAAATTTTCTCACCCAAACATAAAAATTGACAAATACACAATACTAATATTAAAATTGAGAAATACCGTTACCTATTGCAATACTGACTGTCGAAAAAAACCGTCTAATCACTGTAGAACAACAATATGATGTATAGGATTTGAGGAGACTTAAAATTGAGAATAAATTAGATGGGAGAGAATATCTATTGGAACCTCAAATTTATAGAGTTTTTGCTTTGGATATGGAAAAAAAGCATTTGAGTAGTAATTGTAGCTCATGATTGGTGTGTAAATCGAAGGAGAAAAGAAGAAGAAGAAGAAGAAACGACGGAGTCGTGAAGGAGGAACGACGTTGATCGCAAAAGTTTTGGTTTATTTTTTTTCATGTCTGTCCTACTATATATATATATGGTAAATAATTAATTATAAATATAATTAAATAAACATAACAAATCAAATTTAGTATCCTTTTTCGTTTTTGTGGTTTGGGCTGTTGCCAAGCCTGCCTGTAGGCTGGGCCGGCCCTGCTTGTAGCCGAAGTTTTAGTCGTTTGGTCATCCTGGATTTGGTGCATAAAGTTTGGAATCTGGGATAAACGCATTTTACATGTTCAGAATTTTTGGGGTTTCCGTTTACAGGTTAGTGTCTGATGTTTGGAATAGATGAGGAATTGTAGCTTTGGAATCACGCTGTCCAGATGAGTGCAAGTTATTCGGTCTAGGACTCTAAGATTTACAGATTTCAAACACCAACAAAGCCAAAGTATGCCATATAAATGATATAATCATCGAGGATCCACGACCTTATGTTGTTGTTGCACATGAACTTACGAAGCTCAAAATAAGGAGCAGCATGCTAGTATTTCTACAAAATAAAATGTACCAGATCTTATGCTTTATCTGAAGATGTATGGGGTGAACTGAAACCAATACCAGAACATTAGCTTCTCATCCCAAACACAACCTTTTCTTTATACTTGCGCAATAACCCTTCAGAGTTTAGATGTTTCACTTATAATCAATTTTTTTCCAAAATTTTTTATCAACCCCCCAGTGTAGCGATATTGAGTGTGGAGGATTCAAATTAGAACCTCGGAACGTGCTTTATCTTAATGGATTCAACTTATTTAATTGAATTTTTCTTACTTGGATTTGCCTGTATGACATGAGAATGACATCACGGGACCACATTGTACTTAATCCAATGATTTTAAACAATTCAAGCAATTCCAAGCAATAAAAATTCAAGTAGAGAAACCAAACTCTTTAATACTTCTAACGGGAAAGGTTAATATTTCTATGAAGGAAAACACTTTGGGGACATATTATGGCCTAAGATTTGGAGTCATAATTCTAGGTGGCATGCATAGTGTATAAATCTATTTTCCATTGATTTGCTATTACAAGGTTACATGAATATATACAAGTGTTGCAGCTAATCTGTAGGAGATTGCCAAATCCTAAATTACACAAATCAAGCTATACAATGATATGCCAGATAACAATATACACAAATCACTCAAGCTATTGATTAGGAATAAAGAGAGATGATTCTGGAGAATCATGCTTGAATAGGGGTGGAGAGATTTGTGCGCTAATACCCCCTCCCTCAAACTTGGAGGTCCTTGACAGACAAGTTTGGTTGTGAGGAGATGATGACGTGCCTTATGGAGAGGCTTTGTCAGAAGGTTTGCGGGCTGATCAACAGAGGAAACAAAAGAGACACGGTGACTGCCCAGTGCAACCCTCTCCTGAACAAAATCATAGTCTAGCTCAATGTGCTTTGTTCGAGCATGAAACACAGGGTTTGAGGCAATGTATGTGGTGCTAAGATTGTCACAATACAATATAATGTGAAACTGAATGTGAGCCCCAAGTTCGTACAAGAGATAACCCAACCATGCAGTTTCTGCACTGGCATGATGAGCAAGAGAGCAGTATTCAGACTCCGCACTGGAACGGGCTATAGCAGGTTGTTTCTTGGAGCACCAAGAGATTAAGTTGGAGTCAAGGTAAATTACATAGCCAGAAGTTGATCGACGTGAGTCAGGGCAGTCATCCCAATCAACATCAGAGTATGCAGAGAGATGAATCGGCTGGCGCTGAGGAGAAAATAATAGGCCATGCTCTATGGTCCCTTTAATATAACGGAGGATGCGTTTGACATCAATCAGATGAGGAGCTCGTGGTTGACTCATTACTGGGACACAGAATTAACGGCGAAAGCTATATCCGGTCTAGTGATGGTAAGGTATTGCAAGGAGCCAACTAATTCTCGGAAAATGGTTGGTTGGGAGAGCAAAGCACCATCAGTGGCATTTAGCAAAGACTTGGCAGACATAGGTGTAGATGCTGGTTTGCTTAGCAGAAGAGCATGTTTTGACAGAATGTCATATGCATACTTGAGTTGATTAATATGAAGACCTGTGGAATGTGGCATCACTTGTAACCCAAGAAAGTAATGCAGAGGACCAAGGTCTTTGATATCAAATCCTCGACTCAAAGTATCAATGAAATTCTGATGGAGATTGGTATCACTGCCTGTTACTACGATGTCGTCAACATAAAGCAGGAAGAAGATAATATGAAAGCCATGTCGAAATATAAAGAGTGAGGAATCTGCCAAGCTCTGAATGAAACCAATAGAGAGAAGAAAAGAACACGTGCGGTGAAACCAAGCACGAGGAGCCTGTTTAAGGCCATACAGTGATTTGTGAAGTTTGCACACAAAGGAATGACAAGATGGATCAACAAAACCAGGGGGTTGTGTCATGTACACATCTTCCTTTAGAAAGCCGTGTAAAAAGGCATTTTTAACATCTAATTGTTGGAGAGGCCAGTCACGAGACATAACAATGCTAATGACAATGTGAATAGTAGCTGGTTTAATAACTGTACTGAATGTTTTTGTGTAATCAATACCTGGTTGTTGATGAGAACCCTTTGCAACAAGCCTGGCCTTATATCTGTCAACTGAGTGATCCAGTTTGCGCTTAATCCGAAATACCCATTTGCATCGAACTGTGTTAGAGAAGGAGATGGCGGCACCAATGACCAAGTTTGATTCTTGAGTAAGGCATTGATCTCCTCGGACATAGCCTCACGCCAGTGGACATGTTTTGATGCTTGAGAATAACATGTTGGTTCACTATTGGAAACAATGGTGAGTAAAGCTTTAGGAATGGGATAACAAACAGTTCCATCAATACGAACCTTGGGCTTTGTGATACCAGATCGGAGACGAGTTGTGATGGTCGATTGAGCCACATCTGAAGGCTCGGGCGTAGGTGTAGCAGGAAGAGATGGTGCTGGTTCGGCTTGACTGGACTGCGCCACAGATTCAATTGGTGGAGCTAGAGAATCAGACTAAGGCAAAGCGAGTGGTACGACAGAGGAATCAGGTCCTAGGAGTGAAGCGGAGGTGCGACTGGCGGTCGACATCATTGGTAGAGAACGACGGAGATATGTGTGAAAAACTGGGGGAGGTGGTGGCTATGGGGGTTGTGGAATTTCTCGAGGGCGTCGATGATAGGTATGGAGGATGGGTAGTGAGGTGGAGATCGAATTGGAGGCAGGTTTTGTCGCATGAGTTGATGAGGGAGTTGGGTTCGACAGCTGGGCCAGAGGTGTCTGGTTGGTGGAGTCTGAGATTAGGCCAAGAAGTTGGGATTGTAGTTGAGATTCTAAAATAGGATGGGTATCAGACGTGGATGACAATGAGCTCGGTAGTTGGGCCTGCGGAGGTGCAATTGGGACTTGACTAGAGACCAGAATGAACTCAAGTGGGCTAGAAGCACTATCAGTGTGTACCTGCAAATCATTGTAAGGGAAATGATTTTCGTTAAATAAAACATGACGTGAATTGTAGACACGACCAATGAAAGGATGAAGACACTTGTAACCTTTATGGTGAGGACTGTAACCAATAAAGACACATTCAAAACTGAGATTGGACAATTTGTTGGACACATAATCACGAAGATGAGAAAAACATGAACAACCAAAAACACGAAGAGAAGAATAAGAGGGAGGAGTGCCATAAAGACGAGTATGAGGTGTCTCCCAATTGAGAATTAGAGTAGGAAGTAGATTGATAAGATACACCGAGGTGATGACGGCCTCGGTCCAAAGAGTTTTGGGAGCTCCAGATGTGTGAAGAAGAGTACGTGTCATGGCGGCAATATGCTGATGTTTTCGCTCATCAAGTCTGTTTTTCTCTGGAGTATAAGGACAAGAAAAACGTTGTTGAATCCTCTGGCAATAATGTGAGAAGACATTATTAACATATTCAGTGTTGTTATCACTTTGAAGAATTTTAACAGATTTATTAAAAAATATTTCTAATGATTGCAACTAGTGTTTGAAAATGAGTAAGAACCTCGTTTTTACGATGCATAGGATAAACCCACCGTGTAGCGAGAGAATTCATCAGTAAATAGCACATAATACTTGAAACCACTAACAGACAAAATAGGGGATTGCCGTACATCACTATGAATTATTTGAAAGAGAAATATTGCTGAGGCCTTATTTTTTGGAAATGGAAGCTTATGCGATTTACTAACCGCACATGTGTTACAAAAGGATTTAAAAGACGAAATTGATCCAAAAGTTAAACCCAAACGAGACAACACGAAGGAGGAAGGGTGACCAAGGCAATGATGCCAAATAGTGGATTGAATGGAAGCCAATGCATGAGGAACGGAGGATGCGAAAGATGATTGGAGGGGATAGAGATCATCCTTACATGGGCCCTGAAACAATAAACGGCCTATTCGTAAGCAATGAATACGATAAAAATCAGGAGCAAAGAGAAAATAGACAAAATTATCTTTAGTGAAGCGAGCAACAGAAATGAGGTTTTTGCTAATTGACGGAATATGGAAGACATTAGGCAACGAAAAATTGGAATTAGCAAGAGTAAGTGAAAGGTTACTAGTATGAGATACTGACATTGATTCACCATTACCCATATATACATTGTGTGGTCCTCCATAAGGTTGGGGATTCTAGAGAGGAAGTGAGGTCATATGATGTGTGGCCCCAGTATCAAGATACAAGTTAGAATCACTAGAAAAATGAGCCCTGACAAAGGGAAGGGGAGCTGGAGGGCTGGTAAAAGAAGCGGCAACAGGTAAGCCAGCATAACGGTGAGTACACTGCGATAATGGATAATGACTTGAATGACAATTAGGTCACCATTAAGGAACTGGGCCTAGCACTCCAGAGGCTCAGGAAGGGCAGGTAGGCCAAGGAGGACTGGGAAAAGGTGCTGGATGCACATAGGACTGGCCATAAGATTGAGGACGAGGTCCATAATTGCGCTTATTCCGATTCGGAAACTGGTTTCGACTACCGCCGCCGTCGTTTGAATTCCGGTTATAGAATTGACGTGGCTGAAAGTCACGTTGCTTGCGAGACTGAGAGCTTTGGTTGAAAAGAGAGGTGGCAGTGGAGCTAGAATCAGGGGCACGAGGCTGCTTTGCTTCATAAGAGAGGATGCGAGCACGCAAATCACTAAAATTGGGGAGGTTCTCATACTGGGCAAGTGTTGTGCGTAGCATCATGTATTCAGGACCAATGCCATGAAGAGTTGCAATAACAAGATCTTCATCAGAAATAGGTTGGTTGATTGATTTCAAAGAGTCAGCAATAGATTTCACCTGTTGTAAATAAGCATCGACCGATTAAGATCCTTTTTGGAGATCAAAAAGCTGAAGCTTCAAGCTGGTAGCATTCGCATTAGAAAGTTGAGTGAAGAACCGAGCAAGACAGTCCCATATGGCCTTTGATGTTTTCTGCCCAAGACAAATTTTGGCAACTGGTTCCGTCAAAGAGGTGGTGAGTAAGCTCACAATTTTTTGGTCTACAACAAACCATTTTTGATATGCAGGATTTTCAAATGAGGAGGCTGGAATGGTAGAGGTAGCAGGGGTGAGGATTGTTTTGTCGGGAGTAGAATGGAGCCATCAACATATCCCTAGAGTTCGGTACTGTGAAGATGGGACTCAATTGAGACAATCCAGGTTAGATAATTGTCAAGGGAGTTTTGGGAAGGAGGTGGGGGAAGAGGAAGAGGAGGGGGAAGCCATGAGAGACGAGGAAGAAAGCAAAAGAAATCACAGGTAAGAATCAAATTTGGCCGATACCATGTAGAAATCTATTTTGATTTGCTATTACAAGGTTACATGAATATATACAAGTGCTGCAACTAATCTGTAGGAGATTGACAAATCCTAAATTACGCAAATCAAGCTATACAATGATATGTCAGATAACAATATACACCAATCACTCAAGCTATTGATTAGGAATGAAGAGAGATGATTCTGGAGAATCATGCTTGATTAGGGGTGGAGAGATTTGTGCGCTAATACTTAGTAATCAAGCCACATCATCTATTTAAAATACAATGTACATTGTATTGTAATCAAGCCACATCGGATAAACTCTTGGCATTATCGGCTTCATCGCTAGAAATCTTAGTTCGTGCGACCAATTTAGGTGACCATCGAATTGAATATGGTTCATTTGCAACCAAATATTCAATGTATTGTAAATATAAATAATTATGCAATGAATGAGTTATGAACAAAAATAAAGAATTACATACCCAGCCGCAAAAATAGTTCACGAACTCCTTGTTGTGGTAGTCGAGATCACCTTGAATGTCTGGACAGTATAAATGGATGTCTTTCCAGTATTCAACTTCTGGACAGTTAATCAATACCCACCAATGGGCTATGACTAGCTCATGTGGTTGCAACTTGTAGGAGTCTGGTAAAATTCATAAACTTCAACATCATTAGAGATTATGAAAAGGTTGAACTTCGGTAAATCTACCGGTATGGTTTGTGGAGTTTCCTTCAACGCTTCTAAATACAACTTCATGTAGGTGACGCACTCGTGCGCAATATATGTTTCAGCTATACATCTTTCAGGCGCGGATTTGTTAGCCACACAAGCTTTGTAGTCTCGAAGTTGTCTATATATAAATAAATTGTTGTAATATGTTATGATTATATATTGAACATGTACAATAAAAAATTTAGGTGTAAAAAACATACATTTCCATTGGATACATCCAAGTATAGTGTACTGGACCGGTAAGTAACAATTGTTCGGGAAGATGGATCATCAGGTGCGGCATGATGTCAACAAAATTTGGAGGAAATATCCTCTCAAATTTACACATGATATAAATAATGTCATGTTGCATTTCCCGGAGGTCAGATTTTGTCACTTCCCTTGTGCATAACTTCTGGAAGAATCTTGACAACGCTACTAATGGCTCCACCACCTACCGGGCAAGGAACGGTCGAATGAAAATAGGAAAGAGACGTTGTAGCAGAATATGACAGTCATGACTCTTTAACCCGTACATTTTATTGTCCCGAATGTTTACACACTGGGCTATATTTCCTGCGTAGCCTGAAGGATACTTCACAGAACTCATCCACCTGAAAAGTACGTTCTTCTGGTCAGGCTTCACGGTGTAACGAGCTTGATGCATTTTTTTCTTCCCTTCTTTCAACCAAAAATTTCTTCGTATCTCCATTTTTTTAAGATCAATACGTGCATTCGGACCATCTTTCGTCTTTCTCTTCAAGTTCAGCACTGTTTCCACCACACTGTCGCACACATTCTTTTCTATGTGCATCACATCTAGGTAGTGTCTGATCAATGACTTACTCCAGTATGGGAGTTCCCAGAATATGCTCTTATGTGTCCAAAATTTATACTTGTCGGGTCTGTCAGGTATTGCAGCCATAATATTAGGATGATTGCTGAGCCGCCCAAAATCATACTCCTTAAGCACTGCTAAAATTTCTTCCCCCATCCATCTTCTAGGAGGCACACCGTTTTCTACAGTCTCATCAAATGCCTTGTCATCGAACCGCCATTTGTGATCATACGGAAGGAGAGTACGGTGACCCAATCTGCATATCTTGATGCAATGACTAATGTTTCCCTCATCGCTAAGGCACTCTAGACAAGCCTTGTATCCCCTAACAACGTTGCCCAACAACATCCCACGGGCAGGAAAATCACTAATGGTACCAACAACCATAGCATGCATCTGGAACATCTCATGCATGTATTTGTCATAAGTGGGATGACCAACGTCCCAAAAAACTTAAGCTCTTCAATCAAGGGTCTTAAAAACACATCGAGACACTTCCCTGGATAATCGGGTCCCGGAATCAACAAACTCAACATATTGTATTTCTTCTTCATGCACATCCATGGAGGAAGGTTGTATGGTACCAAAATCATTGGCCATGCACTATATTGAAGACTCATGTTGCCAAAAGGATTAAACCCGTCGGATGAGAGCCCGAGCCTCATGACGCAAAATGAGGAAACTCACGGTCTATATGTTTCCAAGTCTTCCCGTCAGCAGGGTGTATAAGGGTATCTTCGCCATGCAATTCCCTATCAGCATGTTATCTCATAGCTTTGGCCGTGTGTGATGACATGTACAACTGCTCCAGCCTATCCCTCAACAGGAAATACCAAAGTACCTTCACATGTTTCCTATTGACTGCAGGAGTCAACTTATACCTGTCACTTTGAAATACTGGACATGCGTCAAGGTCACCAAGGTCATTCCCTTCTGGATCTTTACCCCAGAAGAGAACACAATCATATCTGCATGCATGGATCTTGATGTAGGAAAGCCCAAAATCTTTCAGGATACATCAGACCTTATGATGAGTGGTAGGAAGACGGTGACCGTAGGGCAGCATCGAAGCAGTGTACTGTAGATAGTCATCAACAGTCTTCACAGTCGATTTTGTCTCAACTTTAATCTTCATAACGTCCATCACACTTTCAAGAACCGTCTTCTGACAACCGGGGTACACAGGGGTCTGTTGGAAAGCAAGTAGTTTGTTGTATCTGTTAATACCAGCAGTATTGACAACTCTAGGGAAGGGCTGCACCGGCTCAGGCATACACGGTCCTTCAGAGTATACACCGCTCTCATAAGGAAACATATCGTTGATAAATGCCGTTATTGGATCGTTGGATGTACTGCCCGTCTCAAAAAATTGCCCATGATCATGCAGATCTCCTGATGATGTTTCACCGTGATATATCAAACATGTGTACTTCTCCTAAAACTCATTACTCTTAAGGTGCTGTCAAACCTTGTCAATTGCAAATCAAAGCATATCGCTGCGACACTGACATTTAGTGCACGGGCAATAGAAAAATTGTATACCCTTTAGCATTATCCATCACATATTCAATAAAACTAATAACTCTTTTACCATATCTTTTGTCCTATTTTGGAAGCGAAATCCAACTCTTATCCATATCCTGAGAAGATAATATATATATATATATATATATATATATATGTATAAACTCTAATTAATTAAATTTACAAATAATTTAGTATTCTATCTACAGTTAACGTACAATTAATTAATAACAAATTAATAATTAACACACACACATATATATATATATGCATGCATATATATACTAATTACTAATTATATAAAAATATATTATATATATATATCAATTAACATCGATCATAATCAAAATATTACTTAATTCGATTTATACTATATATATACATGAACACAATATTATAATCAAATTAATATATATATATATAACAACAACAACTTCATATATATTATCAAATTAAAATCGATCAACTCAATCACACTCAAAATCCAATAATTCAACTCAAATTAAATCTTAAAATCAATATATATAACTCAAATAAAACTCTTAAATCAACCCAAAAAAGATATATACACATATATGTACTTATATATAGTGCCATAAACTAATTTTGGACAGATTTTGATGACACCCAACAATTTCGCCAACACCCAAACTTTTTCTCCCGTTTTTTTTCACATGAGCTACTAGATCGAATTAAGGAAAAAACTAGATCTGGAAATATAAGGACTTTTAGCTGACGAAATTATATATTTCGTCGGCTATAGTTTACAGACTATAGCCGACGAAAAAATTATTTTAGCCGATGAAAAAAGATTTCGTCGGCTAAAAATCCACTTTAGCCGACGAAAAATTAACTTATCCGACGATTTTTTGTTTCGTCGGCCTGTTTTTCTTTCGTCAGCTATAATGTTTATTCTGGTAGTGTATCACATCATTATTAAATAAAAGACAATAGTATCATTTCTAATCCAATGGTTCTAAATTAGTTTTTCTTTCATTTTATTAAAAAATAGACTTTTACTATTTTTCTAAATTTAACAAAAAATATATTAATAATTAATCAAAAAAGCAAAGAAAAATTTATAAACTTTATATTTTTCTAATTTTTTAATTTGATATATTTAATTAGAAAAAATAATAATTTTTTTAATTATTTGATATAATTTTTAAAGCAAAGAAAAATGGATTAGAGAAGAAAACTTGACTTGTGGATTTTTTGGGTAAGCGGGAATAGGAATAATGCATCATCCTAGCCCGAAATTTTATTAATAAAAAAAAATGACATAAAGGCTGGTGGACTAAACCAATACCAAACCTTGAAAGGAAACAATGCAAATTCTTTAGGCATATTAGGAAGACAAACAAATTGAATAAAACGATAACAAAAAGAAAATAGTACAGACCCTAAAAGCAACTATAATCAGCATCACCTCATACTTGTTGTATACCGGACAACCTAATATCATACCAATGTAACTTCCTTGATGGCATTGACCATAAAGAACAAACATCATATATATCAAGCGTGGAAGACTCCATCCCAGATAACATCACGCCATAATGAAAAACTAGACATGACAAATAAAAAGGAAACCCAGGAAATCCATGCGAATGAATGGAATAATTTCAGCTGGAGAAGTGTGCCAAATCAAAGATGGAGAGGACATACCCAGATTGGCGAGTCTATCGGCAACAGTAATCCCTTCTTGAAGGACATGAGAGCACAAGAATGACATTGAACGAGTTCTAGCAACACAGTTAAACCTGACCTTGAGGATTCGGGTCACATTTGGGGGATTCTAAACATATCTATCATAGTTTCGTTGCTTCAATTGGTATACAACACAAAAAGAAAAAGGTGGCAAACGTCCCGGTTTTTACCTTGGTTTTACTTTTGTACAATCCTAGAGCACAAGCCCTCCAAAAGACAAAGATAAAACTGTTTGCATATTACATACAAGCTGGAACAAGTTGTTTCTTCGGCTTTTGCACGCATACTTTCTAATTGGGTTGGGCATGAGATGGGACGGGAATGAGGTCATTCCATGTCCCGTCCCGGTTGTTACACATGAAACGAGATCGGGACGGGTCTTATATTTTTGAGAATGAATCCCGCCGGGCCTAGTCCCGGATAGGACGAGACGGGATCGGGACGGACCCAATCCCTCCACAAAACTGAAAACAAAAAAGAAGAAAAATCTGCTTCCATTCATAAACCACAACAACATCCGATCTGATTACATAACCTTCTTACATTCATAAATCACAATCCATAACCTACAGATGCAGCGGGCTCACCTGGAAATGGACTCGGTGCTGAACTTCATTATACAATCTGCAAACCACACATATGAAAATATATATAGCTATTGACAAATTGGCATAATAACTGGTTTCAATATGAACCTGTTCTCCCTGCCAAAGATGAACTCCCATCTCCAGTACAAATACAGAGGGGGAGATGTTCCTTTCGCGCTAGTAAGCCTTCATTCCTAATGAGCAAATCAATGAAAGAACGACCTCTACCATTTCTATACAATTGACTATATTACGTTTAATGATAAAGATTGACAATTCTTACAAATCTGAACACAGATGGAGAGATAGAACCAGGGAAACCATGATAGAGCATAATCACATCAAGAAAGAAAAAAGAACACATTTACCAAATTATCTTTCGAATCGTTAAGGAAAACAAGCATTCATTCCTTGCAAAGAAATCGTATATTACAAATGACTCCTTATTTCCTCGGTCAACTTACAAATCAGTATTCATTACAACACATTATGAGTTAACTATACAAAACCACCTACTCCAACTTCTTACATCAACAGTTCAATTTATAGAGTGATAATGTCCTCACCTACATCTGTACGAACAGTTTTATAAAAAAGCTAAAACAGAAGCAGAAGAAAAAGAAGAAGAAGTAGACGGTGCAGATAGATACCCACATAAGTATCAAGCTTAGCTGCCGAACAAAGCTGGAGAAACTGTTGTGCTTGAAAATCCGGGGCAAGACGAGCCTGGAAAACTGGACAGGGTCCCAAACCACAAAGCTGGATCCAGCAGAGCCCCACGATATGATAAAATCTAGCGATGGGTCGTCCACCAAATCAAACGTCTTGGATAGAAACGGAGGCACGGGAGTCTCCTGCAGACACTGAAGCGGCTGCGACACTTGTATTTCCATCGACTCTCCCATTTCTGGGTCCGGTTCAAAAGACAACGGCTGGGGAAACATATAAACAAAATGCTGTATAGCATTAATTACGGAGCTCTGGTTTGTGGGTGAGAAATGGGGGATTGGGGTGGGTATATACTTATACTTACCTTTTAGAAAATGGGGGACTAGCGACTTTTAGAAATAGCTTCTTGGCTATTTCATCACTGTTTTGCAAGAGTCGTCTTTCCCAAACCACCCATGCCTCATATTGAAACAACTCGGGGATATGTTTCATCTTTCACCAAATGCATTACCAATTCTGTTACACTGTCCTCCAATCCAACAACACCTCGTTCAATGATATGAGAATAAGTCCGCCTTAGTTGTTGTTGCCTTTGAAACAAAGAATTTGCATCTTCACTCACCCTAACGTCCCTGGTGTTCCAAGTTTGCATACTCAACCTCAGATTAGTGATCCTGGTTGTAATGCTCCCAATTTCTACCCCAATATTGTGAAGATGAACTCCTTCCATGAATATGCAACCAAACCTCTTCAAAGCATTCATGACACCTCCTTCCCTCTTGGAAGCCACTTTCAAAGCATAAATTTCAATGACATCTTCCAAATCATAAGCAGCGTCTCTAATCTTTTCAACGCAGATGCGTATCTTTTCATCACCCCGTTGCCTTGCATCTGCATCTGTCATAAATCTGTTGAGATATATATCCCACATCGAGAATATGAGACCTTGTCTGTGGGTTTATAAGGGTTTGGGCTACTCTCTCTATTACCAATTGGTTTTAGAGTTGAGTCTCAGATTACTTTATCATGGTATCAGAGCGGGTTACCCACGTACACGTGTGAAGCCCAAAGGCCACACGAACTCCACGACCACCCAAGTTGTTGTCCACGTGTTAGGCTTAAAGATTCGCCACACGTGCGGGAGCGTGTTGAGATATATATCCCACATCGGTAATATGAGACCTTGCATGTGGGTCTCTCTCTATTACCAATTGGTTTTAGAGGTGAATCTCAGATTACTTTATCAAAATCCCTTCAGTAACTGTAGCTCAGTTTGTGCAAGCTCAACCTGATCCCTGCCATATAAGAACTTCCCTTCTTGAATGGTGAAGTCCTTTCAGTAACACCTTTCTTGAATGGTGAACTTCCCTACTAAACATTGTTTGATTCTTGTCTATTATGAAAATGATGCAGCACCCACTCACTAGCTTGATTGTTGTCTATTGCCCGAAACCCATTTCTTACCTTCAGTAATCACCAATTCACCAAAGGTCCATGATTGATACAATTTGTATTACGTTGGTCTGGAAGTTTTGCGTTCAGTAATAATAAGTAAAATGTCTAAAACTTGGGTGATTGGAAGGGAAAGGGTAATTGGTCTTCTTATTTTTCTCCTTTTTGAAATGGCTTATTGGTCTTATTGATGCTAAAGGTTTGTTAAACAGCAGGATGTAACGCAAATGAAAACCAAGGCCCCAATCCTACTTAAGCAAAACCAGCATTGGCAATAAGCCACACTAAATAGGACTTCATTAACATGTATACGACCTGTTTGACAGCTACTTTCAGCTGAGAATGATACCATATCTAGGCTCAAGCTGACCATAATAAATTACGACTACGCCAGAGCTGCCTAATGTAATGCTAAGAGAAACTAGGTCACGATAACAGAAAGCAATTCAACCATCCATAAGCTCCAGCTACAGTGTTGCACAATGAGCTTAGAACAACAAAGGAAACATGCAAGAAATATTACATGAGATAAATCTAGCAAGGGTTAAACAAAAATGGTAGACACCACAAATCCACAATGCAAGATAAGAAAAGTTTGATACATCCCTGTTGCAACTGCATTCCAACATTCTTTTCCCACTATTACTCAAATGCCCTTTATATTTCACCAGCTGCTCACATATAGCAGCCGACTTGAGTGTAATCATTAATCATGCAACCAGAGATTTCTAAGACTGTGAAGTGCATAATCACCCTTATAGAAAGTTACCATATACCAGTTCGTATAACTCATCCAGCTACATAAATTCTCTGCACCTGATCCAAGCATTAGATCCGAGTACAGTAGTCCAATTACCAATCCTTAACCAATCCACATAAGAGCTACTGTATTATGTAAGGTATATCTTAAGCTCTACAGGGACAATATCATACAACATTGGCTTGAGTTCTTAATATCCTATCCACCCCTGCATCTATCTTAATACATTATCACCACAATTTCAAATGCTTGGTAACAAGTGAACTATCTAATATTTCATTTTTTAGAGATCAAATACAGAACACAACTTTCAACGGAAATGTTGATTATCAAAATTACTGCTGGTTTTCACTAATAGGCTACGAGCAGAACTTGAGTTCTCAACACCCACTACCAATCTTATCCTATACTAAAACCACTTCACCATTAATTGGTGTGTGCATGTGTGAAGTTTTATTTAGGAAACTATTCCCTCCCATCCCACAAAGTATTTTCTAACAAGTCTACCTCATTATTTCACACTATACCTTCCGGCTAACACTATCAGTACGTTGCATCAGTCGCCAGTTTACAAATAGTATTCTACAACAACATCCATTCTGAAGACAACAAAGACGGAACCTCAAACTAATTTAACCATATAAGTCCCAGATTTCAGCCTTGCAGCTCTGAAGTCTAAACAGCAGCCTAACTGTTACACTAAGAAAGAAACATGATACATAGAAAATCTAGCACCAATGCCTTCATATACAGAGGTTTTTCCAAATGTATAGTAGAACGTGTCAAGTATTTCCATCTACGAAAGCATGGTTGTGTTACATCAACAAACTCCACGAGCGGGGAAGAAAAAGATAACAATACCAAAAATGGACAAACAAGTAATGCTACCGAAAACTGCAATGCAAACTAAGGTTATCATTGTTATTATGATCGAAAACAGGGCAAAGGCCCTCTCAGACAAGCACTTCCTCCGCCATTTCTTCCATGACCGAGGGTTTATGATAATGTTACACTATATCTCTAAACAACAAAACCAAGAAAAATAACTGAGAGTGGGAAAAGCCAAGACTCACGAGAACCCCTTGCGAAGCTTCTGGATCGCACTGTACATTTTCCGCCGTGATCCAACGGCGTTGATCCCCATATCTTTAAGATCATCCAACGTCAGCATCGGCAACACCTCGTCATCCACCTCATGTATCTCAAATACCGGCGTGTACCGACTCAACCCCAATTCAATTAACCACGTTCTCACTCCGCCCCAATTCGACTCCAGCATCTCAACGGCGTCGTTTTCCCTACTCTCCGATCCCCTCCCCCAAACTCTCCTTTGCTCATCCCAATTATTATGCGCCTCCTCCTCCGCCAACGGCGCCGGACTCTCGTCCCTCACCGGACTCGGATCCGCGCTCATCCACCCCTCCCCGTCGTCCCTGCTATCCCCTCCCTCGTCGATCTTCGAGTTCGCTATCCAATTCGACCGGACTCTCTTCGCCGTCGCCGCTCTCTTCGATTTGATCTTCCGGTTTCCAAATTCGAATCCTCCGTCTTCGTTCTCCGCCGCGTCGTGGCCGTTGACCAGGTTCGTCATCGACCTGGCCTTGACGGATTTACTTGAGTTGTCCTTCGGAAGCTTCCAGGGGTACCTGGCCCGCCGCATGTGCGAGTCGATTGATACGGTGGCGGCGGGCTGGTCGCCGATCTCGCCGAGGCGGACGCTGGGCCGGCGCTGGCGTTTCTGGCCCGGTAGGAATTGCGGGCCTGGATTCTCCGCCGGGTGTAGAGCCGTCGTTGTTGGTAGTGGTGGTGCGGTGGTGGTTGTGGTTGTGATTGGTACCGTGGACGGTGGGGGGATGTGAGGTGAGGGTATCGAAGTGGCGGTGGTGGTTGGGGCGGCGGGGATTGTGGCTTCCAGTGGCGGTAGCTCAGTTGCCATGAGAGTGTGACTGACAGGGGCACAGAGACTGCGCGTAGGATAAGGGATCGGGTCTATTCTAGTTGATAAGTATCAGTATTGCCATTTGGACCGTTAGATTACTAATTTCTTTTTATTTTAAGGATAATCGACGGCGGACAGTGTATAATGGTTAGGATTCCGGAATTTGTGGCTTTTCTGAGCTTCTTGTTGGATCGTTTGGGCTCGTGGTTTGGGTTTCCGGGTTGCCCGCCCCGGTTGTGTTTCCGGGTTGAGTTTGCTACGTTTTGATTTTGATTTGATAAACTTAAATGCTACCACTAGTGTAGTGTACGAGCATGTTTCATATTGTCTGGAACATGTGAATTTATAGCTAGTTAATCTATGTCAAAAAAGATCTTTATGTAGTAACCGGACCAACCTCTTGTGCTACTACAAAATCGATGAACTCTTAGTAGAGGTGGCAAACGGGCTGGCCCAGTCCGGTTCGGCCTGTTTAATCGGGTTTTGGACCGTGTTTGGGTCGGTTCATGACGGTCCACGTCTTAATAGGTTCAGACCGGTCTATTTATTCAAATTTAAGGCACAACCCGGTCCACGACCCATTTGATATTCTAATTACACATTTTCCTTCTAATTAATTCTCGTTTGATATTCTCAATATTTTTTGAAATTTCATGATATTTTCAAAAATCACACGATATTTTCGATATTTGAAGAAATATTTTTTCCTGATTTCAATTACACGTGTGCTCCTTTTAATTCAAAAAACTTGGGGAGCCACAAGATTCAAACTCTGGTTGCTCAAGAAACATCAAGGCGCCTTAACCAACTCTCATAGGTTGCACATATGCTCTATTTTTTGTACAATTATATATATATAAATATTTTATTTTTTCCTATAATTTATGTATATATCGATATATCCATGTAAATATTCATATTTTAGACCGTAGATATTTTACGATTGTCGAAATTTTAGTCCTTGGATAAATCTAAGGTCTTAAATTTCGATACTTTTTCCCCTAAATTTGGCCAAAATTTTCCATTTTTTCACATGACGATATTTTTTTTCCCTTCTAATTGATTCTCGTCTGATATTCTTGTATTTTCCGAGATCGATATTTCCATGATGATTGTCAAAATCCAAGGTCTTAAATTTCGATACTTTCTCCTAAATTTGGCCGAAATTTTCCATTTTTTCACATGACGATATTTTTTTCCCTTCTAATTGATTCTCGTCTGATATTCTTGTATTTTCTGAGATCGATATTTCCATGATGATTGTCAAAATTTTATTTCTTAGATAAATTCGCACATACACTCTTGTCAACTTGACCATGTGTGATAGTTAGGAGTACCAAGTGTTGAAAACAAAATGGCGATAAATGGAAAATCAGGTTTTAATTAAGAAAGAAAGATCCTCATGTTAAAGAAAAGTAAAGGATAAGACAATTGATGAGGGATCAGCAAATCGATCTGCAATTGCACAAAGCTTTATCCTCTTTTACCCTTCATCCATAAATGATTTCGTGTCTCAGTTATGAAGACAATACAACGCCTGCATAGGCTGCATTGTTGAAACTCCATCTTTGATGTTTTCCATAAACTTCTTCTTCCACTTGTGTTCCTCTTCCTTATTTCCCTCAACAAAACCCTATCCCTTTCCTTTTATTTGCTTCTCATCATGACAAAAGCACACACGAGAAAAATTGAATGCAGATTTTGCCTTGCGAGGGCCATAATGTGCTTTATGAAAATCAATATCAGATTTAAGTACTTCAATAACGAACCCACATCATGTATTTTTATGTTTTGATGATGAAGCAAAGAGAAAAAGATGCATAGAGACTGGTCGAGCGAGTTCGATCTCGAGTCTCTCGACACATTGGTTCATTTGGTGATAGCCGAGTGTCAGTGTTCCAGAGGTTTAACGTACTCAAAGCCTCGGTTTTGGTCCCCAAAAGCTAGCTCACAAGTCACAACTAAGCAATCCAGGACCTTTATTCTTCCTCTATAAAATGAGGCTTACTTGCACCCCATCATCTTATCTCTAACTCATCTCTCTGCATACGCGCAAAACTAAGTCGTTGCGAAGTGCAGGGAGCCTTCCTAATCAATTAGCTGCAAAATGGCTGGTTTTTCCTACAATAATAATGTTCAAGGTGATAATAACCAGCTGATGATTCCTAAGGGAACTGGATGGAGAAACATTAACATTTCTCCTCCTATGACGATGTTCCCCATGATGAGCCAAGAGGAAGGCAGTAGTTCTAGGAAGCGTAGGCGAAAATCGAATAGAAGGGATGACTTCCTAGCTCGACTTCATCTGCCTGCACCAAGAATTCCAAAACGGCCACCGCCATCTCCGGTAGTACCTTTCCGTGTAAGTTTAGATCATTTTCCGGGAGAGATTTTCATATACTAGTGTTTATCTAATGGGTTTTCAGCCTTGACATGCAGGATCGTTGATATACACATATAGGCATGCATACAGCTGCTCGATCAAATATAAATTATTAGTAAAGTTTGAATCGAGATTAATTAATGAATCACTGATCTTATTCATTTCCGGACCCCAAATTGACATTACCCAAAAATGTTTTACGGGGATCATTTTTGATTTCTCATTGTGTGAAGTGCAAAGCTTCAACTTTTTTTCCTTTTTGGAAAATCCTTGCTTGATGTAAACTTCTATTTATATATTGAGATCAAGTAAATTCATTTTCCATACATACCTTAAGGTAACTAAGATGATATATACGATGTAATTAAACGGTTGTGGCGCGTAATTTATTTCAAATATCTACTACTTATTTTGTTCCTCGTGTCCGTTAAAGGATGTATAATGTTTGTTTCGATAAGTTATTTTGTTTCTCGTGTAGATTCTACATTTGTGTATGCTTTTATTAACTTATGTCTTGAAATAAATATATGGAAAAATTTAAGTACATGACAAACGGTCGATCCACTTCTAATTTTGGTGTTTTAAGTTTTAAAATAATAAAAAATGGTGCATAACGTTTAACAGCCGACACACTTTTAGTATATGCCGTCAATAACACCGTAAATTTTATATAATTAATTTCTTATTTTTCAAAGGGTGGTTTTGGATTTTCTCCATTCTTTTACTTTATATTACATTTCCTTTTTCTCTGTTTCTATTTATACACTTTTTTAATCTTGTAAATTCATATTATATTCTCAAAGACTTTGTTGTTTTTCCTTGATCTAGTTTCAAGTTTAAGTTATTTTTCCAGTTTGCTTTCATGTTGTTGTTTAAGTTTTTTTTCTTACTATTCGTTGTATATGTAAGTTACTAGATTTGGTTTTAATGAAAGACTCTTATTCATAAAAGAAAAGACTTTGGTGTGTTCGTCCATTTTTGTGTTTGGTGAGTTTGAAATTTGAACTTTGAACATGTACGAAAAAAAGAGACAATAATACTTTTTTTATTTCCCTCTTTGAATAAATTATTCATTTAATTATTAATTTTGATAATTTATTACTACTAAATTAAAGAGTGACGAATTTGCCCCTCAAAATTTAACTGAAAACTTGCTAGATAACGAAAAATGTAAATGTATGTACATATTTTCTGTTGAGATTTCAAGTACGTTCATGTACCATTATGATTGTTTTACAACTTTAAACACTAAAATTAGGAGCCGATCCTAAAATTTTCCCTAAATATATAAATTATCGTACAGTAATTGGCTTCAAACCTTTAATTATGTATTTTTTGCTCCGTGTCAACTTCGAATTAATCATTGTATAGTAGTATATACTTTGGTTCAATTATTTTATTTTGCGTGTATCATGTTGCATTCTTCATTATCATCCTTAGTTCACAATTTCGCTTTGGTTGATTATTGATAGATCCTTGCATACAATTGATTTCAGATTCTCAATCCAACGATGACGCAGTTTCTCTTCAAGAAACAGTTGCATCGAAGCGATGTGGGAAGTGTTCATCGCATCTTGTTGCCAAAGGTTTGAACACCATTTTGCCATGCTAGCTAACTAAAATATAATGAGATGAGCTCTATATTTGGTCATGATATCTTTATTGGTTGGCCGTACGTAGACTCAGGAATGGAAGCCAATTACTTCAAGTGAAATACCAATAAAACTGAAAACGAATATATCAGAAAAGAAGCTAAGGATGATATGAACCAAAACATGTTGATGATAAACAAAATTAGTTTCGTAAATAGTGTTAAACAACAGGAAAAAGAAACATATTCAAAAACTACAAGCTAGGGTGATCCCAAAGAAATGTTATAAAACTTAAACGACATAGACGCACACGCATATAAGTCGATCATCAAAGTTGATGTTACGTACATTGTTCATGAGGTTCTATTATCTTCAGTACGAGGTAGAAGAGTATCTACCACACCTCGTCTTCAAAGAGGGAATGTGGATGCATATGGATGACCTGGACTACTATAAAGTCTGGACTATGAAATTCAGGTTCGAATTACATTTATATATCTGACAACCATTTTCTTCTCAACATAAAGAAGGTTATTCATATTCGTAGAAACTTGATCGAATTTTAACATATCTCATTCTCTACAGGTTTTGGAACAACAACAACTCTGGCAGGATTTACATTTTCGAAAACACGAGTTAGCCCTAACGCTAACCTAATACATTCTCACCATCCATGCCTATTTCTTTTTTCTTTTCACAATGATTTATGCCTAGAAATTTGTAATCGAACACGTATTATTGATTTTCATTAGGATCTTATTGTTATTATTTCAGAGGATTTCGTTTCGAGCCATGGCTTAGGCGTTGGAGATTCGATTGAGGTGTTTAAGGATCTCATGTCAGGATCTTTTGTAAGTGATCAATTATATAATGTGTCATGCATATACGTACCCTAATACATAGATTGACCACCTGCATGCGCGCACTCTCGATGAGCTACTTAAGCTGGCCATTGTTTTTCACATCATTAACTCGATCCTGAAATGCAGATAATAAGGGCTTCCAACACTTCGGGTGATCCCGGTTTGATTGATGAAAAATGCTTAAGAAGGTCGAGGGAGAACGACAAGCACATGTTTCTGAATCAAGTATGTGTATGTAATAAAAAAGAGCAACCACAATCTGCGAAGAACACGTCCGAACAAGTAGGGCAAGGCAGCTCAGATGTTCCCAATAACAACCTACTCTCAATGGAGAACAATGACGACGTAATTCTGAACCAAGACGAGGCTGATGGGATCATTAATAATGAAGAAGGACTACAAAAACCAGCACAGCCGGCGGAATCGGCACAACCAGCAGAAACGGCGCCAGCACAAGATTATGGTGGACATCAAGAAGAGAACACCCTTGATAACGTCTTGAATGAAAGTTTCCCAACAGGAGATGACTTTGACTACTGCTTGTATGCGCTATTGGAGTGCTAGCTAAGGGGCAGGCCGGCAGCCCTTTGGAGTTTGGATAACAATCGACATCTGCAGCGATCCAAAAGTACAGAGAGACCATAACTGTTCCGCTATCGCCTTGTAGATCTCAAATATGGCTGGTAACGAAGAAGACTGTACTGTATATATGTAATTATACAACTGCTATAAGCCAACGTACGTACGTATATATATCTGCTTAGACGTCTCTGCTGCAACATCTGCTATAATGACCAAATTAATTGAGTTGTATTCTAAAGCTTTAGCATGTGGACAACAAGCCCGTCTAGCTCAGTTGGTAGAGCGCAAGGCTCTTAACCTTGTGGTCGTGGGTTCGAGCCCCACGGTGGGCGTTTGTTTTCTCAATTTTCTTTTTATACCGGATTCATTCCTCGATTTTGTTATCTCACAGCTTGAAAAACAGAAGAATGAATTCGGTATTCGGTAAAAAGACAAATTGAATTCGGTAGAGTAATGCTAAGTTGCTAACATACTTTTATACTTAATTTATCAATCTATCAAAGAAAATAGGCATATAAGTGGAAGTGCAGGATCAGACGATCAGTTAATGGCTCGACTAGTTAGTCTTCTTCCGCACAATAATATGTGACGAGTCATCTATAATCATGGTACATGATAATGGTCGACTCCTTTCAAGCGAAACTACCTGAAATTGCAATATTTTAATTGGAAAACAAAACAACGGTGGTTATTTTCTTTTTGAGAAATTCATCCAAACAGTACATCAATTTTTGTTTCTTATAAATTTTGGTACATCATGTTTGAAAACAACAGAACGGTACATAATGTTTAACTCCGACCTAAAATTAGTATGTATAACCGTTAACTCCGTTGCAATAACCGTTAATTGACTTTTTTTATCAGAAATAACCAATTTACCCTTTACTTCTCAATTTTCTTTCTCTTTTCTCATTTTTCTCTGTTTTTTTTCTTTTCTCATATAGCTAATCCGAAGAAGCTATGGATCTGAAGATGCGTCAATTGCCTCATACTTCTCCGTCGCGACTCCATCTCCCTCCTCCCGTGATCGCTCTCCTACGTTGCCTCTATCTCCTTTCTCCCGTGACCTCTCTCTTCCGCTACCTCCATCTTCCTTCTCAAAATGTCATGGCTCGCCCACTCGCTCTCTGAATCCGTCAGGCTCGACGACGACGTCGATGCAGAAGATTACGACATCGTCATCCGGCCCCACCCTAACAGCAATGAAGCTCATGTCCCACCCACCACCATCGCCTCCACCAAAATCAATGAAAATGAATCCGACGTAAACGAAGAGGAATTTGAAGGCGCACAAACGTGTGGCGTCAAAGACGACCTCTCGGAATTCCAGCAAACCATAACACGTCAATTATGGGGCATCGCCTCCTTCCTTGCACCACCTCCAACGTCTGATCGGTTAGTTGATCAGCCCGATTGCGATCGATCTGAGCCGCCCGATCAACCGCCGATGGCGTTGAATGAAAACGAAGAAGAGGTAGAGGATGAGGAGGACGTCGTCGGTGTCACTGAGGAGGTGTTGAACTTCGCTAGAAACATCGCGATGCATCCAGAGACGTGGTTGGACTTTCCTCTTGATGAAGAAGAAGACTTGGGAGGTATTTATGAATGTGTACTTATACTTGTCACCGTATTTATGTATGAATGTACATCTCAGTTCTCGTAATTCTTCAGTTATTGATTGTTGATCCTCCAATTTAGTTGTGGAATTTTGGATTAGTGAATATTTGAAGTTAAATTGTATTACATTGGAGTTGATAGTAGGTTTTTTTTCTTGATCAAGGATGTGCATTTTTGGAGTGATGCAGTTTTGTAATTGGTGCCTAATTTATGCACTTTTCTTATTCTAAATTTTGAAATGTTTGATGCCCAGCAAGGCATACTTTGATGATCCAACATCTTACACCTAGATTAGCTGCTTTGAGAATCGAGCTATGTCCGTGCCATATGGGTGGGAGTTACTTTTGGAAGGTCTATTTCATTCTTTTGCATTTCAGACTTACCAAGCAGGATGCTGAGGTTTTGTCCACACGGCAGGTAATCTTTCGTTTCTGTTCAGTGTCCATTTATCGAAGGATTCAATTCAACGTTGTTTCAAACTAAACTTCAAATACTCTGCATTATATCAAACTGTGAACTGTGCTTCATGCCAATCCTTGGCTTTCAGATTACATTTTTTATATTCTTATGCGACTCAAAGCTTGACTATATCAAATCTACACGTGTCAGTGATGTTGAGTGCAAGTAATTGCTTGAAATCCTCTATGGGATTTCCATGGATGACTTATGATACTTCTAGATGTTCATTCATGCATATTGGGTATTCATATTTGGGTAGAGTTCAACTTCAGTATTCTATAGGTTACAGTTGATCTTTCTAAGTTTATTGAAGAGACAAGAAAGAAGAAGAGACCATTGAGTCCTTGCATTTGAACAATTTGTATGAAGTATTTCAATTGCATCTGTTAAGAATCTATTGATGGACTCAAATTTTTGCACTCACATGCATGTGTTTCTGATTTTGTGTCCTGTGGAAATTAGAAACAGAAAGTGATTATTGAGTTATTGGAACAAATTTTGAGATTATTGCCAAGGTTAAGAAGAAAACATTTTGATGGTGTTATACTACAGGTAATGGAAGCCAGAGCGATCTGGGGAGCGATCTGGATGCAGGAGCTACAATGTCAGACTCCATCAAGTTCTAAAATGTCAGAACATGAATGGTTTGGAAGAAGCACTTCACTTTTAAAAGGGAGTTCAACCACATTACATGAAGATTATGATGATTAATTGAGAGGATAAAACTGCATTTTTCCAGCAGTTTAGGGTTAGGCCCCATTTCTACTAATGACATTATCAATTTAGAAATTACCATTTGAACTAATGACATAAGTATGCTCGCTTGATAACAACCAAGTTCAACCCAAATGTATAGGTTGAAGGGTTGGTCATCTATGATTGTGCTGCAATTTACAGTTTACTTGCCTGATGTAAAGCTTTAAAGGCCAGTAGTCAGTTTCTTCCCCCTTTTATCACTATTCATTATGAGCAAAGAAACTGTTTGGATCACAGTTTTCTTCTAAAGAGTAACAGGTTGTATAACATGACCAATCAATGTAGGTCTTAAAAGAAAAAATGAGAAAAAAACAGAAAAAAATGAGAAAAAACAGAAAAAATGAGAAAATAAAAAGAAAAATTTGAGAATTAAAGGGTAAATTGGTATTTTCTGATAAAAAATACCAGCTAACCGTTATTGTAACGGAGTTAACGACCATATATACCAATCTTAAGTCGAGGTTAAAACATGATGTATCGTTCCAATGTTTTCAAAACATGGTATACCAAAGTTTATAAGGAGCAAAAGTTAGTTTATCGTACCAACCGAGCCGTGCCCGCCTGGGTTTTGGGCCCGAAACGATGATTTAAGGTTATTTAGTTATGTTCTAGTGTCATTGTACCTATTATATAGGTTTAGGACTATTTATTAGATAATGACATCTAAGGTCTCAGTTTTTTAGTTTTTTTTGTTGTTTAAGGATATAAATGCCCGGGACCGGTCCGGACATAACAAAGCCCGGTCCGTTTATAATATAACAAAACATGAGCCAGGAAAAAAACCATGTCCACCGGTCCGGGTTTTTTTTTTCTTCAAGCTTTTTGCCAGGCCCTACCCAAAATTGTTGGGCAAAAAACGAAAAAAAAAAAGAAAAAATAAATATATAATAGGCCCAAAACAAAGCCCACACCTAAAAAAACCCTAGGAGACCCAAGCCGCCAACCTAGTCTGACGTAACACCACCGACTCCGCCGCAGACGAAACCAAGACCAACACCTCTCTTCTGCTCTCCTAGTCGGGTCGTGGATCACAACTCCACTTCTTGGATTAATCAAAGAAAATCCAAGCTCTGCCAACAAGATTAGGCATAATCTTCCACCACCGTCACCACGCTTCCTCCTTTCATCCAATTTCTGCGAATCAGCACCTTCCTAAGTTAGAGCTCAGTTTCAGTGAAGATCGGAACCACTTCATCACATCCACAAACCCTCCTGCAATCAAGATCCGCGCCACCAGCCTCTCTGCTGCCCCGTCGGCGAACACCATCAAGGATCCCATGAAAGCTTATATAATACACTGCAATAGAAAGTCGAGAGAGTTGGGTGGTGATGCTATGTTCTATCTAGGGGAGGTTATTTAGTTACAATATAACAGGATCGATAATGATCTCCTCATTAGTAAATAGCGTAATGAAGAGGCAGAAATAAGCAAGTAATTTAGTTGGAGTTATTATTTTTACACTACTTAAACATCTGATTCATCCTACGGTCCACAGAAGTTACTGAACTCGATGTCTCTGGTTTGCCTACAACCAAAAGGATTCATATGATGACTTGAGACAGCTGCATACAGTCAAATAGTATAAAAAATAAACTTTGTAATTGTGGGAAGAAGTCATAGAATTGCTTTGATGATCTACATGAGCCTTGCCATAAGCAGAAAAAGCACTCCACTATCACAGACAGTGATTAAACTCCTATAACAAACAAAAATGAAGGTTGCATTTTATATCCAACAAGCTGATTGATCGATCAGTATGCTAACCTTATCACATCCAGGAACAGAGACTGCAAGAGCTTCATTCTCATACGAATTTTCGCTCTTCTTGCCTGGAAAAAACCACCCAAAAATTCTAAAGATTGTGAAACCATTTACCTAGACATTCATGTAGAACATAGAAGAAGCTGTATATATATAAAATACCCTTCCGGCAAGGCCGTGATTATCGGTCGCCTCACCCCTTCTTGCCTTAACACGAATAAAATCTTCGGTTTCAACTCCTCTAGTAGAAGCTCTGCTCTTCTTCCCCTTCAATTCGTCCTCCTAACCAAGATTAAGCAATCAAATTAACATATGCAGAAGTGCAAAACATAGATTCAAGTAGAAACAACCCGATTACCATTTTCGTTTCCTAGCTAGCTCGCTTCTTTTCTCCTCTAAATTGCCTCTGATCATGATTCATATGAACGAAGGGTGTTTACATATAGTAGTTTTACAGCGACAGATTCACAGAGCGGTAGTCAATGCATGTGTACGCGGAATAGGTGAAAGTGACTGATCCAGAGGGAGCTGGTTTTCGAGAAGCGAGTAGTATTAATGGAGTTGCATGAATTTGTAGATGCAGGGGAATCTCCAGGAGGTTTTTTCTCCCAACTGGGGAGAAAGGGGCGGTGATTAGTCGTTGTGTTGCTTTCTTTCTGAAATAAGCGAGACAGGTTCGTCGATCTTTTGGGCACGAAATACAGCTAGTTTCACTGGGGAGAGATATATGTGTTGCGAGAGGAGAAAAAGGCTAGCTGCCATTGGGTTTCAATCTTTGAATTGTGAAGCACTCAAGAGTAAAGTTGTTCCTTGCTGAGAGGTACACATCTTAAATTACAGTACCTGAGAAGAGGAGTGGGGGTTTATAATAGCTACGGGCACAAAAACGTACATCTGTGGCACCACCACATCAAAGAATCATGGATTTATAATGCTCTTGTCATAGATTCAAATACCAAATTTGTTCTCCTATAACGGTAAATCAGATTTGGAACAACTTTTGGGCAGAACGTCCGTTTGGAACACATGATACTTTTTCGACATGTGAACAATAAGATCTACAAGACTCACTTTAGTGAGTCCTGTCAAATTTAAGCCAAATAATATCTTTTTCTTAATCCGATTCGGGATTTAATGTTTTTATGTTTTCTAGTTTATTCGGATTTGGTTTTAATTCATTCCTTAAACTTTTAGGCTTGTGTGTTAGTCATTTTAGGGTTTTGTTTCTCATATATAAGCACATTTATTTGTAGATGATATAGAGTTTTTATAAACCTACAGACTGTTTTTGACCCAATTAGAAACTAACAGGTGGGTGCGTGTGGCTAAAACACACACCTGCGTGTGTACGTAGCAGTTCTCAATAAATACCCAAATGTAGAAAAATGTCCTCTATGCACCGTTAGACAATCAAGAGCTCTTTTGCATCATAAATACCCAAATATCTACTCACTCCTTGCAAATGAATGCTAGGGCAGCCCACCTACCTAATAAAGAAAATATCCATAATCGCCAAAAAAGAATATTTCTTGCGAGTACCTAAAATAGAAAGCAGAAGAACCAATTTGTTTAGGGCTTGAAAGGCTTGGCACGTGGCTGTCACTAGGGGACTTGGACATTGAGAGTCAAAATGCCCTTTGGTGATCAGTCGTGTATTTCCTTACCTACGAACTCGGGTCTCGCATCCCTTCTTCTCACTTGTTTTGTGTATCTCCGGCTTTCTATTTCCGTCCTAATTAATTTGCTCTAAACCCTAAACCAATCTTCCATTATATCTTTAAAAATAAATTAAAATAAAAACGAACAGGGCTACGGCAGCCAGGAGCCACAACGAGCCGAAATGACACAACTCAAACATCAACCGCACCAAAATTTTCTAATGTCATGAAAAAGCTCGCCAGATCCGTGACGTGTACGGTCCGGATTCAAAGCCTCGCCCCCGCTAGATTCCCTCGTCCTCATAAAACCTATTTTGTTTTATATTTCTCTCTTCAATCTCTGGTGTACTCTCTCTCTATCATCGTCTTTCTTCTTCTTCTTCTTCAATCTTCTCGATCCAAAGCCGCGCCAATAATCCCCAGATCGCGATCTTACCACAAACCTCAATCCGAAATTCTCTGCCACCAAATTCAATAAATCGCCCCTCCTTTTATCCTCTTTGAATCCGCGGCGCTAAATTTCAGATCTTTGGGGAAAATTAAAGGAGGCAAATTAACCTAAAAGATTAAACCAATTGACGATTTTATTTATTTTTATTTTTTGTTGCTGTGTTTTGCTAAAAGCGGAAGGATTTGTGTATATATATGGTGGATCGAATTGGAGGAAGAAGAAACCCTAGGGGGTATGATGGGAAGAAAAGATGAGAGTAGCAGAGAAGCAGGTGAAATTCCCGATTCGAATTCAGTGGAGGAGATCAGTGAGGAGGATTTTGTGAAGCAGGAATCGACAGCTGCTGTTGAGCCGAAATCCAATGGTGCTAGGTTTTGGACGTTTCGAGACGTCTTCAGCCACCCGCAGTTTCGCGGCTTGGGGTCCGGGCCCGGTCTGGCTAACCTGGCTTGGGCTCAGGCCGTGCAGAATAAACCCTTCAATGAGCTCCTCTTTCAGCAGAGATCGTCGTCTTCGCTGCCGGTCAGCTCCGGCAATGCCAAAGCGGTGAATGTTGACAGTGGCGATGATGAGATGGAGGAGGGGGAGATTGGTTTCGATCCGGAGAAGGCAGATGGTGGTGCGGGGAATGAGGTGTGGGAGGAGCGAGTCAACTTGCTAAGGGAAGCATTGGAGTCTCTGACTATTACTGAGGCCGAGAAGTAAGTCAAGTGATTCACAGCAATGTTGGCGGAATTTGAATTTGAATTTGAGGGAAATGCGTTGTCTGTGGTTGATTGTTGTTTGGTTCATGTTTTTGCAGATCATTTGGGGATGTATGTGGCCGGTTTCTTCACAGTTTGGAAAGCTTGCGAGGAGTGCTTTCGGAGATAAGTGTGTCGACTAAAGAAGCTCTTGTTCAGCAGTTGTTCAATGCTGTACAGGCTATTAGCTCTGTAAGCCTCCCAAGATTGTTTCACATTGTTAGTGCTTTCTTTATATATTTCCCAAGTCTGGAGCTTCCTTTGTCTTGTAGGTGTTCAGCTCCATGAGCGCAGACCAGAAGGAGCTGAATAAGGATGTTCTATCAAGGTTTGTGTGGTGTTTTTGCTTATTAATTTCTCATTGTCTTTTGAAGGCCACTTCGTGTAGTTACTTGCTTTGTTTTGTTTATTTTAACAGGATACTTTCTTCTGCAAAGAGTGTTCCTTCTCCTTTTCCTGCAGAGCAGCTAAAAGAGGTGTGCTTTTATGTTAATGTAGTTCAGGAACATTTCACTGTCCTTGTTTGCAATCGGTTTAGCTGATTGTTGGTATGCCTGGAAGTACTGATGTGGTACATTTTCAATTTCCAGATTGAGGCTATGATTTCCCCTATGGATCCCCGTGCCGTTTACCCTCAAACTACAGCAGGTACTAAGGTGAACGGGATACAGTGTATCAGTGGGGTTTATAAAACGGATTCTGATACTTCAGTTGCAAATGCCAGTCGTGTGTTCACTTATGCAGCGAATACTGCGTCAGATACACCTGTATCTGTGGTCCAGAGCAATCCAAATATATCATCTGAAGTTCCAAGATCAGGAACATCTAGTTTTAAGGGTAGGGGACTGATGCTACCCCTCTTAGACCTTCACATGGATCATGATGAAGATAGCCTTCCATCTCCTACACGAGAACCACCAGCATGTTTTCCTGTTCAGAGACCATTGGTTGTTGCTGATGGGATGGTAAAAAAGTCAGGGTTGGAGACAGCTCGGGTAGCACTAGATGTTGAAGGTTCAAAAATGCATGTTTATGAAACTGAGGCTCTCAAGGCTGTTTCTAGCTATCAACAAAAGTTTAGTCACAATTCGTTTTTAACGAGTGAACTTCCAAGCCCAACTCCTTCAGAAGAGGAGGGTGATAATGGGGATGATGCTGCTGTCGGGGAGGTATCTAGTTATTCTGCGTCGAGTAATGTGAGAACTCCACAACCTCCCATTTTGGGTCGTCAAGCTTCTCTTCCTGCTACCACCCTCCTGGGTAGCTCTGGCATGCAGGGACTTAATACTGCAAAAACTGCTTCCTCTGTGAGTTCGGGGTCTAATGTGCCCATTAAATCTTCGGCTAAGAGTAGAGACCCTAGGCTTCGATTTACTAATTCTGATGCTGGTGCTTTGACCCTTAACCAACAGTCCTCAATTGCAGTGCATAATGCACCTAAAGTGGATTCTATTATCACATCAAGCTCAAGAAAGCATAAATCCCCTGAGGATTCGAATTCTGATGGTCCTGAATCAAAAAGACAAAGGGGTGCAAACTCAGTGGTTGGTTGGGGTGCAAAAACTTCTTCTGGAAGTGGTGGCTGGTTGGAGGATTGCAGTAGTGTCGGACCTAATTTAATTAACAGGAATCAGACTGTGAAGAAAGAAGCTGATGTCAGAAAATTGGTTAATGTTTCAAGTTCTCCTGGCAACTCCAATACCCAAAATACTGCAAATGAGCAGGTGCCACTAATGGCCCCAAGCTCGGTTTCCTTGCCTGCAATATTGAAAGATATTGCTGTCAATCCGACCATGTTGATTAACATACTTAAGTTAGCAGAAGCTAAGCAGAATGCTGCTGCTGCTCCTGCTCGTAAAGAAAGTACGACATATCCTCCAAGCTCAAGTTCAATCCCTGGAGCTGCTGCATTAGTGAATGATCCATCAAAGACAACTGGAGCTTTGCTAACGCCAACCATTTGTTCACAAAAAACTCCAACGGTGTGTGCTTAATTGTACCCCTTTGATATAAGCATACACTTTTGCTATTTTCCTATTAGTTCATAATCTCACAGGTACAATTTCAAGTACTGTTCACTAGTTGGTGTGGAAAGTCCTTTGGTCAGTAGTTTGTTAAAGTCCCTTTTCCTGTTATAATGTCTTTCCTTTGGGAGAGCTATTCAATATTTATTTTCTGCTAATTAATTTCATAAATCCGTATATAGGCTGCATTTTAATTAATCTACAAAATTTGCAGGATGAGGCAGGAAAAGTCCGCATGAAACTCCGGGATCCTCGTCGACTTCTTCATGGTAATGCACTTCAAAAGAGTGGAAGCATGGGGCATGAACAGCCAAGAAATATTGTACCCTCATTGTCAAGCAGTCAGGCAAACAATGATGATGTTAATGGGAAAAAGCAAGATAGTCAGGCAGATAACAATTTAGTACCTTCACAGTCTGGGGCTCTAGCAGCCCCTGACATTGCTATCCAATTCACCACGAATCTTAAAAATAATGCTGATATTATCTCTGTTTCCCATGTCTCAACAAGTCCAGCAACACCTTCTCAGAATTTATCTACGGAACTGGTTCCAATCAACCCAGACAAAGTTGATCTGAAAGCTGAGGAACAGCATACTGGAAGTGTATCTGCACCTGCACCAACTGCAGCTGGTCCATCTCGTTCACCGGCCACGTGGGGAGATGTTGAACATTTATTTGAAGGATATGATGACAAGCAAAAAGCAGCTATCCAAAGAGAGAGAGCAAGAAGGTTAGAAGAACAGAAGAAAATGTTTGCGGCACGCAAGCTGTGCCTTGTGCTGGATCTAGATCACACACTTCTTAATTCAGCTAAGGTAATGTCGTCATGATGTTTGGAAATGGTCTTTTGTGACCAATTGTTTTGTAGGAGTTGTTACTTACATAATTTTGTTGTCACTCAGTTTGTAGAAGTGGATCCAGTGCATGATGAAATTTTAAGAAAGAAAGAGGAACAGGATCGTAAAGAACCACAAAGACATCTCTTCCGGTTTCAACATATGGGAATGTGGACCAAATTGCGGCCTGGGGTGTGGAAATTTTTAGAGAAGGTAAGTTTGTCTTCATATTGGTCTTGACATAAATCTTCGTCTTTATATTATCTTTGAAAGTTGAGCAATTTTTGCTGCCTTGGACATCAGGCTAGTCATCTTTTTGAGATGCATCTTTACACTATGGGGAACAAGCTATATGCTACAGAAATGGCAAAAGTGCTAGATCCAACAGGCGCTCTGTTTGCTGGACGAGTTATTTCTAGAGGTGATGATGGGGATAATCCTTATGACGGTGATGAAAGGGTTCCTAAGAGTAAGGATCTGGAAGGAGTTTTGGGTATGGAATCAGCCGTTGTAATTATAGATGATTCTGTGAGGGTCTGGCCACATAACAAATTGAATTTGATAGTTGTAGAAAGGTAACTGTGCCTATAATTTATATTGAAGATTCAATTTCTGAGTGAATAGCATGTTGGATGGCATCCTTGCTTGATTGCATCGGATTCTTATGCATTTGTGCATTGATGGTGTACAGGTATACCTACTTTCCTTGTAGCAGACGGCAGTTTGGGCTTCTAGGTCCTTCCCTTCTTGAGATTGATCATGATGAGAGACATGAAGATGGAACTCTGGCATCCTCGTTGGCGGTGATGACTGCTTTCAACTTTTTCTGGGATTGCAAAAACTTGGTGACTTATTTTCTGATTTCATGTTTTTGTGCTTGTGTAGGTTATTGAAAAGATACATCAGATCTTTTTCTCCCATCCTTCCCTAGATGAAGCAGATGTTAGAAATATTCTGGCTTCTGAGCAGCAAAATATTTTGGGTGGTTGCCATATAGTATTTAGCAGGGTGTTTCCAGTTGGTGAGGTAAATCCTCACCTACATCCTTTGTGGCAAACAGCTGAACAGTTTGGTGCTGTGTGCACCAACCAGATAGATGATCAAGTTACCCATGTAGTTGCCAATTCCCTTGGGACTGACAAGGTAGGTGTTTCTAATACTCTGATATCAGGACTGTCCTGAATGCTTTGAACTTTGGTGTTCCCCTCTCTGCCTCTCTATATATGACATTAATTGGTTTGAGCAGGTGAATTGGGCTCTTTCTTCTGGAAAATATGTTGTGCATCCTGGCTGGTGAGCTTGATATGCATTATTTGTTTCTGTTTTATATAAAATCACATTGTATTTCGGTTCTGACGTTCTCTTTTCCATTTTTTTCTAACCAGGGTGGAAGCTTCAGCTTTGCTTTATCGGAGGGCAAATGAGCAAGATTTTGCCATTAAATCGTAGAACCACATTCTAACCCTTTCGGTAGACTAAAACTGTCAAACTGATGTGACCAACTGACCATAGACGCATGAATCACCTTGGAGTCGTGACGAAACTCCAATCGTAGGTCAGGTCATGCGGGAGTTGAGTTGGGCTTGACCTGACACTGCTTCCACCCATTAACTGGCAATTGCACCCTAAAATTGCCTTGCCAATTCTCCCAAGCATATGAAACAGCCCCGAGCCTAAAATATTGCTCTCATGGTGGGCTGTCTACTGAAGAAGAATGAAGTAGTAATCGTGGTGGTTTGAGCATGGTGATTGTGTTTTGGCTCGGAGCTTGAAAAGACAATTTTTGAAAGACCATAATTTTCCTTGACGACTTCCAGCCATTAGATTTATATAGCCATTGTGGATCCATAACGTAAAATAAGAGACTGAAATAACAGGAACAGAAATAAAAAATGACAGTTCATTTGTTGAGATTCGACAGCTGACAGCAGAATGGCGAGAGGCAGCAATGCTAGTCTCCATCTCATGGGCATCCATCCTCCTACCTTAATTGTCACCATAATCCCATTCTCATTGTATGCGGTTGGCGGCAACTGGCGATTAACATTTGTAGTTGGTGCCATGATGGAAGGTCCTTGACACTACTACAATGGGTGGTTCAGGTCATAGTGCCGACTAGAAATGTAACTTGTCACCAAGATGGATCATGCAGAACATTTGGGGGTGACAGGATTGTCAAGTCAAGCTTGCTGGGGTTGCCTCAAATGACTTTTTATCTTAAATTCTAGTGCGAAAACGATCCTATTGCCAAAACAATTCATAGTTATCTAAAATTATCTTCAAAGGGAATGTAAAGGGACAAATGAATTTGACGGCCATGATCAAATTTTGACTCAAGTGTTTGTATGTCAACCTCTAATTCTAATGTATGTCAAATTAGCAATCTTGCACAAGGCTAACACTATTTTACTTTCCTACAGATTTTAAAATTCACTAGAGAGAATGTCATTTTAATATGTTTTTCTGTTTGTTGTTGAGTTGTAACATGTTGATACAGTTGATTATTTAGAACTCGCATTACGTATTTAAATCTTGTTAGCTTTGTGGATGTGTGTGATGTGATATTTAGTTGTGTTCAAATCTTACGTGCTCAAGTCTTACTAGTTTCGTGTGCAAATCTTATTAGTTGTCATATTCATATATATACAAAGATAAAACAAATTTCCTTTCCAAAAATAAAAAGAAGATAAACCAAATTTTTGATCACTTAAAATAAACTTGTTTAAATGATAGCCGCAGAGACTTTTCTAAATCATTAAAGAACAATTAATGGAATTTACATTTGATATATTCAATGGTCTAAAAGGCGTTTGGCGCTAGGCAAGCGGCGACCCACAACCTAACGTCTTGACAGCCTAGGCAGAGATTAGACGGAGACTAGGCTATTTACTTTTTTATATATAATTAATAGAAAATTATATGTAATATTTAAATTTAGTATTTATAATCAATTTAATAACCTATTTAATTGATTGTTTATCTAAAAAAACTATTGAATTGATTAACAACTCTTAATGCGATAAAATTGGGATATCCATGATTCCATTGAAATCTTATCCTCACAGTCTCACACCTTATTAAATATATTATGGTTAACGTCTCCTCCTCTTCCCTCTCTCTCTCTCTCCAGTTGGTCAACGTCATCTATATCTCTTTCTTCTTTTAGTTCAGTTCTGCTCTCCCAATGACTCGTTGAGGAGAGGTTTGGTTGTTTAAAGGCAGAAATGACGACGAGGTCTCTTATGAGAAATGACATCGAGGTCGTTGAGTTTGGATGAAAGGCAGAAACGGCAAAAAGATCGATTTGGGAATCAGATAAGGGTTTTTTGCCTCCGCCTAGCTTCGCCTCGGATGCGCTACTCAGCTTTGGCGGCGCCTTGACCGCCTAGAAGGCCCCTGGGCGGATCTTCGCCTCACTGAAACGCCTTGGTTAAAATCAGGGCGGCCGAGCTCCGCCTAGAGCCTAGGCGGAGCAAGGCGGCGCCTTTTAGAACCATGGATGTACTATGCGGAGCAAGGCTGCGCCTTTTAGAACCATGGATGTCTTAAGTTTTGACTTACATACTAATGGTTTTATTCAAATATATTGATTCCAGTCTTCGAGATATAATTCCAGTCTTCGAGTAATGATTAGGTATAGTCTATTTGTCATTGTAGGTACTACTACAAACTCTTTATCTACCCATAGTCGGTAGAGGAATGGCAAATTTTGCATATCGAGAAAATTTTGATGGTCCAAAAAAGGATATTTCGATGGAAATATTCGAAACTATCGATAATCGTCAAATTTTCGGAGAGAAATAAGGGAAGATTCTAATATATATATATGAAGCTTGTTAATTGAAGTAAATGTGTATATCTAATCAAAATACATCATAGCAAGGATGGGTAAGGCGTTGCATTACCTATTTGAGAATCAAGGTTCGATTTTTATCAACTACGCTCTGTCTTTTGACTAAATTTTTTAGATTTGGCCCCACTTGCTGTCAAAAAACCGAAATCTCTGCAACAAATCGGGAAAATAAGAAAATGTAACTAAATTTCGGTTGCTTCTTCATTTTAATATCCATATCATGAGAAAACAAAAACATCGCCGAAATTTCGACGATATTATCGATTTTGCAGACCTTGAGGAAAGGTATGTAATTAATAGTCTTTTCTGGCTTGTGGTAATATATCAAATTTGTGGAATCATTTTTTGTTCTTAAAAGGCTTTGGGAGGTTTTCTCTAGTTGCTCACAAGGGAAGGTTGTAAATTTATTCGCACAAGATTTTGGAGACATGGGCGACTTCAAAGTTCTTATGCTATTTCCTCAGTTTGGCCAGATATTAAAAAAAATATTGGGACCTAGTTACTGCAAATGGTTATCGGATAGTTGGTGATGGATCAAAAACTTCATTTTGATATGACAACTTCATGGGGAATCCTCTTATTAATTTTTTAATTAATTACAAAAGACACACCTAATTATGGGGTTAGTTTCGGTTTGATACATGACTATCAAATTTCATTGTTTTCATACCTAAACTTTACTTTCATCGCTAGTACATACATAGACATCTACGACGTTTGAAAAATACCATAGAATACATTTGATGGCGTTTTTCGACGTCATCCTATAACGCCATCTAAAATGACGTCGTCCTATTATGTACTTAATTTATGGCGTTTTTCAAACACCATTAAAAAATTTTAACGACGTTTGAAAAAAGCCATGAAAAAGACTTTAATGATAACGTTTTCGAAACGCCATGAAATTATTGGTTTTCGAAGCTGTAATGGAATTTTTGAAAACGTCATTAAATTTGATCCATAGCGTTTTGCAAATGTCGTGGATCTTTTTTCGATTTTTTTTAATATATAAATTGATTTTCTGATTAAAGACAGAAAATCAACAATCACAAATCATATTTACAAAAGTCTATTCTTTATCAACATTTGATTTAATCAAAGAACAAATTTTCAGTTTGTAACATCCATCAGTGTTGCTTCATTACAAATTTATGTATATATAAGTTGAGAGAAAGAAAACAAAAATAAAGAAAGAGACAACACAGGTTTCTTTAGACACACTGAACTAGAGAGTAATGGCCGAAACTGGTAAAGATCAACAGCTGCCATATTTGGAACTAGTGGTGATCAGCAACACCTCCTATATACCAAAAAGATAAAGATGAGACATTAAGTTAATTTTTCTACAACACACCATGATTAGACTCAAGCTATTATAGAATAATGTTAACCGTTCAAAACTTAACTAAACACACATATCGTGGAAAACCAAGCACACAAAGGTAGTAGTCCTATACACTGTCAGGTCATATTTTATTCTGATATATCAGGTTAGACCAGCTATCCTTACTTGGAAGTGTCATCTATGAGCTTGTATTCCCTTATGCAATAAAGACATGTTATGTTCGAAAAACCAACAGGTTGTTTTCCCCTGCAGATATAAGGGTTTCTTTCGAAATTATAGTATGCACTCTATTTATTAGTGAGGAACGGAGATATATAACAAGACAAGCATGTGCATATTTCATCCTTCACTGTTCACACTAACCAATTTTCTCTCTAAAGCTCTAAAGACAACTTATAGATAACATACATATGACAATGAGACAACTGCAAGAGATATACATTCAATTTTCCCCAAGAGATATTAACCCTGTAGCAAATAGACTAGCTCAAATGACAATGTAATTATAGGTAAAGAAAGGTCTGGGAAACTTACGAAAAGGTAGACTAATGAGAGATATATGAGCCTCTTTTAGGCATGGATATTGAACCTGCAGCATCAGGACTGCTCAAACGCAGGACGGAACGGGACGAAATGACGACAACCGTTCGATCTTTAATGAATTGATCTAACAGACAGGATTAAACGGACTTAAACGGACATGATCAATTCATTAAAGATCGGACGACTGTCGCCGTTTCGTCCCGTACGGCGCTCCCGCGCCTGAGCAATCCTGCCAACAACATATGGATGACATATACCGATGGATAGATACTTCACCCAAACTAGAGTTACTAAGATGGTAAGGGAATCGAATTTGGAGAGGAGAGAGGAAGAAGAGGGAGGGCCAGAAATAGGGAAGAGGAAGACTAAAATAAGATCATTGCCTTGCGATGAGGATGATTCAAACCAATACGAGTGAGGTCAACCACAAGCAGTTCGTCTATTAGGCTATGCCTATGCATATCAACGCTGTGTCATCTAATTAAGCAATTATATTTGGGTTAAGTATCTCTGTTAAATATCAGATTCCTGCTACATCGCCCCTACAGTGCTACAGTATCCATGCACTTTAATCTGTGCATAACAATCATTCAATCTCCTGATCTCTAATGCCTGGAAAGGTCACAACGCAAAACTTCATCCATGACTCCGAAACCTCCTCAAGTCACCAAAAATCCCACTAGGATTCAGAATGAGGTTTGGGTTCAAAAAGCCTCATATGTTAAGCGATCCGTTATCTCACTCTTAGAGGACTTAATTTTCCATATAGTAGAGTCAATAATCATTGAATCATATTTAGACCTTGAGAAGAAGATCGAAGGGTTTAAAGACCTGGGTTTTAACTTTTATATTAAAGCCGCCCAAATTTCGGTCCTCGTTAATAATAAGCTTGTGTAAATGGTCATTCTCTTTTATCTTAATAATAAGCCTCATATGTTCCACAAGCTTATTATTAAGATAAAAGAGAATGACCATTTACACAAAATAAGAAAAGTCAAACCTTAATTGAATGAATTAAAAAGTCAAATATTCATTTCAATACAAGGTGTACTTACTAATGTCCAAATACACAAATTTTTATTAAACTCATAATAAAATAATTTTTTTAAAACAATTTTACCCTTGTTTCTTATACACTTGGAGAAAAAAAGAGAATATTTTGCCGGAGCATCTCCGGTCGCCGGACTCCGGTCTCAGGTCACCAACCGCCGGGCTCTGGTCACCGGACGTCGGAAAATTACTGGTAGCCAGAATTTCGCCTGATTTTTTTTCTACTAGGAGCAATAAACTTTTACATAAAGTTTACTATAGCAACATCTACATCAAATTTAAGTCTACTAACCCCATTATACTCCAAATTTTAGTCTAATAACCCAAGTATACTCCAAACCAAGTCTAATAACACATTGTATACATCAAAACCAAGTTTACTAACCCTAGTATACTTCAAAACTAAGTCTACTAAACACAGTATTTCATCAAATCCAAGTCTACTAACCCCAGTATCGACGTTTTCTAGCATCGACATGTAGACGACATGACCAGATCTGAATTTGACGTTGCTCTTCGGACTCAGTGTTGCAGCGACCGGCGAGGACGAGGCGGAGATTAGGTGGAGGGGAGGATGAGGTTGTCGGAGATGGTGGAGGCGATGATGAGGTCGTAGGAGATGATGGAGACGAAGGCTCTATGAGTGACAGTTACAGAGAGAGGAGATCAGAAGAGAAAAATCAACTTGGATGCAAAATCTAAAGTTTACTACCCTTAGTAAACTTTTACTGGGGTAGTAAACTCAAGCACATAAACAAGCTCGATGCATTGGTAGTAAATCATAAGTTTAGTACCCCTAATAAACTTGTACCAGAGGTAGTAAACTTACAAAACAGAATCTCCAAAACCCATTATACACATGAAAAATAGTGAAAAATCAACTTAGATGCAAAAAACTAAAGTTACTACCCTTAGTAAACTTTTACTGGGGTAGTAAACTCAAGCAGATGAACAAACTCGAGACATTGGTAGTAAAACACAAGTTTACTACCCCTAATAAACTTGTATCAGACTTAGTAAACTTTACCAGAGATAGTAAACTTGCAAAACAATATCTATAATGCCCATTATACACATTAAAAACTGTGAAAAATCAACTTACATGCAAAAAATAAAGTTTACTGCCCTTAGTAAAATTTTACTGGGGTAGTAAACTCTAGCAGATGAACAAACTTGAGCGACGGCGTCGGAATCCAAAGGCAGAGGCGGAGATCTTCATGGTTGAGCATATACCGTTGTGGTCGTCATCGTCCAGATCTCCATGGTCCTCGTCTAGATCTCTATGGAGAACATCAACCAGTGAAACGACATGGTCACCGACGTCGAGCTTTGATCTGGAGCTGGCTCAGACTCCGATCTAGAGGAGAGAGAGAGAGAGAGAAAAGAGATAGATCGGAGAGAAAGAATATCGACTTGAAATGGGTGATAGAAGAGAAAGGAGCAGATATAATAGATCAGGGACAAAAATGTAATCTCAATAAAATTAATTGGAATAGGCATGTCAATTCTGTTTTTATTACAATGAGCAATCAATCCCTATAATTAATACCATATTGTCAATTACTGATAAGATAACCTAAAACTTGCCGCCGGCCGTCACATCCAATCAATTCAAGAAAAATCTTCGATCTCCAGAGTGTGAGTCTCTTGCATATATTAGTTTGAAGTTCATTAAGTATGTCATTGGTTACAGCTAGAGCAATAGATGAGATGAATGCAAGTTTATTTTGATTACACAATACATACGAAATAACAAATTTGCCTGTCTAATGTGCATATATTTTTGCCACGTTTGTAGTTAACATAGTGTTTTAACGACAAGGTATATAGTTGTTAACGGAAGTAAAGTTTAGATATAAAAACGATGAAATATCAAACTGAAACTGGTCCTATAATTCAGAATGTCTTTTGTAATTAATTCTTAATTTTTTTGAACTTGCATGGAGCCAAAGCTTATCCATTAGAGGCAAAAGTCAGTGACTATATTCACGATGGGAAATATAATTTTCCCTTTTCTTTTGTAATTTCACTTCCCATACTTGCGATCTTGTCAGCAAAACTCTAATTTCTATCACCACTAGACAAACTTATTTGGTCTCCTTCATTTGGGAAGCTCACTACTAAGGAGACATATGGTTTATTAAAGCATACAATTCCTTCTTTGGTATGTGGTAAGTTAATTTGTGCAAAGTATATTCCTCCAAGTATTTCTATGTTGGTTTAGAAGATTTTGAGGGGGCGTGTCATAGAGTTAGGAATAGAGGTGGAGACTGGCTTTTATCGGTATGAGGAGGAAGGGTGAGAGGAAGGATTTGAAGCATTAGACTAAAATTAGGGATCGATGGGGTTTCCCAGGTATATATACTAAAAACCCAGAAGTGAGTTGAAATTTAGGCCAACATATTAGGCGGAGGATTGGGCAAAAAAATTTCGCCCTAATCGACAGAACCCAACATTTTCGTCGCCCATTTTAGTTGAATTATTAGGGTTAACATTTTAAACTTACCATTTGTTTCGTCTAAACTATCGGATTAGGGTTTATGTTTACAGTTTAAACATTTGGATTTGTTCCGCCTAAATTATCGTTCTTCATCGACTAAGACGCTTAAGTTGAAAATTCAGTCCATATTTTGCATCTTGTATGTATATTTTGCATCTGGATTTAAACTTCGTGCTCAAAACTAGTCATTGAAGAAAAATTCATCCAAACGGTACACTAATTATTGCTCAAACTTTGACATACCATCTTTTGAAAACATCAGAACAATATATCATATTTTCATCCTGACCTATGATTGGTATATATGACCGCTAACTCGGTTACAAAATCCGTTAGTTGACATTTTTTGACTTGAAAAAACTAATTTATCTTTAAATTTTCAGTTTTTTGCTTTTTCTTTTTTTTCATATCGTTATTTTTCTATTTTTATAGAATGTTGAGAACATTTTTCATGGTCAGTTCACCACTTTCTTCTTGCTCAATAGTTCTTCACATTCTTAACAAAATAAAAATTAGTTCTTCATCTCAATCATCCTTGATTGTCAGCAATAACAACAAAAATTGATCCTCTTTATGTTCTTTATTTTTTTTCCTTAAGCATCTCCCGACACCTTCAACCCGAAAGAAAGGATACATGGATGAGATTTCAGATCACTTCTTCGATCAACTTTATGCGGGATGCACACACCTCTCCTGCTCTAGATTCACAACTTCAGGCTCTCAAGTATAAATATTTCAAATCTCAAGTTCAGATCAAGAAGGAGAACTAAGCAATAACTACCAGTGGAAACAAGAAAGAACAGTCAGAGGCTTTGGATGAATGAGGAAGGGAAGGGATTGGATTTAGGGTTTATGGACAAAGCCAACGGAGCAGAGGTAGGAGTCAAAGACCTTCAGATGAAGGATATTTGATTGAAATTGGAATCTTTGATTACATATGCAGGTATTTGTTTGTGTGTATTAATTAGAGGAAATAATTCTTTGATTCAAAATTCAAACGGAATGCATTATGTCCATGAATTATATAATATTATTTCATTCTTGAATCCATTTTCCCATTTCACATTGATGGTGAGATTGGAATTGTCAAGCACGAAGAACAAAAGCTACAAAATCACACCAAACAATTGGTGGGTACCATGTTTACTAATGAAAATTATGAGAAGAAGTTAACCAAATTGCTGCTTTGATGATGGTGTTCCGACTTCCGAGTTACTGCTATGAGATAATTGAGTCATCCATTTGCTTTGTGGAAGCTAGCTCCTACACACTAATCTCTAAATATGTATAAAACTCTGTTTCAGACTTTCAGTGTTCATGTACAAAACCCAATTTCTAGGTCGAAAGAGAAACAGAACACAAAAAAATGTTTGATAATCATATGAAAAAGAAAAACTTAGAAAAAGAGGGTATAATAGTAACTATAAGTCTTAAATTGTCAGGTGACAAACGTCGTAACAAAACTAAAAGTTGTAAGTGCGTATCTTCGGTCAGGGTGAAAACTTGAAGCACCATTATGATGTTTTTGAAAGATGATGTACCAAAATTTATAAGGAACACAAGATGAGAGCAAAAGCAAAAACAAAACCCTGCTTTGAAACAATATATGAATCCAAATTGTAAATGGTGCATAATTACAAAGGTAGCTGCATGATTACAAACATACTCAAGCACTCAACCTTGTAAACCAAAGCGATGACTCCACATATTTGTGCACTTACGCGGTTTTTTTTCTTAGAAGCCTGCCCACTTCTGCACGCGCGTAAGCGCGGGTCTTAATGCTAGTAAGATTAAAGGCAAGCATTTAGTGTGCTAAACTGTCGGCAGTGACCAACCAACTTTTTATTTCCAATATTTTCTTTTTTCTTCAAAAATTAATATAAATCATAGAGTATAGCATTTAGCGTCCCAAAAATAATCCCTAGATACTCCAAACTCGTGTGGACCAAATCAAATATAACACTTTAATAAAATCTCAAAAAGAAGTCGGACATTGTCTTTTAAAAAAATTTAAACGCGATTATATATTATCTTTCAGTTAACTTGACCAATAACTCGATAAATTTTCACGAGCTCTAACATAAAACTAGAATTACATCTCAACCGATCTATATATATATGTTCAATCATAAACGAAACTACCTTATTATGAAAAAAACAAATATCGTTTATCTAGCAACAATTACCCATAGAATAATTCATTAATACAAAGTAATATTTCAAGACATCAAATATAAATCTCATAAGTGGTCAATCGCTATCATCGTCAACTTCGTCTTTTAGGTCATCCTCACTCACTTCATATGAATCATCGTCAGAATATTCATCATCGTTGACCACATCTGTAACATCCCGTACTTAAAAGTTACATTTTCACAAAGGCTTACGAGTTACCGAGTACTTTTAATTGCGATCGGTAATTTGTTAAGTTATCGCTCGAGTTAATTTTCGAGTTTTTAAAAGTTCTCCAAATACCTCATTTAATGACTCGATGTTGTAGTACGTGTCGACACGAGTCTCCCGGTATTTTCAGAATATTTTTCGGAGCTTCCGGCTATTTTCGGTGAATTTCTGAAGTTTATGGTAATGTTGGATTACTATTCCGGTAAATAGTTTTTTTACCATTTAACTAATTACTTTTTACCTAATTTTAATTCAGACCATCAGATCAATTAGGGGATTGATCTGGGCCGTTGATTCGAGTATAAAAAGGGGGGAGAGGTGTTGACCCGAGTCAAAACCCAACTCGGGCGTTGACCCGAGCCCAGCCCTCTCGGTCGCCTCGGCCTACCTCAGGCAAGTCCTCCACCGTTCCGCCACCTCGCGGAGGCGCACCTCCACCATTCCCTCCCTCTCTTTCCACCTTACAAAGCCCAGTATACAAAACCCACTTGCAGTCGAGTTCGGGGCAGATCGGAGGGGAAAGAGACTCGACTGTGTTCGTCGTTTTTAGGCGTGTCGGGCAGCGACGGCGAGTCTGGATGGGTCCGGAAGCTTCGCCTCGGCTTCTTGATCATATTTATGGTATTGGTTTTCAAAGAGAAGGCTTGAGGAAGGAGACTCGAATGGATGAAGGTTTGAGTTTTTCTGGTCATCGTTCTGTGTCCTCCGATCACCGGCGAAGACAAGTGAGGTATGATAGATCATATAATCATCGAGCTCTACGTCTTTCTATAATTGATTTTGAGTTTGGTTAGGAGATGAAGAATTTGGGTTTAGGCAGTGGAGGACCGCCGTTCATGGCACTGTGCACAACGGCGGCAGGGATGATGTTTGGTTCTAAATTAGCTCTTTTGATATCGATTGAGGATTATGAACATGATTTCATGGTGAGTTGTGAATGAAGTCTAGATTGGAGGAGTTGTTACGTCTTTGGTTTTCTGTTTAATTTGGAATTTACTGTTTGTTTGGTGATTCTGGCTGCTTTGGATTGTTTTTTTGTTAGAGCTGACTTTATGATATTGAGTTATTAATTTATAGTACTTGGGTTGATTGGAGACTTAAAAATTCTAGTAACTATAGGGGTTGAATGTGTTCTGTGTGGTCTGGTGTTTAGATGGAGCACTAGCAGCATGTAGAAATGGATTCATGTTCTTTTGGTATGAAAGAGTAGCTAGTTTTGAGGGAAATTTCTTTATATTGGAAGTATACTTGAGAATTGAGGTTGAGATGTGTTATTGGAATTTGAATTTGTGTGTTAAGAGGGATGATTTTGTAGTGATCATGTATTGGTGGAAAAGACGGTAACTCATTGAATGGGGATGGTGATGAAGCTGTCTTAGAAATGTTGGCAGAAACCAAGGCTTGAATATAGGAATGCTTTGTGGGGGCAAGATATGATGGGTGCCTTTAGTAGATAGAGTTGGGTGTTATAAATAATTCGGATAATTTCTTACTGGATGTATCGACTCGTAACCCGTAAATTGGTAAAGTGGTTGATTTGGGTGTCCGTAATAATTCCACAAAATTACTATGTGATAACCTATCGTTAATAAAATGGTCAGAAAAGTCGATTCACTGAGATTTTGAAGTCGGAAACCAAACTTCGAGTCGATATTCAGATTTAAGCGTATTGATTGAAAAGCTGTTAAAATAAAGGAACTTGGTCAACTTGTGGTCAAATAGGATTTCCTGGTCAAACTAGGAAAAGACCAAGTCAACTATGAAATGACTAATATATTGGTTTAATTGTACAGTCTCTGGTCGAACGTGAGACGGACTCGACTATGTGGTTAGTTCTAGGTTTCCGCTCGAGAAGCTTTCCGAGCAGGATGAAGGTCGCAATAAGTACTGTGAGTGGACTGTTATTTTTTAAATATAATGCATGTCATAGACTTTTAAATGTTTCTCCTGTATATATGATTTCCTCCATTATATGTTTTACGGTGATTTTAGGAAAATGAGATTTAATGATTTTAAAGAGAAATGAGCCGGGAAAGAGGTTCCTACCTTTCCCGTGATTTTAATGGATTTTCTCGGGATATGATTTTATGGTTATCACTGTTTTGGGATTATGGAGAGGGATGTTTTAAAAAGGGAAAACTTGGCTTTTGGATTTAAAAGGTTTTAAAGTAAAGGCAGAGAACCGGTTTTGGGTTCTTGGAAAGGTTTTTAAATCCAATATATTTGGGGTAAAGTCATGGTGATTTGACTTGGTTTTCGGATTATTTTTCCCACGAGGTTTTAAAGGATTTTTAAAGGATATGAATATATGTATTGCATGCTAGCATGGACCCTCTCCGGTGGTAGCTGGTCATTAGACCCTCCCGGATAGTAGCAGGTCGGGGACCCTCTTCGGTGGTAGCTGGTCAATAGACCCTCCCGGATAGTAGCAGGTCGGGACCCTCTCTAGTGGTAGCTGGTCATTAGACCCTCCAGGATAGTAGCAGGTCAGGACCCTCTTCGGTGGTAGCTGGTCAATAGACCCTCCCGAATAGAGCAGGTCATGGGACCCTCTCCGATGAGCTGGTCAATAGACCCTCTCGTGGAACAGCAGGTCGGTTTTCTCGTGGATGAGGTTAATACCCCACACATTTATGTATGTATGAGCCAAGGGAGTTTTATTGATTTAATTATCCATTGTCTATGAGGTGCGTGCATAAGGTTTTTCTTGAAAAACTCTAAGGGAGAACATTAAAGGAAATAGAGTTTTTATATTTGATTTTTGTTCACTCACGTTAATAGTTTTCATTGTTTCTCCCCTGGGCCCTTCGTTTTCAAATGCTCAATGGTGCAGTGTTCTTGAGCGGAGGTCGCGCGCGTACAAGAGTTGAGGCATAGTCGATCAATCCGTTGCTGCTTGCAAATTCATTAGGGTAATCTTCTATATAGACTGCTCTGACTAACCCAGTTTAGCTAGTTAAGTAGGTTAGGGAGCAAGATGCCTTCATGAGTTAGGGATTGTTTATAAATACTCATGGAAGTGCTGAGTTGGTATATAGGAAAGGTTGTCCATTTCAAGGGGGTTTCGGAAGAAGTTCTCTTGGGGTGGTCCCCGCATGATTTACTTCGGGTTAAAAAGGTTTAACTCGAGGTGGGTCCTGACAACATCGTCAGTTGGTGGGATGAAAGGAAGTAAACCAAGGTCGAGGGTTAAACCCGAAATTGAAATGGTGGCAAGATAAAAAACTTGTCTTGCCATGGTGACAAGAACAAACGACCCATTCTCATATCAGCTTGTGTGTGTATTCACTGATAACAAGTCATAATCCTCCCTTATACTCATCGGCACATTTGGGTCGGTATTGAACCATCTACACTTCAATAGAAGCATCGGCATACCAGTTGCGTATAGTAGCTCAACAACAGAAAGAACGCCATTGTAATAATAATCTTCACCATACTTGACCATGATACCACTGTTTTGTGGCCTTCGACTATAATCTCGATGCAACGTCAAAAACTTAACACTATTGACCACACAAGCAGCATATATATTAACTTGTTCTGACTTACCGGTCAAATACGACAACTGTGGTTTGTAGATGACATAGTTTTATGTTTACAGCTTTACTATTTGGAAAAATAGTGTAATAAGATGTCAATTTTTTAATCACCCAACTTAATATTTGAAAAATAAGAATAAAAGCATAAGAGTGAACACACCCATCTTCGAACATAGTTAGGAAATGTCTTATGCATTTTTTTCTCATCATCCCGCCCCAAGTTTAGCGTCGGCCCCGTATATACATCTATAACTAGCCATCTGGATTAGTAATAATGGTATGTGTGTGTTGCCGTCATTGTTGTTTGGGCAGAGAGAAAAAATTAACCTAAAGCAGTTGTCTTCTCTGGGAAGAGTTGAATTAGGTTCTGGGAAGAGTTGAATTGTAAAACTCTATTGTATTCGCACTAAAGTTAAATAGTGAAATTTATCACTCCCTCCTTACGTAAGTGGACGTAGCTCAATCACTTTGATTGAGTAAACCATTAAATTATGCTTTTTAAATTAATAGTTAAATGACATATACATTAAAATAAAAAAAATATCTATCAAACATTAAAATGTTGATCCAACAGTTCTTAATAGAATCTCTCACGTAGTTAGCTTATGATTAACAAATCAAACAAACTATTATTGGATAGGTGTACATGTGACAATGGTAAAACTTCCAAATCTCAGATCCGGCTATTAGCTGTCATCTATCTCAACGACAAAGTACAAAAACCGAAGATGAATGCCCGGTGTCAATGAGGAAACTCGCAGGGATCTCCCGGGCAATTTCCGAAAATCACCGTCTTCCTAATTTGGGTAAACCGAAAATGACCGCCACCTGAAAAATTTAACACACTCACTCACAGACTGCGGTCTCTTTAATTCACACCCAAATCTCTCTCTGAGTCTAATAAAGACGCCGAGTATCGAGCATTCGTGTCGGCGACGATCTAGCTCCACCAGATACTCCCCCACACTAGTGACGTCACTCCTCCAATGGACCGGACTCGCCGCACCGATAGCCCGGTCTACGCTCGCCAATGGACCTCCGACTCCCCCACCGCCACATCTCCCGTAATGTCTCCAGTGCGTGGCCACCACGCGCGCTCCTCCTCCGCCAGCGGCATCTCCAACATCAAGCGCACTCAGAACTTCGCCGCCAAGGCCGCCGCTCAGCGCCTCGCTCAGGTCATGGCCTCGCAGAACACCGGTGACGAAGACGACGAAGATGATGACGATCTCGGTTTCCGATACAGTGCTCCGCCGCCGTTCTCTCTCAACAGAAATGCCAACAGTCCCGGCGCCAAACCCGCCGTTCCCTCCGGGAGAACCAGTTCCACTAGATCGGCTTCTCCCGCGGTAAATTTCATTTTGCTTTTTTACAGTGGTGATAGTTAGGATTGAAATGCAGTTGAATTCTGGTACTGCATTGCTCTGTATTTTTTTATTTACACAGGAATTATGATAGATTCTGCTAGTGTTCAGTTTGATTATGCTAATTTCCGGTGCAGTACTACATTTACAACTCTGCTGTTGTTAATTTGATTGTTGAAGAATGGATTTGTGTGTTGTTTGATTAGTTGGCTCGGAACTTAGACGAAGCTGCATCGCTTCGCTCAACCTCGGCTGGAAGGGCTCTTCGTGCAGCAGCACCTCCATTGGTGCCACCTCGAACAACCTTGAGGACTGCAACGTCTATGCCGCCGTTGGACCCTCCTACCATAACTAGGAGAAAAGAGAACAGGTAAACAGATGGATTTTGTAGGATTCTGATAATGGTTTCTAAGCATTTTGAACACATGCAATGTGAAAGGAAAATGTCTTGCTAATAGGATCTTTTAGGGCCTGATACAATGACCTTGATTTTAGATGGAAAAGTAGATATCTTATGGCTTTGGAAAAACTTATGCAGTTGAACCTGCCAGCGATAGCTGACTAGTTTAGGTGACACTTACAATTTGAACATAATTGATGGGTTTATTGCAGATTATTATCTGAAGTAGGAAATTACAAATCAAAAGATTCAGGGGATCTACGTGATGCTTCTGCAATGCGTGATGAAGTATGAAAACTAATTGCAGTAATTTGAGTACTTTCTACATCCAAAATGTCTCATTGTATCTATTTTTAAAGACATTAGAAGGCTATTCTTTTTTCCTTTCATTGAATTAAATTTTGGGGAATTATTTGATTGCAGGTTGAAGTGCTACTAGAAGAGAAGGAAAATAATCTTGATAAGGTGCACAGATTTCCCTTGCTTTCTCTTCACTTAGTTTTTAGTGAAGTTGAGCTTATTTTCAACTTGTTGCAAAATTTCCTATAGCTCCGGCATGAAGAAGAGAGATGTGAGGAAGTAGAAGCCAGAGTTAGGGAACTTGAAAAACAGGTAATTGCCTCACATTAAGCTGTGTCATAATGTCTTAGTGAGGATTTGATAATGGATAACCGTTGTCTGCAAATCTTCAGGTTGCTGCTCTTGGAGAAGGTGTGTCATTGGAAGCTAAACTTTTAAGCAGGTATGCTTATGTTCAAATAACATTCATGCATGCTTTTATCTTCTCAGTCATTTTCTTTATTGATATTACTTATCCTTACTTTGTAGGAAAGAAGCTGACTTGAAAAAAAAAGAGGTACTTAAGGAAATTAATTTTTTTTAATATTTCAAAATTCCTTGGTCATAACTGAAATATGGGTATGAGTTGGCCACTTGTAGATGTTCATAGGACGCTCCGAGCACATTCCTTTCCTCTTAATACGTTAAGGAGGCTTTTTCCTCTTTATAGGCTGCTCTCAAAGATTTAAAACAACAACCAAAGGGTGGAGTTTCTGCACAGGCCACATCTCTTCGGTCTGAAGTAGAGGTAACTATGCTATGATGCCTTACTTTCCAGTCTAGTTAGCGAAATTCTGAATCTGGAGCATAACCGAATGTTGTTTGATTCAGAAAGCAAAAGAAGCAAATGCAGCTATTATGGAACAGCTACAGGGAGCTGAATCTGAAGTTAAATCCCTTCGATCCATGACTCAAAGAATGGTGCTGACTCAGAAAGAGATGGTGATGCCTCTGGTACCCGCCTGGACCCTATTAGTAGTCATCTAAGGTTTAATTTTTAAATCCACTTTTCAGGAAGAAGTGGTTCTGAAGCGATGTTGGTTAGCACGCAACTGGGGCTTGGCTGCAAGATACGGTATTCTACATCTTTATTTCTAGTGGAGAAAGCAATATCATCTATGGATGATTCTTAAAATATTATTCAACAAATCACTGCTTATCAATAACATAAGTTTAACTACTAACCATCTTTACAAGATAACTAAAAGAAAGCAACGTTAAGTAACCAAAGCTTTTTCTAGTATCATTGGACTTTACGGTGGTCAGCTACAGTGTTTTACTCTATCTTACACAAATTTTATTATGTCTTTAGGTATTTGTGCAGATATTGCAGTATCCAAGTACGAACATTGGTCTTCCTTAGCTCCTCTCCCATTTGAGGTTGTTGTCTCTGCTGGACAAAAAGCTAAGGAGGAATCATGGGAAAAAGGTGAGTGATATCTTCTGCTTTCAGTTGGCATATGTTCTTTCTGGTTTTCTGTAGTGATCGGAGTAGTTTACCAGGGTTTAATACTTTCTGAATTGAACAGGTGATGATGATCCTGACAAAAGAAACAAACTTGTTCAGGACTTGAATGATTTAACTGGTGAAGGAAACATTGAGAGTATGCTTGCAGTTGAGATGGGATTGAAGGAGCTTGCTTTCCTGAAGGTAATACATTGCTCTCCTTTCATTTTTATATTGGTCTCTCTTTGCAGTTTTCCAAATAAGACATCAGGTCTCTTTGTAGTTTCTAAATAAGACATCAGGCATTAACAATTTCATCTGTCTTTACACTGCTGCTATGTTCTCTTTTGGTACTGTAGTTCCCTATTGTTAATGTGTGTGATGGTTGATATAATGAAGGTCGAGGAGAATATTGTGCTTGCATTAGCCCAACAACGACGACCAAACTCTGCTCGGCTGTCCTTCTCAGGTATGCATTCTACTTCTACCTCTTGGGCATGTGTTAGATATTCTAATGATTGCTAGCCAATCCAACTGTCCTGATACATAACTGATTTTTCAGATATGAAATCACCATCTGATCCAAAGTTTATGGAGGCAATTGGTATGTCTTTCGTATTCCTCTATATCAAAAGGACTGTTCCGATAACAAAGAAATGAACATAAGAATCTGTTAGTTCATTCTAGAACAAAACAGTAATCATGCATCAGCATGCAATAAAATTACCTTGACAGAATGTGCATTTATGGGAAGATCATGTGCTGACAGTTGTTAATGTGCCATTATGCAATTCTAAAGACTAATTTCTCCATTTTATGATATTGACCTGAATGTGTTCAATTTTTGTTGCAGAGTTGAGTCCAGAGGAGTCTGAAGATATTCTATTTAAGGAGGTATGAATTGTCGTTTGAGCTGAATTTGTATCTCATTCAGTTTACAACATACCTGTGTGTACAATTAAATCTGTCATATAATTGCAATAAGCACGACTTTCATGGTTGAAAGAACACCAGTCTGTTTCAGGTGAGTCCTTTGTCCTTTTTGGGTCTTATAAATGAGCTTGATTTCATCAGCCTTTGCCGTACACTGTTTAAGCACTATATTGACCATATTCTTTTTCTAGACATTTCACTTCATAACATGGCTCCTCTTGGTAGAATAAAGCTAACTATTTCAGTGTAGTGTGGTTCAATAGTCTCTCGTCATAACATGGTTTAAGGTCACTAGTCTTTTACTAATGTTTTGGTTCACTAACATCCTAGTCACATACTTCTACAATGAATTTCTGTGATGGAATTATTTTACAACATTCAACTTTTACAGGCTTGGCTTACGTACTTTTGGAGAAGAGCCAAAGTTCTTGGAATAGAGGAGAACATTGCCAAAGAGAGAGTTCAGTTCTGGATTAACCGCAGTGGGCATGCACCAACTTCACATGATGCTGTTGATGGTAATATTACTAATATATATCCTAGTGTCTTATGCTTAACTTCCCTGTTTAGTAATGCTCCCCAACTCCTCTCTTTGGGGCCTTTTCACTGGGTTGTGCATGCTCAGTCAATCAGTTCATCCCGTCTTTGAAATGTCACTGATTCAATCTTTAAGATAGTCTGAGCAGCATGAAGTGATTTTCACTTGTCATCATAAAAAATACACACGATCTATATTTTCAGTTTCTGATTGTAATCTTGCTTGTGTGTTGACAGTTGAGGAGGGGCTTATGGAACTCAGGAAACTGGGTATTGAGCACAGGCTTTGGGAAGAATCCCGCAAGACAATTGACCAAGACACTTTCACCGTAAAACTGGCTTCATAATTAAGATCCCTCGGTACACATGAAAACCGGAGTTTTTTTTTCGTTACTTTTTATCTACCAAATGTATATAACGTATTCAAATATACCAGTTTTGTGAGACTTCCACTCTGATTGTACCATATAAAATCGACAAGGTCAACTATCACTAATGTTGCACCGAACTAGTTAAGACTCATTTCTAATACTTGATCGCTGATACAATAACTGGGTGTATATTGCTTGTCTGTGTGGCTTGTTGGCCTTGAGAAACTCTCTAGTTCCAGCAAGCCTGCACTAGCATAAATGGTGTACTGTTTTGATGATTAGATGTAACTTTAAAAATGAGGAATTTTTTTTGGTCGAAAAAGAGGAATTTTTTTATCACTAGTTAAACAGTATGTAACGTCAGGTAAAAGTTGAAATTACACTATTCATAGCACGCAACAGAATTGGTATTTGCTTAAGCAATTTCATCTATCCTAGGTGTTTAGAAACATAGTAACCTTTGAATATGTTACTACCTTCATGACAATACTTTCTATGGGTTTGCTCAAAAGCGAATAGTCGTATGGGATGAAACGGGACGAAACGACGATAACTGTCTTATTTTTAATGAATTGATTAAACAGACATAATAAAATGAATTTAAACGGGTAAGATCAATTTATTAAAGATTGGACGACTGTCGTCGTTTCGTCCTGCATGACTATCCGGTGTTTGAGCGGGTCTGATACTTTCTATTGAAAACAAATGCATGAAATTATTTTATGTTTCTTGTATGATTGTATGTAGCTCAGTTATCTAATTCAATAAGGGACCTTTGGAAGCTGGTTTTGTCATTTCATAGATGGAGCCTTGTCAAAATAGCCGTTGGAAAGCTTGTAGACCATGCAGACATTGCTCTAGGACTGTAGAGCTCCTCTATCAAATGAACCTCCCCCTCTGTCTCCCTCTCCCTCTGTCCAGTCTCTTTCACCTGGTCCATGCCTCCATGGGCATATCTTAGCACGCGTTGCAGGTCCTGTTGCAGCCACTACTGCGCATAGTGCGCACTAAAATATTGCAGGGTGGCTAACAAATTAACTTACCCTAAATTATTGGCCACCTGGGTAAGATCAGAACGAAGAACCAAACAAACCATTTGGATCAATGAGCTAGGTAGATAGAGGCATGTGAAGGTTGAATATAATAGTGCCCGTATGCCCTTCTTGGTGCTCACTACTCTCAAGTCTCACCCCAACCCAGTAATTGTAAAATGAGAAAGGAGAGCTTTTGTTCTTGGTGAAAAGGTACGCCTGGGGAAGGGTTGAAAGGACTTGGATAAAAGACACTAGAATTCTAAAGGCGTTTTTGACCCAACACCCATTATCAATCTGTTTTTCCCTTTCTGTGTTTTAGACACCCACCTGCTTGCATTATTTTGAGTCTTCATCCACTCCACTATGGTAATGGCCTCACTAAAAGCTATTTGATGTTCTTCAAAGACGTGAGCATAGGGTTGAAATGCCTAAAAGAGTTCTAGCTCACTAGCCACATGTAATTTATCCCGATAAAAAGACTAGATGCGTTATTTCATCTTACATTTATCGTCAAATGTAGTAAAATCACTCTAAATTAATCAAGCTAAAACAATATTACCCTACATTTATATTTTATATTTTCACATTGGGAAACTTAGAATCATGATGTTGTAAAGAAAGTATCTGTTAGATTAAGCTATATCTTCTGTGATTAGGAATATGAAGATCTGAGTATATTTGTTTCCTAGTAGAGTACATAATTGTAGGATTGTTTCCTAATTGAACATGGAACGTTCCTGTATATATATCCCTCTCATTATCAATGAAATTCGATTTAGCCAAACTGTATTCTTTACATGGTATCAGAGCAGCCTAAGATCCTGATTCATCACTGTAATCTAATCTCTCGGGTAGTCTCCCTATCTCAATCATCTCAGCAATCATGGCTGACAATCAAGACCTATCTCCAACATCAAAGGTCGAAATCCCTTTCCAAAACCCTTTTCAGAAACCTGAAACTTCAGAGAACTCATCAGAGGTCGTTCCTGGCTCTTACTTCATTCATCAATCAGATCATTCCGGATTGACTCTTGTCTCTAAACCCTTGACTGGAGATAATTTCTCTGGTTGGAAAAGAGCTATGGTTCGAGCTCTAAATTCCAAGAACAAGCTTGGATTCATCAATGGTTCCATCAAATCACCCTCAGAAGAAACTGATTCTGAAAGCTATGCAGTCTGGTCAAGATGCAACGATATTGTTCATTCCTGGATCGTCAATTCATGTGATCCAGAAATAGGAGAAAGTATAAACTATTATTCTACTGCTCATGAGGCTTGGGAGGACCTCCATGAACGTTATTCTCAAGCTAATGCAACTCGCATCTATGAGATACAGCGAGATATTTCCTATCTTCGACAAGAACAACTCTCAGTCTCAATCTATTACACAAAATTAAAAGCTCTATGGGATGAACTGACGAATCTCGATGCAAAACAACAAACAGATCAACAAAAATTGATGCAATTCTTGATGGGATTGAATGAAACATACCAGGCTATCCGAGGACAGATCCTTCTTATGAAGCCTTTACCCACTGTTCGCCAAGCATTCTCATCTGTTCTCCAAGAAGAAAAGCAGCGTTTAGTTGCCTCTTCCTCATCACACATGGCGGATGATTCTGGCAGCGCTGCCATGGTTGTCCTTTCCAGGGGCGGCAGACCACCAGCAACAGAACCAAATCGGTTTTTTGGGAGTCACAATCGATATGCTGGAGGAGACAGGAAGAATCAAGGTGGCAACACTTGGAACGATCGATTGGAACACAGCAGTGGTGGCTGGACCGACCGCGCTGACTGCGGCGGCGGCGGCTGGAATGACTGATCAGCTCGCGGCAGTGGTGGAGGTGGTTACCGCGGAGCCTGGAATGGTGGACGTCGTAGTGGTCGGGGTTTAGGAAGAGGACGACCTCATTGCACCTATTGTGATGAATTGGGCCACTGGGTCCAAACTTGCCATAAATTGCATGGATACCCAGAAGGCCACCCAAGAGCTAAAGATAATCCAGGTAGAATTGCGGCTAATTATGCATCAGATGAGAGATTGGTTACGATCACAGAAAATCAACTAAAGCAGATGTTATCACTTATTCCCAAATCACCAGATGAGAGCACTAATTCCAAGGCAAATGCAGTATCTCAACCAGGTTTGTCCAAAGTCCTTCCTCACAATTGGATCATTGACAGCGGAGCAACGGATCATATTACTTCATCCTCCAAATTATTGCATAACGTTGTTGATTGTTCTTTACCATCAGTATCACTGCCTAGTGGAGAACAAGCCAAAATTATTGCAAAGGGGACACTGCCCTTAAACTCCAGTTATTCTCTACATGATGTATTATCGGTGCCTACATTCAAAGTTGATTTGATGTCTGTTAGTCGTTTGACGAGACATTTGAACTGTTCAGTGACCTTTTATCCATATTGGTGTATTTTGCAGGATCTGGCTACAAGGAGGACGATTGCTTTGGGTAAACACCGAGACGGACTATATTACCTAGCGGCGCTGGAGACGGAGAAACCATTGACCAATCGACCCGCATCACCAAACAAACCAACCTGCAAACCAACCTGCAACCTCACCATCTCTTCCACCGATCTCTGGCACCATAGACTTGGGCATGTATCACCTTCTCGTTTAAGTTTCATTGCCAAGAATTTTTTACATTTTCCCATTCAATTTAATAACGCTTGCCATGTTTGTCCTTTGGCTAAGCAGAGTCGTTTACCTTTCGCCACTAGTGTTATTTCTTCGACTAAACCTTTTGAAATTATCCATTGTGATATTTGGGGTCGATATCGACATCCTTCTCTTTGTGGCTCTCATTATTTTCTCACTATCGTTGATGATTATACTCGTTTTACATGGATTTTTTTAATGCGTTTCAAAGATGAAGCCCAACCTCTCATTAAACGTTTTTTCACCTATGCTTCTACCCAATTTGACTCTCGCATCAAAATTTTCAGAAGTGACAATGGTGGGGAATTTATTTCATTGCGCTCATTTTTTCATGATAACGGTGTCATCTTTCAACATTCTTGTGTTTACACGCCTCAACAGAATGGGGTTGTGGAACGCAAACACCGTCATATCTTACAAGTAGCCCGGGCTTTGAAATTTCATGCTCACCTGTCACACCCCGAATCTTATAATTTTACTGCGAATTACTTTCCTTACATTATCCGTGGATTTACGGTGTCGATAATAAGATTAGAACAATAAAAAAATTAACGGTCGGAATTGTTGACGGTAATGAAAAAAATTTGTGGGGATTTTATTGGAAGATAATGAGTGAAATTAGAGGGTAAATTCCTGTTGGAACGGAGGAAAAATTTTGAGGTCCCCTATATTTTTTAGGAAGTTTCCTCGTTTGGAAATTTATTTTTCTTCTTCTCCTGTTTTCCTTTTCTTCTCTTCTTCTCCGCGTCCTTTTCTTTCTTCTTCGGGTTCGCTCATTTTCTTTTCCCAGGCGACACTGCACCTCACTGTGCCGAAGGGATCTACCACCACCGGCCGCCGTGGGGCGCGTGACTGGCCTCCCTCGACTCGGTGGAGGTCCGGCAACCTAGCACGCCTTCGGATCGGGGCAGCGCCGCTGCGTGGAGGGAGAGAAAACCCTCCGAAAAGTTACTGTGTTTTCGGGTTCCAACCGGTTCAAGCCACCGTGCCGTCGCCGGTCGTTCGGGGCGGGTCCACCGTCGTCCTCTGTGTCTTCCATTGCAGGGGGATCGAACGATTTCAATCTAGGTGAGGGAATCGATCAAGGTTTCCAAATATTAGGAGTTATTTACTGTTCTTCATGATTTGTTGGTGTTAGGGTTGGTTTTGGTTGTTGTAATGTAAAGGAAAGTTGTAGGGGAGATGGAGAGGAGCAAGAAGATGGCCGGAGATCGCCGGTCGGAGGCCAATTGGCCGGCGACCGAATTTTACTGTTCACAGGGGCATTTCTGTCCTTTCATTGAGAAATTACATTTAACAGTTTGGTAAATGAGTTAGGGGTAAAGGTAAAAATAATTCTAAGTTAATTTTGGAGAATTGGAAGTAAAAAGGATTAAGGGAAGTTATGTATATAAAACCTTGTGGAGGTGGATTAATGGCCGTGTCGATTAAGTTTCGATTATTATTCAAAATGTCGTTTCGGTTCGGAAAAAGAATTCCATGTTATCGTTGGTCGGGATTGATCGAAGATTGTTAAGAGTATACAAGAATTTAAGCTAGTTTAATACGGAGTTTATACTAATGTCTCCAGAGACCCGACTTTACGAATTGGGATAATTAACATATTTATTTCATTTAACAGGACGTGAGGATTTACGTTCCGGGGAGGCACAGGATCGCTCCCAGGGCTAGTCCCGTTACTGTGAGTGGACAGATTATTTTTAAATGAATGCATGCCCTAATTATTGATTTTATTTGCAGGGTTTATATGATTGTTTCGAGTATTATAATTTCCTCGGGTTCTTAAATGTGTATTTGGATTGATGCATATATGTCGAGGAATAGTTTTACTTATTTGTTTTGGGAAGAGAATTGAGTAAAGTATTATTATGAAATTATATTATAAGGGTTGACCAATGAATATGCTAGCTAGAGTAGCGTGAGGGCGCTACTAGAGCTCTTAGCTCCGACCCTAGCCTGAGAGGTCAGGCAATTTACGTAGTGCACTATGAGGGTTGACCATTTCCACTTTATCTAGAGCTCTTAGCTCCGACCCTGGTCTGAGAGGACAGACAAACCTGAGAGGTCAGGTTGATATTATAAGGGTTGACCGTTATCACTTTATCTAGAGCTCTTAGCTCCGACCCTGGTCTGAGAGGACAGACAAGCCTGAGAGGTCAGGTTGATATTACAAGGGTTGACCGTATTATTTTATCTAGCTAGCATAGCGTGAGGGCGCAACTAGAGCTCTTAGCTCCGACCCTAGTCTGAGAGGTCAGACTTATTGTGTTTGTGAATATTTCTCTTCCCATAATCCTTATTGGTTTATATTATCATGCATTTGTGGAAATTTAGTAATTGTGGGCATGCATAAATGTTGTTTAAATCAATAAATCTTTGGGAGAGCATGAAACATTGGTTTTAATTATTGTGGTGAATTTTTAGTGTTTCATGGATTATTTTTCGTCCACTCACTCTAACATTTTCCATGTTTCTCCCCTGGGCCTTTGTTTTTCTTAAAATGCCCAGACTGTAGAGTTCGGCCAGCGAATTAGAAGGCGCATAGTGGTTACCTCTCCACACAGTTTTCACTAGTAGGTTTCTGAAAACCTACAAGTGTACTTTTCCTCCTTTATATTAGAGCTCTGATAACCTGGGTGTATTATTACTATGTTTCGGGGTAGAGTACGGAACTTATTCGGTACTATTTCAGGAATTTCTGATTTTTATTTATGTTGAAGATTATTAAGTTTCAAAATGATATGTTATTGTGGTTGTATTTGTGGAGGTGGTTGTGTGTTGATGTGAGCAGGATGGCTCAAGTAGGAAGGGGGATGGAATTAGAAGTGTATACTGCCTGTGTTTACTTTGATTTTAGGTGAAGGGTTACTCACTATTAGGGGACATTATGCCGAAATTTCGGTAACTACCCTTTTAGGTGGGTCCCGCAGGAGTCATTTTGGGATTTACTGGGAAATCTCTGGATGGGTCCTGTCATCACCTCTCTACCACATTTTGGGGGGAGTGCGCTCTCACTGCCGTTCATATCATCAATCGGTTACCTTCCCCTTTGCTCTCTTTCAAAACACCATTTGAGTTACTTTATTCCAAACCACCTTCTTACTCTCACCTTCGAGTCTTCGGTTGTTTGGCTTATGCAACTAACGTCCACCCATCCCATAAATTTGACCATCGTGCCATGCCATCCGTTTTTGTTGGTTATCCTGTTGGACAGAAAGGTTACAAATTATTCAATTTATCAACAAAAAAAATCTTCACCAGCCGAGATGTCGTGTTCCATGAACAAGTTTTTCCGTCTGCCTCTCTCCAGCCCAATCTTGTTATTCCTTCACAAAACCAACCCCGTTCCGGCCCACTTTCCTCCCTTGACTTCTCTTTTGCTCCTCCTGTTGCGCCTCCAACCTCTGCCTCGACTCCACACATTTCTTCTCTCCCTTCTGCTCGCCCATCTTCACCGCTACCCTCACCGTCTGCACCACCCCTGCCATCATCACCATCTGCACCACTGCTGCCACCATCCCCGCCATCATCACCATCATCGTCCCTGTTGGCTCCACCCGCTGTTTCTCCTCCGCCGATCTCAGCACCCCTCCAAACATATTCTCGGCGACCAAAATCGATAACCCAGTCTCCTCTCCCATCGGATCCTCTGTCTACTCATCCTTCGGCACCTACCCCACTTCCGCCCTCTCCGGCAGCACCGGAGCTTGCCTCTCCTCCCGAGCTTGTCTCTTCACCCGAGCCCACTCCTGACATCCCTACTGAACCACTGATTCCGTTCCGCCGCTCCAGCCGCCGCACTGCACCACCAGTCAGCTTCTCCGATTCCGTCTACTCGCGTGTTTGCTCCGTTCAGTCGTCTTCCTTGGCTCCAGGTCCTGCGACAGGTACGCGTTATCCTTTGGCCAACTACGTTTCTTACCATCGATACACACCTGCATATAAACATTTTGTTGCTCAACTCAGTGCCATTACAGAACCTAGAAATTATGTGGAGGCTGCTGCTCACCCTGAGTGGCAAGCAGCCATGGAATCTGAATTACAGGCCCTTGAGACTAATGGCACCTGGTCCCTCACTAAACTCCCTGCAGGAAAGAAGCCAATTGGCTGCAAATGGGTATATAAGATCAAGCATCGCTCTGATGGCTCCATCGAGCGCTATAAAGCTCGCTTGGTCGCCAAAGGCTTCACCCAACTCGAAGGCATTGACTATGAGGACACCTTCTCTCCCACGGCCAAAATTGTCACAGTCCGCTGCTTGCTTGCTTTAACTGCTGCCAGGGGATGGTCCCTGCACCAAATGGACGTCAACAATGCTTTTCTACATGGTGACTTACAGGAAGAAATATACATGTCCCCACCGCCAGGGTTTCGGCGACAGGGGGAGGAGGACTTCGTTTGTCGCCTTCACAAGTCACTATACGGCCTCAAGCAAGCTTCTCGTCAATGGTTCGCCAAGTTTTCAGAGGCCATTCGTGCTGCAGGCTTTGTACAGTCTCGAGCAGATTACTCTCTCTTCACCAGAAAGCAAGGCAAGTCCTATACTGTTCTTTTGATATATGTTGATGATATATTGATTACTGGGAATGATTCTCAAAGTATTGCTGCGACCAAAAAAATTTCTGCATAGCCGCTTTCATATCAAGGACCTTGGTGATTTAAAATATTTCCTTGGCATTGAGGTTTCTAGTTCTAAGAGTGGGATCTTTATTTCCCAACGCAAGTATGCTTTAGAGATTATTGAAGATGCAGGACTTTTGGGAGCAGCCCATGTTGACACACCAATGGAACGCAATTTGAAGTTATCTGATAAGAGTGATCTGCTTAGGGATCAAGGTCGTTATAGGAGATTGGTTGGAAGATTAATATATTTGACTGTGTCAAGGCCTGATATTACTTATACGGTTCATGTGTTGAGTCGTTTTATGCATCAGCCGAGAAAAGCTCATATGGAGGCGGCACTAAGAGTGGTGCGTTACCTCAAGAATGCTCCGGGTCAAGGCCTCTTTTTTTCCTCCAATAATGACCTTCGGTTAAGGGCATTTTGTGATTCAGATTGGGCAGGTTGCCTACTTACTAGACGTTCTACTACAGGGTACTGTGTATTTCTTGGTCCTTCATTAATTTCTTGGAGATCAAAACGACAACAGACCGTGTCACTTTCATCTGCCGAGGCAGAATATCGTGCCATGACAGGAACATGCTGTGAATTGACTTGGCTACGATATTTGCTCAAAGACCTCGGCATAATGCATCAAGAACCTGCCTCCTTGTATTGTGACAATAAAGCGGCTTTGCACATTGCAGCAAATCCTGTCTTTCATGAACGAACCAGACATATTGAAATGGATTGTCATTATATCAGGGACAAGATCCTAGATGGTTCTATTGTTACGAGATTCGTGAGCTCATCACGTCAATTGGCAGACATTCTAACCAAAGCTTTGGGGAAGGAAACTTTTATTCCTATGAAACGCAAGTTGGGAGTGCAGGATATCCACTCTCCAACTTGAGGGGGAGTGTAAAGAAAGTACCTGTTAGATTAAGCTATATCTTCTGTGATTAGGAATATGAAGATCTGAGTATATTTGTTTCCTAGTAGAGTACATAATTGTAGGATTGTTTCCTAATTGAACATGGAACGTTCCTGTATATATATCCCTCTCATTATCAATGAAATTCGATTTAGCCAAACTGTATTCTTTACAGATGTAGGTTGGATTGTGCTTTGGGTGAGGCTTGGTGTGGAGTGTTCTAAATGCACTTTTTTCTTTGGCTGTGAAAGTTTGTATTGAAGTTGAGATGGGGAGCCTAGAGAAATAATAGGCAAAGTGGTGGAGGAGGTTTCCAAGATGAAAAACTGAAGCAATGTGTTATGTGCAAGTACCATTTTGATAGGGCATAGCTTTTGTCTCTGCAAATGAGAGGTTTCCTTCTACCCCCTTAAGATTTTAGATAAAAAGATAATAAACGTCACATTATAGAGAGCCTGTCATGCCACGCATGGACCGAAATGTCTTCTCCAACATGCTCAAGTGAAAATCATTCCCCTCTTGACTCCATCATAGCCACACACAACTTACAGACACACTGTTTCAAAGTCGACTATATATGATCTTTATCTTGATTTCACTTGTTAATCATGTCTATAATTCTTCCATTTTGTCAAGTTAAAGTTGGTCTGACTCCTGTCAGATAGATTACCCGGTTTTTCTAATGATTTCACAAAAATTCTTGTTGCATTTCTGACTTCTATGTTCTAAAGTAACCTATACAGAGCATTAAGATGTATATAAAAACTAGTGTCATAATCTTCATGGAAAAGAGAAGAGAATTCCTCACACCTTCATCACATTCACATTCACATTTACAACCTTGAATATACTACCATCGCGAGTCCCCCTCGTCACTTGAGAATTGAGAATTGCTTGAGGAAGGATTGAAGGCATTCGTTTATGGGTTGTAGCATGCGTGTCTATGCCAAATACCTTAAAGAAAAATATCACCATTATTATGATAAAGTAGTCTGAGGTTCAACTCCAAAACCAATTGGTAATAGAGAGAGTAGCCCAAACTCTTATAAACCCACAGGCAAGGTCTCATATTCCCGATGTGAGATATATATATATATATATATATATATATATATATATATATATATATATATATATATCAACACGCCCAGGCACGTGTGGCGAATTTTTAAGCCTATCACGTGGACAACAATTTGGGTGGTCGTGGAGTTCGTGTGGCCTTTGGGCTTCACATGTGGACTTGGTTAACCCGCTCTGATACCATGATAAAGTAGTCTAGGGTTCAACTCTAAAACCAATTAGTAATAGAAAAAGTAGCCCAAACCTTATAAACCCACAAACAAGGTCTCATATTCCTGATGCGGGATATATATATCAACATATTAATTTAGAAAGCTATCCAGCTTTCTCCTGTATACAATTGACCATAATCAAAATCAAAAGAACACATCAAACCAAATTTTGTAGGAAAAAAAATAAAAAGCTGGAGAAGGAAAAGGTACAACCTTTACTTCTATTCCAAGACTCAGAAAACTCTGACAAAAAAAAGACTCAGAGAAAACGATAGCATAGTGCTTATGCTCATTGCTTTTCACCTTTGTTTTTCTGGGCACTCTTCCCAACCTTCTCTCTCTCGCTTCAAAATTGAGTCAAAATGCAGAAATGCTGCAATATTCCAAGGCAAGTATATTTCGTTTTGGGGTGGAGATGGAAACAAAAAATTTGCCTGCGGAATTAGGCTGTAAAAGTGAGCGAGTATATAAAAACGACACACAAAAGAAGAAGATGCTTTTTTCAGTAGAGATAGAGCAGTACACGGTTTGAAACTTTCCAAGTTGCCATGAAGATGGAGACTTTACCTGGCTCCCAAGAAAACAAGATATGGAATAACGGAATCTGTCTCTGACCGAAAAAAAACGAAAGAATAACGGAATCTGTCTTGTCGTATTTCGGATTTTGGAACCATAGAAGAAAAGGTTATATGCGGCTGGAGTAGTTTTTTATTTTTTTTTTTGAGAAAAAAATTATTATAACTTAATTGATAAAATTTTCGGTCATAAGACGTTTACATCAAATGTTGTCTTGAAGCCCTTACACATGACAGATTGCTACAGCTAAGCATAAATAAAACCGATCACGTATGACATCAAACCAACCTATCTAACCCCGTTAAAGAGAAATATTAGTTGCCTAGAGACCACAGTTTGTGTACAACTAAATAAAAGTCAAGGCTAAATAAGAAAATCATAAATCATATGTCTAGATAAAACCAGAGAGTTTAAGCTACTCCCTTGCCCTCACTAGTATCATTCTCCGGCATAGAAAAGTTGACGCGTGGCGGTAGAGCACGTGGCTTCTTCGGTGGATTAAAAACCTTATTCTTGCTTCCAAGACGTCTCCTAACAGTTCATTTGATTGGCTTGTCAAGGAGTCCCAAAGCCTTATCAGTCAACTTAATAGTTCGCTTACCTGTGCGAGCCGTTGATACCTATGAGCTCAAAACCTGTGATCCAACAATGTCAAGCCTAATTTCATCAAACCCAATTGGCTTAAAAGGAGCAGATCTAGCTCGAAACAGAGGCCCGGTCAATGGCCTAATCAGCGGTACGGTGCAGTTAACGGCCCAGTCAAACCCAAATTTTCAAATTCAGGATTTGCCGCCGATATTTTTGGGAGAAGACTTTCGTCAACCGCCGCCTCATGCATGCGCGCCTCAGCTCCCACACAGCTGCCCACTACCAGAGATCTAACCTCCAGATCCATATCCGATGTCGGGTTCACCGATGAATTGGGAACCACCACTGCCGGCGCGGTCAAACCCTGATCACAATTTTGACCACCGTGATAAAAAACCATAATCTTTGCAGATTCCATGGCACTTTTCAACCTTGAAGTCTAGATCGACAGAGACCTCTGATGAGTAATCAAAAACGTGCCATGCTGGGATCCGACATCGAAGATCCAGAACAACTCAGATCTTCTGCACCTTCTCCTTGCGTTGCACCGTCGCTGGATCCGCCAGAATGAAGGTCCCCAATTCATTTTCAACCCAGGATAGAACCTTCTCGTTCCTCATAGCCACCTGGAGCCCTCACACCGCTACCCAAACCTCAAGGTGGTGGAGCGGGATCTCCCTTACCGGGCTGAGTCTTGTCAGCCGCTAAAATACCACGACCCTCCACCTTGAATGTGATCCTGATCTTCCTTTCATTTTATCTGGAACATAAAGATGTCTGATTCCTCACAGATCAACGACTTCTCCTTAAGATTCTAGATCCCGGAGAGGGCCGCTGCAAACACAGGCTTCACTACCGCCTTCCTCATCCCCAAGAGTTTTCCATAGAGGCAGAAGTAGGGGGTCACCATCACCGTCCAAGCTCGTTGGCTTATCTTGTCACACTCTAACCTGGGAAATCAGATTTTTTTTTCCGGGTAAGGACATGAACAGCTTAAATTTATCAAAGGTGAGAGAACCTTTTGACAAAAAAAAGCTGTGAGAAGAGAAAACATAGAATCAAAGGTAATTTAATGAAGGAGAACTTTATTTCATTATTTGTTCTTACAACCAACATGAGCTAAGCTCATAAATAAGACTTAGCTCACAAACATAAAAGTAAGCTTATGGTATAAGCTTTATTACACCAACAGGAAAGTAAAAAAAATAGCAAGCTAATGGTTTAATCCTCCTTCTAGACTTCTGGTTCTTTAGATATTAAGTCATATCCTTTAAGAGGAACATCTGCACAAATTTATAAAGGGGTGAGCCAAAACTCAGTAGAGCAAATCTTAATAGTAATTCAATACACTGACAGTATGCACATGTAGATTAAAATTTTCTTATTGGTACTCTTGCACTATCCTTGGTCACCAGGGTCTTCTTGCCAAAAGATTATTTTATCAATATCAGATTAAAAGGGCTTCTCTCCCTATTTGTATACAAGGGATGACTTAGCTGGTCCCTTTCAAGTGATAGCATCAACCCCATATTCCATTCCTTTTTCATGTTTGCATGAGACCATAAAATAACATGAAGAGTTTAAACATAATAACCCACTGTAGCAGTAGCATAAGCAAATCAAAACATGAAGAATTTAAACACAGTAAACATCTGTAGTAGTAGCATAGCAAATCAAAAACAAGATAACAAGTAAATAAAATCAAACATGAGATTCCCCATAACTTTCCCTACCTCAAACTTGTTTTACCAAAGTTCAGACTTCACTATCAGACCTCTAGTAGTTGTCGTAGACTTCTACTAGTGTCTTTCTTAATTTTATTCTTTGTTCTGAGTTTCAATCTAGTTTCTACTTGTCATTATCTCAGGTGATCTATATTTATACTAAAATTAGGTCTATAGATATAGACTAGCCACCTCTAGCCTTCCCTAGCTTATCCTAGTCATAAACTTATCTATCTGACCCTAACTAGTTGACCGCTGCTACATCTACTACAATAAAAACATATAAGATTTATCTTGTAGTTCCAGCTGCTATTTTAAAACTTGGTGCCCAAGTTTTAAGCAGCTGAGTGAGCAGATACTTACAGCCGCATGTGTGTTTATACTTTTCAGACTTAACCTTGTGAATGACTGCAGGTATGCATGTGTTAGACATAAACAACCAAGTAGGTGATTCGACATATTAGAATAAGACAAAACAGTAGTCTAAGTAATTTTTCTCTAAATTCTAAATTATTTTATGTGTGTGTTTCAGGTACTAATGATCTAAATCCATTTCAAAGAGGAGGCTGCAACTCAGAGACGCCTGTTAGAGCTTAAAACAAAGATGTCAAGACAAAACTAATGTATCTGTAACAAAATAAACCTACTATACTAATACACTAGTTTCATTTCTATATTGTATGTAAAATGGGGATATATAATTATATACTTAGCATTTATGTAAGTGCTTTTTGTGTGAACCTACCTGTGTGATATCTTTTATATTGGAAACACAAACTTAGATCTACATATGTATGTGTGTGTATATATATATATATATGTGTTTAGAAAAAAAAATTTAATAAATTCAAGATATCACATATCTGTTGCCGTTCGGTTAGTCACCGCTGCCATCTCGGTCAAATGGTTCGCTGATAGAGAAACCTTAGCAGATAGACTCAAAGCCGCTTGATTAGTGTAGGTTGATTAATTTAAGGATATTTGATGTTACACTCAATTTTGTAGATTCATTTTAAATTACACCCACCTTTAAGATTGTTAAATACACTCAAACTTATTAATTAAGTTTTCTAAACAAAATAAACTTATTATTTAGGATAAATAATAAAACTCATTTTTTTCTAGAATTATAGACTTTATCATTATCTCTAATCGTTAATGAAATGGTATCCCATGAATATATGAACCCTAAACCCTAAAACTCTATACACAAAACTCAATTCTTTCATAAACCCTAACCCCAAAAACCCTATACCCTAACCTCTAACCTAAAACCCTATACCCAAAACCTACAACTTAATTTCTCTATTTGTAACCTAACTTAAAGGTAAAAAACAAAATGCATGGTTGATACCTAAACCATAATCATAAATTAAAATGTATAAAACAAAATGCATAGTTGACTTAAAAATCTACTAAAAAACAAAATTAAAAATCGGAAGCGCAAAACCGTCAGGAAAAAAATTGTGACAAATTTCAGTTTTAAAAATAAAACATATGAGGCATATTAAATGATTTGAATTTGATGTAAATTAAAATGAACTATGTGAATGATTTTATCTTAAAAAAGACTTCATTTTTTTGAGATTTTCTCTAATTTCCTCATTAATCTAATGCAATGCAAAAATGGTAAACATAAAACGAGATTATCAAATAGTTACTTCTATGATTAATGAGTGACTAAAGGTAGTGCTTGTGACGGTAAATGTTCAAAAAATTCTGATTTTAGCATTAATTAACGTTGTCGTAAATTTAGTTTAGGGTTTAGTTTAATGTTTTAGACATGCATTCGGACGTAAAAATTGTTTAACGTGGCTCGTTCTATTCAGATTTCCACGAATGATGAGTATTAGATTCTTGTTCATATTTAAATTTTATATGGTCCACGTAAATTTAGTTTTATGTTCTAGGTATGCATTTCCACGTAAATATGTCTGTGGTGTCGTTCATCTTATTCAGAATTTCTGATATTCACGACGGATAAGTATTGAATTCTTGTTCAGATAGTTTTGGAAGGGAGATTCTTTATCAAAATTTATGTAATCCATTTTACTCTTGTGAATAGCTCTAGTCTTCATTTCACAAATAGTATATCAAAACCAAATAAGCTACCATTGTTCTTTTCCCTAGTGTAAATTCTTTGCCAATTTCCAGTGCCCAGTCACCCTCAACTATTTCCTGATCAAATTCCAAAACCTTTTTTCCAGTTCCAGTTGTAGATTTTGTCATACTTCTTGGTCCTTGCTCTCTACCACAAGAAAACGAATACAGCACTCCCATATACACAGTAACTTTAACTGACACATTCTCTCTTTTCATTTTCTATGAACAGTGAACACCCATATGCTGCTGACTCAAAATTTCAACCTACCCAAATTTTCCAGTCTCTCTCTCTCACATGATCATCACACACATCTACTTCAGGGTCCAGAGTTTCTGTAATGCCCCAAAGAAAACAGCTTGGAAACAATAGTAATAATCAATTACAAAAAACAAGATATACCCAACTTTATATAGAGCCCCCACTAAGCATTGCATCCTTATTTCTCAGCTGACCCCCCAAAACACAATTCAATCCGTCTCTGAAGGTAGTTTTGCTCTCATTCTTCTTCTCTGCACTAAACCCATGATCTCTCTACCATGGAAAACCATTGCAATGGCTTTGGTTTTGCTTCAAATTACTGAAGCTTCTCCTCTTTCTAGACTTGATAGAATTACCCGGTTGCCGGGTCAGCCCCAAGTCGGGTTCCAACACTACTCGGGTTATGTGACCGTTGATGAGAAGAAACAGAGAGCTCTGTTTTACTACTTTGCTGAAGCTGAAGTTGAACCAGCTTCAAAGCCTCTGGTTCTCTGGCTCAATGGAGGTCACTAGTTCTTGCTCACAAGTCTAAAGTTTTGATCTTTCTTGAGTTTTGGTTTCTGGGTCTTGATGGGGTTTTGATTCTGGTGTGTACAGGTCCTGGTTGTTCTTCTCTGGGAGTTGGAGCATTTTCTGAAAATGGGCCATTTAGGCCTAGTGGAGAGGTACTGGTTACAAATGAATATAGTTGGAACAGAGGTATGTGCTCTTTTGGAGTTTGGTGATTTTCCCTCATGGGTAGTTTCAGAACAATCCAAGGACTGAGACATTATCATTGATTTGATTTGCAGAAGCAAACATGCTGTACTTGGAGACACCAATTGGAGTTGGGTTCTCTTATTCAACTGATACTGCATCTTATGAGTCTGTAAATGACCGTATCACAGGTAATGAGTTATCCATTCTATTTTTATATATCAAATTTTTGGTCATTTTATTGACATGTTCTGCATTTAGTTTTCTTCCAAATTTTCCCAGAAAGTAGAAGTCTTGCAGGATAACAAAGAATATATTTTCTTTTGTCTCTGTACCGAACGTTCAAGTCAACTTCTGTTCCTTTCTTATTTTTCCAGAAATTAGAAAAGTGCATATATGTGTATGTTCTTTTTCTTCTTTTACCCCGAAGTTCCATTTTAAATCTTTTCGTTGTTTTACACTGAAGATTCAGAAGAATATTTCATGATGGGTATGCACTAGATTGTATTTTGGGTTTACTTTACAGATGTGCCATGTTTGATGATCACTAATTCACTATAGATGTTTTGGATTTTTCCTTCTGAGTTGACAAAAGTTAACCTTTACAGGCAATCTCTAATTTCTAAATATGTTTGTGTATCTATCTATAGCCAGGGATAATCTGATGTTCTTACAAAAGTGGCTGGACAAATTCCCTCAATATAGAAACAGAAGCTTGTTTATTACTGGAGAAAGCTATGCTGGTATGATTATCTTGATTATTATGAAGAATTACTATATCTATAATCAGTGTGTCTATACTAACAGATAGAGGAACTAATGCCTTTTTTTATTACTAGGACATTATGTTCCCCAGCTAGCAGAACTCATGCTCCAATTCAGCAAGGAATATCACTTCAATCTAAAAGGAATTGCTGTGAGTACTGGAATCTGAATAAACCAAATTTCTAACGTAGAACTTCGTCCATTTTTATACTTTTGGACTAAAATTTCTTGTTCACTTTGCAGTTGGGTAATCCAGTCCTTGAATATGCTACCGACTTCAATTCAAGATCCGAGTTCTTTTGGTCTCACGGATTGATATCAGATTCAACACACAAAATGTTCACTTCAGTCTGTAACTATTCAAGATATGTGAGTGAATATTATAGAGGCTCGGTTTCGCCTAGTTGTTCCAAGGTGATGAGTCAAGTCAGCAGAGAAACTAGTAAATTTGTTGACAAATATGATGTCACACTTGATGTTTGTATATCATCAGTGTTCTCCCAATCTAAAGTCCTCAGTCCCCAGGTAAAATACCATTTATCATAACATGAAACTCGGCATTCATCTTCACATTAGTGGTATGACTAGCATCTGTGTTCTAATTGATTTGACTTGTTTGTTCACGCAGCAAGTTACTGAGTCGATAGATGTATGCGTGGAAGATGAAACAGTAAATTATTTAAACAGGATGGATGTGCAGAAGGCACTTCATGCTCGCCTTGTTGGTGTTCGGAAATGGGCAGTTTGCAGCAAGTACTTCTCCTCACCCTTGTAAATTTGAAAGAAGCTTGGTGATAGCTTGATTTGCTGTATTAATCCTCTTATGTGTTCATGACAGTGTATTGGATTATGAGCTGCTGGATTTGGAGATACCAACAATCAGCATCGTAGGCAAGCTCATTAAAGCAGGAATTTCAGTCTTGATTTACAGGTATATGCATGGTTACTCAGTATTATTCCGGACTATTATGCATTTAAACAACATCACTCTAGTTTGAATTCTTCTAATGGTCATGGAAGCTGGGAAGGTCACTAAAATTTGAGCTTTTCTTTTTTATTTCACTTGCAGTGGGGACCAAGATTCTGTTATTCCATTGACAGGTAGTCGGACTTTAGTTCATGGACTTGCAGAGGAACTAAAACTAAATACCACCGTTCCTTATAGAGTATGGTTCGAGGGGCAGCAGGTTAATTTTATTTCATATCACTAGAACAAGAACTTTTAGGTGGTTGTGTTAGGAACTATGACCTGATTAAAGAATTTTCACTGTTTTCAGGTTGGCGGGTGGACTCAAGTTTATGGTAATATGCTTTCCTTTGCCACCATTAGAGGAGCATCACATGAAGCACCATTCTCGCAGCCTGTGCGGTCACTTGTTTTGTTTAAATCATTTCTGGAGGGCCGACCGCTACCAGAAGCATTCTGATCTACTGATCAGTTAGACAGGGTCCAGATCTCGTAAGAAGTTTGGTTGCTATCTGAGCATGGAAATTGCATTTGTTTGTTATTCGTTTCTTGTTACATGGTTTATCCATGCTGTGGAAACCGGAAAGTAAGAAGGGCTTTGTAAACATCAGAAGGAAAAAGAAATGGAAAGAAAAGTGTTTTATTTGTCAGTCTTCAAGTTTCCCCTTGTATATCAGTTTCAAATAACTTATGAGGTTCATAAATGATACTAATTTAGAACTTCTATTACACGAAGATGAATGAGTAAATTCGCCCCACAGAAGTCCATTGATATTATTGTGCAGAAGTGCAGAACTACTATGCTTATCAAAGTGACATGGCATGACCAAAAAAATCAAAAAGTTGCTAAAGGGTTGTTCTTAAAGTAGTTGGAAATCACAAAACTGGAGCATCAACCTGTATTTTCATACAACTCAACTCGAATGCCAATATGGGTTTTGATAGCATCACGGCTCTGGTAAGGTTCTGCACATTGTCCGCCATTTCTTTTTTATTCTGCGTATGACAACAATGACTGTCTGAAGGTTGTTCGTTCTCATTTGTTGGCACAGGAGATGGCACAGATACTATGGCTGGATGCACTGCTCGTAAGCAAGGATCATTTGATTCTTCAATGACAATAGATAATAAAGACAGCACATTAATAAGCATATTATTTAACGCTTGACGAGCAATACCTGCAATCAATCATGCAAGAGTACTTGAGAAGGTCTGGATAATACTTTGTACGACCGCTGCAATTTCACAACACAATGTACTAAATAAGAAAAACCAATTCTAATATCAGAGAATTAGAGAGACTCAGCCACAGAAGAACTTACCTAAAACTTGGAAGTGAGATTTTGATTGCTGGTCCCATCCACTTGTTACTGTCCAATGTAGGCACTGCCATCACCATAACCACGATGAACAAGATGATCCAAATATCAAAGGGATGAAAACTAGATAGAGCAATGTCCTAATTAGAACTCCATTCCCTCTCTAATTAGTTCAAAAGGATCAGCATAACCTATATGAAGAAAAGTTCAGATTTCACTCACCGGAAGTGGTAAGGTTGACATTACAGGCATTTTTTGAAGCCTGATCCGTGACTTCAGTCACTTGAACATTCATCTGGTCTTCAAGATCAGAGATACCACCATTCATGCCAATTACATTAAGAAATTCTATTTATTTGGTCCTTGTTTGCCTTGAAACTGATGAGATTCTCTGTTTATGCAGAAAGCAATTGATATTAGGAAAGAGTAACGATTTCTTAGAATACTCTTGTATGAAGAGTTCACAATGCAGAAACATTAAGCAGGGAAGTCATTTTTTTGGTTTCAAGAGTGTATGCAACGATCTAGAGAAGTACAAATGCTAGTTAACCTAAAGACGAAGAATATGTTGGTGCATACTTTCCTTTTGTATATATTTGTAATTACTATTATTATTAGGATTATCACTTACCTTAGGAAGATATACTTACCTACTTTGGCTCGGTTGTAATTTGTATATAATTCCTCCTTTGTGAGGTGAATCAATATCAATCAATATTCAGCCACAATTGTCTCTTGTGTTCATTATTTTGACTTGGTATCAGAGCAGAGATCCGATCTTGGACTCTGACTCTTTGTTCTTTGATTCTTCACCCTTCGTCCTTTTGTTCCTTGTCCTTTGATCCTTGCATCATTGTTGCCCTTGATCTTTGTTATTGAATCTTTCCGCTGCATATTTACCATGACTAAGGATTCCGAAATCTCACCTGTGCTTACAAAAGTTGATAGTGGTGAGAGCTCTTATGACTCCAACAAAATCTCTGTCTCTGTTAAAGATGATTCAACTGGCAGCTATGGTGGTGTCAAGCTTAATGACACCAATTATCGAACTTGGAAGAAGATGATGGAAGCTCACCTTTGGGGGATTGATAAGATGGGCTATGTTGATGGTTCGATTCCTGAACCACCAATTGAAGCCAACAACTATTCGAAGTGGAAGACTGCTAATGGTTCGGTAACTTCTATTCTTTACAAATCTATGACGGAAGATGTTTCACAAATGATTATGGGATGTAATACAGCTGAAGAAATTTGGGAAAGTCTCAAAGAAATCTACTTCAATGGAACGGATTTTTCCGAGGTTTATGAATTAAGTACTCAAGCAGCTCGTATGACTCAAGATGGGAGACAGGTTGCTATGTATTTTGCAAAATTGAAGGGGATTTGGCAAGATATTGATCAGATGCGTCCATGTCGCATGAAGTGCCCAGATGATATTAAGATTTTTAAGGAAGAGCAAGACCTTATGCGGGTTCATGTCTTCTTAGCTGGCCTAGATCCTATATTTGAGAATGCAAGGAGTGAATTGCTTCGTCGGACTACTACACCTAGTTTGCAGCAAGCTTTTTCTTATATCCGCAAAGATGAAACTCAAAGGGCGGGTACTAGAGGAGTTACCTCTGAAGTTGCAGGTCTTACCATTCATTCAAAGCCTTTCAATTCGTCCAACAATCGGCTATTATCAGGCAATCGGCCTCCTGCTTTGCGTCCTTCTCCTCAAGGTCCTCCTCCCGGGTTCTCTCCTAATGTTATCTGTAATTACTGCAAAAATCCAGGTCACATCAAGGCAAATTGTCATAGGTTGGTTGGCTTTCCAACTAATTATTTTAATAAAGCTCGACCTCAGGACAAATCCAAGGGAAAGGCTGCTGTCCATCTTGTTCAAGATCAAGAGTACTATGCTATGACAGACCCAGACCACACCGACGTTGATGGTAATGGTACCATGTTAGTAAGTCATGGTGGTAATGGTAAGATTGGAGTGGCTTTACAAATTTCTAACTTTACTGGTAGCAATACATGGATTATTGATTCTGGAGCATCTGACCATATGACCTATGATCGTAGTTACTTCCTTTTTCTTAACCCACCTACTATTTCCTCTGTTGTTAATGCCAATGGTGATTCTTTTCCAGTTTTAGGCATAGGGTCTGTTCGTCTCACCCCTTCTCTAACACTACATGATGTTCTTTATGTCCCTGATTTGTCTCATCATCTCATATCTGTGCCTCAGCTCAATACTCAATCTCGATGTTCTGTAACCTTTTTTCCTTTGTATGTGATTTTTCAGGACCTCCTCACCAGGGAAATAATCGGCAGGGGTTATCTAAGGGGTCGTCTGTTTCATCTGGATTGCATGTTCGCCGGAATGAAGCCAGAGAAGGCAGTCCAAGCAGCTTTGATTTCGACTGGGGTTACTGATCAAATTGAAGAATTGTGGTTATGGCATCATAGATTGGGACATCCTTCCTTTGGCGTCATGAAGAAATTGATGCCCTCCTTGTTTTTGAGCGTTGATGAGTCTAAGTTGCATTGTGAGTCTTGTGTCTTAGCTAAAAGTCATCGTGCGAGTTATCCTTTGAGTACTACCAGGAGTTCTGTTCCTTTTGAGCTTATTCATTCCGATGTATGGGGACCTTCCCGCGAGTCGACTTTTTCTGGCAAACGTTGGTTCGTTTTGTTTATTGATGATTATACCCGTCTTACTTGGGTATCTTTGTTAAAACATAAACATGACGTCTTCTCTGCTTTTCAAGAATTTGCTGCTCTTGTTCGAACTCAATTTGGAGCCAATATTAAAGTCTTTCGTTCTGATAATGGGGGGGGAGTTCATTAATTGTCAGTTTACTCAATTCTTCCAAACTTGTGGTATTGTTCATCAAACTACTTGCCCTCAAACTCCTGAACAAAATGGGGTGTCAGAAAGAAAGAATCGTCATGTTCTTGATATTGCTCGTTCTCTTTTGTTTAGTGCTCACATGCCCAAGTATCTTTGGGGAGATGCAGTTCTTACTGCCTGTCATCTCATCAATAGACTTCTTTCTTCCGTTCTCAATAATCAAACTCCTTATGATGTCCTTTCCAATCATGTGTCAGTTCCTTCGTTTTCTAATCTTCCTGCTCGTGTCTTTGGGTGTGTGGTATTTGTTCATGTTCCTAAGAATCAACGTTCCAAACTTGATGCAAGGGCGCTCAAATGTGTTTTTGTGGGCTATGGTGTCAATCAGAAGGGCTACAAGTGCTTTCATCCCCCTACACAGAAAGTTTATGTTACCATGGATGTCACCTTCTATGAAGATGCTTGTTATTTTTCTCCTCCCAATCCTTCTCTTCAGGGGGAGAAACATACTTTTTTGGAAGAAAAGTCTTGTGTGATTCAGCCACTTGGGGATGAAAATGTTACTCGTGTAATCTTTGATCCCACGATCGATCGTCAGGACAACGACGAGGCAGAGGCTTCCAGTGGTGCACCAACGATCGATCGCATTGGTCCTAGCGATCGATCGCCCGAAGAGACAGAAGCTCCCAGTAGCTTACCATCCAGTAGCGCACCAACGAGCGATCATGTCCTTCCTAGCGATCACGACAAGGCAGAACATGCAATCTATCAAGGCCCTTCACCCCTCTCAAATATAGATAACTCTTGCCAGACAATCCCGGAGGAGAGTCCTAATCTTGAGGTTAGTAATGTTTCTTCTAGTTTTGGTAATGGTGATAGTATATGTGTCTTGCCTCCTAGGTCCACTCGTGGTAAACCACCTCGCCAATATGAACCAAGTTTAAATGTCAAGTCCAAATATGCTATAGCTAACTTTGTGTCCACCCATCGGTTGTCTGAATCCCATGCTTCTTTTGTGAATCAAATATCCTCTGTATGTGTTCCCAGTAAAGTGCAGGATGCTCTCAAGGATCCCAAATGGACTCAAGCAATGAATGAGGAGATGGAAGCTTTGGAGAAGAATAATACTTGGGAGTTGGTGCCACCCCCACAGGGAAAGAGAGCTATTGGGTGTAGATGGGTGTTCACTGTCAAACATAATGCAGGTGGTTCGGTGAACAGGTATAAAGCAAGACTTGTTGCAAAAGGATTTACTCAAACTTATGGCGTGAATTATGAGGAAACCTTTGCTCCAGTGGCCAAGATTAATACAGTTCGAGTATTGATGTCTCTAGCAGCCAATTTAGATTGGCCTTTGCAACAGTTTGATGTGAAGAATGCCTTTTTACATGGAGAGTTATCTGAAGAAGTCTATATGGATCTACCACCAGAATATGAAGCAAACGCAGAAGGAAGATTTGTATGTAAGTTGAACAAGTCCTTGTATGGACTTAAGCAATCACCACGAGCTTGGTTTGGAAGGTTCTCTCAAGCTATGCGTCGTTTTGGGTACGAACAAAGCAACTCTGATCATACGTTGTTTCTGAAACGTCGGTCAGGTAAGGTGACTGCCTTGATTATTTATGTTGATGATATGATAATTACTGGTGATGATTCTGAGGAGATTGAGAGACTAAAGGGTCTACTTGCATCAGAATTTGAGATGAAAGACCTTGGTTCACTTAAATATTTTTTGGGAATTGAGGTTGCAAGGGGGAGTTCAGGAATTTTCTTGTGCCAGAGAAAATATGTGCTTGATTTGTTGACAGAAACAGGGATGCTAGATTGTAAACCTGCTGATACTCCTATTGAGCAAAATCACAAGTTAGCTGAGTACCCTGACCAAATTCCTACAGAGAGGGCTCGTTATCAGAGGTTAGTTGGCAGGTTAATCTATCTCTCACATACTCGGCCAGATATTGCATATGCAGTGAGTGTTGTGAGTCAATTTATGCATAATCCCAGTGAAACCCATATGGAAGCTGTGATTCGCATTCTGAGGTATTTGAAGTCTGCACCCGGCAAAAGCTTAATGTTTTCAAAGAATAAACATCTGGATATTAGTGGTTATACAGATGCAGATTGGGCAGGTTGCATTACAGATAGAAAGTCTACTTCTGGTTATTTCACTTTTGTGGGCGGTAATCTTGTTACTTGGAGGAGTAAGAAGCAAAAAGTTGTGGCTCGATCGAGTGCTGAAGCAGAGTATAGAGGTATGGCCCATGGAGTTTGTGAATTACTTTGGTTGAGAAATGTACTTCGTGATTTGGGATTTAAACCAAAGAAATCTATGGATTTATATTGTGATAATAAGGCAGCTGTTGATATTGCTCATAATCCAGTACAACATGATAGAACCAAACATGTTGAGGTTGACAGACATTTCATCAAGGAGAAGCTTGATTCTAAGCTTATTTCCTTTCCTTTTGTTCGCTCTGAAGAACAGTTAGCTGATGTTTTGACTAAAGCAGTTTCGAGTAAGGCTTTTTATGACTCACTTGATAAGTTGGTCATTCGTGATTTGTATGCGCCAACTTAAGGGGGAGTGTTGGTGTGAGTCATACTTTCCTTTTGTATATATTTGTAATTACTATTATTATTAGGATTATCACTTACCTTAGGAAGATATACTTACCTACTTTGGCTCGGTTGTAATTTGTATATAATTCCTCCTTTGTGAGGTGAATCAATATCAATCAATATTCAGCCACAATTGTCTCTTGTGTTCATTATTTTGACTGAATAATACCACTAGCTACCTTAGAAAACCTCGCAACTTGACTTGGTAGGCCTACTTCCTGCAAACAATTAACATGGGATTTATAGATGCCAAAGCTATAACAAGTTTGAGGTGAAGTACGACTGAAAGTTGTGAGAGAAATGTAGCCTAGCTCCAACCTTTCGCCCACGACCACAAGCTTCCTTGCTATTCACAAGCACCTTTGCTGCCCATCTATTTGACAAAACAAGTGAAAACCTAATCTCTCATCTCTATCTTTGGTGACGCAGCGGCCGGCCTTTGGTATCCTAACTCATTGTCCGATCATCAGCCATCTCAGTGACAGAAACACCCCCCGGCCAGTAGGGTTTTCTCCTCTAGGGTTTTCGAAAAAAAATTCTCTCTCCCTCCGACTGCATCGTGGCGCGGTTGTTGGCCTCCGGCCATGCCGATGCTTGCTGGTAGTGGTCGGACGAGACTTGTTTTGGATGGCCATTGCCCAGGCTTGGAGGATGGGAAGGGCGACGGTGGTGGACTGAAAAGATGATGATTTCATGGAAGTAGTTTGAGAAGATGGTAGTCCGTGTTACAGGGCGGTGAAGTGTCGGGGCTTTGTTATAGGTTAGGAGCGGCGATTCGTGGCGTGGTTGTGGTGCTAGATGATGGGTGATTATGGCGGCAAGGTTTAGCAGACCAGTTTTCCAAATCTGCCTTGACTTTTTTGATAGGTTGTTGGATTTTGTTTAATTGGTTGTTTGTTTGTTGTCCCTCCTCTTTGAGCGAGGGTTTATGTGTTTTTAGTAGTTTGGTGTCGTCGGTCGTGTCGTGGGAAGCCATGGTTATTGTGTCGTTTTCAGGGACTATTTTGATGTCGGTTAGTTCTTGTTGTCAATGTAATTTAGAGGTTACCTATGCATATATGTTGGTAAATTTGGCATGTAGTGTTTGAAATAATTGTTTCTTGTTGAGGTTGACTGTAATAATGTATCGTGATTTCTGGATTATGTTAGGTTACAGTTGAACCCTTATTGATATCGGTTCTTATCCACTGTAATCATTGTTGTCTCGGGTAGGTAGGGTAGAGAGAGAAATTTATGTCCACCACCGTTATTCTTTATGGTTGTAATTTGTATTCTCGTTCTATCAATAAAGACCAATATTCTTTTAAAAAACAAGTCAAAACAGCTCTAAAATATGAAGTACTACACATTCTACCATTCATTCATAACCAATCACTACTTTTCTGCAACATCACTATATCATCTCTAACAGGAAAACAACGAACGAGCTTTGACTAACCACATTTTAAATACAGGTTAAGCTTAGGATTTGACTAGCCTCCACAATCAAATAGGGCATGCCTTTCCTAAAAATTTTAAACTCATCAACTAATTATGGGAAAGCAAGAGAAAGTTGAACCAAACATAGGCGCAAGACGTTGGACGGCTCCGTTAGAGTCCAGCAAGCACAACAAGCTGAGTGGGAGAAATAAATGCACATGTTCTGTTAGTAACCAGTTGAAAAACCTTGACATTTGAAGCAAAACTATGAAAAAGAATCTTGGATCCATACAACTAAACAGGCAGGGGAAATTTGCAAACGGACCTCATCAAAGACTCCAGCTGGGCTGTCATCATAGTCAGCAAGAAAAAACAGGCCAAGAGTATAGCTGCAAACCATAACTCCATAAGTAACATTTGGTGATCAAACTCCCAAAACCAAGATAAAAGTTTGAATGAGAGCCAGAAAGAATAATATTAGTATTTACCCAAATGCTTCAACCAATCTGAACTCTTTAGGGATGCATGCTCGAGCAGTCGTTGCCTTGACCAGATGGAGTTGATGCAATGCTCTGATTTGACAAATCAAACCAAGAACATGTGCATAGTCTGTCTTTCAAGATTGACTAGGCAATAAACACCAAGTGTTATTAGGACTTAGGACAACTCACCTGCCTTTGAAAATCCATGGAGGCTTGCCGTACTTGAATGAACCCTTTGATTCTCCCACATCCATGAGCAAAGATCACCTGAACAAAGTGCCTACAAAGGAGTTATAAAGGGGCAACTATGACCTTCAAGAAATGATAGACAACCCAAAAGAGAAAGACTCGAAAATGAGAATAGTGGATTTAAGCAAATTCTGTCTTTTGAATTATGAGAGAAGAGAGATGACAGTGAAACACAGAAGGGTATTGAGTGTGTTGTAACGGATGAAAGAAAGAACACAGATTTACGTGGTTCACTAACGATATGTTAGCTACGTCCACGGCAGAAGAGGAGAACAGTTTTATTATCTTGAGGAAGAACACAGAATACAGAATACAGAGTGCGGCGCTAAGCACTGTACTGAGTATCTAATACAATTAGGTTTAGGACGTTTATATACTAAACGTCCGCGACTGAAACTGTCCCCGCGAGCGACAGTCGCGCGAGCGACTGATGAGCGCGTGAACGGCTGATGAGCGCGCGAACGGCTGATGCGCGCGCGAGTGAAACTATTCAACCAACTGATCCCAGCATAACAGGTTTGGTGGGCTTCGGGGGCGTTGCCCCCGAACCCCCAAACCAGGGCGCGTTGCCCCTGGACCCCAACTCGCTGACCAAGCAGCGAGATCCCCGAATAGCTGGTACTTTCGGATGGCTGGTTCAAGGCATATATTAACAGAGTGAAAGCAATGAATGGCTGTATGTGAGAGTGAGTGAAATGGTGAACTCTTTCTACATATTTATAGGGGAAGAAGAGAAAGCAACAGAGGGAGTGAGACAGGGATTGGTTAGCTGAAGCATCAGTAGCCTCAGGAGTTAGGAATGGATTCTAAACATTAGATATCATTTGGCGAATACAACTACAAATACGGAAACCGAAAACAAAACCTCAATTACCAAATATACCATATTCATTCAGTAACGTGTTGTTTATATTTAATTTTTTATCCATGCTGATCATGACCAATCCTCTGTTTGTTTCTCTTTCTTAATTCTTTGATCTAACTCAATCCCAAACTCTATCATAATACTGGTTTTAGGTTTCAGTCCTACTCTTATATATATTGGGAAGTTGGATGAATATTAAAATATCTTATGCTTCTGAATTTGGAATATCTGTGTTCTAATTGATTTGACTTGTTTGATCATGCAGCAGGTTACTGAGTCGATAGATGTATGCGTGGAAGATGAAACAGTAAATTATTTAAACAGGCTGGATGTGCAGAAGGCACTTCATGCTCGCGTTGATGGTGGTCGGAAATGGGCAGTTTGCAGCAAGTACTTCTCGTCGCCTATACAAACTTCAAAGAAGCTTGAGCAAATTGTTTGAGAGTAAATTTACCTATCCTGAAATGGTAGGATCTAGAACCGGTTTAGCTGTTCGTCGAGGATATGACCGAGTATTTTGAAAGATATCTGTGATCATGGTCATATTAAGCATATCTTAGAGGTCAAGCTATCTTGGTGTAAATCCGGGTCGCTACCGATATATCATGGATCTAGCGATTAATGGAGGGTCATATGACTACCAAGATTGAGCAGATATTGAAGATTTTACAAAACGAGGATTTTGGACGTCATATAGTTGATTGAGTTACCTTGACAATCAAGGTACAAATGACGTACGTAGTGCTATCTAAAAAGGGGTTAGTCACCATTAGTTCCTTAACTGTTGAGAAGTCCTAAACGTACATAGATAACTGTATGATTAATTACATAAAGATTGTCTTCCTTAACTGGATTATATATGGTTTGACCATAAAGACAAAGTGAAGAAGGATAGATATTTGTTACCTTGATCAGCAAGGATATGTGAACCAAGCTCTCTATATATATGAGGTTCTGACAAACGAGAAGGGACGACTCAACTTACAAACACAACCCTTTGCAATCACATCTGCAAACACCTCGTACGTCTTTCGGGAGCTCACGTACCACCAAATAGACTCTCTGGTGTCTTTTAACAGAGCCAATCTGTTGGTATCCTACTGATCCATCACTGAAATCTCACTTCATCTCAGCACCTGATCCGTCAGTTATCCTTTTGATCTGTCAGAGAACCTTGCGCCATCAACATTGCTAAAGTTTACTCCAGCCTGTTTAAGCACCCTAAGAGAAAACTTAGGTTAGGTAAAAGAATCCATCCATTCGCTTGGAGCAGAAGTCAGGAAGAAAGCGCGCAACATCAAGACAAGACGGTTACGCTGAACCCAGAAGCGTTGGCACGCTAGCATCCGAACATTGACACGCCTAGTGGGACGTACTGGCAACGAAGATTACACAGAGGCGGCCCTGGGGTGTGCAACTTGAGGCGACCGCCTCAGGCCACCAGTCTCCGGCGAGCCTCTGGTCTTCTTTTTTTCGTCAGATTATGTGAAACATAACCTTATATATATATATATATATATATATATATATATATATATATATATATTCTTCAAAATTGTACTGGACAGCTTAGATAGCTGAGCGGTTAGCCTAGTTAGAGGCTCAAGTAGGATCTTGGGTTCGAATCTAGGAGCCTTCTAAATTTTTTACTATTTTTTCTCCTTTTTTACAATTTTTTCCTTTTTTTGTTATCGAGCTCTTATTATTATAGTAATTATTATTATTATTATTATTATTATTATTATTATTTCATTTTCGTTACTAACAAATTAATAACACAATATGATACATGAAATTTGTACATATATGAAAAAATTTTGTTCGATTTATATGATTTACTATATGAGGCCAAGTTTTAGTTGTTCGCCTCAAGTCTCTAAAATGTCAGGACCGGCCCTGAGATTATGTAACACCCCGTCCCGAAATTTATTTTTTACCGGGATTAGGCGGGTTATAGAGGGTTGTAACCACGCTGGTAGTTTTTCCTGAACTACTATTCGAGTTTAATATCGAGATATTCTCGAATATGGGGGAAGATAGAATTAATGTCCTGAGGTGGTAGATTATGTTAATACGAGTCCACCGGTATGTCCGAAATATTTTCCGGAGCTACAGGCTGTTTAACATGGATTTATTTAATTTACTGGAGTAATAACCGTTATTTACTTTACCATAAAAAGATGACTTTGTCATAAGTCAAGAATTTGTGGAAACTTCCTTCGGAAAAGTTGTAGAGGACGTTAATACAAACTCGTGGGTATGTCCTATGAATTAATTAGAGTTTATATGCGAAAGTTATTCGGGATAATGTGTTGTTACTGTGCGGTAAATAGCAAATGATAAAATATCTAATTACTATTCACAGTAAATTTTTCATAGTTGATCTGGGTCGTGGTGGAGATCAAATCTGGGCCATTGGAACCCTTCCCTTTTCTTTCCTCTATATATATATATATATATATATATATATATATATATATATATATATCCCCCTTCCCTTTTCTTTCCTCTGGTTCTCCCTCGCTCTCTCTGGCTCCCTCTCACCGTTCCCGATCCCACTCCTTCACTCTCTTCCTAAGTCGCCGAACTGCCCCACCACCTGTGGCACCGCCCTGTGGAGCTCTCGGGTCTTCGACGAGCAGGCGGACTACCTCGGCTGGGGGTTGATCGAAGTGAGAGTGGGGGCAACTCCAAGGAGGTGGTGAACGACTCAAAGAGCAGAGAGGGAATCACAGCGGCTCCGAGGTTCGATCGAGGGCAGCGCTGCAACTCTGCGACGGTGCTGGGTAAGTGTTCGATCCTTGTTTCTCCCTTATTTAACTCTGGGTATGGTTGAATCTCTTGTTGTTTTTTTAGTGTGGATGGGAGGCATAAAGGGGAAGGCAATCAAAAATGGGTGAGATCAGCCGGCAGGCTGATCGGAGCAGCCTATGGGTAAAGAGTGGTAAATCTTCAGATTTTTATCGGGGTAGATCCGAAATTTTACCATTTTATCGTGGATGTAAAAAGTCAGAGCTGCCCCTGGCAGTTTAGGTAATTACCGGGGGTGCCATCATGGTTAAAATTCTAGAAATACCCCTGGTAGCTTTGTATAATTACAAGGTTGCCACTGAGTTAGAAATTCCATAAATACTCCTGACTGTTTTATATAATTACAGAGATGCCATTGAGGCTGAAATCCTAGAAATGCCCTTGGCAGATTTGTATATTTACAAGATTGCCATTAAGGTTAAAAAGACCATATTGCCCATGGTTGTCTTGTTTATTTACCGGGACTGCCATTAGGGTTGAGATTTCTAAAATACCCCTAACAGTTTAACATATTTACCAAGCAGCCATTGGGGGTGAAATGACTATACTGCCCTTGATAATTTAAGATAATTACAAGGGTACTCTCCGGTTGACATTACAGTTATACCCCTGGAGGATTTATTATTTACGTGGATGCAACTATATTATATATTTATGTGTGAATATTGTTTATAATTATGTGATTGTCGTTATATCCTTTTGTATATATGTTTGGTGGAATGTTAGGGATAGTCCTGATAGTTAGTTGGTCGGTGAATGCCTCAGCGTAGGGGTTAAACTCCGGGTATGCTTTGGGTGTTTACAATCCATTGTTAAATCGACCGATAAGTAGTAACGCGGGATTTTCCCGATTAGGACGATAATTAAAATAAGAGCTACGTATGACTTGATCCCTGAGTACAGGGTACGTAGGCAGCCTGACCGGGATTAGGGTGCAGTCACAAATATTATTAGAACCCTAGGTTCTCTAAATGATTGGTTTGAGATCCAAATGCGAAAATTGGAATAACCTCCGGCTGTGAGGTCTATTCCGGTAACGTTTGGATTGTTTGAAATTTGTTTGGAAAGAGGGTTATCCCTTCTCGAGGGGGATTACGAGTAAATCTCTCTTAGGATAGGTCCCGCACATCCTAACCCAAGTGTAAGAAGATAAACTTAGGCTAGGGCGTGACACATATGGTTATTATGCTTCAAAATTCTTGGAGCAAAAGTTTATTTATGATGGTATAGGCCAGTTAAGCCTTGCGAACATCTCGTTGTGATCCTTACATCTCTGATGTGCCTATCTCTGAGGCAGAAACCAATTCACCAATTTGTGATGATTATCATTTTGTTGAGAATATGAACCAACAAGTGGTTCTTTATGAAAGTCAATATGTTGTTACATCAACATACACCATACATTACGATATAGTAGTTGGTAACAAGCCAGATCTTCACCTTATACCTTCTGCAAAAGTTCTGTTGAAGATTATGCTTTGTCAAGTAATGAAAATGCATGAGGGGATAAGCTACATGCCCTACGACCAGCCCTTTTTAAGTTTTCAAGTTCATGATCTTCACTCAGTACTTGGAGTTTCTCACAAGAGAGAATCTCATACCGTGAATATTAATATGTCAAGGCTTGGAGTGAAGCACCAGTGGCCTTCCCCGTGGCATTATGAAGGTTAACTAATCATGTTGAATTTCATTCTTTACTTTGACTCTTTGCATTTTCATTTCATTTAAATTCTTGCATTAAAAAATAAAAAATCTAAAAAGAAATTCTGAATCTTGCTGAAATGTAAGATAATGTTCTTACCTAGCGAAGGTTTGAATTATTTGTCATATACTTGGAGGCCTATCCCATGTGTCTTGGATTTACCACCCTACTGCTAGCATTGTTCAAGCTACAGCGGAAGAGATAACAAGTGTGCAATTCTGCAATCTACAGTAGCAGCTTCTGTACTGCAACTTCACAGATTAAACTTGGAACATCCAGAAGGAGTTAGAAGACAAGCTGCATATGCACAGGAAGCCCTAGATGTCTATTTTCTAACACAATTTACGGTTTGTCGTTCCAACATTCCAGGTGAGTGATACGGCAGAAAATCTGCATCATGTGTTTGTGAGCACGCGGATGGACCTTGCTAGCACCTTTTACTTGCGAATGCACACTGAACGTTCTCTATACGTCTATGCATGCTTTGGGAGGCTTGAGGCTCAAGTTTTGACATCATTCATTCGCCATTTCGGACATCAAAACTAGGGGCACATAAGGACATAAATCAGAAATTTCAATTTTTTGAAAGTTTGCAAGTTTATGAGCCTCTCAGATTGTTGACGGTGTCTTAATACTTTTGAGGCCAAGTCTTGTGGCCTTCAATGATATTGTTGTGATGACAACAAAAGCTTGGACCAGAGGTCTACGTGTTCACATTCTTATATTGGGGGGCTTCAAACACCACATTGGCAGCAAAGATTCTTCAAGATAGGTCATTATGTGATTAGTGTTACTTCCAGAGCATGGAGTTGGAAAAAAACTGCAGCTTTCTAAAGGTTTCTAACTTTGGAGTATGAATATTTATGGTAAGTCCATAGTATTTGCTGCTCTGTTACAGAGGATGAAAAACATATTTGAGCTTTAATTGTTAGCTTGTGCTGACAATCATGTTTTGAGCCAGTACGTGGTTTTCAAAATCTTATAGTTAATGTTAAATGTCAATTGACATGCATTGTGGGATTGAAGAGAGCACAATCTATAATGGAGCTAGGCTATATCCTTTCTAAGTAGTCCAATAAGAGCAGGAATGAGCCTATGTACAGTCATGCATAGAGGCACCATTATTGTTCACACTAGGGGCTACGAAGTATGCATGCCTATTTGCAAGCCACTTTGGAGCTGTATGATCAGAGGAATGATGAGTTAGGAGCTGATACAAGGCCAATATTTTGACATTCGTCTGAAGAAATATGGAGGACACTTTGATATCTTTTAGAGGAATGAAGACTGAGTTGACGATGGTATAAAAGATACATTGTTGGTAAGACATTTAAAGTAGCATCACAAGTCTATTTGTGTCTGATCACCACAAGGAGCTTGTAATTCAACCAAATCCACACAAGCATGTGATGAAGTAAGCTTAAACTCTACAACAGTTAGTTCAAGTACATTAGGTGCTACAATGCATACCTGAAGCTTGCAAGATCGGTTTACTTGGCCTTCGCTCATTCTAGTACTTAACCGGTTTGTGGTTTACATTCACCGCACCCAATTAAACTAGGGGGTTACACAATACATATTGTGTCAATTCCCATGGAAAATTTTTGAAACGTTTTTTATTTCAGTTTGTTTTGAAATACATTATCCAAGTGCTAGTAACAAGTGTCAAGATGAATTGGTGGCCTTTGAAGGGGGCATTCAACAAGTCTTAATATACTTGCAAGCTGCAGCAGTTGTCAAAGTTTTGTTTATGGAATACACTTTGACCAAGCAATTCTGAAGTTTTTGGATGCGTTGTCCAAGCTACCAAGACTTCAAACATGTTATATGGTTGTTAAGAATCATGTACAACTGTCTCATTACTCAGAAATCTCAAGGGAAGCATGTGGAACTCGTCAAGCAAGTCAGCCCTATAAGTTTAAAATTTGAAAATTTCAGATTTGGCTTGTTTTTGTGGCATTTTAGTAGCTCGTTCGCACCTTCTTACCAGTGCTTTATATCATTTACAACTACATCCCCTTGGATCCATGACATTGGAATACAACTATGAAAAGGAATATGTCAACCGCTGCAGTGAATCATGAGTTATAAGGTCCACAATTTAACATCTTAAAACAGCCTTTTTCAGAAACTGGACTGCATTAGGTTTTTTGTAGCCTTGTTTCTTCATCTTAACGTATATCTATTACTGAGGTTGTTGTTTGTACATCAAGCTGGAATGTTGAAGAGCAGTTTAGAATCAAGAATCGTCCAGAAAGGCTATGAGAAGTTTAAGTTACAACCTCTTCAAGTTAGCCAAATAGTAAGTAAATGTAGAAAATTGTAGAAACTGGTTTTCTTAGGACAGTTTTGTGTGACCGTTCGTGCAATCTTCTCAGGGTTTTCTTGCAACTTTATTTATCAATACTTTAAGTCCATATGTTGAGCTACAATAGGAGATTAATATATGATCATCCGCGTCATAGAAGGAGGAAATTGTGTCCAAAGTCACCATCTTGAACAGGAGGATTTTGTCAACTTTTTGCATGAAATTGTGTGGGGCTGGTTTCTTAGTGCTCTTGGGAGTTTCTCATGAAGGAGATGATTCAGTTTGGAAGATATGATGTCATGCAGTAGTGTATATTTGGAAAATAACCAGTAAGTGGTTGATAGATGCTCATTATGTGCATATGGTGTTAAGAATAAAATGTCTGTATTGCTTTCAGTTTTCATCGAGAGTTCAAGACCAATGTTTGTGGTCTTCTTGTTGTGTTTCTAACCATACAAGGGGGGCTTTACGTGAGCTTAAGACATGTTCTGGTTAGAATGTGTTCATCATCATCAAGTCCAAGTATTCATGTTGAGGTACATTGATTATTATATTGGTGATTAATTATTCTTCTTTGTGAGTTATTTGGTAACAGTTTGCTCATTATCATTCAAGCTTGAGGATCTACATCTGAGGTTTGTATACGTTCACTCGAGCTAAGTGTTTTTTTTAGTTTGATATTTATCAGTTGAACCAGTAAGTGGTTTTCATTGCAACATTTAGGGCTTATAGGTCTTTTCAGTTAAGACGCATGACTTTTCCTTCAAGACCTGGAGGGCTGTGTTTGAGAGTAAATTTATCTATCTTAGAATGGTAGGGTCTAGAACCGTTTTAGCGGTTTGTTGAGGATATGACCAAGTATCTTGGGAGATATCCACTATCTAGGCCGTATTAAGACTAACTTGCATGTCAAGCTATCTTGGTGTAAATCCGGGTCGCTACCGATATATCATGGATCTGGCGATTAATGGAGGGTCATATGACTACAAAGATTAAGCAGATATTGAAAATTTAACAAAACGAGGGTTTTAGACGTCATGTAGTTGATCGAGTTACCTTGGAAATCAAGGTACAAATGAGGTACGTAGTGCTATCTAAAAAGGGTTTTGTCACCCTTGATTCCTTAATTGTCGAGAAGTCCTAAACATACTTGGATAGTTGTATGATTAATTACATGAGAATTATATGGCTTAACCACGAAGACAAAGTGAAGAAGGAAGGATATCTGTTACCTTGATCCACAAGGATATGTGAACCTACCTCTCTATATATATGAGGTTCTGACAAACGAGAAGGGGATGACTTAACTTACAAACACAAACTTTTGCAGCATTTGCAAAACACTACATACGTCTCTCTAGAGCGCACCTACCACCAAAAAGACTCCAATGTCTTTTGATAGGACCAATCTGTTTGTATCCTACTGACCCGTCAGTGAAATCTCGCCTCCATCTCAGGACCTGATCCATCAGTTATCCTTTTGATACGTCAGAGAACCTTCTGCCATCGACATTGTTGGGGTTTGCTTCAGCAAATATTAATCTTCGTTATTTAAGCATCCTAAGAGAAATCTTAGGTTTGGTAAAAGAATCAACCCAGTCGTTTGGAGCAGAAGTCAGGAAGAAAGCGCGCAACATCAAGACAAGACGGTTACGCTGAACCCAAAAGCGTTGGCACGCCAGCACCTGAAATATCACGCCCGACCACAGGTAGCTTGATTTGCTTATTATTAATCTTCTTATGTGTTCATGACAGTGTATTGGATTATGAGCTGCTGGATTTGGAGATACCAACAATTAGCATCGTAGGCAAGCTCATTAAGGCAGAAATTTCAGTCTTGATTTACAGGTATATGCATACTTGCTAATAGGGATGGCATGAAAAACCATGGATATGGTTAACCATGGATATTTATCCTAATGGACATAAATTATGGGTAATGGGTAGCATCATATTATCCATGGAGAAATGGGTAATGGATAATTGATACCCACATGGGTATGGGTATTTTCATGGTTAACCATTTACCCATATATGACTTTATAAATGTCGTTTTTTTCTTTATCAAAACTGATTAAACTTTATGCTTTTAGACATATTTATTCTTTATTTTCTTAAATATCAATTAGAATAATTTTGAATTTTAAAAAAAAGGATGAAATAATAAATCAAGGCGAGTGAGTTTCCCTGATTCTCAGTCTTCATTATCCCAATTTGAATTATCAACCCCAAATCTTCTTCTCAAATTTAATTCTCTTCTTAACACCACAATTCGCGTCTCTATTCACTGATCTAGATTAATCATCATTTTATCAACCCCAAGTCTTGATCATGAGTTGTAGATCACAGAAAAAAAATAAAAGAAATTGAAGAGAAAATTCATTCACATATCTTCATTGATATCCAGATCTTCTTCAAATGTGCAGATCTTCTTCAAATGTGCAGATCTTCATCTTCAAATATATATATATATATATATATATATATATATATATATATTTGTGGAGTCAAAGAAAATTAAAGCAAGAAATAATAAGTCAAACGGATAAATGGTTAACCATTACCCAGTTGGGTATGGGTATGAAATATCCACAAAACAAAAAGATGGATATTTATCCAATGGACATTAACCATTTTTCTAGTGGGTGGGTATAATACCCGTGGGTATTACCCAATGGATACAATTGCCATCCTTACTTGCTAAGTATTTCTCCGGTGCTTTTATGCATTTAGACAACATGCTCTAGTTTGAATTCTTCTAAAGGTCATGGAAGGTCACTAAATTTGAGCTTTTGTTTTTGTTTTCACTTGCAGCGGGGAGCCGGGGACCAAGATTATGTTATTCCATTGACAGGTAGTCGGAAATTAGTTCTTGGACTTGCAGAGGAACTAAAACTAAATACCACTATTCCGATCCTTAGAGTCTTGTTCGAGGGGCAGCAGGTTAATTTTATCTCATATCACTAGAACTGAAGAACTTTCAGGTGGTTTTATTAGGAACAATGATCTGATAAAAGAATTTTCACTGTTTTCAGGTTGGTGGGTGGACTCAAGTTTATTTCATACTAGCCTTTCACATGTCAATTTATTTATTTTTTTAGAAAAAATGTTTAATTGAGCAAATCTATAAATAGATATTTAATAGGTTAAATGTGCATAATAGAAATAGATACATCATTTTTTTTAACTATGTCTAATATTTTCAGTTTTTCAACTATTTATAACAATCTAGGTAAATTTGGAAGTTCAAATTTATTATGAAATTTTGACACCAAAACTTGGTTTCCCAGTATAGGGGTGGGTTTAGATGCTTTCCTTTGCCACCATTAGAGGAGCATCACATGAAGCACCATTCTCGCACCCTGAGAGGTCACTTGTTTTGTTTAAATCTTTTATGGAGGGTCGACCGCTTCCAGAAGCAGTCTGATCTACTGATCAGTTAGATAGGGTCCAGATGAGATTGTAAGAAGTTTGGTTGCTATCTGAGCATGGAAATTACAATTGTTTTTTATTTGTTTCTTGTTACATGGTTTGTCCATGCTGTGGAAACTGAAAAGTAGAAGAGTTTTGTAAACATCAGAAGGAAAAAATGGAAAGAAAAAGCATGTATTTTATGTCAGTCTTCAAGTTTCCCTAGCTTTGTACATCAGTTTCAAATAATAGATGAGGATCATAAATGATACTAATCCCACAGAAATCCATTGATATTATTTTGCAGAACTAGTATGCCAAATGAAAGAATATTAAACTATATATGCTTATCAAAGTGACATTACATGACCAAAAAATCAAGTAGTTGATAAAGAGTTGTTCTTAAAGTAGTTGGAGATAACAACTGGAGCTTCAACCTGCATTTTCATAGAACTGAACTCCAATGCCAATACGGGTTTTGATAGCATCACGGCTCTGGTAAGGTTCTGCACATTGTCCGTCATTTCTTTTTGATTCTGCGTATGGCAACAATGACTATCTGAAGATTGTTCGTTCTCATTTGTTGGCACAGGAGATGGTACTGATACTATGGCTGGATGCACTGCTCGTACCCTAAACAATAATCATGAAGCAAAGAACATTTGATCCTTCAATGGAAATAGATAATAAAGACAGCACATTAATAAGCATATTATTTAACGCTTGATGAGCAATACCTGCAATCAATCATGCAAGAGTACTTGAGAAGGTCTGGATAATACTTTGTACGGCCGCTGCAATTTCACAACACAATGTACTAAATAAGGAAAACCTATTCCAATACACTAGGGGATTAGAGAAAGGATTTCAGCAACAAAAGAACTTGCCTAAAACTTGGAAGTGACATTTTGATTGCTGGTCCCATCCACTGGTTACTGCCAGGAACTGCCATCACCACAAAACACGATGAACATTGATGATCCAAATATCAGAAGGATGAAAACTAGATAGGCGTGTCCTAGTTAGAACTCAAAATCCCTCTCTAATTAGTTCAAAAGGATGTCAGCATAACGGCCATAGCCTATATGGTATAGGAAAAAAGGACAAGTTAAGATATAACTCACTGATAGTGGTTAGGTTGACATTACAGACATCTTTTGAAGCTTGATCCATGACTTCAGTCACATGAACATTTATCTGCTCTTCTGGATTACAGATACCATCATTCATGCCAATCACATTTAGAAATTCGGTTTGTTTTGTCGTTGGTTGTCTTGAAACTGCTGTGATTCTCTGTTTATGCAGCAATCAATTGATTTTGGGAAACAATAACAGATTTCTTGCAAGTACTCTTGTATGAAGAGTTTACAATCCATAAACATTAAGCAGGGTAGTCACTTTTTTTGGTTTCATGATTGTATGCAACGGTTTACAAATGCTAGTAAACCAAAAGAACAAATAATGCGACTACCTTAGAAAACCTCGCAACTTGACTTGGTAGGCCTACTTCCTGCACACAAATAACATGGAATCGAGTTACTGATGCCATAGCTAAAACAAGTTTGATGTAAAATAAGATTGAAATGCTCTAAGATAAATGCAGCCTCCCACCTTTCGCCCATGATCACAAGCTTCATTGCTATTCACAAGCACCTTTGCTGCCCATCTATTTGACAAAACAAGTCAAAACAGCTATTACATACAGTACTGCATTCTATCATTATTCATAACCAATCTTTCTGCAACAATCTATATCAGCTCCTTTTCTTTTGGAGAAATCTATATCAAATCTAACAAGAGAAACAACGAACAAGCAGTGACTAACCGCATTTTACCTACAGGTTTCTTACTTGCGGGGAATGCTTATGAGCTGACTACCCCCAATATTAACATAAAAATTCTTTCCTACCAAAAAAAGACAGAGAATGTTGAGCCAAACATACGCGCAAGACGTTGGAGGGCTCCATACAAGTCCAGCAATCACAACAAGCTGATTGGAGAAATAAATACACATTAGTAACTAGCTTCATAACCTTGACAATTGTTCTGAAATCAAATATTGAAAAAAAAATGTAAAAATCTTCGATCAGACAATTACACAGGGTAATGTGCAAACCTCATCAAAGACTCCAGCTGGGCTGACATCATAGTTAGCAAGAAAAAATCCGCCAAGAGTATAACTGCAAACCATAAGTATCATTTGGTGATCAAACTCCCAAAACCAAGATTGAAAAGTGAATGAGAGCCATAAAGAGCCAATAATGTAGCATTTACCCAAATGCTTCAACCAATCTGAGCTCTTTAGGGATGCATGGTCGAACAGTAGCTGCCTTGACAAGATGGAGTTGATACAATGCTCTGATTGGACAAATCAAGCCGCAATATGCATAGTCTGTCTTAAGGCAATAAACACGAAGTGTTGTTAGGAGTTAGGACAACTCACCTGCCCTTGAAAATCCATGGAGGTTTGCCGTAGTTGAAGGAAGCTTTTGTTTCTCCAACATCCATGAGCTTAGATCACTTGAACTAAGTTCTTAACCCAAACACAACTCCAAAAGTTCTTTCAAGTCTGAACTGCGAGTTCCAGAACAAGAAAAGCACCATGTTACACGATTCCCAGAAGAGAAAGATTCGAAAATGAGAATAATAGATTCAAGCAAAGGCTGTCCTTGTTGCTTGAATTATGAGAGAGACACAGAAGGGTACTGAGTAAAAGCAATGAATGGCTGTGAAAGTGAGCGATAGGTGAACTCTTTGTACATATTTATAGGGGAAGAGAAAGGGTTGAGATATTTATTTTACATTGGGAATATGAGATGTTGTCTATCAGCTTATAAGAATGTGAACTACTCTTTTTATTGTCAATTGGTTCTAGAGTTGAACTCTAGAATACTTTATCATGGTATCAGAACAGGTTACCCACGTCCACGTGTGTTAGCGTTACCGGTCACACACTCCACATCATCTTAATGTTGTCCACGTGTCAGGTTTGAAGATTCGCTACACGTGCGAGGACGTGTTGAGATATCTATCACATATCGAGAATATGAGACGTTGTCTATGTGCTTATAAGAATTTTGACTACACTCTTTATTATCAATTGATTCTGAAGTTAGACTACTTAATACCAGAAGAATTGCGACAGGGATTGGTTAGCTGAATAGCCTGTAGTGTGGATAGGACGTTATCCAAACCGTTTGGCGCCAATTGATAATACCACTACAAATACCGAAACCAAACCCTAATACCAAATCACCAATACCATCTGTGTTTTCTTTTTCAGTTTCAGTAACGTAGTTTAATTTGTTTATTTTATCCATGCTGATCATGACGCAATGCTCTGTCTGTTTCTCATTCTTAATTCTTTGATCCCAATCCCAAACCCTACTATTCTACTGGTTGTTGGGTTTATGAATCTTGGTTTTCAACCGTATGTAAATTGGGAAGTTGGATTCTTATGAATAGTAAAATACCTAAAGCTTCTTCCTTGTCTCTTCAATCTTCTGTGCAAAAAATTATTTACCCCATTGCGGATTACTTGAACCAGAGCTATTTCCAATCTCCCACCCCACCACCACTGAACAACTTGCTTTGGTGGAGAAGCCAATCAAGATTAGCCTTTCCCATTACAAAACCATACCAGAAAACAGTTTACTTGTAATGCAAAACTATCAAAGTCCGTCCAAGGGTTGGTACCCAGAAACTATGAATTTACCCAATACTACGTACTTTAGGTGGTTTCATCCAAGGTTTGAAATATCGACATTATCGCTGATTTTTTAGTTTTTTTTACTCAACGATATTAATTTTACATACCATGATAATACCGTGATATTTCAAATAAATCATGATACTTTTGTCTAAATTGAGTATATTCTGCTGCCATCTATGCGGTCCACATTCATTATTTCTGGTCCAATTTTAAATTCTCAAAAATAAAGGGTTCTGCCATCTATGTGGTCCACATTCATTATTTCTAGTCCAATTTTAAATTCTCAAAAATAATTCATGATTCGAACCTTGGTTGTCCCATTTTCGACTAAACATCTTATCCAACCTTGCTATGTTGACATTTAAGTAATATATGTATATATAACCTGTCTATATATATTCATAATTTTTATATCTTTCCTTTTGAAATATCTACACTTTCTGATATTTTCGTCGAAATATCCATTTTTTAGACTTTTGAAATATCTACACTTTCTGATTCTCATTTATGATGATGACCCTGTTCTTTAGGGGCACTTCGTACCGGAACCGTCTCGATTTTGTACCAAAAGTTGATGGGACAGGATATAGTTTTAAAATGACAATACCGTATCGTCCTAATAATTTAAAAATAGGACGGAATCATGACCGTCCTGAAAAGTTTAAGATGTGTACTTATATCGATCATAACTGTTCATTTGTGTAGATGTATGATCTTACAATAGACTGAAAACATATTAAATGAGATTCTCAAAACCTAAACTTAAACATATATTCACAAACTCAACGCATCCTTCTTACTCTTTCCTATATAATTCGAACATATATAAACACACGTGCAAGAACGTAATTACCTTTCCAAATTTGAATCTCTTCCATTAATAGTGGCAAAAGGGAAAAAACAATATTAATAAGAAGATTATATAGTGTTCAAAAATTTTAGATCATGACTTTACATGGTGGTTGTAAGTGATTTTGTTGGGCATAAGTATAATGAGACTAATACTTCTTTCAATTTCTCCATAAAGTTTTAGAGCTCAAGATAGAAAATAATAATCAATACCAATAATTTCTGAAACGAAATATAGAATTCATGATCAATTTTTCTTTTCTTTTTCTATTGTTGCAAGATCTCGATCTCGATCTCATCCTGATACCAGATACCAAATAAGATCGTCTCGTACGTGATAAATTTTTAAAAATATAAAAATATAATCTCATCTTGTTCCGTCCCATCCTGAGAATATTATTAAGACGGGACCTCATTCTACAAATCAGGTAAATCCGATGCAATGTCAAGACTTGCTATTCTTGGGAGCCCACGAGAGAAAGCGGGAATCAATATCACTCACACAAAATCCTGAGATTCTCATACACAGACGTGTCGACAGTCTCGTCACATATACCGTCACTCTGCCTTCCATACTGATTAGTTCCACTAAATAATTGCAAGTATGATTGTATGAAGAAAAGAGGCCACTGCTATTCTTATCAATGGTTTCACTGATCTTTTGTACTACAGGGTTCCCTGGCACCCTCTGGTTTGTCCTTCGTGTACTTGCAGCTGACTCAGGCTTCATATCCATGCAGCTGACCAGAAAGCGACACCTCTGAGTAACATATGGTTGGCTCGACTCACGTATCGAGTTTCAATACTATTGCAGAGGTTACCAATAATCTCTGCAAGAACACTCGCCCGACTTGAAATGATGGAATCTGTTGGAGTCTCTCACAATGATTACACGCCTTGTTACCATGGAGACATGTTTTGCGAACTCGTGGCAGTCTTTGCAGGCCCTGATGTTCTTAAATACCACAATAGGGGCATTACTTGGTGTGGAAATGAGCCCAAATGCTATAGTTAGTCTCTCACTGTGGTCAAGAAGCTGTTCTTTCCTTTCAGGAAAACCAGCCAGTACATCCTCCTCAGTTAGAAGTGAATCTTCAGCATCCTTGAAAGAAATGCTTAGCTCATTTAGCTTTGAGTATATCTGGTCTATTTGAGAATGGTGCTTATCGCCCACTATAAACCGGTGTGTTTCACCCTTGACAGTGATCCAGCTGCAACCTGTTTCTTTTCTCAAGTTTTTTTCAGCCATCATTTTTCGAAAAAGTGCAGCTTCTTCCCATTTCCCCAATGATGCATACAAATTGAACATGATAATGTAACTAGCAGTGTCCTCTGGGTCCATCTGGAGGAGGTTTTCAGCTGCAAACTTTCCAAGCTCAAGATTTCGATGTATCCAGCATCCACCTAATAAGCTTTTCCAGCTCATTGCATCAGGCTCAAATGGCATATTCTTTATCAGTTCAAGTGCCTCCTGTAGTAGACCAGCACGAGAGTACACATCGATCATACAATCATAATGATCAACGGTTGGTTCCACATTATATACACTACACATCGAATCCAAGTACTGCTTTGCCTCCGTTACCAAACCTGAATGGCTACAAGCAGTTAGAACTGCTATAAATGTAACTGAATTTGGCTTTATGCCAGAGTTCTGCATTCTACTGAAAAGACGCAGAGCTTCAGAGGCATTGCCATGATACGCATAACCACAAATTATAGCAGTCCATGCCACAGTATCAGGTTTGTCTATCGATTCAAATGCTTGATAGGCATAGTCCAATCTGCCACATTTTGAATACATAGTAATCATTGCACTTGCTCCATATAAGAATGCAACAAACCCTCTTTTTATTGCGTCCGCATGAACTTGAGCACCCAAATTCATATCTGCAATTGCAGAGCATGCTTGAAAAATGCTAGTATATATGTACGGATTTAAAGTAACACCTTTACCAATTAAATTTCGAAAAATCTCCAGACACTCCTCAAATTGGCCATTCTGGCAGTAGCCAGAGAGTATAGCACTCCATGAAACATCATTCGGTTCATTTATCCTCTTAAATGCTCGACGAGCAGATTCAAATTCTCCACATTTCACATAGAAGTCCACTAGAGGAGTTCCTACAGAAACCTCAGAATCCAATCCAAGCTTAACACTGCAACTGTGGATTTCTCTTCCTGCATTCAACTCCTCCAAACCAGCACACGCCTTGAGAACAATCGAAAAAACAAAATCATCCACCTCTACACTCTCCATAACCATCTCAGCAAACAGCTTCAAAACCTCCCCCAACTTCTCATCTTCAGTATACCCCACCATCAACCCAGTCCAAGCCACCACACTCTTGTTCTCCCCCATCTGATCAAACACAAGTTTAGCACCATCCAACCACCCACACTTCACATACATATTCCCAATCGCTGTCTCAACCGAACCACCACCATTTCCACTTCTTATAACATAAGAATGCAACTGCTTCCCAAACTTCAGCTGCAAATCATCATCCAAAGACTTCAACAACCCAGTAAAAATCGACGCATTCGGCCTCACCCCACACTCCAGCATATCCAAAAACAGCCCAATACCCTTGCTCAAATCACCCCTCTCCACATAAGCAGTTATCATTATAACCCAAGAAACCAAATCCCTGTGACGCATTTCATCGAACACCTTGTGTGCATCCCTCAAACTCCCGCAATTGCAGTACATCCTTAGAATATCATTCTCAAGAAACTCGGCTGGATTCTTCACTGAACTCTGCAGCCATTTGTGAATAGATTTCCCGTTAGATAAAGAACCCATCACTCCACACTTCTCGAATAGACACTTATACGACTGAGCAGTCACGGCCACGCCGGCCTCGTTCATTTGCTTCAGAAACTCGCGCGCTTCTTGCATCCTCCCCTGTTTCGATAACGAAACCAAGTGGACGTTTTCGACTTGGCCAGTCTGTAACTTCTGGGTGCTCAACAATGGAGAAGAGGTGGATTTTAACGAGACCCATGATGGGATTTGGGAAAAGTTTACAGATTTTATATGGGGAGGTTTGTCATTGTGGTGACTTGTGGAGCAAGAAGGTAGCAGAGAAGACTGGACTGTGATTAAAGAAGAAGACATTCAAAACCCAGATCACACCAATCCAAAGTTTCCAGCTTTTTTGAATCTGTTGCAGAATTTATAGGAAAGCTTTGAGCTTTTTGACTTGGGTTTAAGGGGAGAGCTAAAACGCACCGTTTTCGCAATACAAAAGTCTGTTTCTTTCTTTTTCATTTCCACAGAAAAACCCAAAACCCTAATTTGATCTTTATCGGAGCAACCCCACAATGACGGCTTCATTGCAATTCCGCGGCGTTAGCTATGCTGTGAATCCGAGGCTGTCTCACTCGTGGAGCGTGGGATGGATGTCCTCCGCCGCTGCTGCCAATCCGCGGTGGTTCAATGCGGCGGTGGAGAATGCATGTAGAGGCGGAGGCTTGAGGGCTGAGAGACGGAGGATAACGATCGAGGCTGTGGTTAGGGGAGACGGAGAGGGGGATGAGGAAACGGCGGCGTTTAGCTGCGTGATGAAATTCGGAGGGTCGTCGGTGGCGACAGCGGAGAGGATAAAGGAGATAGCTCAGCTGGTAGTGAGTTTTCCAGAGGAGAAGCCGGTGGTGGTGCTCTCTGCAATGGGGAAGACCACTAATAACCTATTACTTGTAATGCACTCTTTATTTGTTACTGTCTCTAATTAATTTGATTTTAGTTTATGTGATTAGTTGTTGATTTTGAAACTATATGGGTTTGAAACTTGAGGATGCTAGGCTGGGGAGAAGGCGGTCGGTTGCGGTGTTTCAAATGCTTCTGAAATCGAAGAATTTCACTTTGTAAAACAGCTTCATCTCAAGTAAGCTCTAAAGTTTTTTCATCTGTGTTTGTCCTGTTTGTTTTCGGTTGTGTGTTAGTGGTGTTCTGAACGGCTGTGTGATTCGTTTCATGTGATCAGGACTGTTTCTGAACTTGGAGTTGATCCTTCTGTTGTTACAGGTAAGCAGTTTCCTAGTTGCAGGGGGGAATTTGTGCATTTTGTCTCTTGAGCAATTTTTCTAAGGATGGTTTTTGATTGGAGAATTTTGATGTTTGCTTTTGTATGAAACAATGTGCAGAACACTTGGAAGAACTTGGGCAACTGCTGAAGGGAATAGCGATAATGAAAGAGTTGACTCTACGCACAAGAGACTATCTAGTTTCCTTTGGAGAGTGCATGTCCACACGAATCATTGCAGCTTATCTGAACAAGATTGGCCTTAAGGCATGCCAAGTATGTATACCCATGTTTAGGATATTTTGTAACATATCTATGATAGCTTTGTGCTCTTGTTTGTTTGTCATTTAAAATCGTCTTTTGATGGTGGTTGCTACTAAACGTGTTGCAGTATGATGCATTTGACATTGGATTCCTCACAACAGATGACTTCACCAATGCTGAAATCTTGGAGGAAACTTACCCAGCTGTTGCTAAAAGATTGAATGATGACTGGATTAAGAATCCCGCAATTCCCATTGTTACTGGCTTTCTCGGAAAGGTCTTCTCCTGGCTAGCTACCGGATAGGATTCCTGCTGAAATGCTTTCTTTGAAGTCTCAGTTTCTAATTAAGTATCATTATGAGCTTAGATTCCTAACATTACATATGCTTGTAATGATCGCAGGCTTCAAAATCTTGTGCAGTTACTACCCTGGGTAGGGGTGGTAGTGATTTGACAGCCACAGCCATCGGTAAAGCCCTAGGCTTGCGAGAAGTCCAGGTGATATTAGACTTTTAATACATGTCATTTTCTAAATCATTGCCTGGTTGTTTATGGATGCACCTAAATTCAAGCATTTTAGTGGAGATTGTTCATCTATTTTGGTAGTAGCAACTATATGCTAATAAAGAAACATATATAGAAGCTAAATTTGAGAGTTTGCAGGTGTGGAAGGATGTTGATGGTGTTTTGACCTGCGATCCTAGTATATGTTCTAATGCACAACCTGTTCCTCATTTGACTTTCGATGAGGCGGCTGAACTTGCATATTTTGGTGCTCAGGTTAGATGTTCTCCTGGAATGCTTAAGGTTACTTCAAGGGAATAGATTACTTGTCTATAACATGTGTTTTGGAGAAAATTGTAGATGGATACTGAGAAATTTGGCTGACTCTGTCCCTGAAATCTGTTACCAAGTCTTTTTATTTTTCAGATAAAAATAAAATAAAAATTAAAAAATCTGGCATCCATCATGGCCAATTCTGTAAATTTGCATATTACTTTGTATTTGAGAAATCATTGCTTCAGTTACTAGTACATGTTGCTTTTTATGGGTACTGAATACAATCAACATTGAATGTGGTGAGCAGGTTCTACATCCACAATCTATGAGACCAGCTAGGGATGGTAACATTCCTGTTAGGGTCAAGAACTCTTATAACCCTAAAGCTCCTGGTACCCTCATAACTAAAGCAAGAGATATGAGCAAGGTTTGTAGCAACTTAAATCTTTCTTCAGAATTTGAACATTGTCTTATTTATTACCCCCCCCCCCACCTATTTTAACACATTTATTATCAAACTTAGGCTGTTCTAACCAGCATAGTCCTGAAGCAAAATATTACTCTGTTGGATATTGTCAGCACACGCATGCTTGGTCAGGTTGGTTTTCTTGCAAAGGTGAGTCTCATTGCTAGCATAGTTTTGTTTTGGACCTGTGCGGCCCCCTTCTATTTTTTGATTGTATATTATGATTGTAACTGGTTTGATTTCCCCATCTGTAGGTGTTTTCCACCTTCGAAGATTTGGGCATATCTGTGGATGTTGTTGCAACAAGTGAAGTTAGTTTATCTTTGACACTGGATCCATCAAAATTCTGGAGTAGGGAACTGATTCAGCAGGCAAGGACAAACTTATGTTCTTTGTTTATGATATACTGTTTGTGTACTTGTAGTCCATGTTAGGGTATGTGTTTAACTTTCCAATGTCCCTCTGGATATAGGTTTTAAAATCCTCAATGTCTACATGATATGGTGCTCAATACTATAACATCAAAAATGCAGTTCCCTCCAACTGTTGTGATTATTCAGAGAAGAACTGTGATATCTGTAGTTCTGTAGTTGAAAAGGGGAGATTGGAACTCAACCTTATCCGCAACCTGCCCTGCCCTTTGTGCAGATTACGACCTCTTCAAAACATGAAACTACCATTGTGTTTAAAATCATAACCCCCTCTATTATCCATATGTAACAGGAACTTGACAAAATGGAGGAAGAACTTGAAAAAATTGCATTTGTAAATCTTCTGCAGCAGAGATCAATCATCTCGCTCATAGGGAATGTTCAGTATTCTTCATTGATTCTAGAGAAGGTGTTGTATTTCGCTCCGCCATACTTTAGAATCTGTTACACTAGTGTTGCTTTATTTTGTTGTCTTGGTATCTTTCTCTTCTTTCTCATCGAGTAGTGTCTATTTCTTCTGACAGGCATTTCAAGTTCTTCGAACGAATCATGTTAATGTGCAAATGATCTCACAAGGGGCATCTAAGGTCTCTTTATATCTTATTCTTTTGCGGTTCCGCTCAATCATTATTGTTATTACATTTTCATTTTGCCTGCATTCTTCTTGCTGTCTAATACTTGATCTGTTGCAAACCAGGTGAACATCTCACTTATAGTAAATGACAGTGAAGCTGAAACCTGTGTTAAGGCTCTTCACCATGCCTTCTTTGAAAGCGGTGACCTCTCTGAATTAGTATTTGAACGTGGATTCGGAAATGGCGCACGTTCACCTTTGCCGGTAGAAGCTTGATGATGTAAATGTCAATAGTCCGCTTTAGAGCCATGCCCATTGATATTCCTCGAAAACCTGTGAATTCTCTGCATCATATTTCTTTCATAAATGAACCGAAGGCTGTTGATCCTGACACTACCAACTTCTGAGTCATCACCTTTTGAATCCCTTGAAGGCTTGTGTTGTTTCAAATATATGTTGGAAATTGCTATGTGAAGGATCAATGATCATTTGTGCAACATACGAGGTTTAAGAAGAAGAGGTGAAATGGGAACTTCAAGCCCAAACATAATGGGAAGTTGACTTGAACCATTAAGTGATAAAACCTTAAATTCGTTACCCATTTCGAATTACACATTACCATTTCCTGTTACCCGTTACTGATTATATAATAAATTTGCACACGTAAACTCTTACCAACTGTAGTAAATAAAACTATATATGCAAACTAGAATACCTTCGGCTACGAACCTGTTGACAACTTGGTCAGTAAAGCTCCGTAGTCTTGAGCTTCAACAATGGTGCAGAGATTCTTTTCAGTTAGGCAAATAGACCTGCAACAAAACCACCAGACCAACCCTATTATGCTTCTCTCCGGTCCTCCATGGTACCCACAACTCCACTCTCCTCCTCTTTCTCACAGCCTCTCTGTTTCTTATTGCTCTCTCTATGTATTCTGCAGCGGAAAAACCTCTGTGCTATTCCAGTTCGCATTCAACGAAGCCCATCAGAGCAATGGACTAGTCATCTTTATCTGCAGCCGGCGCCGGTTAGAGGCAAAACCACCCTATCTTTCCCAGGTACATTTTCTCTTTTTAACTCGTTTGTATGATTGCATCATGTAAAGTGTAGTACATATCTTCCGAGTTTTCAATTGTAAAATGTTTCAGGGCGTTGATTCATCCTGTGTGACATTTCAGCGCGTTAAAATGAAGTAAGCTACTGACCCTTTAAAAGTATTAAGCATTCTTGATCATAATGATGTGTGGAGTTTCTTGACTAGGTGCTTGTGTAAATAGGTATGTGGATGATGATGAAGGGATTAAGAAGTTCTTTGCTGCATACCACCTGTATGATGAATTTCCTGTGTCGGTTGTTATTGATGATTTTGGAGATTTCTTTGAGGAAAGGTGCTTAATTTTCTTCATGGACACACTCTGTGATTTTGTTTTCGACTTTGGTTTTAATCGTCTTGTATTTTCGATTCAAGGAGCTGCCAACAGAGATATGACAATCCAAGGGGAAGAGACTTGGCAATGGTGAGGACACTAGCTTTGTGTCACAATGCCATGGTTCATGCAAAGTGAGTAGCCTTTTCTCTTTGCTTATAATTGGTGACTTAGTTTTCTGTTTTAGTCCTGTTGAATGATTCCACCTCGATGGTAGTAAAACAAGGCCGTGCAAGCTTCTGCTATCAGACACACACCATGGAGACTCCCCACGGTTGTTGTTCATCTACAAACGGTGGGTATCGACCATCTTCACGATTCAAGGTTGGTTTTGCAGTGTGATAGTTATGCATTTAAGAATTGCCTGGTGTATTGGTGCATGTAAAGCATAGAGCTTTCTCAAATGTGCATGTTTTGGTTTGTCTTGCCAAGGTGATGGCTGTGGATCGTTTCTTCTAAAAGACTATAACCATTCCGCGCGTGGAAGCTCAAGGAAAAGGACTGCCAAGTACTCCATAGCTCTCCAGTACCTGGTTCTGGAGAATATTGATGAAGATGGTGGATACTAGGGATAGCACATTTACAAATGGATCGTAGGGATATCAAAAAACTGATGGTTTCTGTGAGAAACTGGTATGCTGGATTTGGAAGATCAAGGGTGTAATATATGATCAGCCTGACTAGTGACTTGTATGGACAAGGATAAGGCTTGAATTATCTGCTGGTGGCATCAACTTGGATTTTTCTCCCAACTTACCATCGATCTATTCCTGATTTTCCAACTTAGAAATACTGTTATGTAGCTCAACTGTGTTCTTATCGATGTTAAAAATCCAAAATTAGAACGGGTGCCCATGTTCATGATCACTACTACGTAAGCAACGACGGCGAAAGATTATGTATGTATGCTCTTCAAAAGTTTAGGGTACTAACCCAAAAGTTACTTCTGGATAAAAAGAAATATATATCCGACAACATGATTTTAAATCAAAACAATGAGACTATTGTTTAAGGAGAATTGTGTTATCTATTTCATCAGAATGATAAGTTCCTTTTATAAGAGATTACATAAATCTGTTACATGATTTTCTCTTTGTTTTGTGGTACAGGCCACCACTATCATGATTATGTCTAACCTGACTAAGGACCGAGTAAACCATCTACAATACAGGAACATAAATACAAATATCCTATAACACTCCCTCTTGTTCCGTACATAGTGGATGTTGCTTTCTTGATGCTTCTACAATGCCTTCTTAAAATCCTTGTCAAGTTAAAACCTTTGCAAGAGAAAAAGTGATCTCGAACAAGTAAAAAGAGTGCAGATCGTCGTGGATGATAATATGATACTTATCTATGTTGCCTTATTAAAACTTTCCCAATAATAAAAACCTTTTGGGATAAAAATAACCTTGGTCAAGGAAAAAGAGTACAACGTTTCCTTAACATTTAGAAACATTCATGTGTATGTCAATGTTTCTCACATGTTTCTCAAGAATAGATTTACGACAAAAGTTAAACAAGTCTGTCATGTGTAATAATTAACATTAACCAAACACATTTATGAACAACCTCATGTTGATCAATGGTCTCTGCATGAGACAAGCGGTGCATGCAATATTGTCTCGTTAAAAACATTGCCAAGCAAATACCCAGTGGGGATAAAAAGCTTAGACTAAGGGGAAAAAAACACAACATGGTTGACATAAACAACCACACCCTTCATATTTGATGATGATATGCATATGCTGGATTTTCTTTCAAATCTGCATCTCCCCCTGATCTTAAGATCAATTATAGGGTGCTTCCGGATTCTTAGTGACCACGAAGCTACTTTAACAATTTAGCATATAAATGGTCTTTTAACATGTCTCAAATGTGTCATTATCTTCAGTCTAGATCACTTAACCGTAAGTTATGAGGAGAAGGTACCTTAGGGAGTCAAATCACAAGTTCATGCAGTGATTCAGATTCTCGCGTAGCATGACCTTCAAGGATTAAATCAACTCTAACTTCTTGTATGGAACATATATGAGAAATCTGTAAATGGCTCTGGAAGGTAGACATTCATAGCTTTCCAACCATAGGTCACACTTCTTCTGTTTTGGCCAAAGCTATCCAGAAAGCTCTATCGAAGTTAATGACTGTTTGACAAAATCAGATTCTCAGACATAATTGTCTTACTTGACGAGAATGACTATAAATCACTCAATATGATACATGTGATTATGTGGTTAGTGCCCTTGGAAATTAAATTAACAGGGCTTTCCAACGGTACCAAGTTTATTGATTTCTAGTGAGTGAACATTCCTATAGGTCATGCCAAAGTTGACCCAAGAAACTTGACAGATTCTGATTCCTCTTTCGATGCATCTTCATTCATGCATAGCTAGCGATGGCATACATAGTTTTTATTTTCTCATGCAACTGTCAACATAGAGATTGAATATGCCAGATACATTTAAGTATTCAAGTGATGCCCCTTGCTATTTCATTGGCATTACGTGGGCACAAAGCTACTTAGCTTTTTAATGAATGAGAGGTCAAGTTTTTCTTTATCATCTCTCCCTAGAGGAAAACGGATCATTCTCTCTTGGATCGGTGACCGAAATGGTAATTTGGAATTTGAGACAAACAACAAGACGAATGCCAACTTAATTACTCTGGTTGCTCAACAATTGCTTCTGTCAAGTGGAGATACAGACGACGGTGGAAGAAACAGACTTGGATTTGGATCCTCTAGTCACTTCTCTTGTTATTGATGTTGGGTTTGGACCTTTTTCGGTGATAAGGTTTTTGGTTTCCATCGTCTTCCATGAGAGAGAAAGAGAGAATACTATTTTTTTTCTGATCGTAAGTTTTTTTGGAAGAGTTATTTTGGTCTCTGTGCTTTTACGGCTGACAATGTGAAACTGAGTTTTTTTGTGGTTCTTATTAGGGTTTACTCAGGGTTAGAAGAGAGGGTTAGAAGAGAGTGATAATAATATGTTTAAAGAGAATTGTGTTGTCTATTTCATGGCAATGCGGTCAAAAGCATGGCTGCATACACAGCTGGAAGTAGTTACCTCATCTTTCTTTTACCCCCTCATGCTTTTTAACCCTCTTTTTTCCCAAGCATGCTAAGCTCTGGCCCCAGATGCATGAGCTGCCCGGTTCCCCAATTACCAGGGCCACCACATACTTTTCCCTCCCGACTTTTCCTGGTACAATCACATGTGGGGAGATTCATTTGACAAGACTTTAGGCGGAGACAAACTAAACTAGTAATGCCTTCCACAGCAAAATCATGAGGATCAAAGCAAGAAAGTGAAAAAGAGACTTCAAAGATGATTATGAATCACATAAGTAGAGGATTATCAAAGGAACTGAGATGCTCATGTTGAAGTCATAGCTAGTGATGAAAAATGAAGCAGCTAGAAACATAAGTTGGATGCTATGCTTTAGAAGTTGTGCATTTACACGGAGTAATGGTGACTGCGGCAGAAGTGCGGTGAATCGTCTACTCTCGCGTTAAAAGGGCCAGGATTCGAAAAGTTTTGACCAGAAAAAGCCACCGGATAAACCCTACCATCATTAGGAGGTGAAAACACAATAATGGAGAAGTGTCCCACATGGGTTCATCTTGTCATTCTTACCCTAAAGTTGAAAGTGTCCTCCACTGACTTGCAGCTTCTTCACTCACAGTGCTACACCAGGAAGCATACAATTTTCTAAAAGAAATGTCCAGATTTCGGACCAAAACCTAGAGCAAATATTTCTGGAGTCTAGTTCCCCCAAAATCTACAGAAACAGGAGCTTCAATTGTACTTACATTTCCTTAAAAACTGTTCAGTTGGGTTAGCATGTGAACAAGTTCATCACTTGAGGGTCTTTCTGCTGGCACATCCGATAAGCAAACGACAGCAATTCGCACCGCCATTAACATCTCGTCTTCCTCCCCTTCTTCCCCAATAATGCTCTTATCTAATGCTTCCCGTGCCTCCCCTGCATGCTGCAAGTGCCGCAACCACCGTCCTAAACTTCCTCCACTAGATGTTTCCCCAAAGAAGGGATCAGTTGGGTCTAGTCCAGTTAATAAAACTCCCAATATCATCCCGAAGCTGAAAATGTCACTCTTATCAGTGTACCTGTTGAAATAGAATATACGCGACTTCAGTAACAGAGCATATCTGATTCAACAGATAACGTCTCAATATAATTGGTTTCTCCAACCAACTATCAATAGTAAAACCTTCATAATTAGCAATTTAAACCCATGAAGTTCATAAATGTAGGATGATGCAAATTGCAAAGTAGCTAAGTTTTTACATAGAATGATAATCTGCTACAAACAAAACAAAAGTTACGCAATTGATATCGACATATTTAGAATACTTATTGGAAGATAGCAGTCTGTTCTCCAGCACGAAGAACACAAAGCGCCTAAAAGGAAGAGGGGTTTCAGTCCTAAGCTATCTAAATTCTTCCCCAAACTTCAACCCTCCATCAACATTGTGAGAAGTTGAATACCAAACTCTTGCAAGTATTCTAAAAGCAAACAACTTGGTGTGGGAGATAGGGACACAAATTATCAAAGATAAACTTATCTCTTGGGTCCTGAAACCTGGTTACTACTATCTCACATATATATCAGCATAAGCTACCTGAATAAAATTGCACAGGAATTGTAGAGAACATTATAACTATCAGAGTTTGAAGAGTAAACCTGTCATTCTCGAAACACTCTGGAGCAGTGTAACCAGATAATGCCCCATCCAAATGGGGAGTGAGCTTAGCCAACCCAAAATCACCCAACCGCGGTTCAAACTCAGCATCCAACATAACATTTCTCGGCTTCAAGTTGTAATGCATAATCTGAGGCACATAAGCATGAAGATACTGAACCCCCTTAATCATCCCAACAGCAATCCGAAGACGAACCTCCCAACTGAGCTGTAACTGATTCTCCCTAACTCTATTCATAGCATCCTCCAAACTCCCATTGGGCACAAAATCATAAACCAAAGAGAACCTATCGTGTTCACGAACATAAGCCCTCAAACTCATCAAATGCCGATGTCTCAAGCCAGCAAGCACTTCCAGCTCCTGCTGTATCCTCCTCTTGGCCGACTTGCTCTGCGCCTCAGGCGAGCCACACTCCAAAAAGGGCTGCAGCTGCTTCACAGCAATAATGAGGCCATTGTCAAGCACAGTCTTGTAGTACTTGCCATTGGGGCTGGAACCAAGCAGCTGGTTCTCATTGGCAAGAGCCAATTGAAGAGTTTTCGGAGCGATTTTGGGGGAGAAAATCACAGGGCCCTTGAGAATTGGGGTTCTGCTAATGTAACGAACAAAGCAGCGGACTATGAAAGCAGTAATGAGGGCTAGTATGAGTCCAGTCAATACACCCAACACAAGACTAAGTAGGATTCTTTCAAGGCTGTTATTCTTGGAGTGAGGGTGCCTTGACGGCGATGGAGGCTCAGTTTCTTGGCACTGAGCAGTTGAGCAGAACAAGACTAGCAAAAGTAGCAGAAACAGGCTTGTGATTCTACACTTGAAACTTGAAGTACTTGTTCCTCTAGCCATTTGGAGTGAAAACACAAAAGCCACAAATCTCTCAAAAGCAAGAGACGGTGAAAGCAAAGGAAGCAACTTCACTAAAAGCTAAACTGAAACCCACATGGTATAGAGCTTGAAGCTCTACACAAATAAAACCCAGATGAAAATGAACACCAACACTACAGCTCTCAACTTTCTTTAAAAAGGTGAAATCTTTGGGGTTGGTTTCTTTCAGGGGTTTAGCCTCCTTGGAGATAGGAGGCGCATAAACTGCAAACCAGTCCACAAGTGCTTAAAAGTGCAGAGAGAACCCATGAGAGACAGAAGCTTCAAGGAGAGACTTGAAAAGGGAATATCACATAAAAATGGAATCTTTAGAGCAAATAGGCAGAGAATCTATATCCAAAATGGTATCCGAAACTAACGAAGAAAATAGAGAGTAAAGCTCCAAACCCCCTTAAACCACACTACTATTGTTTCCTCAAAATTTTCGAAATACAAACAACCACTCTCTGTTTTTTTTATCTCTCTCTCTCTCATGAGAAGAGAAGAGTGAGAACTGGGGTTCCCGCCTTTGGCATCTTGGCACTGTGTCTCTGTCCAAGTGGTGGAAATGGAATAATCTTTGCCGGGTTCCATTAGGGCTGACCATAAGACGGGAAGAGACGGAAATCGGCCGATTCCATCCAATCCAATGAATTCATAGATGATTGGTTTCTCTTGTTTTATTTTTTTTATTACAAAATAGTAGACAAGCTGGGCTCACTCCGGGAGTTGGAACAGCTCATGATCTAACCCTCTTCCCATGTATTGGTTTCTCTTGTTTTAAGCTTCCCAAGTTTGTGCTACCTATTTTTACAAGAAAAACCCTAAACCCAACTAATGAGTTTTGTTCTTGTATTGATTAATGATTACTGCCGGGATGATGAGAAACTCATTTTAAACACCCGAGTAGCACCACGACATAATCAACCGGGCGTGGCTTGTACGCATACGTTACTTGTGAATACCCTTTTTTGTTGAAAGTATTATTTATAAGAGAGTAGTAGTTCAACGGAATAAAGACAAAAAAAATGTGAACAGTGTATACATTTAATGGTGAGAACGTAATCGGACGGTATGAGATGGACAGGTCACGTGCACCACCGGTGCACCAAATAATTTTCGTTTATTGTTAATACTTACACAATTGTGAAAGTTAAATCTACTATGTTGAGCAAGTTGTCTATGCTTTCAAGTGTAACGATATTTCGAGTGCCACAAGCACATCCTATGGAGCACTTCTAATCGTTTTTGTCAAAAGCTCACAGTGACTTGCATAGTTTAGATTATAACTAGATAGTTTAGAAGCGTTATAATCGATTTCAAACAAGCACCAATTTCAAATGGAGACTTATATCTTGCGTTTTTATTTTCCATGAATGAGAGAACAAAATCATTTGTAGCAGTTGAGTGAACTTACACTACCACCATCTTCCCAGCCTTTGAAAACAAATTGCGGAAAGGAATTACCATTTGACTTGCAGGGAAACAAAGCATACCAACCCCGGGATACAGTAGTTTTGCTTGCTACATTTGAAGATAAGCCAAGAACGTAACATCACAAGATTCACATCTTGACTTGGCAGAGATGCCACTGCAGACATTTCTGCGATTCATTTTGTTGTCTAGTTCGCAGTTGGTAGAGGACTTACATAATTGAATTTCATTGCCTTGCATATCTGGACACTGATTTTTCTCTTTGATTGTGCAAACGTAATGAAGAAATACCAGAAATCAAAATAAGGTAGACAGAGTTGATCATTTGTTCTATCACCAACCAGATAAATAAAACGAAAAACTTCACTAAAACAAATAGAATGTACAAATACACAATGGCCTAAACTAATTTCGGTAAATCCTCACAACTTCACAAAGGAAGCAGAAAACTGAAAAACAAAAGACAAACATTACAGCCCACTTGGCTGAAAGCTACCGGAGGCTTTCGGCTCAGACCACCAGACCCATCTTAATCCCTTGACAATCATTTTCAACGATGCCCTCATAGCCCATAGGGCAGGCATGCCATCCTACCACTCTATAAACCCATAAAACACTGACATTTCATACACAGGAAAACCATCTCTCAAGTTTATGAACTATAATTATACAAATGCAATACTTTGTTTCTTTTGATGTGACCATTCAGCATCAATGTAATTTCCATTTGGGTGGTTCCTGATCTGATGTCTTATCCCTGGGAGTCCGATAATAAAGAAAGGACCTCGCCATCATCAAAATTCGTCTGCCAGCTCAGGAGGGGTTTTACCTTTCCCCATTTAGTGCTCGTGGATCTGCTCCCCTGTAGATGGAGTGAAACCGTCAGTAGCAAATCATAAATCAGAGGTAAAAACAGAGCATTCCAAAGAACATTGATGACTAAACAAGAAACATCAGAACTGGGTAATGTGCACAAATGGTACAAAATGTAATAAAATTTGCACGAATAATAAAATTTGCTTTGTAAACATGAAATATAGGCACCTTGTAAGGAGCAATTTTGCAAATGTGGTTCTGCCCTTGAGAATACATCGGTCAAGTGGTGTTTGGCCTCTTGAATCAGTTGCATTTACATTTGCTCCATATTGTAGGAGCAGTTCAAGCATACCAATGTCTGCGGTTTCACAAGCAAGGTGAAGAAGGGTGCACCCGTCTAGATCCTCCATACCCTGGACTTCACTGGTAACACTCATGTTCGAAGAGCTAACAGAAGACCTCTCCAATGAATCCCCAGCTAAGCAGCTAGAGCTTTGTTCATGGCTCGTCTGCTCTTGCATCAGCATTACTTTTGCAAGAGTTAAGGAAGAGCCACAAGAGGCTTGCTCATACACCGCATTCACATCTGGTTCAGAATTAATAATGTGACGATATACAGCTTTCTTGTCATTTGCACGAACACCCTCCCAAATCTGTTGTGCCACTACATGAGTATATTGTGCATCCTTTGGCCTCCTTATGAAAAGCTTGTCTGCGTACTATGATCAAAATAAAGCACCCATATAAGTCAGCAGTTTTAAAGGAGCCTCAACTTTTCAACATAGCAGGCAACATTGCAAACATGTCAGTGATTGCTTATGTTCTGTAGAATCAATTGTCGAGAAAGAAGCATGATTATGTTGGAGGATTAAGTTGGAGGACATACCTTTGCATGAATGAATTTCTCCTTCACCGGTATTGAATCAGTCTGATTGGGTTTGCTGATAAAAACTAGCTGTGTTTTATCAGGCTTGTGTGACCTGCACATGAATAAAGTGAGCGTTCACAGTTGTCAGGTAAAGAAGATTTCTAAAAGATTACTTGCAAGAACTGTGAGGGAGAATCCCTACCCTGTGGCTATAAGGTCAAGCTGAAAAGCACTTCTTGATTGCAAGAGCTCCTCCCAGACAGAGTTTGCAAAGGCATTACCCAATGACTGGAATAAATTAATGACAGAAGGCTCCCATACTTTGACATCCAGTGTTAGGGACCTTACCTGCAGTAAAATTCACCAAGAACAAGTTCCCAGATATAAGCAACCAGTATGTATCGCTGTTTTTCAGAAAGTCATAAATATGATTACCATGCCCCTTGACCCAGTTGCAAGTGAAAATCATCAAATCAGGACTCTCTCCATGTTATCCAAGTCCGTTTCACAATATCGTTATTTCCCACAAAACATAGTTTTCTTTTACCTAGTCTAGTTTTCTTTTACCTAGTCTATTTGTATACATAACGCATAGCAGTACTTCATTCGTACTGACAAATCATTGTTGAAAAATGCAAATTCTAACTTCAAAACCCTATTTAGACGAAATCTAATTGTGTCAACAGTCAAACCAAAATTACTGAATGCTTTACAAGGAAGGGTTCTTTAAATTCCCAACAATGCATAAATAACTATGCAACAAGCACACATAACATTTTAGCGACATACAAATGACAAAACAATTTGTTTAAAGAAAGCATGCCCAGAGATCATGAAAGGGAAAATTATGCTACTAACCTTCGAGATATGAACACCAAGATTACGATGAACCCCAGAACATTCGATGCAAACAAGAACGCCAAGATTTAATGAAGCCCAATCTGGCTCAGGGGCACCACAATCAGCACATTTATCATTCCCACACACTCGCCGAAGAGTGTCAATTGTCTTCTCACTTCTTAAAGAAGATCGTTGTTGTTGTGAACTTCTCAACTGGCAGTGGTCAGCATTATTTAGGTTCCTGTCCGATGCAAGTTCTTCAACTCCAGTGTGATCGAAATCAGAACTCTCAAACGAACTACTCTCACTAGCAGACCGACGATGACTTCCCATGGGACTAGCATGCAAAAACTGAAACAGAATTGAATCAAATTCATCAACACGACCATGAAATCAATGGCCGCATATTTGATTATGTGAAAACTTAAGAATAATTACTCTCTCAGGAGCCTGAGAACTAAGTAATGAAGCAATAACCCCCGTTATCTTTTCAATCCAATCCATTTGATCAAGCGCACTCTCTGCCTGCACTGACAAGCATAAATAAATATCATTGCAGGAACTATAATAACCATCAATCATTCACCTAATAGGTAGAATCACAATCAAAACATTGGTTAAACCCCATATAAGAATCATGTCTAAGTTCATAAGGCCAGTTAAAGTGAATCGAACCTGCAAGGTATAGTTCTTTGTTGGTGAAATGATTCTGAAACAAAACCTCAAGTCAGACTGGTCGGCGTCAACTTTGATTGTTGATGTAAGCAGATTCACTGTGTGATGAGCAACAGATTTCTCATCATGCACTCCACCATGATAATGAGAAGAAAGCCACCGACTCAACAGGCCAGAACCAAGCTCAGAACTATTCCTCTGACCAGAATGATGACTGCCAGAGCCCTAAAAGGTAGAGACAAAACAAACCAAAATTTGATATTAATATCAAGCCCAGGAAAACTTCAGCCTGTCTGCCTCCAAATTATTTCTTGAGCAAATGACTTACAGATGATTTGCTGATTTGTTTACGATAGTAATAGAGCATTCCTCGGCTATCAAGAACAAAAAATCTTCTTTTCCAGTCACCCCTCAAATTTGAGGATCTCTTTGAGAGATAACCTTGCCTAATGGTTTCAACCTGATCAATGATAATTGTTAGATTTTCTTATTGTATTTTATGTACAGATAAAAGACTGAATAAATAAAACTGATATCAAACTAATCACGAAGGGCAGTGCATAAACCTTTCCCTTTGCAGCAGATTGCATAACAGCCTCTATCATTTTATGTGAACTTCTACCAATAGCTTGTATCCCATCTCCGTTAGGAGACCCATTAGAACCATTGGACGACCACCGGCTCTCTCTGTCGACTTGTCTTTTGTAATCTTGCATCCTTTCATTAAGAGCTGCCTGTTCATAGTTGGATCTTTCTCTTGATTGTTGAGCATAAGTCAAGACCTGAGAGATAATACATATCCCAATTTTCATTAATTCTCATTGCAAACAGAAGAGAATTCAAAATTTGACACAATATACACACACATGTCCAACAAACCTGATTAATATAAGGTTCCATTTGATGCAACAACTCATAACCCTACACATGGAAAAACACTCGAGGTCGATAATACTGGTAGAAAACATGTTGAATAGGACAAAAAACCTGCCTTTCAATCCACACACCTGTTTAAAGTAACGAAGATGGGCCTCCATTGTCCCACTGACAGCTTCCAGAAATTCAAACCTCTTTTTTGCTTCAACATTAGAAAGAGCAGTCACCTGTAAATAAAATATTCCTCATAAGTTTCAATCCATGGAATCATTGATTGACAAGGCAACAGGAACAACAAGTACTTACAAGACTAAAACGAGCTTGCTCAAATGTAGACCTTGCATTATGAAGCTCCTGGAATATTTGTTATTCATTTTAGATGCTGAATAATGATGAATTTCTAATACTGTTGAGGAATACAGATTAAACTATCAGTTCAGTACCTCCTCTACCATGGTGGCTACATCATTCCTTGTTCCTTTTCTCAGCGAGAGAAACTTCTCGCGAGCCTGCAGTAATATAAGCATCAAACTACATACCTAATACTCTACATAGATCTCATATTGTTATACTAATCTAACATCGTAACTATAGCAGACTTGTACTCATGTATATAGAATTCTCATACTATCCATCAATAAACAATGTCACCAGAGGTCTGACATCTGTATTGCACAAAAACACAATTGTTTCTGGTGGATTTCTGATGAATGTTGACACCCTCATGAACTATCTTACAGTAGGCCTATATGGATTAGTAAACTTATAGGTATAGCTCAGATTTTATCAGAACATTAAGAGGTTAAAAAGAATGTATTCCTACAACTGTTGGAGATCCCACACTCATGTTCTGTTGACAATTTTGTTTCCACAACTGCTCATGCCAAATTAAAATCTGAACGAAAAAAGCTCCTTCTATACAGGGAGATGACACAATAAAGGAGGTAGATAGATTCATGACCAAAATCACACACCTGGTCATAAAGAAGGCTAGCCTTATCAAAACGTTTCCGTGCTTCCTGTACAATGAGATTACATTCAACACTAAGGCACAGATGATATAAACAAAATGAGAAGATAGACCAAGATTGGTTATACATAAAATTTGCACGAACCTTGACCTCATGCAAATCAAAATTCACAAATTGTAACAATCTGTCATTCAGCATATGCTCAATCTGGAAGAAAAAGAAAGACTAACAAGTCATAAAAGATAACTCAGGACTTGAATTAAACAATTCATCAAACAGAGGATAATGAATCAACAAGGATAATGAATAACATTCAAGATATGAAAGGCTACGTAATGCACATATTATATGAAAGACGTTTGATAACAGACGCCACTACATAAGAAACATAACATGAATCAAGTTTAGTTCCGTCAAAAGCGAAGTAACTGATCAAAGGCAAAGAGGTTTTAAAGATAACAATGATGTTGATCCTCTAAAAGGGAATTCATTGCAAGTCCAACATATGCAGCAAGCATTTCAACTTGATTTGATTCATTTTCTGAAACTGCACCCGAAATATTGTGACAGGAAAAACGCAGGAAAACCAAATTGATTAGCTGTCAGGAAGGAATTGACATGTATACCAATACTATAAAGCTATTACCTGGGACCGAAGAACTTCCTTGTATGTCCCAATTTCTCTCAATGCAATAGTAAATTTGGTCATAACAGGACCTAAGGGATAGAAACAGAAGTTCAATCAATAGAAGTTGATTGTGTGTATTTAAATGAGCATCTCATAAAATATTCAATCAAGTTACTTAAGATGCTAACAAGTCAGCTTACCTCCAAAAGCCACACTAATTGGATCATTATGCCCCCCACCAAACATTTCTAGGGCACTAGCAAAAGCAATGTCCCCATCGTAAGCTTCCCCAAGACCTTCACTGCAAGCAAGGAAATGTAAGTACTTCCCACTTAAACTCAAATGTATAGTCTGGCAACAGCTCCCATACTGCGAATGATAAACAGAAACGAAAAGGATGAAGAGATATCATAAACAAGTATACATACGTGTATTTTCGACATCCTTTGTAAAACTTTAAACTTCTCTCCCCCAATGACTCGGCACTGTCCTCCATTCCCTGTATCTGCTTATAACAACAACAAAAGGCAATCAAGGACTGCATAGCTCCTGTACATTTTATAACTAGAAACTATTCATGAACACAGTTCTCATGTGTAATAACAAATATCTGTTAACAAACTTCCTCTGTCCATAACAAATTCTTCTTTCATTGAAACCATTACAATTACATCACATGTGACACAAAGTAAATATGATAAGAATGGGTAGGCGGGACTATATAAAAAACCTCTACGTTGACATAATGAATGTGAGTCATATGAACTTGGCGCAGAACATAAGCATATTTATAAAATTTGAGGTATAGCATACACCATCACCATCCAGCAACAGGCGCATGTTTTCGAATGCTATCAAAATTTGGTCTTTCAGACAACAGGGAATACAAAACTTCTTCAACAAAATGCCGACCATCTAAACAATCTTAAGCCAATCAGCAACCGGTATAAATATTTGACTGATTCCTCGTAGCATTGTCTTCCAAATCAGAAAACACAGGCATATGCTCACATCACTAGATTCTAATCCGACAAACAAATTACATAAAGCAATCTAAGCCGGAAAAACCTACTGACTCACCTGCTTGCGGAACATGGGAGAATCATCTAGGTTGGCGAAATGCATTTTGAAACACCTTGAATTATCACTGCAAACGTCAATTATCTTCTATCGACAACTTCACCCCATTCAGACCAAACCAACTTCAAACACTGAAATCCCTCTATTTTGTTCAAAACCCTAGAAAAACCAGCAGTACAGAAGAAAGAAAGACGCCACAAACAGAGAGAGAGGCCCTTGGGAATTGAGGGGTCGATTTAGGTGTGTTGATTAACCTGAAAATGTTGAGAGACAGTAAGACAGACACAGTCTCTTTGATAAATGCGAACAAGAATAATACCAATCTCTCTTCTCTTCCCCAAAACACCTCCCACTCCTCCCTCTCTCTCTCTTCTTTCACTTTCCTCTTCTTCTTTGTTCCTTTTTTTATTTAATCTCCTTGGCTTTTTATTTAACTCGCAGATTAATTAACCACAGAGTCTCCGTAACTTTACAGGGTACGAGAAACGAGGATGAACGTTCTCCTCGGCGCGTGGAAGACGGTTTTGTTTTGTACATCGGAGGGGTGAGACTGCGGCTGATTTTGACGCGCATAGTGGAGAGCGTGGGAGTGGGAGAGATGCTTCTGGCACGCACGCTCTAAGCACTTCACGGAGTGGGGCCCGGGATTAAATTTCCCTCCATATATTCATGCCCGACACACAAAACTGGAGTTTCGAATTTAAAGAAGAAAAAAAATATATATGTATAATGAAATTACTAAAAACAAATTAACCAATAATAAATGGCTGACAACGAAATTGCCTCTCTCTTATTTCTTTTTTCAGATATATAAAGAAATTAAAGGAGAACATGAGGAAAATGATCTATCCTTTTCTCAAGTGCCTAAATCAGGTGGACCATGGACCACTAGTTAGATTCAACACATAGTTTCATATGTGGTGATTCTTAGCACCCGAGTTACACAACATTTAACCACCCCCTGATTTGATTAGAGGACAATAGGATTGTATCTACTAGACACATGAAGCTAGATAATGTCCTTCACCTTACAAACCGAATGGGTGTTTCACACTGAAAATATGGTTACCGACTTGAACTGCACCGAAAAACATGATTTGGTAACCGTATTAAACTAAAACGATGTCGTTTTATGTTCACATCGCACCGAACCGCATAAAAGCGGTTCGGCTGCGGTTTAAGGTTATAATTCAACCGATTTAAACCGAATCACACCGAATTACATTTTTTTATTTTTCATTGATGAAATTTGATTGTAATATATATATATATATATATATATATTTATGTTCAAGTTTGCAAGTTGTTGTGTTTGCATAATAGTTGATTTATTAATTTATCAAATATGATGTTTTTATTAGTTAATTTATATTCTGATGACATTTATAGACTTGTATGGACTCTAAATACATTCAAAATTTGTTCATGTCTTATAGGAATTGTTGGACAAAAATTTGGACATCCCTTGTTTATTAAAATAAATAAATCGGTTCACACCGAAATCTAACCGCACCGCACCGAAAAATTATGTAACCGAATTATTTAAAAACTGGAAAAAAACAGTTTGATTACGGTTTGAAATATTGTAAAACAAAAAAACGGTTTTTATCATTAGAGAGTCAAACTTCGTTACATTTTCTAATGTCTAATACTGAAGTAATGTTGTAACCATGCATACATATTGTCTAAGTTATTTGTTTTGATACTTACAAAGATACATGGAATTATAATATGTGTTAGAGCTAGTTGTGTCGTTGTATAAAATTGTGATTCAAATCTATATGTATGGACGTGTACAAGTGAATACTAACACAATGAGTGACAATTTTCTTCGTGAAAAGAAGAAAAAAGCAAAAGAATGCGCGACTATGTATATTTCTCTCCACAATTCACCGTACGTTGAAGCCCTCGCTTCACCAGCACAGTGATTAACCGATAAATTACCCAGGTAACTGATAGTAATTTTTTTTACCCATTTTGCTAGGGTCGGCAGACAAGAACTTGAACTTAACCAAGCATGTGCAGTATGACACAATCTGGGGAATCGTTGTACCAGGAATTCAGGGTTTGTGTATATAATGTCGTAGTATATAGTCATGTAGTGCAGTCATGATTGATGAAAAATCATAGAGATGGTCATGGATGCAAGGTCTTGTTTGGCTTGATTGCTATAGAGTGGTCTCTTGCAGTGATGTGTTTGGTGAAGTATTTAGTTGCAGTCGTGTTTCTAGTACAGAATCCTATGCTTTCACCAAGTGAAGGGAAAATGTAAACGGGTTGGATTCATGTAAGGTGAGTAAGAAATAGTTACCTAAAAATGAATAATTGTTTGAAACCATTCACTCTTTTCACTAGGATTCTCTTAGCAAATCTGAACTCGTCCATAGTGACCTATATATAGTTTATTGACTGACTGAATTCTATGAGCTATAACCTCACATAATGTGTAAGTATGTAATCTCACTAATGTGAAAGGTTGTAACCACACATTTATGTAAAAGGTTGTGATTATAGAATGTCAAAGGTTGGAATTAATAGGGTCGTAACATATCAACCAGAATTCATGACAATTCAAGTAGTGGATGGTTTTCCTCATGTATAAATAGGTGACACTTCTTTTGTTCTAAACACAATTGAAAACATAATCATTCAAAACACTTTTTCGATAATCATCTTCTCATCTAGAGTTATTCTCTTTCTAGTTTATAGCACTCCGGTGATAGATTGAATGTACTACAAGTTCGTCGGGTGTTCTTGAAAGCAGTGCAGCTCCGCACTAGTAGTCGTTATATCCTGTGAGACAACTGTCATCAAATCTTTTGCATCAATAGATGAGGCATAATTTGTCTTAAGGAAAGTGTGAGAAGTACACGACTCGACTTTATCACTTTCCACGTATCCTTCGTTTGAGTTTGGAGTCATAACACGGTTTTTGTGTTCTGCGTACTAAATATTCCAAAACACGTGATTCAACTTTCACAAGTTTCATTTCTCCTTGAATCAAGTGTGGTAACCAATGTTGTTCATAGTAATTATTTTTATGTTCATCATTTCATTATTTATAATTATTTATTTAATTATAAATTAGATTTATGTAAATATATATACAATACCTAACCTCTTTTTGTTACAATATTTACAGTCATAGAAAAAGAGAAAGTTAGGAAGAAAAATAAGACAGAGAAGGAAAGGGGAGCTAAAGAACCGACAGATGAGGACATCCCATATGAAGATGGAGCTAAAGCGAAACATTATGCTGCTTTCTTTGCTCTTTTATATCATTAACTAGTTGCTTTTGGGTGTTAAACTATTAATCCCCGCTTAATCAGGCTGTAATATTTCCATTGTCTTGCTGCTTAACCTGCATTATCTAGCTGCATATCTTTATTGAGATGATGATACTAATAAACTATGGTGAACCAAATTATTATCTTCTTAAAACAAGTAAAACTTACCCAAAGAGCAAATGAGCATTGATCTGGTTTTTTGAGGGACGAGTCTGGCAATGAAACCGATTCAGTACGAATCACTTTGAAAAATGAATCGAGGAAAGTTCCCAGCTGTTGGGGATATGATAGTACAAGTGGAAATGGAAGGTGAAAAAAGGACCATTTGCAAGATCTTAAGTGTTACTAGAGGATGGTATAGTAAGTTAGTAACTAGTTTATGTTGGAATCAGTCCTTAGTTGTTTCCAGAAAATAAGGGATCAGACCTGGTCTTTAGGCTAGATAGCTCAGTTTGAATTTTTCATGTTTGTTGCTACTGCCAAGCCGAAGTTCAAACCTTAGCAGGCTCTGTTTCTTCTGGTTTTCTGTTTTGTTGTAGGCTATATATAGCCATGTAATGTTCTTAATAAAGTAGTGTGTTATCATTCGCCAAACTTGCGTTTTACATTCAAGGTTCTGGTTTCTTTACAATCTGGTATCAGAGCTCCATCACGGGGCCTGATCAAAGGCTTTGAAATAAGATTTCATTTCAGAGAAAGAGAGAGAATGGCAGCTGAGAATAGTTTCGTGCCAGTAGCAATTCCAAGGTTTGATGGGCACTATGCTCATTGGGCAATGATGATGGAAAACTTCATCCGTTCCAAGGAGTATTGGAACCTTATAGAAGTTGGAATTCCTACAGAAGGAGCAGAAACTTCAATAGCAGGAGAATCAAGGTCGTTTGCCTCGGTGGTAGTAACAGAAACAGAAAGCCAACGAAGACAGCTGGAGGATCAACGCAAGCAACTTGAGGAATTGAAGCTGAAAGACCTCAAAGTCAAAAATTTCTTGTTTCAAGCCAGAAAGCCTACGATTCTGGATACGATCCTTGTCAAAGATACCTCCAAACAGATTTGGGACTCTATGAGGCTCAAATATCAAGGTACGACAAGGGTGAAGAGAGCACAGTTACAAGCTCTTAGGAAGGAATTTGAAGTTCTCCACATGAAGGAAGGAGAAGGAGTGGAAGAATACTTTGCTCGTACGTTGACAATTGCCAACAAGATGAAGATGCATGGAGAAAATATGGCACAAGTGGTGATAGTCGAGAAGATCCTACGTTCAATGACGTCCAAATTCGACTACGTCGTTTGTTCAGTTGAAGAATCTAACGATTTGGATACTTTAACAATAGACGAGTTGGAAAGCAGCTTGTTTGTGCATGAACAAAGGATGAAAGGGCACGTAACTGAAGAACAGGCCCTCAAAGTATCAATTGAAGACAGATCTAGAGGAAGGGGCAGAGGACGTGGAATGTTCAGAGGAAGAGGACGAAGTTGAGGCAGACAAGGCTTTAACAAGGCAACTGTGGAATGCTACAAATGTCACAAGTTGGGGCACTTCCAGTACGAATGCCCTAGCTGGGAGAAAACAGCCAACTATGCAGAACTTGATGAGCAAGAGGAGTTGCTACTGATGGCTCATATAGAACTCAACGTTTCAAGCAAGGAAGCAGTATGGTTTCTGGACTCTGGATGCTCAAATCACATGACAGGCAACAAGGAGTGGTTTTGCAGTCTGGATGATCAATTCAGACATACAGTAAAGCTTGGAAATGACTCCAGGATGCCTGTAATGGGAAGAGGAAATGTTAAGCTGCAAGTTGGAGGAGTTACTCAGGTAATCACTGAAGTTTATTATATTCCTGAGTTAAAGAATAACCTGCTGAGTATAGGACAATTGCAAAAAAAGGGACTAGCCATTCTGATCCAAAGTGGAGTCTGCAAGATCTACCACACCAGAAGAGGGCTCATCATGCAGACAAGAATGTCTGTAAATCGAATGTTTGTAATTCTGGCAAATGTGATGGTTCAAACACCAACCTGCTTGAAAACAGAATCAGAAGACACCAGCAAGCTGTGACACAGGGGGTATGGGCATTTGAGCTATAAAAATCTGAGTATCTTGCAACACAAGAAAATGGTTGTTTATATGTGGAACCTAATATTTCTCCTTTACCGGGTTACAATTCAAGAAATAACACCAAGTGTGGTCAATTATTAAATATGCATCGTTTATTATGCTTGAAGTACTGTTTACAGGGCCAAAGGCCAGTCAGACTTGAGAAGCCACTCTGGGTCCTTTGTCAGGGCCCAGTTCATTGTAAGTTTGAGGCAAAGCAAGGGAGTTCATTCCCACATTGGAAAAAGACAAAGTGCAGCCTTTAATGCTACTATAAATACCGGTGAGGACCTCCCGGTAAGGGGACGGAGAATTCCTTAACTACTCTTGAGTTTTCTGCTTATCTGACAGTGTCTGACTTAAGCATCGGAGTGGCTTCCCTCGGTAAACCCGGGGACGCCCTTTGACGTGTTTGTTCTTTACACAGGAAAACTCGGGAGTACAAGGAAGTTCGCTATTTCTGGAACCGTGCAACCCGCTAAAGGGGCCACGAGCATCCCCGGAAACAATTGGTGCTCTCGTTGAGAGTCGAACTCAAGACCTCCCAAATACGTATTTCGAAGAACGATGGAAATGGCAGGAGAACAAGATCCAACTAGAAGGCTTAATTTCTCAGGGGATGATAACCCAGGGACCTCCGGGACCCAGTTTGGCCAAACAGATTTAGCAGCAGCATTCGAGCTCTTGAAAAAGGACTTTCTCGCTCAAAAGGAGCAATCTACTCGAGAACATGCCGAGTTAATAACGGTAAGGGAGCAGTTAGCGACTATCCAGGCCGAGCATGGGCTTCTTCAAGCAACCTTAACTCAAAGAGCGAATGCCATGGGGGCGTCAGCCAGACTTGCTGATATCATCACCCCAGAAGGGAATCCTCCGGGTTGTGGAAACCCACGAACTTTTGACGGTGCATACATACCACCCGCTATTCTCCCAACCACTGCCCACCCTAACCCAAATCCACAAATGATCCATCTCTCCAATCCTTTGTTTAATCACAATCTTACAGGACCTCCTCCACCCCCAGAGCCGTTGTTAAATCAACCACTTCCCCCAGCAGATGCCCAGACCCGGCTGCTGTTACAGTTGACACAAACTGTGACCCAACTTGAGCAGCGGCTAAACTCGGGAACGGGACCACAACAATATCAACCCTTTATTACCCGTGCAAGCCCATTCTCCGCACGGGTTCAAGCAGACAAAAAGCCACCAGAAGCAAAGCCATTTAAGATTAAGAGATATGCCGGAATGGGGTGCCCGTATGCACACCTTGAGTTGTTCCAGTCTCAGTTGGATTCAACCCGGTTCACAGACGCCCAAGCATGCCATGCTTTCCAGGAAACACTCAGTGAGGAGGCATTGAGTTGGTTCCTCAAGTTACCGGCTTTGTCAATAGAGACCTATGGTCAGTTGACACAGAGGTTCCTGTCCCGGTTTATCCTGCTGTCAAGTGCCAACCGAAGCACCACTTCGTTATTCAAAGTCCAGCAAAGGGATGATGAAAGCTTGAAAATTTTTGTAACCCGTTGGCTGTCCACGACTTCCAAGTGTGGGCACTTGGACGAGTCAGTAGCATCAGAAGAGTTCTTACAGGCGCTCAAACCAACCCGCTTTGTGGTGGAGCTCAGGAAGCAGCGGTTCAGGTGCTACGACGATCTAATTAATGAAGTAACTCGGCAAGCTCAAGCCGAGTACGACACCTTCGGGGAACGCCAGACGAACACCGGGTTCACAAGCCAGCGAGCTGATGGATGGAAAAAGGAAGGGCAGCATAAGAGTGGCCAGGGATACTACGGCAAAAGTTCAAACAGACCAAGGGAGAAACCAAGAGAGGCTCCATACCTTCGTCATCCAACCCGGGAGGAAAAGAACACTTACATCCCTCGATATGAAGTGTTAACCAACTTGACTGCCTCCTATGAAGAAATTTGGAACCGCCATAGGAATGAAGTTCCCCCGGCTCCAAAAAGAAAGTTTCCCAAAAGGACAGGGCCGGACAACGGGCAACATTGTGCCTATCACAACGAGTCTGGCCACACAACCGACCGGTGCTTTTCTCTTCGGAACACCATTGAGTACATGATCCAGAACGGCAAGTTACAGCAGTATAAGTCACCCGCCACAGGTGTCAACCTCATTGAAGTATATGGGGAGATAATGACGATTCACGGGGGTGGCACCCAAGGGGTGTCCGGTCACCTGGCCAAAAGACTCTGCCCAAGAGGCCCGGAGTTTGAGATAATGCAGCTTCGTCAGGAATGCCGCAAGGAGCTGGTTCCTTGGGATACCGTGTCATTTTCTCAGTCTGAAGACACGCTGAAAGTGCATCACAATGATCCTTTCATTATCACTCTTCAGATTGACCACTGGAGAACTCGGAGGGTTCTAATAGACACGGGAGCCGCTGTCAGCGTCATGTTCAGCAGTTGCTATAAGGGGTTTAAACGAGGACGAGATAAGCTCTATAGGAACCACGAGCCATTGATCAGTTTTTCAGGAGAGACGACTCAACCGTTGGGGTCTGATCAACTAACGGTTACAGTTGGAACCGGGCACCAGTCCACAAGAATTGTAGTTCCCTTCATAATTGTGGACTGCCCATCCTCCTACAATGCCATACTCGGGAGAGATGCACTCTGGGGCCTACAAAGTTTTATAGCGGGTCACATGCTGCTTATGAAGGTGCCTACACCCGGGGGTTGGGTTACAATTCGCGGAGACCAAGAAGCCGCTGTCAGATGCAACGCGATAGCAACTCAGTCCCAGCACGAGATGTTTTCGGCCGGTTTTTCCTTGTCTCCATTTGACAAACCCGATGACCCCAGGGATGACCCGGATTCTTTGCCCATCAGCAAGACGGCACAAAAGAAGAGCCAGAAGTATCCTGCCAAGTTCCCCCGGCCAGCCCCAATTGAAGCAACAGAATGGATTCATATTTCAGAAGAATACCCGGAGAGGAAGATTTGCATTGGCACAGGCCTTGACCCCGAGGTCAGAAACCGAATGGTTGAGCTGCTAACCCGGAAACAGAAGGTGTTCGCATGGTCATATGCAGACATGCCCGGGATTTCTCCAGACGTTATGACACATTCCCTCAATATTATCCCGGGTGTTAAACCGGTAAGACAGAAGCGTCGTGCATTTTGCGCAGAGAAGTACAAGGCCATTCAAGCAGAAGTTAAACGTCTTAAAGACATCGGGTTCATTGGAGATGCAACATACCCGGATTGGTTGGCCAATGTGGTGATGGTCAAGAAGGCAAACGGAAAGTGGAGGATGTGCGTCGACTACACAGATCTGAATAAGGCTTGCCCGAAGGATAGTTTTCCCCTTCCAAAGATTGATCAACTGGTGGATTCAACCGCGGGCCACCCCCAGTTGAGCTTTATAGATGCATACTCGGGATTTAACCAAGTTCCGATGAATCCCGCGGATCAACAGCACACATCTTTTACAACAGACAAGGGGATGTATTATTACAGAGTGATGCCTTTTGGACTCCGGAATGCAGGAGCCACGTTCCAGCGCCTCGTAGTGGGCATGTTTGCAAACCAACTCGGGGATACTATGGAGGTTTATATAGATGATATGCTGGTCAAAAGCCGGGAAACAAGCAAACACCCGGATGACTTGGAGACCGTCATCGACATTGCCTTGAGCAAGGGGATGAGGTTAAACCCGGAGAAGTGTGTGTTCGGTGTTTCAGGAGGAAAGTTTCTCGGGTTTATGGTCAGCGCTCGGGGAATTGAGGCAAACCCCGACAAAATTCAAGCCGTCTTGGCCATGCAACCGCCAAAAACCAGGAATGAAGTTCAGCAACTTACTGGCAGGCTGGTAGCCTTATCCCGGTTTATATCCAGGTTAACAGATAAATGTGCCCCCTTCTTCAAAATTCTCAAGAGTCAACACCGCGAGCGGATTACATGGCAGGAAGAGCACAATCAAGCTTTTGAAAAGTTGAAGGAATACTTGGCGTCAGTCCCTTCTTTATCCAGACCAAACCCTGGGGAAATACTCTATCTGTACCTGGCGGTGTCTCAAACAGCTGTCAGTTGTGCCTTGATAAGAAAGCCAGACTCTGAAGAACTGCCGGTCTACTATACTGGGAAAGGATTCAATGATCCTGAAACTCGTTATCCAGATATTGAAAAACTGGCCCTGGCCTTGGTTGTAGCAGCAAGGAAGTTAAGACCCTATTTTCAAGCACATTCCATCCATGTACTCACCAACCAACCGCTACGGCAGGTTCTGCAAAACCCGGCGACTTCGGGCAGACTGGTCAAATGGGCAATTGAGTTGGGGGAGCATGATTTGCACTTTAAACCGCGAACGGCAATCAAAGGGCAAGCAGCAGCAGACTTCATTGCCGAGTTAATCCCAGCAGATTCAACAGTTGCTGAAACTCTTCCTACACAAGCTGAACCGGAGAGTTGGCAAATATTTGTAGATGGATCAGTCAATCAGAGGCAATGTGGAGCAGGCATTACATTGGTAGACCCGGAGGGTAATATGTTTGACTATGCCTTACGCTTTAACTTCAAAGCATCAAACAACACGGCTGAGTACGAAGCCCTAATCAAAGGGCTCCAACTCGCTAAAGATATGGGCGCCCGGCATCTCCGCATACTAAGTGATTCACAGCTGGTAGTGCAGCAGGTTAACGGCGGATTTCAGGCAAAGGAAGCACATCTTTCGTCCTATCAAAAGTTAGCGGCTTTCTTGCTGGAGAAATTTGATAGCTTTGAGGTTACTCAGATACCGAGGCAGCAGAATGTGAGAGCAGATACCCTGGCTAGGATTGCAACAGGGGACGATTCCAATACCGAGTTTAAAAGCTTACTGGTCGAGACATTGGAGAAACCAAGCATCTCACTCTCCTTTTCTGAGATTTTCGCGGTAGAGGCAAACCCGCCACCGTCTTGGATGGATGAGTTCATCAACTTCATCCAACATGGAACCCTACCTGAGGACCCGGTAGCGGCCAAACGACTACGGGTTCGAGCGGCTCGGTATAGTATCCGTGATGGGAAACTGTACAGACGAGGACAAACTTTTCCTGATTTGAAGTGTATTACACCCGAGGAAGGAGACCGGGTTTTGCAGTCGCTTCATAGCGGGGTATGTGGAAATCACTTTGGAGCCCGTAACCTGGCTTTCAAAACCCTAAGAATGGGATATTACTGGCCTTCTTTGGAACACGATGCCAGAATTGTCGTAGATTCCTGCCTTCAATGTCACCGATTTGCAAGCTTTCCACGTGCACCATCAGTCCCACTATCAGTAATAATTTCTCCATATCCATTTTGCATGTGGGGGATTGATTTCATCGGGCCTCTACCCACAGCTCCGGGACAGCTCAAACATGCCATTGTCTCAGTGGACTATAATTCCAAGTGGATAGAAGCTCAACCCCTGGCACGGATCACGACCGCAAATGTTAAGAAATTCCTTTGGAACAATGTCTTTTGCCGGTTTGGAATCCCGGAGACGTTTATCACAGATAACGGGACGCAGTTTGACAACGATGAGTTCCGGGAATTCTTACACTCTAATGGGACAAAGGTCCTATATGCCTCCCCTGCACACCCGCAGACTAATGGACAAACTGAAGCCGTTAACAAGCTCATCAAGCAAGTTCTGAAGAAGAAGCTGGAGGACGCAAAGGGTTTATGGGCTGAGAAACTTCCAGAGGTTTTGTGGGCACTAAGGACAACTCCAACAGAAGCCAATGGGGAGAGCCCATTTCTTATGACTTTTGGATCTGAAGCAGTGATCCCGGTAGAGATGGAAGTCCCGAGTGACCGGGTACAACTGTTTGACAGGGAAACCAACGATGAAGGCATCCGCCTTAACATGGACCTCCTGGAGGAACGCCGGGAGCGTGCACATCTCCGAAATATCAACAAGAAGCAAAAGGTGGCTAGACACTACAATTCCCGGGTTATCAACCGCCCACTCAAACTCGGGGATTGGGTAATGAAGGAAGTTATCCCTAAGCCAACGGGGTTTAAAGCTCCATGGGAGGGTCCATATGAAATCGTTGAAGTCGTGGGCCCGGCAACGTTTTACATCCGGGGTACAGATGGAGTTACGCTTCCACGACCATGGAACGCCCAACATCTGCATCTCTTCCCCAAATAGGTACCGAGTTATCTATGAATGTCCAATTTTATTGTTTATGATGTTGTATATAGAGCCTTTCAGGCCCACAATGCATGAATTCCCCTACCGGGTTATGTTTTATTAAAGAGTTTGTTGAAGTGAATGCAGCCTTTAGCGGCCCTACTTGTATGCCTTAGTCGCCAAGCTCCGATAATCTCCGATAATCTCCATGACATGAAATATTGCGAGCCTTTCACGGCCTTATTTCATGGTCAAAACTCGCCAAGCTCCGATAATCTCCGATAATCTCCATGACATGAAATATTGCGAGCCTTTCACGGCCTTATTTCATGGTCAAAACTCGCCAAGCTCCGATAATCTCTGATAATCTCCATGACATGAAATATTGCGAGCCTTTCACGGCCTTATTTCATGGTCAAAACTCGCCAAGCTCCGATAATCTCCGATAATCTCCATGACATGAAATATTGCAAGCCTTTCACGGCCTTATTTCATGATCAAAACTCGCCAAGCTCCGATAATCTCCGATAATCTCCATGACATGAAATATTGCAAGCCTTTCACGGCCTTATTTCATGATCAAAACTCGCCAAGCTCCGATAAGCTCCGATAATCTCCATGACATGAAATATTGCAAGCCTTTCACGGCCTTATTTCATGATCAAAACTCGCCAAGCTCCGATAATCTCCATGACATGAAATATTGCAAGCCTTTCACGGCCTTATTTCATGGTCAAAACTCGGCAAGCTCCGATAGATCTCTAATAATCTCTGGTAATCTCCATAACTTGAAATATTGCAAGCCTATCACGGCCTTGTTTCAGTCTTTGAAAGTCTTAACGAACCCATACAGCCCTAGCGGCATTATTTTTACTTACATGCTAAACCGGCATTATATGTGTAAATTATCACATTTGCATATTTTGCATCAGATTACCGTGTTGTTTGGCAAAGACGCCCTTGGAAGTCCTAACGGACCCGTAAAGCCTTACTGGCCCTATTTTCACTTTATAATGTTAACATGCCAACCCGGCACTATGTGTGAATTGTCAACACTTGCAGGTTATGCATCGGGTTGAAAGTCCTTATGAACCCATAAAGCCCTAGCGGGACTATTTTTATTTCCCATAAACCGGCATTATATGTGTGAATTTTCTCAACACTTGCAGGTTATGCATCGGGTTGGAATTCCTAACGGATCCATAAAGCCCTAGCGACCTTTAAAGCCTTAGCGACACTATCTTTATTCACATGGAAAACCGGCGTTATATGTACATTTTTGTACTTATCAGGTTACCGTGTTTTGGCACAGGAAGGATTGCGAGAAGGAAAAATTTTATTACTTCAAAATATCGATTACAAAAAAGTAGCAAACCGCTACAGGTAGACTAATCTTACAGAAATGAAAAACATCCTAAGGCTCCGTTGACGACCCCCTACCCCGGCCAGTGCTAGAACCGCCACGACCTCCCCGGGGCTGTATGATGAACTGACCCCTACGCAGAGGTGGCCGGTTCCTAGGACCACCCACAATCCCACCACGGGAAGCACCTCTCCCGGCTGCTGAAGAACGAACTGGGGGACTCCGAGCCGGGTTCGCAGGAGCCCTAGGGTTCGCAGCCACGGCAGGAGTCGACCGGGAGGTGCCTGCAGCCTCGTCGGGTCTAACATGACCTTGATGACCGTCATAACCCGCCTTGTCCAGCCAGCCTTGGCGAATACCAGCGCTCACTATTTCGGCACGAGCCTCGGCCCTGGCCGACCGCAGCTTCAGGTCAAACTCTGCGCTCGCCAGAAACTCGGAGACTGCTAAGTCCTTGACCCGGGAAACTGCCTGGAGCAAGTCTCCTTTTTGTTGCTCCAGGGAGGTGACCTGTTGCTGCAGCCCCTGGTTTTGCTCGGTCAGCTGGGCTATCGCGGCGTCTTGAGCACACCGGTCCTCCCGGTGACCTTCGATAACATTCTCCAGTTCAGAGTTCTTGGCCACCAGGTCTGCTATGTGTTCTTCCGCCTCGGCCAACTTCGCACTCGACGCGATCGCTGATGCGCTTGCGAATTCCCGGACCCGAGCCAGGTTTTCTTCGCTTGCCGTCACCTGGTCCCGGGCGGCCCGGAGATCATCCCTGAGGACTCTCTCTCGCTCGGGGATGCCTTCGGTTATGAGCCGGTCAGTCGCCAAGTACGACAACCTGACAGTCTACACAAATAAAACAACGGGTTAGTACAAGGAACCAAAAACAAAAATATAACGAGTTACAGCAGAAGACTAACTTACCCGCATCAGCTTCTCCTGCGCCCTCCGGGCTACAGTCAACGGGTCCTCGTGCTCCAGGACATAGGAGTCAGCGGCGCAATTCTTCAAATCCGCTACCATCCTTTGGATGGCCGCGTCCGCCATTCCTGCACTCGCCAACTCCTCCATTATTTCAGTAGTGTCCCGCTGCTGCTTTCTCTCCCTCCTCTCCTTCCTCTCCTTCCTTCTCTTCCTCCTCTCGGACCTCCCCGAGCTGGATGCCTCCCGGGTACGCTTGCGAGAAGGCACGGGCTCCACTTCAAGAACCTCGTCACTCCCCTCACTCCCCTCCGGGTTCTCACTACCTATTTCCCTTTCCAACCCTCCAACCTCTTCACCCCCTTCGTCATCCTCCTCGGTAAATTCCTCCTCGCCCGGGAACACAGACGAGGGAACCGCGCTCACCACCGGTTCTTCAGTCTCATCGGCAAACGGTTCTGCAAATACCGGGTTGTCGTCCGCCTCCGAGGGATTCCCTTCAACCTCCTCTCCTTCTGGGTAGACTTCCGGCCCGAGAATCTCAGCCAAGTACGCGGGAACCTCGTTGTAGTAAGAGACGTCAACGTGGAACTGCCGAGTTTCCCCTTGCTCGGCGTCTGGGCGCAGAAAAGCCGCCTTCGATGTCAGGTCGATATCGTACGCCAGCCCCTCCGTGCCTTGCGCCCGGATCCCGGCCCATACAGCCTTGTCCTCGAACCCGTCGTATATTCCCGGGTTCTTTCGCTTCGTGAACTCCATCGGGAGAAGAGCTGCAACAAAAGATATAACCTGTTAGACCGGAGCATGTAAACAAAAATTGTAAAGGAAACGAGACAAACCTGGAAGCTCCATCAATCGGCAACGGCTGTACACATACAGCTTGCAAAGCCGGTACGAGCTCCGATCATCTTGACCTCTGAAGGCCCATAGCATCCTCCGGATCCTCTTCTCCATCACCGGCTCCAGAGGAATGTCGGGAACATCTGCAAAACATACAATATATTATAACCCGGGAAAGATAAAAGAAAGAAAAATCCGGAGAGAAAGGACTACTCATCAGCGGCTGGAAGTCACCCGGTACTTGAAACGCGTGTCCCGGGTCTTGAAAGTTTCTTATCAAGAAACTTTTTTCCCTCCAGGTCCGGCTCACGGAGGTAGGCAGGTCCTCCACGATCTTCTTGAAGACCCCTTTGGACTTCAGTTGGATGGTCCCACTGAAACCCGCCTTCCGGGAGTACTCGGCCCGGTACATGGCGTGTAACTCGTGGTAGCTCGGCATCTGCTGCTTCAACACCTTGTACATCACGCACAATCCTAGCAGCTGCCTCCACATATTCGGGCCAACTTGCCCGATGGCGAAGTTGCTCGCAGCCAGGAGATACGGCACCTCCACCTTTAGCGGGAGTGACAGACCGCAACGTAGCTGGTACTCGTGGCATAGCGTCCACCCATCCCCGGGAGCGAAGAACTGATCCTCGGGTTCTAAAGTCCGAATTTCAACAGACTCGGGAATCTTCCAATTGCTCCTTAGCTCCACAATCTCCTCCGCGGTCAGCGAGTACCCGGGAGGGTCAAGAGCGGTACCATCAGTGAAGGTAACTGAGGCAAACTCGGGGACATGAGCATCCATTGCGGGGTTTGTCATCTGTAAAACAAGAAACACGGGGACATCGTCAAAAACCCAGATAACCCCGGCGACCACAACGATAAACGCACACACTAACGCAGCAACCCAGTTTGGATCCCAGAAAACAGTACACAATATCGACCCAAAACACTCAAAAACATCGGAACAGAGAACAGTACCTTACTTGTAAGGGTTTGAAAGGATTTGGATGTCGATTTACGTTTGGAAATCCAACAAGCACAGCGACAACAGAGGACGAGAGCAAAAGCACGAAAAAGTTTTCGATTTCGAAGGTACGACAAAACTGTCACCCTCAACCCCTATTTATACAGTTAAGAGACGTACACTGAAGGGACGTTTGAGAGACGTACACTGAAAGGACGTTTCGGTTTTTCGAGAAAATCGACACGTGTCGCGCATGCCGCGTCCCAAAACCGAAAAACTTTTCTGTTTCCCCCACTTTAAAACTGAAAACTTTTCGTTTTCCCCCACTTCAAACCGAAAACTTTTCATATTCCCCCACTACAACACGGAGACGTCATTTTCAGTTCCCATAGTCAACGTGTCTGCGGGGCACCCTTGCGTACGGACTTGGGGGACTGGGTACACCGGGTCTGGGTGATACCCTTGTAACCCGGTAAAGAAATGGTTTCAAGTCCCCACCCAAGCGTACCCCTTGACTGAGGACTTGGGGGACTTGTTTATATGTGGAACCTAATATTTCTCCTTTACCGGGTTACAATTCAAGAAATAACACCAAGTGTGGTCAATTATTAAATATGCATCGTTTATTATGCTTGAAGTACTGTTTACAGGGCCAAAGGCCAGTCAGACTTGAGAAGCCACTCTGGGTCCTTTGTCAGGGCCCAGTTCATTGTAAGTTTGAGGCAAAGCAAGGGAGTTCATTCCCACATTGGAAAAAGACAAAGTGCAGCCTTTAATGCTACTATAAATACCGGTGAGGACCTCCCGGTAAGGGGACGGAGAATTCCTTAACTACTCTTGAGTTTTCTGCTTATCTGACAGTGTCTGACTTAAGCATCAGAGTGGCTTCCCTCGGTAAACCCGGGGACGCCCTTTGACGTGTTTGTTCTTTACACAGGAAAACTCGGGAGTACAAGGAAGTTCGCTATTTCTGGAACCGTGCAACCCGCTAAAGGGGCCACGAGCATCCCCGGAAACAATGGTGAAAGGGTTGCCTCAGATAAAAGTGTCTAAAGGAGTCTGTGCAAGCTACATGGTGGGGAAACAACATAGAGAAATTATCCCAAGAAAAGCAAATGGAAAGCATCTCAGTTACTCCAGCTGATCCACTCAGACATCTGTGGTCCTATAACTCTCACTTCAAACAGCAACAAAAGGTATCTTTTGAGCTTCATTGATGACTTTAGTAGGAAAATTTGGGTTTATTTCCTAGCTGAAAAAAGTGAAGCATTTGCTATGTTCAAGTCTTTCAAAACCAATGTGGAAAAAGAAAAGGGAATGTCAATAGGGTGTCTAAGAACTGATAGGGGAGGGGAATTTACTTCGAATGAGTTTAATGATTTCTGTAGAACTCATGGCATCAAAAGACAACTTACTGCTTCATACACACCTCAACAAAATGGGGTTGCAGAACGTAAAAATCGAACTATCATGAATATGGTTCGATGTTTACTATCTGATAAAGAAATACCAAAGTCCTTCTGGCCTGAAGCAGTAAGATGGACTATACATGTGTTGAATAGAAGCCCTACTACTGCTGTGAAAAATAAGACACCTGAGGAGTGTTGGAATGGGATCAAACCTAGTGTTGAGTATTTTAGAGTGTTTGGATGTGTTGGACACGTTCATATACCAGATGCTAAAAGGGTGAAGCTGGATGACAAGAGTCATAAGTGTGTGTTGCTTGGTGTTAGTGAGGAGTCAAAAGCATACAGGTTGTTTGATCCAATTACTGAGAAGGTAGTAATCAGTAGAGATGTTCAGTTCGATGAAGATGACAAGTGGAAATGGGGAAGGAATGAACAAGAAGCCAAGTTTGATATGCTTCATTGGGAGGATAGTGATGCAGAAGTTGATGAAGCTGGGGACAGTGATGAAGACACTGAAGCAGAGCCACAAAACTCAGTGAGGGACTTGGATGAGGCTGGTTCAACCATGGCTCCTAACAGAACTACATCAAACTCACAACCAGGTTCTACACCTAACCCTCCTCAAGGCAGAAGTCGGAGACCACCTGTTTGGATGCAAGACTATACAAGTGGAGAAGGCCTATCAGGAAGGAAAGATGCTGAAGATGAGGAAGATGTGGAACAAAGTATGTCCATGTTTATCTCACATGAGGATCCAACCAGCTATGAGGAGGCAGCAATGAGTGAAAAGTGGAGAGTTGCTATGGATCTTGAGATTGAAGCCATCACAAGGAATGAAACATGGGAGCTGGTACATCTGCCAAAGGAAGCAAAGAAAATTGGAGTAAAATGGGTTTACAAGACCAAACTAAATGAGAAAGGAGAGATTGATAAGTATAAAGCTCGTCTTGTTGTGAAAGGATATGCACAAGAACATGGAATAGACTACAACGAGGTCTTTGCACCTGTGGCTCGTTGGGACACCATACAAATGGTCTTAGCTTTGGCAGCACAGCGAGGATGGTTGGTATTTCAGATGGATGTGAAGAGTGTCTTCCTTCACGGAGAATTAGAAGAAGATGTCTATGTTGAACAACCACAAGGTTACATACAGAAAGGTGACGAGAATAAAGTTTACAAGCTTCGGAGGTCGTTATATGGTTTGAAGCAGGCACCTAGAGCATGGTACAACAAGATAGAGGGATATTTTCTTAAGCAGGGTTTCGAGAGGTGCAGTCATGAACATACCTTGTTTGTCAAGGCAGACGATGGAGGCAAAACTCTAATTGTAAGTTTATATGTTGATGATTTGATTTATACTGGTAATGATGCCTGCATGATTGAAGAATTTAAGAGTTCTATGAAGACTGAGTTTGAAATGACAGACCTAGGAAAAATGAAATATTTCCTAGGTGTGGAGGTTCAACAAAACTCAACAGGTATACATATATGCCAGAGGAAGTATGCTGGAGAAGTTCTGAAAAGATTCGGTATGGAGGTATGCAACTCAGTCAAGAATCCTATTGTCCCTGGTATCAAATTGACAAAGGAAGGAGGAAGGAGGAAGGAGCAAGATTGATGCAACAATGTACAAACAAATAATTGGCAGCCTCATGTATTTGACAGCTACCAGACCAGACTTAATGTATGTTGTATGCCTTGTCAGCAGGTTCATGTCAAGCCCCACAGAATTACACTTGCTTGCTGTCAAAAGAGTTCTCAGATATTTGAAAGGGACAACTGAGCTTGGAATTTTTTATAAGAGAGGAGGTGAAGAAGAGCTAGTAGGATTCATGGACAGTGATTGTGCTGGTGATTTGGATGACAGAAAGAGTACATCGGGGTATGTTTTTGTGATGAGTGGTGGTGTCGTGTCATGGTCCTCAAAGAAGCAACCTGTGGTTACCCTCTCTACAACAGAGGCTGAGTACATTGCAGCAGCAGGATATGTGTGTCAGAGCATATGGATGAAGAGAATACTCCATCAACTGGGCGCCTGTCAAGATGAATGTATTACAGTGTTTTGTGACAATTCATCTACCATCAAGTTGTCAAAAAACCCTGTTCTGCATGGAAGGAGTAAACACATTGATGTGAGATTCCACTTTCTGCGTAATCTCACCAAGGAGGGAGTAGTTGAGCTGAAGCATTGTGGCAGTAACGAGCAACTCGCAGATATTATGACCAAACCTTTGAAACTCGATAGTTTTGTCAAACTTCGAGAGATGCTTGGTTTGAAGACTTTGAGTGAGCTAAACTGATTGCTTACAACAATTTCAGTTTAGGGGAGGATTTGTTGGAATCAGTCCTTAGTTGTTTCCAGAAAATAAGGGATCAGACCTGGTCTTTAGGCTAGATAGCTCAGTTTGAATTTTTCATGTTTGTTGCTACTGCCAAGCCGAAGTTCAAGCCTTAGTAGGCTCTGTTTCTTTTCTGGTTTTCTGTTTTGCTGTAGGCTATATATAGCCATGTAATGTTCTTAATAAAGTAGTGTGTTATCATTCGCCAAACTTGCGTTTTACATTCAAGGTTCTGGTTTCTTTACAATCAGGGCTGCCGACCATTGGTACTTGGTCGAGACACTCTGGTAAAAAGGGATGAAATGGGTGACTATTAGATCCGTGCGATTTACTCATTAGTGTATCCGCTTAATTTAGCGCAGTACCCCATTTGGGCAATCTCCATGTACAATATTCTGTAGTATAAAGCATACATGTCAAATCAAATTCTCGTTGAGTTGTTTCGATCCTCTTACCTGGAGGTCGCATTCTCTGTCTGTCATTTCTGGGTTCTCCAAAGTCATGGAGACTGTTGTTTGGACATGCCCACCACAGATTGAGAATAAAAAAAATCTCACATTCTAAGTACAAATGAAAGCAAGCATATATCGACCCTGAATTCAGATTGCCATCCTTTTAATAAGACAAGCAAATTGACCTTTTAAACTTGCTTTCGTGAACAGAGGACGTGTAACCAGAAACGAAACTTGTATCACCTTTTTTTGTGGCAACTAAACTTGTATCACCTTTGGTGGTTTTGATCTTCTTGTTGGAGGGACCCCGTGCAACAACCTTGCAGGTAGCAACAGACATCATAGGGATGGGCTAGAAATGAAATAATCTTCTCTATTTTATGATTACTTAGAGCAACCTAACAGTATAGTTATAAACCAAGACCACCCTTTGAATCAAAAATCTCATCTCCAATAACAAAAAGACAAGGTGCTGGTCTTAAAATTATAACCCGGCGTGCTATCTCAAGTCTTATATTTAGAGCTTTTCCAAGACCAGCCCCTGTGGGCCTCACATGTATAAACATCATACTTGAATATTTATGTAGTAAAAAATATTGATAATAACAAATCCATATAACACCTAATTGTTAAAGATGGAAATTAGTGAAATATAAATAGTGCCACAAGAGGGTGCTAAAATGACAATAACACTTGTTGGAGTTGCTCTTATAGCTAAAGGTCGTATGACAAGGTACAGTTGAGCAATGTTGCATAAAAAGCGGAACGATACGGTACAGAAACGAGATACGTTGAAATATATTAGTTAATTTTAATTAAAATTAATTTATAAAAATAGCTTTTAGATTACCAAAATATCTCTTATTAATATACTATGTCAACCACATAATTTATGAAGGAGAAACAAGTAAAATAACATATAAAATTAATAATAAAAAAATCAATTTTAAGAAATTTAGAAATTCTGGATGTTACAATATAGCTAATAAAAATCAAAGGTTATTATACGCCTAAGACATACAAACATGCTGACACTCGCTGATTACGCGAATTCTCGCTACACACGACCGCTGCATTACGCGACATCACTACACACTCGATCCTTCGTTGTGCGAACTCTCGCTACACACGCGACCGCTGCATTAGGCAACATCGCTACACATGCGATCCCTCGCTGCACGAACTCTCGCTACACACGTGATCCCTTGCTGCACGAACTCTCACTACACATGTGAACCGTCACTACACACGCGACATCGCTACACAAGCAATCTCTCGCTGCGTGAACTCTCGCTACACACGCGAACCCTCGTTACACACGCGACCTCGCTGCATTACGGGACATCGCTACACACGCGATCTATCGCTAAGCGAACCCTCTCTACACACGCGAACTGTCGCTACATAAGCGGAATCGCTGCACTACGCGACATCGCTACACACGGGATCCCTAGCTGCACGAACTCTCACCGCATTACGCGACCATCGCTACACACGCGAACTCTCGCTACACACGCGAACCCTCGTTACACACGCGACCTAGTTGTATTACGTGACATCGCTACACGTGATCCATCGCTACGCGAACCCTCTCTACACACGCGAACTGTCGCTACATAAGCGGCATCGCTACACACGCGATCCCTAGCTGCGCGAACTCTCGCTACACACGCGAACCCTCGTTACACACGCGACCTAGTTGTATTACGTGACATCGCTACACACGTGATCAATCGCTGCGTGAACCCTCTCTACACACGCGAACTGTCACTACACACGCGACCTCGCTACACACGCGATCCCTAGCTGCGCAAACTCTCGCCGCATTACACGACCATCCCTACACATGCGATCCCTAGATGTGCGAACTCTCGCTACACACGTGATCCCTCACTGCGCGAACTCTCGCTACACACGCGACCTCGCTGCACTACGTGACATCGCTACACTTGCGATCCCTCGCTGCACGAACTCTCGCTACACACGCGATCCCTTGTTGCGCGAACTCTCGCTACACACGTGATCCCTCACTGCACGAACCCTCGCTACACACACGACCTCACTGCATTACGCAACATCGCTACATACGTGATCTCTCGCTGTATTACGCGACATCGCTACATACGTGAAGGCATTAGGCAATGAGATGAACTACGATGTGCAAACAATGGGAGATGGTTTGGTTATAAGACGATTTGGGTGTCCTTATCAATTGCAAGAACTTGTGATTCGCCGACTTTATCAGAACAAAGGGGTTTGGTACGAGGTTCAAATACAAGTAGCAGAATTCCAAAAGCATAAGTATAAGGTTTTCGGAAGCGTATCGTTTAGTTAGTGTCAGAACTAACGTCATATTTCAGGTAGGGTCTCTTGGGGAACCTTTTTTTAAATTCATAATTAAATAATTATTGAAATTATTGCTTTGTGTGACATTGATTGATATAACGCTTGGATGTATTTGTTTTTTGATAAAATTATGAGATATCGGTGATTCATTTGTTTGATGTTATCACTTTTCTTAAAAGCATGTGTTTAATATTGAAATGCAAGTATTGTTAGTAATTGACATATATCATGCATCGTGAGGGAATTTAAGGAAGTGAGAATGGTGATTGAAGTGGTGTGAATGAGATCATTAGAACATATACATTTTGTGTAGTTGAGTTTCCTCATGGGTTGTTCTCGGGATCTATAATTAGCTCATCGTGCACAAATTCGGAGAAAGTATGCCCCTTCAATGGCAGACATTGATAAAACGATCTTTATCGGGTTACAGATCGGGAGATCATGAGTATAACAAAAGTACTAACAAAAGAGGTACATGTGGTGAGGTATTATTGATGGTTAGGCCATATATTCGAGGCATCTACACGGTATGTGACGTGTAAGTTCATATGTCTCGGATGAATGGACTAATTGCCAGTAATGAGTGGAGGGAGTGCATTATCATACATGCATCGAGTTATCGTTATTTTTATAAAGTATCATTTGTTTATTTGATAATGTGTTGGTGCAACATAATTAATTATAACTTAAAAGGTTTGGCCCTACCGAGCGTAAGCACACCCTTATGAGACATTGTTCAGGTTCGTATGAGGACACGTACTGCTAGAAGCCTAACTATGACGCTCCGCTAACGTGTGTGAGACTAGAGAAAGGTACAGAGAATTTGTTGCGAGCTAGATCGCTAGACATTGTTTTGTTTATGTAAATCGTTTTGTGATTTTAAACGTTTTATTTTTATTTATTTAGAGAAAAGTATTTGAAATTATTTTATTTTCTTTTACTTTTCCTGTTCACGCCTTGGGCTTGGTGTTTGTGGTTACAACCTACCGACGTTAGGACCGAGGTGTGACATTTACGCACGAAGTCTAAAACACGTCTCTTCTTCTACTAAGAGAAGGAGCTGGAAAACAAGAAGAAAAAAAAAGAAAACGCAGAACTTGATCTAAAGGAGAACTGACGAAGCAACAATAGTACAACACAAATTCAATTAGCCCAAAGGTTTGATCTTTTATCCAATTTTTCTTTCATCTTTAAAGCTATTTCTTTTGCAATTGCGATTTCCACTTGTCATGGTTTTGCTTAGTAGATATTGTTTTATCTATAGGTATATATAGTATGAATGAATTACTCAAACACTCACAAACTTGATATTTTGTTAAAGGATGAAGAAGAAGATCGGTAAATGAGTATGAAGATGATCATTTAAGTGTGGCCAATCCCGTTAACCATAACCAGGTATGATGTGTTTATCTTCTCTTGATCAAAGTCTGACACATAATCAATGGAAGTCCTTTTTTATTTTGTTTCTTGATTTGATTAGCTGATCATTAAATATGAATAGTGATGATATAAAATTTGAACTTGATGAGGATGATTTACACCATGATTTGTGAATGTTGTGTCAAGATTTACCTAATGAAGCAAAAAAGCCATAGATGTGTTAAATTATATAAAAGAAGTTGACTGTTATCCACATGTTTCGATTGCTTATAGGATTCTGTTAACCATACTAGCCACAATTGCCTCTGCAGAACGAAGCTTTTCAATGTTGAAATTGATCAAAACTTACATTCGGTCTACCATGTCACAAGAGAGATCGAGTGGTTTGGCTATGATATCTATAGAAAAAGAGATAGTTGAAAATTTTAATTATACAGATTTGATTAGTACCGTTGCATCTAAAAATGCAAGACGAACTATATTTCAGTGATACTTCTATATCATGCTATGATATTTTTATAATATTTTTAGTGTTTTTTTGTTGTTGTCAAGCGGTTATTTTAGAGGGGGTCCAAAAATTTTCTCGACTGGAGACAAGCACTACCAAAATAACTATTATAGCCGACGAAAAAAAAATAACAGGCCGACGAAACAAAAAATCGTCGGCTAAGTTTATTTTTCGTCGGCTAAAGTGGATTTTTAACCGACGAAATGTTTTTTCGTCGGCTAAAATAATTGTTTCGTCGGCTATAGTTTACAGACTATAGCCGACAAAATTTTAAAAGTTTAGCCGACGAAATATATAATTTCGTCGGCTAAAATTCCTTATATTTCCAAAACTAACTTTAGCCGACGAATACCCTAATTTTTCGTCCGCTAAACTATAAACCCTATACTATAGCTGACGAAAAATTAGGGTATTCGTCGGCTAAAGTTAAATAAATAAAATAATAATTTATACCATTGGTTACGTCTCATCGATTTTAAACTATTTGTAGTTGAAGGTCCGGACAGAATACGTAATTTAGACGGTCAAATTACCGTTTCTTTGCGTTTAGGGGTTTGACTCACGGGATTGATCGTCCGGATCGATTCCTTAACTTTGTCGGATCAAGCTAAAAATTTACCGACACACATGTTTCAACATAATGATGATATCTGAAAGTCGGATTTTCGTTTCACAAGATTGATCGTCACAATCGCAACATACCTACTAATGTTGTATAACTAATTTACCAAGTGTTAAGTAAATGTTCCGTTTCAAAAACAAACTATACGTAGAAGCTTCAAACGAAAAAAGTCATGATATAAGATATGACCGGAACAATGAAATATGTCTACGATTGAAAAATCACGTAATTCAGATAAGTTTCGGTGTCAATAGTTGCAGTCAATACATTTTTTTCATTCTTTCTCTCTAGAGGTAGCCTATCTCTGATGGTTATTTTTCTAGTAATTTTGATACCACTAGTTGCGTCTCATCGATTTGAAACTATTTGTAGTTGAAGGTCTGGGCATAATACGTAATTTAGACAGTCAAATTACTGTTTCTTTGCGTTTAGGGGTTTACTCACGGGATTGACCATCCGGATCGAGTCCTTAACTTTGTCGGATCAAGCTGAAAATTTACCCACACACATGTTTCAACATAATGATGATATCTGACGGTCGGATTTTCGTTTCACAAGATTGATCGTCACAATCACAACATACCTACTAATGTTGTGTAACTAATTTACCAAGTGTTAAGTAAATGTTTCGTTTCAAAAACAAATTATATGTAGAAGCTTCAAATGAAAAAAAAGTCATGAAATATGATATCACCAGAATGATGAAATATGTCTACGATTGAAAAATCACGTAATTCCGATAAGTTTCGGTGCCAATAGTTGCGGTCAATGCATTTTTTCATTCTTTCTCTCTAGAGGTAGACCTATCTCTGATGGTTATTTTTCTTGTAATTTTTATGTCACTAGTTGTGTCTCATCGATTTGAAACTATTTTTAGTTGAAGGTCCGGGCAGAATACGTAATTCGGACGGTTAAATTACTGTTTCTTTGCGTTTAGGGGTTTGACTCACGGGATTAACCGTCCGGATCGAGTCCTTAACTCTGTCGGATCAAGTTGAAAATTTACCCACACACATGTTTCAACATAATGATGATATCTGGCGATCGGATTTTCGTTTCACTAGATTGATCGTCAAAATCACAACATGCTTGCTAATGTTGTATAATTAATTTACCAAGTCTCAAGTAAATGTTTCGTTTCAAAAACAAACTATACGTAGAAGCTTCAGATGAAAAAAAAAGTCGTGAAATAAGATATGACCAGAACGATGAAATATGTCTACAAATGAAAAATCACGTAATTCCGATAAGTTTCGGTGCTAATAGTTGCAGTCAATGCATTTTTTCATTCTTTCTCTCTAGAGGCAGCCCTATCTCTGATGGTTATTTTTTTGTAATTTTTATACCACTAGTTGCGGCTCATCAATTTGAAACTATTTGTAGTTGAAGGTCCGGGCATAATACGTAATTTAGACGGTCAAATTACCGTTTCTTTGGGTTTAGGGGTTTGACTCACGGGATTGACCGTCCGGATCGAGTCCTTAACTTTGTTGGATCAAGCTGAAAATTTACCCACACACATGTTTCAACATAATGATGATATCTGACGGTCGGATTTTCGTTTCACAAAATTAAACATATAAATTAGACATAAATTTAATAAATTAGTATAAAAAGTACTATAGCCGACGAAATATTAATAAATTCATCGGCTATAGTATTGTAACTAGCCTACGAATTATTTTTAATTCGTCGGCTAAAGTGGAACTAGAGCCGACGAAACATATACTTTTATCCGACGAATTTTCATCGGCTATAATTCTTCCTATATATGTAAACCCAGCGACAAACCCTAACATTTTCTCTTCTCCTCTCGACAAACCTTTTGCCCTCCACTCCATCTTCTCCCTCTCCTCTCGGCCTCCACTCGTTTTTTTATCTCCTCTCGGCTTCCACTCCGCTCCTCCGTCTCCCACAACCACTACTCTCTCCCAAGCAATTAAGGTATGTGATTCGATGCATATATTGAATTATATAATTATTTTCAATTATTGATGTATATATTGAATTATATGAATTTATTGATGTATATATTGAATTGAAATTTTGGTATATTTAATAAATTTGGTATATTAAAATATTAATTGGTATATTTAATATATTTGTGATAATGTTGGTAAGTTTTTTATAATTTGGTATATTTGAGTATAAAAATATTAATTGTTATTAATTTAATATATTTAATAAATTTGGTATATTAAAATATTAATTGGTATATTTAATATATTTAATAAATGTTGGTAATTTTTTATAATTTGGTATATTTAATAAATTTGGTATATTAAAATATTAAGTGGTATATTTAATATATTTGTGATAATGTTGTTAATTTTTGATAATTTGGTACATTTTTGTATTAAAATAGTAATTGTTATTAATTGTACAAATTAAAAATTCTAATTATTTAATAAACAGAAAGAAAGGCTTGTTTAGTAAATCTAAGAGTTCAAAGGGCCAAAGGTCTGAATCATCTGAGGAAACGTCTAGCAACCCTCGGGCGTCGTTTCAGGGCCCAATGACAGCCCGACATGCGTCTCTTCTAGAGCCGACGTAGAGACAGCCGGACGTCCCTCGCTCCTTGAGGCAGCAGAGCGTCCCTCACTCCTCGAGGGAGCTGTGGCCTCCGACTCAGGCGGAGGTGTCTGCACCACGTATGCCTGAGATACACAGGGCACCGACTCCGAGCCCTACTGTTTTGAAGGGTGGGTCTTCTGGGGTACAAATGTCGCCGTCTCTTCTCTACCTTCCGCGGTTGATACCGGCATTACCTGCAGTCGATGACTTAGGGGCGCCGATTTATCCACTGCCCCCGCAGGTGACCCCATCTGCGGCGTACCTGTTCCTGCATTTTGGTACAGATTTAATTTCTGCGTGGGTATCATCATCGGCGACAGAGTCGGAATCCGTCCCGTCCGCCCCAACGCCCTCAGGTAATGATATATGTTTTCTTATAATATCATAATAAGAATAATCTATTAATAATCAATTTATGATAGGCACCGTCGGAGCCAAACCGACAAGGAAGAAGAGAGGTCCCGTCACAGGGAAGGCTCTCGAGAAGACAGTGAGTACCTCGGGAAGGATCGTCATCAATACTGACGAGGATGTGAACGTAGTATCGGGCAGGAAGACGAGGATGTACTTCGGCCACGTGGGAGCGCTCATTGGGGATAGAGTCCCTATGTTGTGGTCAGACTGGGGCGAGGTCCCACAGGAGGTTAAGGACATGGTCCACAACGCAATGTCGGTAAGTATAGAAAATTCACAATTAACATTATTTATTACATTGTGGATTTATGAAAAACTAAACTAATAAACGTTTTAATGCAGGTGTGGTTTGACGTTCCCCAGCACCTGAGGAACACCTGGGCGGACGTTGTGCATGGGGGAAGGTACGTTGGAAAGTTAATGAAAAAAACAAAATTATGTGTAATTAATAATATTTATAATTTTTTTTGTCGTTTCTGTAGGTACAAGGAGTGGAAGAACGAGTTACGGACCCACTAGACTACGCATGAGAACGAACGTTCTGGTACCCCCCTTGAGTTCCAGTTCAGGAAATACGAGTGGCGTTGACTTTTGATATCTGAATTCAACAACCCTCATAAACAGGTAATTAAAAATAATAATTTCTTATATGGTTATTAATTAGTATGTTTTAAAATATTTTACTAATTTTTTTTCCTTTGTAGGCCGTTTCCCGGGCGAATGCTAAGAACCGGCAACCCAACACAAGGAACCATCATGCCGGTTCTAGACCGTTCGCATCGTTGATGGATGAGGCGGCCAGGGAACATCCAGAAGTCAACGGGTACGTCTATACGTATGAGAAGACATATCCTGACGCCCAGAAGGATATTGTAAGTCGTTTTACATTTTCAATTTTTTTTAAATTATATATATATATATATATATATATATTTCAAAATGTTAAGTAATTATTTTTTCATATCCAATTAGGCGAGGGTGAGACAGGCTAGTGACGAGGTGATGACTGCTATAGTGAGGGAGACATGACCAGACACTCAAGAGGAAGACATGTCCGAAGCCATGCCTCGGATCGACACTTCGGTTCTCAGGGTTGGGGCAAGGATCATGGGCACAACATTCCCACCGTGAGGAAATAACTTCTACTACCGGGGTCTAGGAAAGAAAGGAGAGGGGGTACTGAAGACCACTCCCGGATTTCAAAAAAAGGCAGCCTCGACCAGCAGCAGAACGACTCAGCTAGAGACGAAAGTTCAGATGTTACGGGAACAGCAAGCCGCCCAGACAGCCTATATTGCCGCTTTACAGGAGTATAATGCGGCAGTATACGCCACCAACCAGGCACAGCAGCAACAGATGTTCCTGTACTTGCAAGATTTTTCAGCTGCCCAGCTTAAGGGACTTTCGCCTCCGCCTATTCCCCTATCTCAACTGACGCAACCTCCTCAACAGAAACTCCTCCTGGGGAGGATATAGATTTAGATGATATAGATTTTATTTAGTTTTATGGGTTTATGAACAATTTATAAATTAATAATTTAATGCAAAACGTTTAGACTACTTTTGATGGTGTATGTTGTTGATTATATGAAATTGTTTGTGTAATTTGCAGCTTGCTTTGATGGTAATTTAGAAATTTTGTAATTTTTTTGTATAAAAAGTACTATAGCCGACGAAATTTACCATAATTCGTCGGCTATAATATTTTTTTGATTTTTTTTTTCAACGTTTAGCCGACGAAATATGGCTTAATTCGTCGACTATAGTTGTATTTTCGCCGACGAAATGTACTATATTTCGTCGGCTATATTATTTTAATTTTTAATTTTTTAAAATATTTAGCCGACGATTTATAGTACATTTCGTCGGTTTTAGTTTTTTAAATTGGCCGAAGTCTTAGATTGAGGTCGACGACAATTTTTTTCGTCGGCTTTAGTCTTACTTTAGCCGACGAAAAATTGAAAAATATGTCGTCGGCTAAGTGTGAAACTATAGCCGATGACCACTTTTATTTCGTCGGCTAAGATTTTAGCTGACGAATTTAGCTTACAGGTCGACGAAAATTTTTCATCGACCAAATTACTGATTGCGATAGTGAAGGCCGGCCGTGGCCATATCAGACCCTTCTCTGTAGAGAGGTTCAGTTCACTACAGATGAGGAGTTAATATCTAATTCCTTATTTAGTTTTTATATCCTAGAGTTTTCATCGACCAAATTACTGATTGCGATAGTGAAGGCCGGCCGTGGCCATATCAGACCCTTCTCTGTAGAGAGGTTCAGTTCACTACAGATGAGGAGTTAATATCTAATTCCTTATTTAGTTTTTATATCCTAGAGGATACATGTGAGTGATGTGACCAAATACTTCTTACTGAACGTACAGAATAGTCTAGCTGCATAGCTTCAAGACCCATCATCAGCTAACAACCTACCTTTTTTTCTTGATGTATCCATAGTTTAATGGTAAACATAATGAAATTTTTTATGATGTATCTATAATTTAATGATAAAAAATAGATTATAATTAGTGAAAAGAGAGACAAAAAACAAAGAAACAAAAAAAGAAGAAGAAAAGGAAATAAAAACTGGTAAAAGATGAGAAAGATTGACAAAAAACAATTAGTGAAAAAGAAGAGAAAGAAAAACAAAAAAAATGGAAGAAGAAGAGAAAGAAAAACAAAAAAAATGGAAGAAAGGAAAATGGAAATTGGTAAAAGATGAGAAAGATTGACAAAAAACAATTAGTCAAAAAAGAGAAAGGAGAAAATAAATAAAGAAGAAAAATAAAAGAAAATTAGTAAAAGATGAAGAAAAATAAATGAAAATTAGTAAAAGATGAAAAAAAACAAATAAGAAACTGATCTATAATAGGGGATCAAACTGCTGCCATAATGGATGGGAAACGTAAGGCTTAACCAACTGCACTAGATGAAAAGATATGGATGTTAGTTCATTTGATAATATATACAAATTTCCGGTTGGGCTCACTACCAGGATAAGTATCTTAGCCGACGAAAATTTTTCGTCGGTCTGTTCACCAGATTCGTCGGCTAAGAAGTCGTCGGCCATAATTCGTCGGTTAAAGTTATAGCCGACGAAATAAAATACGTCGTCGGCTATAATCCAACACTTAGCCGACGACATAATATAAAACATTCGTCGGCTATAGTCAGACTTTAGCCGACGAAATATTGATATTTCGTCGGCTTATACGTATGACTTTGGCCGACGAAATTCGTCGGCTAAATTATTTTTAAAAATTAAAAATGAAATAGAAAAAGCTGACGAAATATTGTTCATTCGTCGGCTAAAGTATTTTAAAAATTAAAAATTAAATAGAGAACAGCCGACGAAATTTTAAAAATTTCGTCGGCTATAAGTATCAGTTTAAAAATTTTACCATATTTCGTCGGCTAAAGGTTGTTGGAAAAAAAAACTAGTATAGCCGACGAAATATGGTAAATTTCGTCGGCTATAGTACTTTTTATACTAGAAACCCAAACAAAATTTATAAATTACCATCCAAGCAAGCTGCAAATTACAGAAACAATTTCATAACCAACAACAACACACCATCAAAAGTAACATAAACATTTTACATTAAATTTTCAATTCATAAATTGTTCATAAACCTAAAAAGTAAATAAAAAATTGTTCATAAACCTAAAAAACTAAATAAATAATTGTTCATAAACCTAAAAAACTAAATGAAGTCGATATCGTCTAAATCAATATCTGCGCCAGGATGAGGTTGCTGGGGAGGCTGGGGAGGTTGCGGCGGTTGAGGTAAGGAATAGGCGTGGGCATGGGCATGGGCGGAAGCGGAAGTCCCTGAAGCTGTGCAGGTGAAAAATCTTGCATGTACTGGAACATCTGCTGCTGCTGTGCCTGCTGGGTGGCATAGACTACTGCATTGTACTCCTGTAAAGCGGCAGTATATGCTGTCTGGGCGGCCTCTCTCGCGGCAGTATATGCTGCTTGGGCGGCTTGCTGTTCCCGTAACATCTGAACTTCCGCCTCAACTCCATTCCGGCCACCATGCGCCATAACCCCAGAATTCTGTGTTCTTCGTCTGTTGTCTCTCTGTTCACATATAAATTGCACGCCATTGACCTTGCACATCGGGTAAACTCTTGACATTATCGGCTTCATAGCTAGAAGTCTTAGTTCGTGAGACCAATTTGGGTGACCATCAAATTGAATATGGTTCATCTGCAACCAAAGATTCAATGTATTGTAAATATGAATAATTATGCAATCAATGAGCCATGAACAGAATTAAAGAATTACATACCCAATCGCCAAAATAGTTCGCGAACTCCTTGTTGTGGTAATCGAGATCACCTTGAATGTCTGGACAATGTAAATGGATGTCTTTCCAGTATTCAACTTCTTGACAGTTAATCAATACCCACCAATGGGCTATGACGAGCTCATGAGGTTGCAACTTGTAGGACTCTGGTAAAATTCCATAAATTTCAACATCATTTGATACTATGGAAATGTTAAACTTTGGTTCATCAACCGGTATGGTTTGTGGAGTTTCCTTCAATGCTCCTAGATACAACTTCATGTAGGTGACGCACTCGTGCGCAATATATGCTTCTGCTATACATCCTTCAGGCGCGGATTTGTTAGCCACATAAGCTTTGTAGTCTTCAAGTTGTCTGTAAATAAATAAATTTGTTGTCATATGTTACGATTATACAATGAACATGTACAATAAAAACATTAGGTGTAAAAAACATACATTTCCATAGGATACATCCAAGTATAGTGCACTGGACCGGTAAGCAACAATTGCTCAGGAAGATGGATCATCAGGTGCGGCATGATGTCAAAAAAATTTGGAAGAAATATTCTCTCAAATTTACACATGATATAAATAATGTCCTGTTGCATTTCCCGGAGATCAGATTTTGTAACTTCCCTTGTGCATAACTTATGGAAGAATCTTGACAACGCTACTAACGGCTCCACCACCTGACGGGGAAGGAACGGTCGAATGAAAATAGGGAAGAGACGTTGTAGCAGAATATGACAGTCATGACTCTTTAACCCGTACATTTTATTGTCCCGAATGTTTACACACCGGGCTACATTTCCTGCGTAGCCTGAAGGATACTTCACAGAACTCAACCATCTGAAAATTACGTTCTTCTGTTCAGGCTTCACGGTGTATGGAGTTTGAGGCATTTTTTTCTTCCCTTGTTTTAACCACAAATGTCTTCGTATCTCCATTTTTTTAAGATCAATGCGTGCCTTCGGACCGTCTTTCGTCTTTCCCTCCAAGTTCAGCACGGTTCCCACCACACTGTCACACACATTCTTTTCTATGTGCATCACATCTAGGTAGTGCCTGATCAACAACTTACTCCAGTATGGGAGTTCCCAGAATATGCTCTTATGTGTCCAAAATTTATACCTGTCGGGTCTGTCAGGTATTGCCGCCACTATATTGGGATGATTGCTGAGCTGCCCAAAATCATACTCATTAAGCACTGCTAAAATTTCTTCCCCTGTCCATCTTCTAGGAGGCACACCAAGTTTTACAGTCCCATCAAATGCCTTGTCATCGAACCGCCATTCGTGATCATACGGAAGGAGAGTACGGTGACCCAATCTACATATCTTGTTGCAATGACTACTGCTCCCCTCATCGCTTAGGCACTCTGGACAAGCCTTGTATCCCCTAACAACGTTGCCCGACAACATCCCACGAGCAGGAAAATCACTAATGGTACCAACAACCATAGCATGCATCTGGAACATCTCGTGCATGAACTTATCATAAGTGGGATGACCAACGTCCCAAAAAAACTTAAGCTCTTCAATCAAGGGTCTCAAATACACATCGAGACACTTCCCTGGATAACCGGGTTCCGGAATCAACAAACTCAACATATTGTATTCCTTCTTCATGCACATCCATGGAGGAAGATTGTATGGTACCAAAATCACCAGCCATACACTGTATTGAAGACTCATGTTGCCAAAAGGATTGAACCCGTCGGATGAGAGTCCGAGCCTCACATTTCGGACCTCAGACGCAAAATGAGGAAACTCCCTGTCTATATGCTTCCAGGCCTCCCCGTCAGCAGGGTGTATAAGGGTATCTTCGCCTTACAATTCCCTATCAGCGTGCCATCTCATAGATTTGGCCGTGTGTGATGACATGTACAACCGTTCCAGCCTATCCCTCAACGGGAAATACCGAAGTACCTTCATAGGTTTCCTATTGCCTGCAGGAGTCAACTTATACCTATCACTCTGACATACTGGACATGTGTCAAGGTCACCAAGGTCATTCCCTTCTGGATCTTTACCCCAGAAGAGAACACAATCATATCTGCATGCATGGATCTTGATGTAGGAAAGCCCAAGATCTTTCAGTATACATCGGACCTTATGATGAGTGGTAGGAAGACGATGACCGTGGGGCAGCATCGAAGCAGTGTACTGTAGATACTCATCAACAGCCTTCACAGTCGATTTTGTCTCAACTTTAATCTTCATAATGTCCATCACACTTTCAAGAACCGTTTTTTGACAACCGGGGTACACAGGGGTCTGTTGGAAAGCAAGTAGTTTGTTGTACCTGTCAATACCAGTAGTGTTGACAACTCTAGGGAAGGGCTGCACCGGCTCAGACATATACGGTCCTTCAAAGTATACACCCCTCTCATAAGGAAACATATCGTTGATGAAGGCCGTTGTTGGATCGTTGGATGTACTGCCCGTCTCAGAAAATTACCCATGATCATGCGGACCCTTTGATGATGTTTCACCGTGTTATATCCAACATGTGTACTTCTCCCAAAACCCATTACTTTTAAGGTGCTGCCAAACCTTGTCAATTGGAAATCGATACATATCGCTGCGACACTGACATTTAGTGCACGGACAATAGAAAATTGTATTCCCTTTAGCATTATTCATCACATATTCAATAAAACTAACAACTCCTTTAGCATATCTTTTGTCCCATTTTAGAAGCGAAATCCAACTCTTATCCATATCCTGAGAAGATAACATAATATATGTATAAACGCTAATTAATTAAATTTACGAATCATTCAATTTATATTATATCTGCAGTTAACGTACAATTAATTAATATATATATATATATACATACATGCATATATATAATAATTACTAATTAATATAATCAAATTAATATATATAACAACAACTTCATATATATTATCAAACCCAAATCGATCAACTCAATCACACAATATAATCAACTCTAATTAAAACTCAAAATCAATGCATAACGAAAATAAAACTCTTAAATCAACTCAAAAACAAGATACATACACATATATCTTCGGACAAAACTCTTAAATCAACTCAACTCTATATATAGCGCCACAAACTAATTTCGGACAGATTTCGACAACACCCAACAATTTCGCCAACCCCAAAACTTTTTCTCCCGTTTTTTCTTTCACATCAGCTACTGTCTAGATCTGGAAATATAAAGACTTTTAGCCTACGAAATTATATATATCATCGGCTAAAGTTTTAAAATGTCGTCGGCTATAGTTCACAGACTATAGCCGACGAAAAAAACTATTTTAGCCGACGGCACAACATTTCGTCGGCTAAAAGTCCACTTTAGCCGACGAAAATTTCTCTTAGGCGACGAAAAAAAATTTCGTCGGCCTGTTAATTTTTTTTTCGTCGGCTATGGTACTTATTCTGGTAGTGGCTATAGCCCAAACAGCCCACCATCTAAATACGTCTGGTTCTTACCTGGAGGGCGCATACTTCCTTTGTGGCAACTGTGTGTGTGTGCGTGCGTGCGTGCCTGTGTGTTCGGCGCAATGTTCTAAAACTCGCTAGTCGCTAGTCGGTCGGCCGTCCGGGGACTAGCGAGTAGAGGAGTACTCAGAGGAGTACTCGGGGAGTACTCGGTTTTTAATTTTTGGATTTATTTTTAATTTGAAAACATATAATTAAATATATATATATTTTTTAAAAGGTAATATAATGTCTAAAATAATAAAAATAATTAATAAAACATTACAATATTCAACAATAATGAGATATTAACAATAACTCAATGAATTCTAAATAATAAAACTTATAAAAACAAACATCAAATTCGATTCTTGAAACAATCTCTGTTTGGTTCATACCTATCATTACTGGTACAGTGGTACCAAAAGCACAATTTATGGTACCAAATTTTGTCTGGTTATCATGGAAGAGTGCAGACCAAACAAAACTGGCATCCCAATCCAAAAGCACATCATTTCGATGCAAACAGTTGTACTCTAATTAGTCTAATAATAGCCTGAACTGCCTGATGAATTATTAGAACATTTCTCCATGGCTCGTTAAAACACCTAACATATGGAAAATGTTTGTGGCAGATGCTAATGCAAATGAAGGCCACCAATCCCCTAATGGACGTTAGAATTCAGACTTAATACTCATTTGTTTTGTCCTGAGGCTGAGGATTAGCTGTAGTGAAGAAAGAGGGTCAAAATTTGAGTTAAAAAAAGCCAGTTGAATTCAGACTTGGGACTCTGCAATCGTGAAGGTCTATCCAGTTGCCCAAATGATGCATCAATCAGCATATGAACAATTGCCTATCATATACCTCCCAGCACAACATTCTGAACATGCATTACACTAATTTAAGTAAACGTGAACATGCATTACATTGTGTATCACATCACTGAATGACTGAATTCTGTTGGTAACATAAGCTACTAACATGATCAAGATTGGAATTAGATGAGCTGACTTAAGAGCTTTAAAGAATCCCAACATGATCAAGATTGGAATTAGGCCATCAATCCCCTAAGATAGATACCCAGCAACTGCATAACATGATCAATTGCTTGAAGTGCCTGGGTAGCAAAAAATCGGATAATGATTTTATCCCCAAATTTGGTTTTTCGTGTGGACTGTGGAGGCAATTCAAGACAACAAGCAAAACAAAACAGCGAGATCGAACACAAAACCAAAACACCGATGAATGATTCAATTCAAGACAGAAAGCAGGCAGTTTGAGATCGAACTGAAAATCGTAACCAAAGTCCAAAGAAGTCCCGAAAACCAAACACAACACAAACAACAAAGAGATCGAACTCACCAGTCAGTTTGAGAGAGAGATGGCGAGCGCGAGATGGCGAGAGCGAATGACTGACTGCGCGAGAGTAGGTCAGTTAGTTTTGTTGTTTTGGGCCGCGAGTTAGGCCGATTTTATCGGTTCTGGGCCGAGTTTTCCCGAGTCGGGCCGAGTACTCGGCCGACTTTCTCCTGGCCGATTTTGTCCAACGATTTACCTAAAATCGCCTCGTTGGGAGGCCGAGTAGCGAGTACTCGCCGAGTACTCGGCCGACTAGGCCGAGTTTTAGAACACTGGTTCGGCGTGCCTAGTGTCAACATAACTAATCCTCTTATGGTTTGTCTACCAGACGTTTCCAAATGTTTCATGTAAGAAAGATCTGGGCTAGCTTAAAAAACTTGTGCAGTTGACTTGTTGAGTGCCACATGAATGTGTTTATCTCCAGCAGTAAAAGACAAATATGAGATTGCATGCTTCATCATGTGGCAGGTTTCTTGTGTCATATGAATCTCTTATTGCACTATTGATGTGTTTTTATTTGTCTGTCGATATAGATTTGTTCTTATATTTTTAGCTTTCATCTTCGATCCCCCAATCTGATCATTCAGGTCTTGGCCATGGATCGGTTTGCCTTCCTGCTTTTTTTGTTGCTTCCCATGAACAATAATCAATCTTCTCTGAATATATAGTTCCCTTTTCTTTTCTTTTTCTGGTTGTGTGTAATATTAATAGAAATTAAGCTAGCTGGATGATGCAATCAACACCTATAAAAACACTACACTAGTCCAAATCAAAATGCCGTGGAAACCTTGTGCTGCTAGCTAGGGATCTAAAATCCCAAGATGAAATGTCAGCAAATGCTTACAATCAGTTGCACTACCAGTTGAAGCAACGCATATAGCCATAGGCAGCATAAAAACAAAAACGCGAGATTGACAAGTGAATTTGATAGATGGATTATGATTTATGAAGATTATACTTGCAAAATATACGTATTCATTGTTTCATATCAAGCCACGTACAATTTTTATTGTAAGATTCAATGATTCATAAGCATACAAAAAGCAGAGATAAACACTGACTGAGCATCACAAACTAAAAAGTAACTGGAATCATTGTTGAGTGCATTGGGGGGCACCACCATGCTGTCCATGCACATCCTCCTCTTCTTCCTCCTCATAAGACTGCTTTGCTTTCTTTCTTCTCAATTCATCCTCCATGTTCACATCATGCAGCGTAGTCTCCTCGCATTCATCTAGTTCCTTATCACTAAGCCGCGACGAACCAGACCCGCTAGGAAGCACAGCCTCTAGTCCTTTGCACAGCTCTGGTTTCAGGGAATTTGGGAACTCAACAATGAAGTGGACATACAACTTGCCCTTCGTAAATCTATTCGAGTACATTGGCATGCCTTCATCATGTACAGCCTTGTGCTGATTAGGCTTGATAACTTGTCCTGGTTCAGACTTAACCAGAAGCTGCCTGCCGTCTAAATGCTTCAACTTAAACTGAAACCCACATAGTGCCTCCTTTAGGGACAATGTATGCTCAAATATTAGGTCATCCCCCTCTCTTTTAAACTTGGTGTGCTCCTTTTGTTGGACAACAATCACTACATCTCCTGTGACGGTGTCAGGCGCTTCGTCAGCTTCACCTCGCAATGTGATCTTCTGCCCGTTTCGCATCCCCTTCTCGACATTGACTTCCAATGTCTTCTTCTCCGCTACAACTTTCTCACCTTTGCACTGCTGGCACCGATCCTTGGCTCTAACGGTGCGGCCAGCGCCGTTGCACTCATTGCAACGCTGCTGCATTTGCTGCACCATACCTGGGCCGATTGGGCGTGAAGCAACTTTCACACCATTCCCTTGGCAACCGCCGCATGTTGTTGATGAAGCGCCTGGCTTTGTACCTTTGCCCTTGCATTTGGTGCAGATCCTGTTGCGGGTGAGATTAAGCTTCTTGGTTGTGCCATTGTAGAGATCTTCAAGAGAAACCTTGAGGGGATGAAGCACATCCTCTCCCCTTCTCTCCCTCCGGCCACAGTCGCCACCAAATGGGTCGCCGCGGCGACCAAAGAATTGTGCGAAAATATCAAAAGGGTCATGGTTATGATGAGGTCTGCCAGGTCCTTCATTCTTGAGACCCTCCTCTCCATACTGGTCATAGATTTGACGTTTCTGTGGATCATTCAGAACGTCGTAGGCTTGGCCTACCTCTTTGAACTTTTCGGGATCGCCGCCCTTATCAGGGTGGGTCTTGATGGCGGCTTTCTTGTACGCCTTTTTCACATCGTCCTGAGAAGCGTTCTTAGGCACTCCCAGGATCTTATAGTACTTGTCGTTGTTCGTCGCCATCTTCAATTCGCTATAATTTCTCTACAGTTTGATTGATTGAGCAGAAAAAGGAAAGCAAGATTCCTTTGTTTTTCCTCGGAAGGTACTAGTTGAGTTTGTTGTTCCGAAGAGGGCTGTTATTTATAGAGAATGCTGGACTAGTACTCTGGCTACACCTAGCTAGGAATTATAAACCTAGTAGGAAAACAAATTAAACACTTCTAATCCAAGTAGGAAAACAAAACATATTTCAATCGGGAAAAATCTTATTTGGTTTTCGATTACAAATTTCAATAGAAACAAAACCAGCTACAATTGGAAACACCTAGAACATCTTAAAGCCATGGCAAGCAATCAGAGTTTTTTTAATATGAGTTCATATATTCTATGGGCCCATTAATTCTTGATTGCCCGGCCCAAACCCGTTCTGACCAGGAAAAGATGGACTGAAAGGCCTCCGATTCCAAATATAAAGGGCGCTTGAAGCGTAAACCTCCCCCAAAATCAAATCCATGGACAACAGCTTCAGACTCCGCGCCGACAAGATCTTCGGATCCCTCTCCGCCTCGCTCTCTTCTTCTCTCCAACCACCGCAGTCCGCTCCCTGGTCCGTCGCCGGCGCCGAGGTCGAGCGCCGCCAATGGAGGCGCCCATCCGACGCCCCCGACCGGGAGGAAACCCCCTGCGCGTCGTCGTTTCAGGGCGAATTCGGAATCGGATCTTCCATCGGCATGGATCCTACTCTCGATTTCGAGGTCAGTTAAATTCGAAATCTTATTTCTCTGATTGTTTATAGTTTATAGAAAGTTAACCTAAATAGAAATTGATGACGTATGCGCAGTGGCTAAGCTAGAAATTTCATCTAGGATCAGAACATAATTAGTTATTACACTGATGAAAAAATGATTAATAACATAATTACTCATAAAATTTTGAATATTTATATTGCTTGATTAGAGGTGTCCATTGTGAATTCTCCTATGTTAAAAGAAATTAAAAAACAATGTATTAAACAGTAAAAACAGAATATAAGAAGATAATTATGCATCTAATTAGTCACAAATAAGTCAAAGAAACATTGTTTTTATTACATAGAAGGGTCATTAAAGCATAAAATAATTTGTTTATAAGAAAGATTAAGTCATTAAACAACTACATTGCAAATATGAGAAGGGTCAGTTGCCCCTTCTCGCCCTATACTCCTTACGCCCATGCGTATGCTAATTTGGTTAAGAAAGAGTAGAGCTTGGTTATTATGATGAAATTTTAGTTGTTTGTTGAGTATGAAATTTATTTACATTATGATTTGCAGGATGAGGAAGATGAATATGACAAGGTTGCATCAGGTGCTGAAGTAACTGATGATGAACGTTTGTTTATGGACGATGTTACTCATCACGGCTCTTATTTGAATTCCTACAATGTATTGGATGGTAAGGATTCGCGTGCAAATCACCTGGCTGCGAGGCACAGGCTGAGAGAAGATGATGATGATGAAGCGCCTGGTTCCACACCGATGGATTTTACTGCAGCAGTTGATGACCGGCCTGCGAAATCGCCTGAAGGAGCTAGTCAGCCAAAGCCTATTCTGAAAAGGAAGGAAAACTCCTCGGATGGCAAGTCCACGAAACGTGTTAGGTTTGACCCTGCTTTTGTAGATCAGAGTGACGGTGAAGAATCTTTGAGTAGAGTTCAGAACTTGGTTTCCGATAATGGTTCTGGATTGGACAAGACTGCTTCTCAGGTTCCTGATTATTTGGTGAATCCTTCCAAGTATACATGTTATAGTCTTGATTCAACAATTGAGGTTGATGAAGGTGGCAACATCAAGGCGTTTAAGGACTACATTACTCAGGTTGAAAGCTCAGGGTCAGAGATGGAGGATGCTTCACCTCAACTTCCCAAGTCTGTGACTTTTGTTCCAAAGAAGAAGACTTTGGATGGTACCACTAGAATGGAGCAGGACAAGGAAGATAACAATAAGGAGTCCTTGAATAAAAAAGGTTTCGCTGTTGCTATTGCGGCTATGGAAGAAAGTGAAATCAGTGTGGCTGAGGAGGAAGACATGTTGGAGCAAAATGCAGCCGTTTTGAGTGAGAGTTTATCAAAAAGTGGTCGGAAGTTTCGAACTAAGTCAATGTCAGATGATGAGTCTGATTCTTGAGCTTCTATTAGACTCACAGACTGCTAGCTGCAAATCTGTTTTTATTATGTTTCTTGAACCATGATAATGTGTATATTAACACTCATCCTGAGAAGGTTTTCCTTCCAGAAATGTCATTATTGGAGATTTCATATTTCGTGCTACCTTTCTCCATACACACACCTCAATATTGTACCTCTGTAAACTTAGGATATATAAACTTGCCCAAGTTGAACCTGCAGTAAGAGATATGAACTTAGCAAACTTACAGTGCTCCACAGAATGGTAATGGCACTGCAAAAGACGTAACAACTGACAATGTAAAGTTCTTAATGATATCAAGACATTCGGCAGGGAAATTCAAATTCCATATATGAAAGAAAAGCATCACAATATGCTAAACCTTTGAAATTCTAAACATCAAGTAAAAGCAGCCGAAATGTGCTAACCTTCGAAATTTCTAGACATCATCTGTGTATGGATCCTATGCATTTAGATGGTGAAACTACGCCACAAACGTAGACAGGAAAATTTTAAAGTAAATAAATAGCAAGTAGAAGAACGTGTCTACGCCCTTCCACAAGATAAATGATCAAATTTGATCCACCAATTCCCAGCCCCGCTAACATCTATGAGTCTTGAAGGAACTTCTCTTATGTACACTGGTTTTTGATTGCCTTTCTACAACTTGTCGGCGATTCTCATGAAAGCATCTGCAAGCTTGTTAAGAACAGCAATTAAGCTATCAGAATGTTCTTTCCTCTGCTCCCTATCCAGTTGCGAATGCGAATTCTGGGCCTCAAAGTAGTCAGCCAGCATTTTACCATTTCTTTCCATGACCTCAATCAACTGATTCTGCAAACTGAATGTTTCCTCCTCCCCATCTATTGCAAAGCGCTTCCTTTTCCGGTCCTGAGAAGTAGAACCCATCTCGGGAATTGAAGGTGGCTGTTTTTGGCCTGCTGCACCTGCAGAAAACAATCAGATCCATATACAACATTTAACAAAAATCAAATATATCTGTTTCAAAGACAGACGTGCATTTTACGCTCCAATGGAGCAAGTTCAACACCAAACCAAAAACCTAGGCCGATCACAACATATGATGCATTGGACTATGACCAACAGACTTCACAGCTAATTCAAAGACAGACACTTGACAAGCACTTTATTTTTTTGGTCTGAACTTAATAAACACAGTGACTCCTACATTATCACCTACATGCAAACAGTCTCGAAATGTAATGAAACTTGATTGTGCTGCTTCGATAAATTCTTTTTCTTTCCTAACTTGCAAGTTCCGTAAACGTTTACAAGCATATCAATACCATAAATACTTAGTTTCGATAATCAGTAATATCAAGAAATGAGGCAGCAACATTACCTTGTACTGGGCATAGTTGTACTGGTTTGAACAGCTTCTCTGTAAATCACAAGACAGTAACATTTCAAATACTCCAATAGACAACTAAAAGCATTCCCCTTTCCTCATTATTACTGTGACAGCAATACTCCCCTAAATGGCTAAAAGCCCTAACTCCCAAAAGCACACTATTTAGTATTTACCACCCCAAATGGTAAAACACAAAACAAAAAAAGACGCCCTCCTTCACCAACTGAATTACTGAAATCTCACCGACTCATTCTCTCCCTAAAAATCCCACCTTTTTCAATAAACTAATATAAAAAATTAAACGCAATACCAACCAACAATAAATCCAGAAAAACAAAAGCCACAACATTTGATGTTCGCCCCAAAAAATGTAAACTTTTCAAGTGTGACTCACCCGATATTGGCAAAGGCGCCGGAAGCCCGGTGTGACTTTTGCCCCGGGTCACTTCCTTATCGGGGCTCCGACCCGACTCCTCCTGCTCATAATCCGAAAACAACCCGTCGTCAGTGGGCCCCTGCCTGCTGTCAAAAAGCTTCTCCACCTCATCAGCCACCCCCTCTTTCTCGGACTCCAACACCGTCAACGGCGGCGCCAACGCGATCGTAACCGGCGCCTCACCTCCCGCCGCAACAGCCTCCATGATATCATAAACCTCCTTATCAAAAAACCCCGGAAGCTTCCTCTCCCTCCTCAAATCATTCCTCATCACCCAAAACGACTCCTTCCTCTGCGCCTCCCACTCTCGAATCTTCTTAAAGTCTCCGGCCAGATTGCTCCACCTCTTCCGGCACTGCACCGGCCCACGGTTTACCCCGTGCTTCTTGCAGTACGTCGACACCGCCGCCCATTTCGGCTCCACCTGACCCGACCCGAACTCCGACCTCGCCGTCCTCCCGCCGCGGCTCTCCGCCGCCCTCTTCCCCCTTATCAGCACCAGAATCTCCTGCCGCGTCCACCGCGGCAGCCTCGGCGCCTTCCCGCCGTCGTCCCCGCCGTTAGCGTCGCCGTCAACGCTAACGGCGAGACCCAACTGCTGCTGGTGCTCGAACTCCAACGCCATGAAGCATAAATAAAACAGACGGAGAGAAAATAAAAAGGAATTAAATTTGAAACCGCCCACGTGTCTTAAAATCTCTAAACGGCGTTTCGGGGGGTGGGGTGGGGCACCGTCCGTCACTCTGCGCCGTTTAGCCCCCAAGAGAAGGGTTTTGTTCTTTATCTATGAAATTAGGGAGGAGAAGAGAGGAGAGGTTTTCGATTTGAGGGCTTTTGGGTTTAGTGTGAGTGAGAAAGACAAGAGAGGCGATTAGGGTCTGTTTTATTTTTCTTTTTTACCTCTACTTAATCCCCTAATTAATTGGGTCAAATCTCTAATTAATTTTGGGTTTAATTTGGTTACTATAGAGGGTAATGAATTTTCCTTTATGACTAGGAGGGCATGGAATATTGGACACTCTTTAGGGTCATTTTCTTTTTGTGTTTAAAATATTATCATACTAAACGCGTTTTGTTTTAAGGAGGGTCCCAAATTCTATCTATAATTTTTGGATTATCAACCTTTGCTTGTTTCTAATTTGTCCATGGATTGAATTTTGGGGAAGCTTGTTTTAGTCAATGTTTTTAAATATTTTCGATTCCGATTCCAATTTCGATTTTCATCACATAGACATGGAATATATGGTTTTTTTGTAAGTATTTTGTGAAAGGGGAGGGGGCTTAATGACAATTTGATGGAGTGGAAGATACAAAACACTAGTGTATATAAGGTGATAAGGGCATGCTACCCTACCACTTAAGTAAAATTTTCTCCACCTCTCCTTTCGTTCTCAAATCTTCTCTTAAGAGTCTTATCCGTTGCATCATTTGCTCTAATCTTTACTTAATCGCTAATGCTTAATTATGATAATGGTGGGATATGGACCCTCCCATTCAAAAGCCACCACACCCTTAATCTTTTTCCTCTTCTCTCTTTTGTTGTTTTGGAACGACAATAATTTTGAGGAGGGTGGTACCACTAATGACCTCTCCTCCTCTCCAACCAAAACATTGCCCCCACTTGTATTGTTAATTATCGCTAGTGACGGATTAGCGACATAATTATAATAATTGTTAATGGGATTTGGTGACGGGTTTAGGGTTGTTCATATTAGGGGAGGGTTATATAGGACTAATAGGATCGGGTCGTCTTCAACCAACTGGCGTAGTGTGGGGTTAAAATGTGATCCGAATAGTCCTTATACGGCAAAGGCCTCTCTAGCTGATCTTTCTTGCGCCACAAGGCTACCTAGTGGCAGTTATTATTTCAGAATTTAGGGTGTTTTCTCATATTGTTTTCCATCGCCATCCATGGTATTCTCTTTTTTGTGCCTTTCTAATTGTCCATGGTGGCTAGCCATATCTTTGCCGGTGAGCCCTAAGAAACATATGAACCCTTACCATTAGTTTAGGGAAGAGCTCCCCGACAAGCATGGCCAATGACGGATCCAGAATTACATAATTGAAGATGCTTAAACTTTTTAACAAAAAAATACGTAATCCATGGTTTTATACTAGTATACAAAAATTAGGAACTTAGTTCCGGTAGGCTTGACTGTAGGGCTAGAGACAGCATAATAGACAAAAACGTAACTAAGAAACTGAATAATAAAAACTTCATTAGAAGAATAGATGAACTAAACTAGGAATTAAAGTCTAAGGAGTAGATATATATTAGGATCGGGGATGTTTTGGTTGCATAAGAGTCGAGGAGGCTTGGTTGCATAAAAGTATATGTTTCTAAAAATTAAAGTTACACACCTAATTTTTTCAGGCTTTTCAATTTTGGAGATGTTTGAGCATACCTATCCATGTACCTCAATTTGCCCCTGAGTATGGCGACTTGGTGAGTCGTATCGATGAAGAAGACATAGATGATTTTGGAATTGTGAGTGCTTTTTTTATCTTTGTTATATGAATTATATGGTTGTTGGGTTATGAAAAATAACGTAAATATATTAATAGAGCTACGTACGTTAGCCATAAAATATTATTAGAGAACACAGTAAACGTAATTCTATTAATGAAGCTACGTTAGCCACAAAATGTTGGGATGTTGAAGCGAATCGAACAGTGAATGAGTCATTGTTAATGTCACACAAGGTCAGTTACCCATCGAGCTCTTACATGTCCATACTTTCTTTCTTTTATTGTTTTGCAGTTTTAGTCATCTTTGATATAATCATAATAACATCAAGACGTGACCTAACTATACGTAAACCATTAGTTTAAGGGTTACCCTAAACCAGATTCTCCTATCAGAAAAAAGCTCCTACTGGAAATAATAAACTCACTTGTTGTCTATTTGAGGATACCTAATTCATTTACAAAGTCAAAAGTAACAACATATTGTAATCTCAGGTATTGGACTCAGTAGTATCTAAACAGTTGCAAACTAGCTTCCACAACAAATGCATAACAATTTCAGAAGCAAAGAGCAAAGGCTATCCTACTTTTCTTCTTCTTTATCTATATATTAAGCAAAACGGGGTGGTTACTATGTATAAGAACAGTACAACTAGTGACCAGTAAAATTACAATTTTGTCTTTTTTCTTTATTTTTTACGAGCTGACTCTTTGGTTGTGTAATTGACATTTTTACCCTCAGTTTTAATATAATTACAGTTCTGCGATTACTTTTGTTTTTCATAAATTATTTGTTTTTTATTTTTTTTAAATTGAATTGCATGAAAAAAAATTTTTTAAAAACAATAATAATATTAATTATAATGATAATACTCTTAATACTAATAATAATGTAAAAGAAATTGAGTCACTCTAAACCTAAATAATTGTATTGATCAATATATATTATTTGTTCAGGGTTTATAATCACTTCTATAACTTTTTAAAATAGTATTTTTAGCGGTGCATATAAGTGTTGGTATGTGGATTTATCTAGGTTAGGTTATGAATTTAAATTGAGTTTTGGGTTTCAGGTTTAGGACATCAATTAACAATTAAATGCCACTTTTGCCTCTCCTCCCTTTACTTTTCACAAGCTAACTCGTTGGTTGTGTAAATGACATTTTTACCATCCGTTTCAATATAATTATAGTTTTGCCATTATTTTTGTTGTTCATAAATGATTTGTTTTTAATTTCATTTTTTAAAAATTGAATATCATGAAAAAAAAACATTTTTAAGAACAATAATATTAATGATAATGATAATATTCATAATACTAATATTTTTTACGATGCATCTGAATATTGGCATGTGAGTTTAATGTTCGATTTTTTAGGGTTTATATTCATTTATATCAATTATTTTAAATATTAAGTTTGGCTTTATATATTAAACAGACTGGGGTGGTTTACTATTCACACAAATAGTAACGAGTGAATAGTGAAAAGACGAATCTGCCCCTTTTTTTTTCCAACCCCCTTTTTACAATCAAATCATTCATACATGAATTGACAGATTTGCTCTCAGTTTTAATATTTTTACAATTTTGCCACTCATTTTAAAAAATAACAATAATAATAATAGGTTGATAAGTGTGTTGATAACAAATACCGGATGTTGTTAATAACATCTCCATAATAATAATATTCATAATAATAATATAAAAGAAATTGAATCAGTTCTAAAACTAAATAATTATGTTTAGTGTATTTTAACCGATTAATAATTGTATCGATTGTTCAGAGTTTATATTCATTTATATTACTTTTTCAAAATATTAATTTCGACGATGCATCTTAATGTTGGCATGAGAGTTTAGGGTTCAATTTTTCATGGTTTATATTCATTTATATCAATTATTTAAAATATTAATTTTGACGATGCATATGAATGCTGATATGTGAGTTTAGTGTTTAGGGCAACAATTAATTTCCATATTGATTAAGTTTATCAATTCAGTTTATGACATGAACTGATAGGTGTTCCTTACTTGTAATTCTAGATATATATTTTGGTCGTTAATATAAATTCAGTGTTAACGTCATCTCAATCAATCGTGTAATTTTTATTAGAGTTTCAGATAATTGTTAAATAATATTGATCGAACTACAAAATTCACGTGTATAGTGTATTGATTTGTTATTCAAATTATACGCATCTCAAAGTAAATATATAATTAATATAATTAGTAAGTCTTAAGATTGAGATACATAATCTACTGAGGGTTATAAGCAGTGATATAGAAACCAAATATTTTACATGTGCGAACAAAGTCTTTCTACACGCGCGAAGCGCGTGTTTGAAAGCTAGTCTATATGTATAAAGGGATAGAGGTGTTACTATTCATATGAACAGTAATTGTGAATAGTGAAAAGACGAAATTGCATTTTTTACAATCAAACAATCCATACATGAATTGACAGATTTGCCCTCAGTTTTAATATTTTTACAGTTTTGTCACTCATTTTAAAAAATAACAATAATAATAATAATAATAATAATAATAATATGTTGATAGATGTGTTGATAACAAATATCGGGTGTTGTTAATTACATCTCCATATATATATATAAGCGGATGGAGTAGTTACTATTTATGTGAATAGTAACAAGTGAATACTAAAAAGACAAAATTATAATAATAATCTATATATATAAGCGGATGGGCTGTAGTATTCACATGAATAGTAATGGGTGAATAGTAAAAGACTCCATTTTTTCCTCTTTTTACAATTAAACCATTCATACATGAATTGACAGATTTGCCCTCAGTTTTAATATTTTTACAGTTTTGCCACTCATTTAAAAAAAAAACAATATTAATTATAATAATAATATAAAGAAAATTGAATCAGCTCTAACACTAAATAATTGTGTTGAGTGTATTTTAACTGATTAATAATTGTATCAATTGTTCTGAGTTTATATTCATTTTATATCACTTTTTCAAAATATTAATTTTGACGATGCATCTGAATATTGACATTCGAGTTTAGGGTTCGATTTTTCAGGGTTTATATTCATTTATATAAATTATTTAAAATATTAATTTTGCCGATGCATATGAATGCTGATATGTGAGTTTAGTGTTTAGGACAATAGTTAATTTCCTTATTGATTAAGTTTATCAGTTCATCTTATGACATGAACTGATAGGTGTTTCTTACTTGTAATTCTAGATATATATTTTGGTCGTTAATATAAATTCAGCGTTAACGTCATCTCAATCAATCGTGTAATTTTTATTAGAGTTTCAGATAATTGTTAAATAATATTGATCGAACTACAAAATTCACATGTATAGTGTATCCATTTGTTATTCAAATTATATGCATCTCAATGTAAATATGTAATTAATATGATTAATAAGTCTTAAGGTTGAGATACATTATCTACTAAGGGTTATAGACAGTGACATATAAACTAAATATTTTACAGGCGCGAACAAAGTCATTCTGCACGCGTGAAGCGCGTGTTTGAAGACTAGTAATGAGAAAAGGAAAGCAGACCACTTGATGCCTTTTGAGGCATAATTTATGCGGATATTGGGTAATTAGGTAAGAGTAAGACTTTGGGTCATTTACATCATCAGATAATGACTAAAATTTCACCTAAAATTGCACATTCGGGATCGAAATGTGAACTGTCATATAAAGTTGCCCTGAATGAAGTCTAATTTCAAAGTGACACAGACCTCTCTGAAGTCTCAATTCAACAAGACTGGCTGCATTAGTTGACATTATGAATTCAACTCCTCCTTGGAAGGCACTGGTAAAATTGTCTTGCTTCAGTAATTCTACCATCCAATGGAATTTTGACAAGGATTTGATTTCTTTTACTAGAAGTGCATCATCATTTGCTACTCTTATGACTTGTAGACCCAGACACTACCCCATTGATGAACTTGGAAGTCTAACCAGTAGACCGTCTCCATACACAAGTGTTCTAAAATCGACCATTTATCTTTATGATGATCCGAGCTTTTCAAGAATATGATGTTTGGCAGATGACCTTAAAGTTGAAAGCGTTAACTTATGTGATTATATTGTGCATTGATGTAATATGTAATATGCTGATAATCACTTTAGCAGCAATTTAGGTAAAGAGACTCAACAGCGTTCGCCCGTTAATGATTTTCGCAAGCAGTGGTGGTTGGCACCAAAGACACTCATCAGCGTTCGCCCGCTAGACCAACCTCATTAGGGTTGTTAACTTGTTAATGAAGCGCTCTTAGTCTTAGAAATTTAGTTTTATTTAATCCATAGGATTATGTATTTTATGTTAAAAACAATAGAATTTGATATGTTTTATCAGAAAAAAACAAACTTAACTCAATCATACCAGATACAAAATAGCAGGCCGACCCTTTGAGTTTAGAGACCCTAGACGAACAAAATTGTGAGGCCACGACAAAATCGTGAAATACTTTCACAAACTTCAAGTTAGTTTTCTCATAACACAATGTCGAATGTTCAAAAATTTATAAAAGAAGAGAAGAAAATAATATCCCCCAAAAAATGCACATTATCACTTATCTAAACAAAGAAAAGAAAAGAAAAGAAAATTGATTGGACATATATAATTTGTTCTTTATACCTATATCTATATAATCAAATTCTAAAATACTGAATCCAATATTAATGTGAGAACGCACACAGTAAGTAATAAACAGTGACACTTTTTTATTGTAGTTTCTTATTTTTACAGCCAAATCAATAGAAAGACACTAAAATATGAGGCCCCCTTGCCTGTCTTGCCTGCAAAATAGTTGGTGGACAAAGAAACATATAAGAAACATTAAGCAGGGAGAAGAGGGAAAATCATTATCGAAATTGACCAGCCTTGTTCTTCTTGCTTGATGATGAAACGTTACGTAAAAATAGTTTCAAGTCAATCGTCTGACCACCTGGTTTAGAGAAAATGGAACATATATAAAATAAAAATTAATTAATAAAGGAAGTTAGTAATCATGACTCAAAGGGTTTTATGTGAATTCGTTTGTGCATATAAGAATTGTATCGTTTAATACACGAGATATATGAGTGTCATTTTCTTAATTTTCTCAATATTCCGGTCATAAAGACTCGGCTTTAACTAAGGAGTGTTTTATGGATTAAATAGTAGAAAACTGAAGAGATTAATCGATAATAGCCAAGCATGAACTTCTTAATCAGTTAGTGACTAGTGAATATGGCGGTAGAAACTATATATGTCAAAACAAACCCAAAATACCGGTGCCATTGTAATTGTAGTCATCTAAGTCTCACAAGCTCAAAACCTGGTATATCTCTAGGCAGGCGCTAACAGAGTTTAGGGTAACACTATAACAGTAGTGGCTGGGTTGCATTTCTGATAGCCCTGTGAACATTCCGGAATTGCCTGAGAGGGGGGGGGAGCTTACCAAGGATAATCAAAAACAGTAGGGCAAAACTCCAATGCACAGGTTGTGTCACAAAACGTATAGGGCACTAAGCTATAGCTTTTGCTATCTTTGTCAAAGGGCATCATCCCAATTAACCAAAGCCTAATTGGGTTAATACTTCTATCTTACGCTTACCCCGTCTTGCTCATTACTTTAATTACCACTTGTCCTCTCAGTCTAAACAACAGTCTTTTGAAGTGGCAGACAGACTAATCACCTATATTAAGAAAGAGTGAAAGACTAATCAATATGCTCACTGACTCACTGAGAGCCCAGAATCTTGACCTTCCTCACAAAAGTGACATGAATGAGTTCATACCATTGATCTATGTGAACTATTGATTTCTTGTGGTATCATAACTGGTTTCTAATTAACCAATTTTTCGTTTAAGATAATAACATACTGTTAGAGACATGCTTAGTCTAACTTCATAGTGCAGGTAACAGTAAATAGACTAAGATCATTATTACTGAGAATAACCAATACTTAGATTGACAAAGAAAAATTGTTCCTGATACAACAATCCTATCTCAAAATAGTCCATGTGACTCTAACGCCCTGTGCACCCTAGACGATTGTTTGGCCACCACTTACTCCACAGAAACCCTATTTAGCCTTTTGGCCGGTATAAATAATCAAGTCAGATGGAATATGCAAAATGCATCTGACTTCCAACTAAGCATTCAGAAAAATTACAGGGTTTAGTATTTTTTCACTACCTGGATTGAACTAGCAAGGGATGGGTGTGACTACTACAAAAGAGGGTCAGAGGGTACACACCATGTTCCTAGTACAAACGCTTTCTACAGCCTGCTGCACCACAACGGCAAAATAACTTCTTTACTTTTCCATCAGGACCAACCACGCTGTTAAGTTCATATCCATAGTCATATGAAAGTTCCTGCATTTTATCACACAAAATAACCCTTTGTCAATATCTCTGGTGTTGTTGGAAAAAGTATTCAAGGCGCGAATAGATGGTTACCTGCAATGGAGGTATGTTATCTGCAGCAAATAGCACAATTCTAGCAAGCCTAACATCATGATGTTCCCTCAAAACACACTGTACAAAGAGGTTTGGCTCACAACTATGATTAATATATCTAGCTACATTGCCCCTTGAACCCGCATCATAGCAATACTCTGGATCACTTTCTGATATGGCATCACTATTTGGAATAGCCACATTCCCCATTCGTTTCTGCATTCAGAAGAATTCAAAAGGCATGAACGCAACATATCTAAATAAACCAGTATGACAGAATAATTACTTGAAGAACATGTGAATTATAAGTGAATAGAATATAAGTATTGGAAGTTCAATGATTCCAATCAAAGAGTTAAGACAGTACCTCTCTTCTCCCAATTCCATTCATTGTCTGCCAGCAATCAATTTCAAATACATATTCATTCTCTTTCTCTGAGATATTGTCTATTTCATCATTCCTCCTAAGCACTGCAATGTATTCACAAACTGGTGCACCAGAAGGAATAAAGTCCCAAGACCTAACAGCCCAGCCTTTGTCATGTGTCCGAAATACCTGTTCAATGAAAAAGCAATTTTATCAAATCCACCATAGTATCAAATAGATAAACTACTCCACTAACACTTGGTATGAAATTACAAGACCTCAAGTCGATACTTCAATCCTCGTTGAGATGTGCGATTCACACAACTTGGTCCGCAGCCACATTGTGGACCGCACTCGAACACAACAGCCTTTGCTTCAACCAATCTAAAACATTGAGATAGTGTTTTATCAAAACATTCACTTTATACAATAACAAGAATGGGTAAAAACTCAAACAAGTATAAGCTGTAGATGGAAGCAGGAGAAAAAATATTGGATCAAGAAGTTTATGCCATTATCCAAACAATACCTTCCACCATCTCTGCTAACGTAAGGGAAGTCACCACCATTGAGTTGAGCGCAGGAACAAGTCCTTGAATTAGAACAGTTTCCCTCACAATCACACCCATGAGCACGTGGTGGAATGCATACACCTTTTGCAACTTCAGTAGTTGTGATATATGTAAGGCCTGCATGGTTTAGTTGTTTAGTTTGACAAAGTCATCACTAGTTTATACTAATTGAGTAATTGTGGAGAAGTAAAATAGTCTGCCAAAATTTTAGTTGTAGCATACCTTCAGGCGCTACAGGAGGTATATCAACTATATTGGTAACTGGAACTTTTATATTTTCTAGACCATTGCAAATGTCCTTGCACACCAACCTTAAAAGTAAATGTATGTCATCAGGTCAACATGTGGGAGGAAATTAGAAAATCATGTAAATACCAGTTTACTGATTTCATACCCAGGTAACTCAGACTGAGCTTTAGACCCTTTCCCATTAGTATATAAAACCTGAAAAATGAAGCAGTTCCAATTATCTTGTTAGAGAACTCTCAAAGAGTTCCTGAAAAATAAATTTTGCTATTCGCTCTGCCGTATCCATATGCTGCGAAATTTTTTACTAGCTAAAAGGGATATAAAATGGAACAACTTAAATTCAATACCTGATTACTGATCAATATAGGTTGCCCTGGAAGTCGCTTCAAACGATACTTAAATACGGTAAACCCAGCTACACCCTTCTCTGCCCAATAATGGTGAACCTGTAAGATACCAGTATAAAACATTTCAGCCACTCTGTTAAATTGTTGAACTTTTAAATAGTCAATTACAGCTATACCATATCAAATGAGAGCCAACAGATTAACAGTACCAGAAGATAATGACCTAGCTAGCAATCACAAGTTTACTACAACAAATTGGGGCAGTTTCTATGCTCACAGTCAACGTTGGTCGGTTGACTCTAGGACGCTAACAAGCAAAAATAAATCTATTTTCAATCCTTGATCCATTTTCTGTGATTTTTATAACCTTATACACAAGATCACTTTATTATACATATGTTTTTAATCAAACACATGCATTTATAAGAACGTACACAAGAGAATATCTAACCTGGTACAATCCATCATATGTATAAACTTTCTTAGTATAGCTAGTATCACATTTATGACCACGGATGACTCTGACGGGAATGAACTGCTCCAAATTATTCTGCAAGAGAATACAAGAAAACCCATAATTAAGCAACATGAACATCCAAATACACCACCTTAGCAAAGCTAGCAACAAAATGTTGTAAATTTTACACTTCTAGTCAGAAATGAACAGCTTGAACGGATAAAGGATGCATTATTATAAAAGAGCAACTTTTCATTGATACTCATAGCTGATTTCTATTTCAAACCACAGAAGACATGGCGAAAGAACTATTATAATGCAAGAATAAAACTCAACATTACAGTAGTCAGGATTATCTTTCAGAGCAAAAAAAGGATTATATTAATAAATATTATAACATCGTTAAAAGAGTAGGAACCATGGTCTAGGTGATGTACCTTAAGAGCCAGATTACCCGCACGCATTACTTGATCTTGGATTTGACGTTTATTACCAAGTAAGTCATTTCCACCTTGGCCAGTGTACACAATTTCATCTGAGTTATCAACATCATCTTCATATTGACCCGACAACACAATCGCTACTGCAATTGGTAAGGTATACCCTTTAAATTTGTCCTGTAAAATTCAGCAATTTAATAAGATGAATATACTATCCATAAAAGATCATCCTTAAGCATTAGATTACTATAAGATTTACACCAGTAGTCAGAACATAAGAAAGATCACTATATTGTGCCAGATGTTGGTGTTTTTTGCACATAGATAGCTTATGCTCTATGTGATCGTTACTATTATTCCCCGGTATTGCCTTCAATCACCTAGCTCAACTTTGTTAATCACTACAACAGGTGAAAACTATAACTACATTCATTAATAGTTTAATCTACAGCCAACATGGACACATCATTAAACCACCAAATTAGATTGATAGTTACATGCAGTACTACAGTTAGGTTATAATGGTTACAGCATCAAAAGAAAATATCAGGAAAGCCTTACAGACAGTCATCTACAGTCAACAAGGTGAAAACTATAACTACATTCATCAATAGTTTAATCTACAGTCAACAAGGACACATCATTAAACCACCAAATTAGATTGATAGCTACATGCAGTACTACAGTTATGTTAGAATGGTTACAGACTCACAGCATGTTTTAAAAAAACCATTCCTAAATCAAAAGAAGGTTAGAGATCTACATGCAAGCATTGAGTTCAAGAGATTGAGGGCATGTCGCAGACACATAGAAAGAAATGCATTGTTGCACACTTAGTGTCTATCACTAGAGGGTCTAGAGTACAAGTAAAGATAGCATCAGCTTCATCCATGTATGAATAATTTGTCAAAGTTCGAATTGTAAATATAAATGTATTCAATCTTTCCATTGATATTGACCTTTCCTTTAGATTTTCCAATGATATCAATTCCATTCAACCAGTGGCTATGAAACCCTACAACCACCATTTCGGCTCGAGAGAAAAACTGTTGCCCGACCTCAATACCTGCAGCATTTATATGGAAAGACAGAAAAATTCTTTTAAAATATGATGCACCTAAAATGTTAACATGTCACCCAACAGTAAGCTGCAATTACTGACCCGGTAGATGACCAACTGTTTTTTCAGGGTACAGAATTTCTTTGTTGATCAACATCTGTTAAGAATTAAAGAAAAACAAAAATAAATAAATAAAACAGTTGTCACATGCTGATTTAGGAATAAAATCAGAATTACTAAAAAGGTCTAGACTGCTGCCCAATTAGAAGATAGTTAAACTTTGTCAGAAACAGATCCACTGGAGACGGGGTGGAAACCAAATAGGACAGTATATAACCTTCCAATTAAAAACAAACAAAATAAGATGCAATGGGGGACTCCTACATGCTTATCCACATTTCAACATGCAAAGGATATCTCAGCTATACTCCACAGTAGTTTTAATTGGACACAACAGACGCATGTATGACACATAAATATGAAAAAAGATATCACCATCGTCTTAAAGACCAAATTACATTGGAAATGAACATTAACATCAATAGCAGGGGTTTGGCTATGGTACATTAACATTTCTCATACATAAACTAAATTTACCACTTAAAGGACTCATTTCAAAGCTTCAAAGACTCAATTTACCAGGACTCATGTGGTAACTAAAAAATTACCATGTTAAGGATTCATTTTACAACTTTAAATAAATGTACACGTCACAACCCTACATTAACACATTGCAGAATTTCCTTAATAGCAGTACCAAAGCATGGATTTCCATTGGTTAAAATATGATGTTATCTCTACAATGTAGTCAGATCAAAGTAATAAAATAAATACTAGATCTTCCTGTAAACTGATATATGTACTACATGTAGAACTCAACTTGCCTGTGAAATTGCCTTAAGATCAGGTCTCTTGGACTGCTTCTTAAGAACAACAAGGCTTCCACTCCCATTCTGCAGCAAAATTTAGTATCCAATTAGTTTGCACAGTTCCTAGAAAATAAATGTCGTATCAAAGCAGTGCATCAAAACTTGCCTCGGAAATTGACTTCTTATCACCTCCCTTGGAAGGTTTCTTTTGATCATCATGGCACTCACTCTCATTCTGGATATAATAGTAGAACTTAAATTAATAAAATACTACATGGCAAAGAAAGCTGACAGTTTTCTAGATACATGGACAAAATAAATAGTAAACCAAGACAAATTTGTAGACCTCCACGCTACAAATAAGGCACCAAAAAGTATTAAACATTAAGGTAGATCAAGTATCTTTCTCCCCTCTAGAAAGGTAGATTGAAAGAAAACATGTATATGCACTAACCTTCAGCTTTGTGCATCTCTTCTCCTCTTCCTGCAAGAAATTATGCAAATGGATCTAGTTAGGAACCTTACGATTGAATGATTATCATACAAGACAGTAGTCAAACAAACAAAATTAAAGCTTCACACTCTACAACCCCTGTGAACATATACTGTGGTCAAGTCCATATATGAGTAATTCCCATGCCAAACTTCTTGACAATTTTAATGTTGAAGCCATAGGACAAAGTCAAGACTCTAGAAACGAGGAACAAAATTGAGTCTATAATTTCAAAAAGACAACTATTTTGTGGTTTTACACATGGTAATCGAAAGAGAAACTTAACAATGCATTTCCCCTCCCAATATAGAACATTTGCATCAAAATCTAAGTCAAAACAATTTGCGAAAAGCATCAAGGTGCTAATACTCAAAGCATAAGCAATCAATATCAGTGTGTTTTTCACCTGAACATAGTGAAGGTAATGCAGATTGAAACGTCTGAGCGTCTCCTTCAATTTGGCAACATAGCTTTTGCCTTCACAATCGATTTTAGCTCCGGAAGTAGCATACACACTCATATCACGCTCCTTCACATCCACACTCTTGTTCTCCCCCTCACAATCTCTAGAATCTTCTTCGGTCGCACTACTCTCAGACTTTCCGGCTTCATCGAAATCGACCAAGCGTCTCCCCGGTGAAGAGAGCTTGACCTTGGCCTTCTTGCTGAAAACGACGCCGTTTTGACCGGTGGCCTCCGGTTGCTGGGTCCTCTTCCCAGTACCATAGAAAGGCTTCTGCTGAGAGTACTGAAGCCGGAGACTGACGCGGCGCTTGAGAACTGAATCTGGATCCTTTGGTGCAGCCGCCATGGACTGAAGATTCAATCTTTAAGAAGAGCTGAGCTGGATCTCCAAATCAGAAGAACAAATGTGTTTGATTTGGAGCTTTGGGGGTTGGCTTATTATAAATAATTAAATAGAGAGAGTGAGAGAAGAGGAAGAGATAGTGGTTGTGGTACTAGTACAAGTAAAAGGAAGAGAATTTGAATGGTTGAGAATATCGAGGCGTCTAGGGTATGAGAATAGAGACGTTGAAGTAAATGAAGTTTAAATATCGAGGTCGGCGGAAAACAAAGAGGCATAATCTTCTGTACCAAAAATCCATATGCCCGATATGTGCTCTCAATGAAACTCCGACACGTGCAATCCCAATCATCACCGTTTGGGATTCCAGATTTTATTGAACTTCGGGCGCGTTTGCTTTCGGTGAAACAGAATCGTCCGATTCTACCATTCCGGATCGAAATGGTGTTTACTTACCTTAAAAACACCATCACCCACATAACACAAAAGCATTCCCAACATGAAACCCAGTTCAATTCTCCATCCTTTGCTCCATCACAGCTGAAGATCATGCCTCTTCAACATCGTCTTCACCACCAATGGCAGATTGGATTACTACTTGGACATCTAGATCTTCACCCTCCCAATCACTCACCTAACTGACCCAATCGCCGAAACCTTCAGCAGACACTTCTCGAACTGAACCGGGCTTCGATTCTCCACCCGATCTGACCCGTCTTTCTAAATCATCTACTACACCGTTTACTTCGACTCTCCCTCAAAAAAGGTCTTCAAATTTGAAGAAGAACGAAGAATGAATTGGAGTGGATCTGTGACAGTGAGATGCAGAGAGAATTGTAGGATATTTTTTCAACAATAACGAGAATGGGGTGAGTGGGAAGGACGGGGATGAGGGGTTGAGAGGGTCGGTGGGGAGGAAGAGAGACAACTGAATTTTTTTCCTCTGACGATGAGTGGGGAGTAGAAGTGGAGGGTATTATTGTCATTCTTCTGTTTTTTCCCACTCTCATGTTAAGTAAACAATAGAATAAAAATGATTCATTCTCTTGGGGTTGCGGTTTCAAGACTGAAACCCAAAATTTCAAACTGGTTTGACCCGAATCCAGATTAATTGGGTCGGGTTTGGAGATACAAATTATTGAGTCGGGCAAAATCCTGACCGAATTAAATATGTGCGGGTTGGGTCGGGTCAGATTTCATGGGCAAACAGTCGATCTGGACCGAAAACCCGATATATAAATTCTAAAAACCGTATTATTTCCTTCACAATCTCGACTCGCCTCTCACTCTCAGTCAGTTTCTCGTCCCAAACTCCCAATCTCATGGATTCATCTCATGGAAGACCAGAGACATAAACGGAAAACTGTGAGCCATCTGATCCCGATCTCAAATCCAATTCCAATTCGAATTTGAAGGAAGATGTTGATTCAGGTTTCGATTCTGATTGTCAAATTACTGAGGATCTTGAGAATACTATCATCCCTGCACCAAATCCAAACCAACCCCTCTTTTGCAGCAACTCCATCTACCATGACTTCCCTGCCACCGAAACCCCAAAAGAGATCGAGAAAAAGTTCTTCCGTTGATTCTTCATCCGGGTCAAGAGACCGGTCAATGGCGCGGGAGCATTATGAGAAGTTTGAGCGGCCAGTTTATGAGTATAAGGATGGAAAAAAGCTTCTGCTTCATACTGAACTGCGCGCAAAATGTATATATTGCTCTAAAGACGTTGCTGGTAATTCATATGATAATGGTACTAGTTCTTTGAAGAGGCATATTTTGAATTCGTGTAAAAAGTATCTAGATAGGGTAGACCTAGAAAAATACCAAAGAGTGTTTCTTACTAGTGGAAAACTGAGTGAACGTACCTTAAAGATGTCAGTAATTGATGAGGATAGCATTCTGAAAGCTTGTGTTGAGATGATAGTAATAGATGAGATGTCATTTAACCAAACACAAAAACCAGGGTTTAAGAGATTTTGTAAAGCTGTATGTCCTAGGTTCAAAATTTCAGGTAGAGACTTGGTTGTGAAAACATTCTGGGAGATGTATGCTGATCAAAAAAGAAAATTTAAGCAGGAGCTTGGTAATCATTGTGTAAATTTGACCACTAATACTTGAACATCGGTGCAGAACATCAATTATATGGTGATTACAGCGCATTTCATAGATGGTGGTTGGAATTTACACAAAAGGATTCTTAACTTTTGTGTAATTCCTAATCATCAAGGGATCACCATAGGGAAGATATTGAAAACATGCCTACTAGATTGGGAAATAGAGAGAGTGTTGACTATTTCAGTAGACAATGCATCAGCAAACAAAATTGTTATTGATTACATTGTGGGAAAGATGAAGACTTGGGAAAAGCCACCTGTTTTAGGGGGTAAGTGGTTACATGTGAGGTGTTTAGCTCATATTATGAATCTTATTGTAAAAAGTGGTTTAAGAACGATGAAGAAATCTATTTTTTCCATTAGAAATGTTGTGCGTTACGTGAGGAGTTCTCCAGCAAGGCTTGATGTCTTTAGGTAGTGTCTAGAGAAACAGAAATTGGACAGAAATTGGACAGAAACTGATTTTGGTTTGTTCCCTTTGTAATAGGTTTTGCTTGGCAATTGGCACTCAAAACCGTTGATATGATTTTGCCATTTTGGATTATCTGGAAGTCTGAAAATTAAGCTACCAACTGCTCAAATTTGAAGCCCTCATATCTATTTATTTTTATTTGTTAATTGAAAGTTTGGAAATTGGAACTGTGTCATGTTCAGCTTGGAGACTTGGATTTATGTTTCATTGCTTGCTCAGACTTTGCTGTATTTCTTTGCAGTTGACATGAACTGTCAGGATTGATGTTTCATGTTGTTTTGTTAATTTGGTTTGAGATTTTTGGATATGTTATTTCTTTAAAAATTTAAACTTAGATTTGAACTTAACTACATTTTTGTTTTGCCTTCATTTTGATGCTTTGAATTAGTTGAGATTTGCACTGAGTGGAGAGTGAGTGCAGCCTTTGGTAGTTGTTTTAACTTATTGATATTTGAAGAAGTAGAGGGCTTGAGGCTAATATGCAGTAGCTATATTACAACAGTCTTTAATGAATTGGAGTACTAGACAGTGGACATACAACATACAAGAACCGAGGAACCGTTAGAACCGACCTGATTACAAACGGTTCGGTTTAATTGCGTTTCTAGTGTAAAAAAATTTGAAAACCAAACCGTTTACACAAGAAAAATTTACTGTGAGGTTTTAATTTTTTTTTACCCCAATCTAAACCGTCCCAGGCCTAATATGAATTACCTAGGTAGCTTTAGTTGTTAGATATTTATGCATGACTCTTCTAATGATGCCCACGAGGGTGAGTAATGTTCATATTGTAAGTCGACATTCAATTTCTATAAATGATACTCTAACCTAACGTATTCATTAAAAAAACAATACTAGCCATTTTGAGTTAATTTTCGTCAAATTAGCTAAAATGTTATTTTGGCTAGCCACTTTAGAAATTTGTATCAATACTCTATATTTTAGCTAGTATTACATCAATATTATTCCTTAAATATATATTAAATAGTTTAAATTTATTTATATATCACCTAAAATATCTTACAATGAAGCAGGCATCTTCTGAGTCATCTAGCTAGCTAAATATAGTTAGCGAGATAGCTAAAAGTTATAATAGTTTGGATTTTGCTAGTCTGCTGGAGCTGTAAAAATATCAAAAATAGTTAAACACGCTCTTCAAAATAAGTTAAAGCTAAAATAGAGTCTGTCAAAATTGTTCTTATATCTCATTTCAACGATATTCTTAAGAAAAAGACAAGAATGCCTTCATAAATATCTAACTTTATCGATTGCCTCTCCTCTCATCTTCCCCGATCTAAAATGCTTTCTTTCTCTCTCACTCTCTAAAGATGTCGCCGATGCCAATAAAGGCTCGTCGTCGAGTCATCGACGCTGATAAAGGCTCGTTGTTGATCAATTAAACTGATGCGACGAGATCTGGACGATGACGTAAAACTAGAGGCATTATTGATAAAGCCTCAACTCCAATCGATTAGCTTCGATCTCTGATCTTCAAAATTAGAAGCGTTGGCTATGCGAGCCGAGCTCCGAGTCCGTTCTCTGCCACGCACGACAACCGCCTCTAATAATATGTAGTCTTCCTCACTTGGTCACACAGCGTCTTCGCCTCCGCCTTCAGATTCAAACTTCTTTTCACGACAGTTCATTCTCTCATCGTCTACAACATCTCGAAAAAGATAATCGGCGTGGGGATCTTAATTAATATTAGGTTTTCAATTCGTTTTTAGAAATCCAACGACGAGACTCTAGTCACCGGATTTGAAGACTATATATTATGAGTTATTGGATGTCAGCAACTGAGTTACTAGTGGTTATTGGGGGTCAATAACTAAGGTACCGATGGTTATTAGGGATCATTGATCATTGGTGATCGGAATCCCATAATTGGAGGCCGATGACCAGAGTCCTGCGACTGGTGATTGGAGTCCAAGTGTGTATAAAGAACAACAGTAAAAGGGTCATAAAATATTATTTTTATTGTGACTTTATTAAAGATTTGAGTATTTAGACACAAATAAAGTTTTCTCTTATTCAATTAGGATCTAAGAACTTATTTTCATTGGAATGTGGTTTCACTTAATTTTTTGTGAAAACGATCATTAGCCGTTTTTTTATATCTTTACTATATATAAAGCGAGAAGTTTCTAAATTACCAAATTATGGTTTGCCCAAACTATTCCTCAATTTGCTGATTCTAACAACAAACAAAATGAGTATTAAGATAAAAGACAAATACAGAAATGAGAAAAATAAAAAAAGAAAAGAAAAGAATAAAAGAAGTTCGTGCGGATAATTAATGTGAAAACAGACGTAGGAGGTAAAAATTAAGGAGGCAAATATTAAAGAAACATATAACTACCCTTAAAACTTACTAGAAAAAAATAACCGTTTGAAAAAACCAAACCAGATTTACACGTGGAGAAAGCTAGTACGAAGAAATTCAGCAACTCGCAACATCTTTTCCTTCGCAGGACAAAAATGGGCAACACGTTAATCGCATGCTGTGAATGATAATAATCGGACACGCGTCCTCGTGATGGGAGTCTTCACGTTTTACATTACGTCACCAATTCGTACCGCTGCCACTTATGATTGACTCCAGGTAATCGGGTAAAGCGAACCCCGGAATGCACCCCTGCAACAGAACCGCACAATCCAATAAAGACCTAACGCGTGGCGCATAATGTCCAAATCGGGAAATCCTCCTCCAGAAACGAAAATAACACCGTGTTCGTGGCAGCACCAGATTATTTTACTCGGATGAAAGTACCAATCTAAACAGTGCACGCATCCCAACGCAAAACCAACCCAGACTTTCAGTTAACTCCCATACCCCACCTATCCATTTACCGTTTCCAGTTTTTCCTTTCTTTTAATGACTGAAGGGCACTCTCGTCATTTGGCTTGGCTCCTTTGCCAGCTCGGCTTTGGTCGGACACAGTAAAGTCCGAGACCACAAAAACCGGATATAACGGCGTCAAGGCAGTTTTAACGGCAATCTTCCAATTTTGTAGGGAGTCTGTCAGAATTTAATATTCCTCTCCGTTTGTTTGTGCAGAAAAGAAAGAGCACAAATCTCTCTCCCCAGTCCTCTCCGTTCTCTCTCTCTCTCTGGCGAGGCCTCGGCATCTCGCCGGAGAAGTCCATAGATTCCGACGCCGAAGGAGAAGGAGGGAAGCAGAGGAGAAGCTTGTGGGAAGAGAGAGAGAGAGAGAAACAAAGGAAGGAAGGAAATGAAGGTTAACGTGCAATGCAGGGAAGAAAGGGCATCGGCTTAAAGAGGATCTTGCACGGCACAGATTCCTAGGTTGATGATCCAATCCCCCTTGCCTTATGCCGTAATTTATTCCTTTGTTTTTTATATCCTCCTCCTCTCTTGGTTTTAAATTCTCTCCTTCCTCTCTTTGTATTCCCCATCTCCTTCCCTTCCCTCTCTCTCCTCTGGTGCTTGTTTTTTCGGTTACAATTCGTCATCTCTGATCGGATAATTGCCGGCGCTGATTTCGCACTTTGTAAGAATTTGCCGGAATTGTTAGTCATTCTATTTCAGACGTCTGTAATTCTGGTTTTAGTTTGTTTCTTATTCTGGTGATCTTCGTCGGAATTGTGCTCAGATTTGCTGCCAGAGCAATTCTGGTGTTTGTTTATGCATTGCTCGTGTTTTAAATGTTAATGGAATCTATTAATTTCTCTAAATCCATCATAATTGAGTTGCTTAATTTCAAGATCTTGAGCTCGTTCTGCTACTAGATTATGATTTTCTCGTGCATTTAATTACTGATTTTGGCGTGCATTTTTCTGTTAAATGCTGGGAGCACGAATATAAATAGTGTATAGAGGTTTGCAAGTTGCCGCTGAGATTGAGCTGTTTTGGTTTTATTCTGCAGTCAAAAGTTTCGTCATGCCATCTGAAGTAAAGGGCTTGCCATTTTCTTCATTCTTCTCTGAGGATGCATTTTTCCCCAACGAGGTATCAATACATTTGTATCCTTAATCTCCGGTTCGATGAATATATGTTTCTATTAAAAATGCGTATGCTGTTGCATTGCATACATCAATGTGAATATTAACCATTTTGTATGTATAGTTCTAGTTGTAACTCAATGTTCTGAACTCTTTGGCAGAGACAGGTTGGGTTTTGGAAGTCAGATAACATGCCAGATAAACATGGTCAGTACCATCGATCTATAACTGGTCTTAACTTTTTTGTTTTGTCTGTAAACAGCATGCCTTTCCAGTGTTACTTTTTGATTGTTTATCGACTTGGCATGAAACCATTGCATTATTTGGCATTTATGACTAAATCGAAGAATATTATAGAACTAAGATTTCATTGCAATTAATCCTCCTCTATGAGAGAGTGCCAAACCAACTGAACAACTATTATCTGCTCTTTCCTTTTCGTATCCAACCAAACCGTGATCTCTCTGTCACCTTTAACTTGAATTGGGTTCTAAATTACAGTAATAATTATTATAGGCTTTATATCGAGTTGCTTCTGTAGCATAAATTTGTATATTTTTAGCAAGCTACGTATTGCTTAACATATCTAAGTTGTCAGTTTAATAGGCAGCACACACTAGCAAACATAAATCAGAGTCATTTCTCAGCAAACGCTGGCACGAAGCTTGAGAAGTGCCAGTAACTTTTCTATTCTGTCAAAATCATACTATAAAGAATTTGTAATTTCGAACAGAAAAGGTATCATGGTTAAGAAGTGTAGGCCATATCAGAATATTTTGTGTTTAGCATATTAATTCTTTACCACTACCTGTAGTGGACGATCTATCTTGAGTTTTTAGAAGTCTAACTTACCTTCCTGAAAAGATATGTTGGTAGGATATTCATTTTTGTTCTTTTATCATCAAGAAAAGATTGATATCTTGAGTAGGCACTAGGAATGGTGATGAAAGCAACCTGATGCTTATTCATATTATGATAGGTTAATGGTTATGAATCTAAAATGGTAAGGAAATTCACCAACCGGAATCTTGGTGTGCTTAATATTAATTTTATGCAGACTCATTTCCTTATCTGTAGTCTATCGCCATGAGTATTAGATCAGTATAAATTATAAAATAAAGTTGGCTATCAAGCATAGGCATGGCTACTTGATTCTAATTTCCACTTAAATAATGAAGATTTTGTAATAGGGATATGTAGTACATAATCGTAAATTTTGCTGATATAAATTTCATATGGTACAAGAAGTTCAAACAAATTAATTGAATAAGTTATGCCATTTTATCATGGTAGTTAATATTGTTTGTATTAAGAAGCAACTCTGGATTTTAATGTTGTGAAACAGCTGGTAAGAAGTCACTTGCATCATCATCCTTGGAGAAGTGTCAGATGGTGAAATCCCTAGACCCCCCTGATTTTTTCTCAATGCGAGAAAAAAAGGTACACCCCGGTTTCAATAGACAAGCAGTTGGGGCAGAGAGAGCCTTAAGCCATTCCTTGAATTTATCGAGAGCCGTGAGCCTTGACACAGTAACAAAATCTAATTTAAATGTGGAGACATCATCTTACTATGCAGAAGGTGCCAGAGTCAATTTGATGGGAACACAGTATGAGAGTAGCCTTTTCTCAAGTTCATTGTCTGATTTGTTTAGTATGAAGTGTAAGTCTTCTGATTTCCTTCACCCCTTTGTAAATATGGTTGACCTTTGAAAGACATTCAGTTCTTAAAGAACACTATGTTCTGGACTGCAGTTCAATTATAGATTCAGTTGATTGATTATTTCCCCTGTTAATTCATTTGAAAATGAACAACTTCCTGCAGTGAGACTATCATCAAACGATACACAATATGGGCAGTCAGTTGATAGCGTTGCCTCAAACTATGAGGAAGAGGAAGTTTTTGAATCCCTTGAAGAAATGGAGGCCCAAACCATTGGAAACCTTCTCCCCAATGACAATGAGTTGCTTTCTGGAGTTACCGATGGGTTTGAATATAATGTTCCACTTACTGCTGGTGATGATACTGAGGAGTTAGATATTTTTAGCAGCAGTGGAGGGATGGATTTGGGAGACGATGGTTTGTCAGCTGGGCTGAACAATTCTGATCACCCTGGTGGAGTTTCTAATGGCCTGCAATGCAATGGTTCAGTACTGGGAGAACACCCTCATGGTGAACACCCTTCGAGGACATTGTTTGTGAGAAATATGAATAGTAACATTGAAGACTTGGAGTTGAGAACCCTGTTTGAGGTGTGTGTTTCCTCTTATATTTTAGGTGCTTAGGTTTTGGTTTATATTCATTTCATTTATATGTTTAAGGTCATCTATCACTGACATTTTTGTAACTCAATTCAGCAATATGGAGACATTCGCACTCTTTATACAGCCTGCAAACATCGTGGGTTTGCCATGATATCATATTATGATATTAGAGCCGCCCGGAATGCAATGAAAGCACTCCAGAACAAACCCTTGAGGCGCCGGAATCTTGATATTCACTACTCAATTCCAAAGGTGAGTTTCCTATGATGTTTACTCTCCACATAGTATAGTATTTCTCTGTTAATGTAATCGTCATGGTTGTTTCAAAATTCATTTTATCTTGACTTATTGTGCATGGACTATCTCTTGTCAGGACAATCCTTCTGAGAAAGATGTTAATCAGGGCACTCTTGTGGTATTTAACCTTGATTCTTCTGTTTCTAATGACGAACTTCGTGAGCTTTTTAGTGTCTATGGTGAAATCAAAGAGGTGAGCTTGTTTTCCAAATTTTATAGTAGTGCATGGGAGAAGTATATGCTCTAACGTATTTTCATTCCTGATCTGCAGATCAGTGAAACACCAAATAGAATTCATCACAAGTTTATCGAATTTTATGATGTTAGAGCTGCAGAATCTGCTCTTAATGCCCTGAACAGGAGTGAAATAGCCGGGAAGAGAATAAAGCTTGAGCCAAGCCGACCTGGAGGTGCAAAAAGGAGGTATTGTCCTGACTTGGCTTTCTTTTGCTTGTACATCATATTCCAGTGTTTCTTTTAGGGTTTCTCTGTGTGGGAAATCAGATTATTTGAGGCACAAAACCTATAAAACTTTATACTCTTTTCACTTTTGTGGTGAAAAGTTCATTAGTCTAGATAGCAGTGTTGACTGCTGAGTATTATGTGCTCAACTGAGCTTTAGGTTAAATCCTGCTTTTGATATATTAATAAGTTTCTCTCCTTGTATATTCTTGTTTCACCGCAGCTCGGGGTTAGAGCAGGATGATTGTGGCCTTTATTTGCAGCAGAGTAGCCCTCCTAGTAACTCTGTTACTGGTGTCTCCGGTAAAGAATTTGCCTTGAAAATGCTCATTGTATATAGTAATAAGCATACATTTCTTTGCTTCCTTTATTTTGTCTCATAAAGAGTTGCTAACAGGTGCAGTTACATCCTCTGGTACAGATAATGGATCTGTTATGGCTGTACACTCTGCAGCTCCGTCTTTTGAGAACATGTTCCATCATGGGATCTCATCTAGTGTACCCAACAGCCTATCATCTGTAATGAGAGTTGAGTCAGCAGTCAGTCAGTCTGGCTTGAATGAGTCCATTTATTCAGCAAGCCCGCTGAAATTCGACATCCACGGCTCACCAGCTTTTCATCCTCATTCACTTCCAGAGTATCACAATGGTTCCCCTAATTGTGCCAACTGTGGTTCAACAGGCAGTGTATCTGCCAGTATCAATGTCAGACAACCAGAAAGAATTGATAACAGGCACTTCCCCAGAGTCTCTAGTGGGCACTCTCTTGAACTTAATGATAGTGGTTAGTGGAATGAATACCTAGTGTACAGTTGTTTGTTTTACTTCAGCTTGATCATTGCTTTCTTATTTTTGAATATCTGTTTTTGCTATCTTCCACAGTTTTTGGATCGTCCGGTAATGTGAACGGCCCTAATCCTGGACATCATTATGTATGGAACAATTCCTTTCAGCCTCAGGGTCCAGGAATGATGTGGGCAAATTCACCGTCATATGCTAATGGAATCTCGGCAACCCATCCCCCGCAGCGGATGCATGGACTTCCTAGAGCACCATCTCATATGTTAAACCCAGCAATGCCCATAAATAACCATCATGTGGGTTCAGCCCCAGGGCCTAACTCAATCTGGGACCGGAGACAAGCATATGCAGGGGGATCCCCCAAGGCATCTGGATTTCATCCAGGCTCTCTTGAGAATATGAGAATGCCAAATAACTCACCACATTTGTTGGACTATGTTTCTCATAACATGTTTCCTCATGTTACTGGAAACAGCATGGACCTATCAGTTACCCACAAAAATGTAGGACTCCAGGCTAATCATCAACGGTGCATGATGTATCCTGGAAGAAGCCAGATGGGTCTCGTTATGAATTCATTTGATCAACCTACTGAACGTCCAAGAAATCGTAGAAATGAAGGCAGCTCAAATCAGGATAACAAGAAACAGTTCGAACTTGATATTGACCGCATCACGCGAGGGGATGACACCAGAACAACACTTATGATAAAGAATATTCCCAACAAGTAAGTGAATGCACTTCCTTTCTGGTAGCTTTAAGAATTTTCATGTTGTAATTAGAGTCAATAATATATTAGCTTGATACTATGCAACTTCCAATGCTAGCATGCTTGATATGTTCCAAAAAATATTAGGTGCATCTGCCGTCCCCAATGGGTACCAGCAGATGCATCTTATTTAAGCATTCCAAGTGGTATCAGTTGAATTATAGTTTACTCTTGTAGACAATGCACATTCGCCAACAGAGTAGAAATAGTTATTCTATATACACTATTTCTCTTTTTGAGATACTAAGTCCTGATTCAATGCGTCTTTATCAACAGGTATACCTCAAAGATGCTATTGGCTGCAATTGATGAGTGCCATCGTGGAACATATGATTTCATCTATCTGCCAATTGATTTTAAGGTTCAGTTATATCCTTTGACAGTGAAGAGAGGAACCTGATTTAGAATTCAATTTGAATCTATGCCTGTATGATGAAACATGGTCTTATGTATTGCAGAACAAATGCAATGTGGGGTATGCATTCATCAATATGACTGATCCCAAACAGATTGTTCCATTTTATCAGGTTTGTTTTCTGTAAGCTATACAAATTATAAATGAGATGTGGAAGTACAAGCTAAAAGAAATATCCATTTTTTGCAGTCATTCAATGGGAAGAAATGGGAGAAGTTTAACAGTGAGAAGGTGGCATCACTTGCTTATGCTCGAATTCAAGGCAAATCTGCTCTGATTGCACATTTTCAGAACTCAAGCCTGATGAATGAGGATAAGCGATGCCGTCCAATTCTCTTCAACACTGATGGCCCCAATGCAGGTGATCAGGTATGAAAACAGTAACTGAACCACGCACTTTAAATTCGAAAAACAGAAAAAGGTGAAACTTCTAGTTTACATTGGAAATAATAATAACAGACAGACATACATATATTGTCGTGAAGTAAAGATTGCATGCTGAGCTTTCTTGGTCTACAGGTGCCCTTCCCGATGGGTGTTTATGTTCGTACGAGACCTGGAAAGTCTCGAACAACCACCAATGAGGAGAACAATGGAGGGAGTCCACGAAACTCAGGAGATGAGGAACATTCTTAGAATGGAGGTTCATCTGCAGGTTCTAAGGTCTCGGACTATGAAACCCGTTATTTTTTTAATCTAATTTGCTTCCACTCTGAATCATGGTGAAATATACTTGGGTGGAGAGGAGCCAACAAAAGTACCTATCTGAGTTTCTTACCAGCCTGCCTAAACTTTAGAGGATTGCTTAGCCAGTACTAAGCAATTTTCAGTTTTCTTTACTATTGTGTTTAATTCTAAAGCAGTTTAGGACAAAAACGAAAACAAAACAAAAGAAAGAGAAAGAAAGAAGTTTTGGAGCTTCAAAAAATTTGGATGGACTTGAGACCATTACTTTTTAAGAGGAAACAAGAAATATCTATGCATAGAGTTACTGTGCAGACAAGAGATTGTTTGTTGTGGATCGATGTGGAGGCTTACAACTGCTCTATCTTTTTCCCCCAATTCTGCGAAGTCTTTCTTTGGGGTTATCTGTAATTTAGTTCATGGGGTTGGAACCCATCTGTAACTATTGTAGAAAATGTATACTTGTATTTTCATTGATTTTCTCGGTACAAGTTTTCAAGCCATATATAGCAGCATGATTGCTACTGTTATGAACAGAATCAAAGATGATTGCAGCAAATTAGCAAAGGTATTTACAACTAAGCAAATGCTAATGAAAAACTGATTCAAGATTAAGGCAAAGGCATTAATCTCTATCTATAGAATCTGATTTTAAAGGAGATGAGGAAATCTCGCTAACACCCGGTTTTAAAGGAGATGAGAAAATCTCGCTAACACCCCTCCCCTTCAAACTAGGCGGCTCTAGCTGCACAAGTTTGGTATATAGGAGATGATGATGCTGCTACGAAGTATTTGGTGAGTAGGTTAGTTGGTTGGTCAATGGAATGAATTTAATGAACCTGATGACCCTCAAGTGTTACTTTTCACAAACAAAGTGGTTGTCCAACTCAATATGCTTGGTGCGACCATGGAAGACCGGATTAGAAGCAATGTACGTGGCCCTAACGTTATCACAATAAAGTAGAATGAGGAACTGAATGTGGACACCAAGTTCATATAGTAAGAAGTCTAACTATGTTGTCTTGGCACTAGCATGAGCAAGAGAAATATATTTTGACTCGACACGTGAGTGAGTATTGTAGGTTGCTTTTTGGAGCATCATGAGACAAGGGTGGTGCCAAGGTCTATGAGATAGCCTGAAGTGGAGCGTCGAGATTCTGGGCAACCTGCCCAATCAGCATCTGAGTAAGCTGAAAGATGGACATGTTGACGTTGTGGACTGAAAGAGATACCATGGATAAGTGTTCCTTTGACATAGCGGGGGATGCGTTTGGTAGCAATGAGATGTGGAGCACGAAATTGATGCATGAATTGTGACACAGAATTATCTGCAAAAGCAATGTCAGATCAGGTTATGATAAGGTACTACAATGACCCTACCATCTCACGAAAGACAATTGAATTATCAAGAAGCTCCCCATCATTTGCGGTAAGAACTGTCTTAGTAGACATTGGATTGCTCACAGGTTGACTGAGTAAAAGACCATGCTTCTTTAAAATATCATGAGCATACTTTAGCTGGTGGATATGTAGCCCACTCGAATGAGGCGTGTGACCTGTAAACCAAGGAAATAGAGAAGGGATCCAAGATCCTTGATGTCGAACCATGGCCTAAGACATCAATAAAACTTTGAAGAAGCTAATTACTGATGCTCGTAACCACAATATCATCAACATAAAGTAAAAAGAAAATTGTATGTTGCTTATGTCTATAGATGAACAAAGATGAATCCGCCTACTATGTCGAAAACCAATTGATAAGAGAAAAGAACTCATGCGTTGAAACCAAGCATAAGATTCTTGTTTGAGGCCATAAACTAGTAAAACTACCTTGGAGCTTACAGGCATAGGAAGTCCGGGAGGAATCAACGAAGCCACGAGGCTGAGTCATGTAGACATCTTCTTGAAGATAACCATGGAGGAAAGCATTTTTGACGTCCAACTGACATAGAGGCCAATTCCTAGACACAACAACACATAAAACTATTCGAATTGTTGCTGGCTTGATTACACAACCATAGGTTTCACCATAATCAATTCCGTGTTGTTGATGAAATCTCGTTGCTACAAGTCGTGCCTTGTATCGCTCAATTGACCCATCGAGATTTCACTTGATATGAAAGACTCATTTACAGCCAACAATGTTTTGAGAGGAACAAGCGACCATGTACTATTTTTCAACATAGCATTAATCTCCTCAGTCATGTTAGCTCTCCAATTCGCATCTTTAACAACTTGAGTTTAACAAGTGAGTTTCATGAAATTAATAACAGATAGAAGGGCTTTACGTATGAGATAATTTACAGTGCCATAATTCCATCTCTGAGTCAAGTTCTCATGGTGTGAATTGTGGGAGGATGTGAAGGCGTTGTGGCATGTGCTAGAGGAGCCCTAGGCTTGGCAGGGTACACCTAAGGCTGGGTGAGGTGCACCATGGGCCCTACTGGGTGCGCTGAGGGCGTGTTAGGTATGCCATGGGCTTAACTTGGGGCCCCTTGGCCTTCGCAGGGTGCCCCTAGGGCTCGACGGGGTGCGCTTGGGCTCGCCGGTAGGTAGCAGTGGAGGTGATGGTGGAATCTGTCAAGGATAACGGTGATAGGTGGCAACGACTAGAGGTGCGGTGGCTGGTGAAGATGACACCTCGATAGGGGAGCCAATGGAGATCGGAGAGCTAGGCCGGAAAGAATCCGATGGTTGGGGAGTGGCCAAATCAGATGGCATGGTCTGGTCTGAATGGAATTCAGGCGATAGAGAAGACAAAAGGTGGTCTTGGGCCGACTGTTGGAAATTGACTGGAGAACCGGCGCCAAGAATCAAACACAGCGAGGTGGCAGGGACGACACTGGTGGGTGGCACCGGTGTTTGGTTTGATTGAGGCAGAGAGAGTGAATTTGATTGTTGTGGTGGAGTAGTCGATGGTAATGAGATGGTGCATGGAGTGTGGGCTTGGGCCTGAGTCAGATGGGACTGAACATGGGCATGGTAGTTGGGCCTACAGAGGATAAGATAATGAGACAAATTCGATAGCATTAGAATTTGTCTTAACCTATAATCATGGAAAAGAAAAATCATTTTTGTTAAATAAAACATGATGTGAAATATAGACACGATTGGTTTTTAGATCAAGACAACGATAACATTTTTGGTGAGGACTATAACCTATGAAAAGACACTCGACACTTTGATTAGACAATTTATTATAAGCAAGATAACCAAAAATGAGAAGGAAAATAAGAAGAGGAAGACATGAACACCCAAAAATACAAAGAGAGAAATAAGAAGGAAAATAACCATAAAGACGTTTGTGGGGAGTATCATAATCAACAATGGGAGTTGAAAGAAGGTTAATTAGGAAAACAGGTGTCAAAACAGCCTCAGCTCAAAGCTCTTGAGGATTGTTAGAAGTGAGAAGTAGTGTACGGGCCATTGTAACAATATATATGACGATGCTTCCTTTCAGTAAGTCTATTTTGTAGGGAGGTATAGGGACACAAAAAGCGTTCTTGGATGCCCAAGGACGCACAATAGTGAAAGAATGCATGATTCACATATTCAGTTTCGTTGTCACTTTAAAGATCTTTGTCAGAACCAGTAAATATATTCTGGATCATAGCAACCAAGGTTTGAAAATGGGTGAGGACTTCATTCTTCCCGCGCATTGGATAAAGCCAAGTATATCGAGAGTACTCATATTTAAAGTGCATGCAATATTTGATGCTAGTGAAAGATAATGTTAGGGACTGCTACACATCACTATGAATAATATAAAAGAGGAAATAAGCAAAATTATGATTAGATGGAAAAGGGATTTGTTGAGATTTTTCAAGAGCACAATTATTGCAAAAAGAAGTAAAAGAGAGTTTAGATCCAATATCAGAACCTAAATGAGCGAGGACAGAAGAGGATGGATGGCCTAAACGATTATGCCAAAGAGACGAGTGAACAGTAGATAATGTGTGGGCAACGGTAGACTAGGAAGTCAAACGAAGCGGGTATAGACCATCTTGACATGGACCCTGAAACAAGAGACAACCAATTCGTAAACAATATATTAGTTAGAAATTAGGAGCAAACACGAAGAAAACAAGGTTATCTTTTGTAAAACGAGCAACAAAAAAGAGAATTTTATGAATTGAATGAATATGAAAGACATTACGTAAGGAAAAATTAGAGGAGCCTAAGGAAAAGGAAAGGGTGTCAGTATGAGATATTGACATTGATCTATCATCACCCATATAGACATTATGTGAACCATCATAGAGTTTAGCATTTTGAAGAAGCATGGTAGTCATGTGATGAGTAGAGCCGGTGTCAGGATATCAATTTGGATCAGTACTAGAGAAGTGGGTGCTAGTAAAAGGAGGAGTGGTAGCGGATCCATCAAACTTGTGAGAGTGTTGAGACGAACCATAACACCTTTGTGTGCTGGGATGGGAAATTCTTGAGCCCAAGATGCACTACTAGTCCAAGAATGACAAGGGAATGAACTGTGTACAGCCATGAGGATGGGATGAAGAAGGTAGTTTTTTTTTGGTTTTGTTGATAACAATGAAGTAGGAAAAGAAGGGGAAGAAAGGAGTAAGAAAAGGTTGAAGGAAAACAGTGAAAGAAGGAACCACGAGGAGGAAAGGAATCATGCAGGAGGAAGAAGACCAAAGGTAAGGATTGATAGGCTGATACTTTGATAAAGTAGTATGGGGTTCAACTTCTAAACCAATTGGTAATGGAGAGAGTAGCTCAAACCCTTATAAGCCCACATGCAAGGTCTCATATTCCTAATGTGGGATTGATATCTCAACATGTCTCCGCACGTGTGGCGCATTCTCAAGCCTAACACGTGGACAACATCTAGGGATGATGTGGAATGCGTGTGGTCAGTAACGCTAATACACTTGGACGTGTGTAACCCACTCTGATACTATGTAGAAAATGTAGAATTGCATTTTCATTGATTTTCTCAGTACAAGTTTACAAACTATATATAGTAGCATAATTGCTACTGTTACGAACAAAATCAAAGATTATTGCAACAATTAGCCAAGGTATTTACAACTAAGCAAATGCTAATCATTGGTTCAGTTGGCAGAAGGCTCAATTCAGTTGGTAAGTGCATCTACTATCTATGGACGAAGTCATTGGCTCGAGTCACCATAGGAGTAGAAGTGAAATCTTTTGATCTTTTTTTATAAAAAATGCTAATAAAAAACTGATCCAAGATTAAGGCAAATGCATTAATCTCTATCTACAAAATCTGGTTTTAAAGGAGATGAGGTAATCTCGCTAAAATTTTAACTATAAAGATGTAAAGAGTGAAAAATTTTGACATGTCATTGTAACTTGTATGAGTTGTATATTGATTATCAATAAATCGTTTTTTCTGTTTATTATCATATGAGAGGTGTTTATGGGTTTCAAAGAGCGTCTCCAAAAATGGCTGCACAAAATCTGATTGTATTGTCTGTACTGGTCAGTTGATAATTCTTGATGATACAGAAGCTAAAACAAAAACCAAACAAAAAATGAGGACATTCACAATTAAACACAGCCAAACAAAACACTAGGGTTTGGTAAACATACGAGCTAATGGAGCTATGAAAGACCCCATGTATCTTATGAATTTTGATTGGGGTGCGGGATTCATTGCAACTTTCCCAACACTTACACACCTTGGAATTTACACTGTTTAGATTTTGGTGGATTTGTTTGGAGCTGTAAATGGACTGGTAATTTAGATTTTAGAGCTACAAATTGACAGAGAGAACAAACATATAAAAGTAGAGGCAAGAGGAACATCAGAAGGCATTTCATTCCATGATTTTGTTACTTCTTCAAGTACAAAACCACGATCAAAATTCAAAATATAATCAGGCGTGCTTTCTAATGGTGTGACGACTTCAAGACCTCCACGATCAAAAATGCCAGGGTCTAGGGCCGATGGTACTACAAAGTACAATGCCATTTCCCCTTTCTTTTGCAGTTACACAAGCTAGAAAAAACTTGTTCTTTTGTGTAACCTACTGCAAATAATCCAGTCTCAAAATATAATTGAAAATTAGCAGGGATGTTTCCTGTTCAGGCGATTTGTTATTGGATTTTTTTTCTTTCTTTCTGCATCATGTAATGAGAGCATATTATGGAAGGCAATGGATTCACCAAAAAGGGGGTAAAACAATCAGCAAATACTATCAGAATGTACCAAATCCAAGGCATTTAATTCCCTTGCAAAGATGAGGCCATAAAGTCAAAACATTCAAGCACTACAATTACAGAAGAAATGGTTCATTTTTAAATCGCAACCTCTTATGGAGGATGACCTGCTCATTTATACTTGGAAGCATTTCCTGAATTGATAGTTCTAACTGTTCTGTTATGTTTTTTTTTCTTTTCGGGCAATGTGCTATGGGCCACACCCAACAGATTACAAATACTTTTTAACAGTTTGGAACAGAGTTGCATCGTCGAAATGAAAGAGAGCTTTGGCCTTCATCGTCTTGATCACCAATCCCGATTCCAGACATTCACAATTGCCTGAAATAAATATATAAACACCTATAATTATCACCATATAAACATATATTGGCATAACATAACACTTGAGAAAACGATTGCAAGCCTAGCACCAATCACTAGTGGAGATGCTGTCATCAAACACTTCACATGCATTTTTTTTGTTATAACAAAAAAAAAGTTTGAGACCAATTTCATGTTTGACCACATCATTATAAAGGGAACCTAACAAGGAACAGCATAGTGCAATGTGATTGGCAAGAGGAAATCAACAGAAAAGGAAAGCAAACATTAATGAACACTGTAAAGCAGTTGGCATCTTTGTAGTTCTAAGTTATAACATTGACTGGTTCGGGAAGCTATAGCATAGAATTTAAATGGCACTTAAAGAATGTGTAAGAGCAACCTACTTACAGGAACAAGGTGTGAGCATCACTTTGGGTAGAGAATATCATAGTGACCTGGGCGATATAGCAAGGTAATAAACGGACTAACTTTCTCAGAGCCACCACTAGCGTTTGGCAGATCATTGCCAGTAGGAACGAAATCGTGATGATTCACACTAACACCACCAGAATCACATGAGCTACGGTCAAGATACACAACACGGATTGGCACGCCCAGTGCATCAGACAGGGCAGTGATGTGCACGTGGTCACTTTCTTCACCCATTGGTTCCACAGATGACTTGCAAAACTATATTAAAACAAATCATGGGAGAAGGTCAGACAGATCATTGCTTGTCACATTTGCAGCTATTGACTTGCAACCACACAGGATTTAATTCAAAAAAAACTGAGCAAAATATCCATGGGAGTGAAGATCCACCATTTTCTTGAAAAGATAACAGTAAGATGATATCAAGTTTATCTTATATTCAGTGTGAGTCAATCATCTTCATTATGGAGTTATTTTGCACAATATTCAAAGGAAAAATAGTTGGTTTGACTTGCATCTACTATAATTATGTGCTAAAGGATTCCTGAATACATTTTATTGAACCAACCTGCTCAACGGTTGCATTGGTTAATCCCAATATAAAGGGTTCGAAAAACTCTGAGCGCTTCCTTATTTCACCAGAGGTAACAAATCTGAAAAACATCACAACTAAGAAAACCTAATGTGTCAGTAACAGAGGGAGACAAACAGGATGAAGAACTTTGTGTCATTTGAATTCACTCACCATAGTCGGATACTGACTGATCACGGCACCTTAGTATGAGCTCATCATGACTGCAAAAACATTAGAAGTTAGGCATACAACTCAAAAGTAGGATAAGATTTCAATAATGAAGTGTGAATAGAAAGAAAAGGTCAAGCAACCATCAGTACCTTATGGATTCTTCACTTCCTTGAAGAACACTATCCAGCTGCTCAAGGAATAACTGAAATAATTTTCACATGGAAGAAAGATTCAATATGGACTTAGTTTTCATATAAAATAAAAGGGAATAGATAATCAAAACACTTGTTTCAGTACTGAAACACATTATAGGCAACAGGAAATTTGAATGGAACAAACTTTAACAATGCAATGATCAGTTACTTTCTCCATGAGAAACCAAAGCTTTTAAGATGTTCATATCTAGCTTTCCCTAAAACTCACAGTTTTATCATCTGACCTATTTATAAAAGATGTGCCTCACAGTGATTACTAAAATAGGGAACATATCATGTGCTCGTATCAAAGCTGACTATCAAGGAGAGTCAATGCCTTTACTCGAACCAGAGTTGCATCTTAAAGATTAGTAGTTGAAATAAAGGTACCAATCGTTCAGAGTGCAAGAGTGAAGATAATTACCGAAAAGAAGTCCTCAAAAGTAAAGTCTGCATAACCCAAGCTCTGAAGTGTTTTTCTACATTGTTCAACATTACCCTTGATACGATCTACTTCACTTACATCTTGTGATTCCAAAATATGCTCCTGTATAGAGACCCCAAACTTTTTTTAGCAGCGAGGCCAGAATAGTACTTCCATCCAACAGGAAACGTAAAAGCAGACGTCCATTATGCACAAAATCAAAACTGTTCCAAGAAGAATATACAACAACATACCAGGTATGAAAACATAAAGCTTCGAAAGAAGCAGTTCCCATCTCCCCGGGTTCTCCTAATGGCAGCATTTTGTTCACCAAGAACCTGCATGGTCGTGGAGACAGGTTAGTTAAATATGTCATATTATACCTAATGGAACTGCATAATCAAGATGGTATAGACCAACCTTTATCTTCTCCAACAAGATGGCACTGCCTGATTGATACTCAGCGGCCAGGGACGATAATGGCTCCTGCTCATTCAACCACAACAACATCAAAACCAAAACTTCAAACCATAATACACACAAATGCAAGAATTTGAAACAAGCCAGCGGAGTCGATCCCAAGTCAGAGTCTTGCCTTGTCCCCGAGGAAGGGAATTTTCTCAGCCTCCTCGGCACGAATAGCAGAGTGCTGCTGCATGATATCCTGGTCACCAAAGCTTGGCCACTCATCCACCTCAGGTGTAGCAACCGACAGGGCGGGCCCATACTCCACTTCCCCATCCACTTGCACTGGAAGCCCTTCCTGATTCTGCATTGCCTATTACCCCAACAACAACAACAACACACCCATTCAAAACCCCTAATTCCTCTTCTTCATATAAAACCCAATTTCAACACAAAACCCAATAAACTAAACTAACCCACAAAAAATTAGCTTAAATTTCAACTAGCATTATGATAAAGATTCAATCTTTAATCCATTGATTCATATAAGACGCAAAGAAAATTGAAAATTGACGAAGTAAAGAAAGAAGCGAAATTTAGGTTAAAAAGGAAGGGAGGAAATTGGGGTGGGAGATACCAGGGGATGAAACGGCGTCGTCTGGTGTGGGGATCGAATTGAAAACAGGGGTGGCGCTCTCTTTGTGGGTTTATTTTGCGATGAAGACTAGGAAGGTCCCGCTGTGGAGTCCGGGTTATGGCGCAGTGAATGTGTCATTTTGTACTCTGTCATTTCCATTTTTTAACCTTTTTCACACACGTGCTTAATAATTTAACCAATTCACTGCACAGTATTTTTTTAATGTTTTTAATTCTGTAATTTTATATAGAGCAATGCTTATTTAGTATTAACTTTTTAGCCTTAGTGTCCATTTTAATAAAAAAAAACTTTTCTATTATCTATTTTAATTAATCTTATTAAAATTATCTTTTTACTACTAACATAATCAATCTATTCTACCACTCATTCTAAAATCTATTTATTTCTTTCTCTCTCGTCTCTTCTCTACCACTCATTCCTAATCCATCTATCTCTCTCTGTAAGAGTCATTCCCCACACTGGCAAGGCCAGTACTGGTCGAAGCTCACTTTGAAATGATTTGATGCATGTTCTCACTAGAGATTAGCTTTGGTGGAGTGATGTCTGGCGATGTCATCGATGACATAACCCAGGGTTCAAAGATCGATGCCTCCCTTTGTCTTTGGTTGCCTACTTCGGCGCCGCACGCTCATCTCTCGATCGGAGTTGGATTTCAAAACAACGAAGAGCGGGTAGTGTGAAGCTAGCGGCGGTAGTCTTCAAACACGTGAGCTCGTTACTCTTTGCCTTCTGTAATTTTTGATAAGAATTAGAGTTTCTGTTTCTCAAATTTTGTGGATTGATTGAATTGCTGATAAACGATCGAATGAGGAGAACCACGTGAAATAAGAGAAGAAGAGCACAAAGGCTTCTGTGGACTTGACGGCGTTGTAGCTCCGTCATTTGATGTACGAGAAGAGTCACTACATGAAGGACATCAAAGCCTGCTCTTCTTCATTTTGATGGATTTTTTATTTTATTTTTATGCAAAGCTTGCTCGTCTTTTTCGTTCGGCAGTAAAATATTATTGTGATATGGTTTGTATACTTGTGCATTAGTTCTCATCCTTCTATATATAGATTTGAGTTCTTGAACATCAATATTGCATTGCTGTTACTGGAGGATAGTAATCTGGTTATTAAGGTCAATAATTGTTTACTAGGGTTATTAGATGTTAGTAATCGAGATATCAGTGGTTATTGGGGGGTCAATAACTGAGTTTTTAGGGGTCAATAACCGAGTTATCGGTGACCGAAATCCAACAACTTGAGAAATCTCGAGTTACTGGGTATCAGTAACTGAGGTACGGATGGTAATTGGGGATCAAGAACTGAGTTACTAGGGTCAATAACTGAATTACCAGTGATCGAAATCCGGCAACTAGGAAAATTTTGAGTTACTGGGTGTTAGTAACTGAGGTACCAGTGGTTATTGGGGATCAAAAACTAAATTACTGGGTCAGTAACCGAATTACCGTGATCGAAATCCGGTAACTAGGGAAATTATGAGTTACTAGGTGTCAGTACCTAAGGTACCGGTGGTTATTGGGAGTCAAGAACTGAGTTATTGGGGATCAGTAACCGAATTACCAGTGACCGAAATCTGACAATCGGAGAAATTCTGACAACCGGTGATCGGAGTCTGGCGATCGATGATTGGATACCGATAACCTATGATCGGAGTCGGACAATCGGTGACCGAAATCCGACAAAGTCTTCTCTCTTTTTCATTTTATTTCTCTAAGTATGTACAATAGTCAAGGGTAAAAATGCCTTGAAAAATATTATTTTAATATAGTTTTAATGAATATTTGTGTATTTGGATACAAATAAATGTATCTTTCATTCAATTGAATTTTAAAGTCTTATTTTCATTGGAATATAGTTTGACTTTAATTTTTTGTACAAATGGTCATTAGCCCTTTTATATAAACAACCATAATCTCTTAATACACACTAGAGGTGACAAACTGGTCGTAAAGCATGGGTACGACACGTTTTAAAGTGGTCCAACACGACACAAGCACGCTATCGGCCCGGCAGGACCTAAGTACGTTATTCTAATGGGCAGGGTTGGATCTAGAAAAATAGATCTGACCCGAGCCCGCTATAGGCCCGGCCTGACCTAAACACGACAAACTGAGGCCCTTGTCTGGCCCACTCTAAAATATATTTTTTCTTTTAAAATATGAAGATTATATATTTATAAATAATATAAAATTCATTTTAAGTGTGAACAATAACTTATAAGTACTAATAATTATTCATTTTTATTCTCTTAAACTCATAATTTTGTTTGCTAAAACATTATTAACCATAAATAATTATTATATGATTCATATATCATATATTTTATTAGTTTGTTGACGAAGAAAAAAAATGACCGATAGAAAATGTGAATTAGTTTTCATTTGTTATTGTTTTGATATACTATGATATCAACTCTCGACTAACTTCAATTTTTAACTAGAGACGGGTCCAATCCAAGCCCAACATGTTATATGCTTGGACTGTGGGCTAGATTGTGTCTAATATTTAGGTAAATAAGCCGATCCAAACCCAAGCCCAAACCCGTTAAAACACGAATTGTCATAAACCGACCCAAACACAACCTGAAACACGATTAAAGGGACCGAGAAGGACGTTTGCCATCTCTACACACCCTTTACTAAGCTCTAAGTCCCTCTCTCTCTAGCGAGAGTTAGGGTTTAGTGAGAGAATCTTGCAAGTCGGCGGCCGAGTCTATTCTCTGCCGGCGACCTTTGGATGTAGTGGTGGCTGAGAGTTGGTGTGGGGGTGGTTCCTAGTGACTGGGTGGCTGATCAAGATGGAGGAAGTCATTACATAACTCATCAAAATTATAGATCTGAAAGAAATAGCAGTAGGAAGATCTTGGCTTGTTGGTAGACTTTTAACTAACAAACCCTTTTGTTTTTAGGCTCTCCGGAACACATTGAAACAGATCTAGAAATTAAAGGAATAACTCATCATTTTTCGATGGGAAGAGTCAGATCGAATTCTATTCTCATTTCTGTCGGAAGCTGATCGTGATAGAGTTCTTCAGGGGAGTCCGTGGACTTTTTATAACGCTCTAGTACTACTCTCTGCTTTCGATGGCGTTGGGAATCTAAAGCTAATTCCATTAGAAACTCAAGCTTTCTGGATTCGGGTTAGAGCTATTAAGCCAGAATTCATGACCCCTAAATTGGCCGAAAGAATTGGGAGGCAACTGGGTATCTATTTACTCAATTGGGGGCGGTTTCAGTGAAGATGGAGAACACAAGAGACGTCTTCACAATAGAAATTTTTGACACCCTCTAAGGAATTCCTCACATTGTTTAGTCGGATATTCTAAAAGCTTTCTAAGCCTTCGGTCAGGACCCGACGTCTAGCTGAAAGAGCATTGCAGCCCTTCCCCGATTACATTTGCGAATTCAGAAGAAATCAATACGCTCACAACGTTCGAACTCCAGACCTGATAATAAGTCAAGACAAAGTTACCTGTGATAGGAGCTCATTAATACCAACTGAGCCGCTTGCAACTGAACCGCTTGCAGTGGTTACCAACCGTATTATCAAGCAACGACCCATCAGGATCAAGAACAGTGGAATGACCGATTCATGGATCAAGAACTATGGGCCTAGAAGGGGTAGCATTTAATCATAACCTCTCTTCTCTAATGTCACCGTGATGCATGTAAACCATCATCTATGGCTATCTGGCCCGTTTGGGTTTAGGTTGGTCCCGTTGGACCTTGACCTGCTTGACATTATTGCTCATTTCCGATCCACCCGTGACCAACCTAGCTCAACTGGGATTTACCAAATCTATTACATCTTGTAGTCGTCTACCTCCAAACCTGTTATTTCAAGTTTTTCAACTAGTGCCCGATTCTATATTTCAATATTTGATACCGACTTTCTTGTTCGGGCAAGTCATGACCAAGTACCAAGTATAATATTTTTATATAACCAGTTTTCGTCGTCTCCTTCTGTGAAGGCTGAAGGGTGACGTTTGTAGTGGCCAAGTAAGTCAGCGACAGTGCACAGCAAGGCCGGTTTCTGGGTCAGACGTTTACCAACTGACCTCCATTGGTAAGCTAGCCACACATTCAACTCTAACTAGGTCGAATCCATTATCAATAATAATGCAAGTGTCATGTTGTTTGTGTATTTTATTGGATTCGATTTTTTTATTTAGATTTGTTTAGATGATTTAAAATCATTATATTAAATAAATATGATATAAGAATAACATCATGTGACCATATTATACCCAATTCAATAATTTTAAATCATCCAAGCAAATCTAAGTAACAAAAATCTAAATAGAGAAGTCAAACTCTTCTTCAACTCCTTCCGGCCAAGCAACACTTATTCATATAATTGGAGATGGGGACAATAATCTCCATCTAGAATCGAAGAAGAATAAGAAGAGGTCAAGAAGAAGAATGGAATGTAGCCATTACGTGACCAAGGAAGTAATGTTCAATATATAATGATATGCTTAAGACATTGTCATGATGTGCAGAATCACTAGGTTGTTGACGATGGCTTGAACTTGAGATTGCACGTACGAGTCTAAGAGACAAGCAAAGGTCCTACGCAACCGCCTAATGGTCTTATTACTCTGGTGGAGTTTGTTATAAGGTGTAACAAGTTATGCGAAATGTGAACACCTTATTAAAAATTGGTTAAAACGAGAATATTTTGATGGAATTCTTATAAAATTAACTTAAAATACATCATTTCGCACTTTAAATAGAGAAATTTTATTATGTAGCTCTACATGGTATGTAGATCAAAAATATATAGCTTTAATTGATTATAGAGGTTTTTAAAAGACGTGTATTATCTCATTTGCCCCTTATACGTCTCTCTCCACAACAGATGGACCTCTTTTAGATTAAATGTTATAGAACTCACAACTTTCGAGTATTTGTACCAATCCCATGGTGATGGATTTCCATACTTGATATTATATCTGATTTATTGGCTTGGACTTTAGAGGAAGAATATATTCCTACGGGTTAAGTGTAGAAAGACTAACTCTATAAGCTATAGAAATAGCATGTGTACGCGTGAAGAGATGACAAGGATCACATGAGGATCGATCAAAAAGACATCGAAATATATATTCGATCCCTGTTTCAAAGTGAACATGCATGCATGTCGTCTGTCCTCTGCAGACATGTTTACCTTCCTGCAGACTCACTAGCTACTACTACTACAGCACTACTTTTACTCCATTGATCTCCTTCTCCATCTAGCTAAGCTCTCGTGCTTCTTCTTCTGGGTTTGATGGAGGAGGCTAGGAGGATCTCAGACTCGGCAGACAAAGATGTATCAGTATCATTGCATTGCATTGCATTGTGATTAGGACGGTTGAATTCGCATGCATATGCATGGACATGATTACAAAGAAGAACATATTATATATATTCAAGTAGTTCAAAGCTATAGATAAAAGCATGGAAGAAGGGGCTTTTTCTGGCCTTCAAGATGAGAATACATGTGAAAGAGTCGTCTGTATTTGCAACTGCATGTGCAGAAAATCTTCCACCCTGTATAACTAATAATTGCACGCGGCTTCGTGTGAAGGGTCGAGCTTGGCTTTGTTTTACATATATTTCTTGACGAATATACAATTGGAAATCTAGTGATCACGTACTTAAATCATAGAGATTAATTACTTGATCGTTTTGTATCCAAATGGTTAAGGTAGGAAATGCATTAGCTATCAGTACAAGTCTGAATATTATACATTCATACATATGTGATTCTATACTAATTAACTTCCTTAACAGGAGCGGCCTAAATCCTAATCGAATCGCATATAAACCAAGTCTCGGCGCCTCTCTCAATCATTGGCTTTTTATCAACTCAAGTCAATATTATGCACAGCTCTCTAACCGCTCTAAAATGCTAATACCCAGGTCCCGACACTATATATAGGGAGAAATTGTTAGAGAGCATTGCAGAAGATGGACTTGAGTTGATTCAAAATCACATCATCATGAGGTTTGTTGGTTGCCCTTTGCTTGTTTGCTTTCATGTATCTTTTCATCTTGTGTGTTGATTTGTTATGGCATTTTGGGTCAAGATTATATATAGTTTACACTAGCTAATACAACGAGGTAGTCTACACTACCCGATATTGATTCTAATTATTTGGAACTATAGTTTACACTAGCTAATACAATGTGGTGGTATACATTACCCGATATTGATTCTAATTATTACGAACTAATTGTTTATGACACGCAGTTGATGGAGTCCAAATTAAACATTCACCTGAAAGCTCCTTCATGTGAATAAAACCAAACTCACATAAATAATACATGTGAATAAAACCAAACATTCACCTGTATTTCCATTTTGACGGTGAAGAAAGTCCAAGTCCAACTTAATAAATCAAACTCACGTAGTAGTAGTAGTGGACAGTAGAAGATTTGGGAAGATCATATCCTCCTCGCACAAACGTGAAACCCTGAAACAGTTGACACGTACGACGTGTCGATCATTAAGGTTGAAAAAGGTAATTTCAGCATACGTCCTTACACTTTGTTATTAAGATAATGGCTAAACTTTAAAGTATATCAATGTGATATCTAAATTTTTATTTTGCTATCAACAAAATATATATACCCTAATATAAAATATATTCTGTTAGAATATTATGTTAGCTTTGTTAAAAAGACTAAAATAATCTTATTTTGTGTCTTCTTTTGTTCTCTTTTAAAATTTGACAGAGCATGGTCAACCTAAGATTATGAATTTGTTTACCTAGTATACTGCAAATATAAACTCAACCTCTTAATCGAAGGTAAATAGTTATTTTTCATTATCAATAGCAAACTTAATAGATACACGGCTTGATTTATTAGCTTATGCTAAAATTTCTTACAAAAAACTGCAAGATAAAAAAAAGAAAACTAAGAAGATTGAAAAAGTATAGAGATAATCTTTCTAGAAAAACAGAAAATTATTGAGATATTATCCTTATAGTTCAACACAGAATCAAACGTACTGAAGAACAGATGGTATCAGAGCCTCGGTTATATCCGTCATAGATGATATCAATACTCATGTCTTGGAGATAAGCAATCTTGTAATTCTGCTGATGAATTATTGCCTTAACATTATCATGCATTGTCTCCGTAGAAAGGAAAAAGCTTAGAGCTTTATTATCTTTCTGTTTTACTTTTAGTTCAACTCTGTGATTCATCCCAATCGGTTGATCAAAGTTTCTAAAAGCTTTTTCAACGATTCTTGAGAAGATTTTAGCTCAATTGCTTGCTGACGAATGTTGTCGGTGAAATGTTCAGTGCGAACTAACTTCTTTTCAATATCCAATAGATATTGCTTTTCTTTAAGATAATCAAGCTTGTCAAATGTTGAACTTATCTTTTTAAGTTGCCTGAACTTGAGATGAAATCTCTCAAGTTGTATTGCTACCTTATCTGAAGTCTTATTCCTATATAGATGATCTAGGTATTCAATTAGGCTTGATTGGAAGGATCAAGCTCTTTAACCCTGACTTCTCTCTAGAGGTAGACAAGATCGTCGTAGAGCGTGTTTAGTACTCCACAGATGTACTCTATCGAGTATTGATCTTCTTTAATATGCCTTGAATGAAAACTGTCACACCCCAAATTTTGAGAAATAAATTTTTCGAGATGCAACTCATATTCCAAATATGAAATAGGATTTCCATATTCAGAATATGAAAGAAATTGAAAAAAAACAACTAAATACTAAACATATGAAATAGGATTTCCATATTCAGAATATGAAAGAAATTGAAAAAAAACAACTAAATACTAAACTGAAATTTAATTCTTTACTACACAAGAATCTCAAATCAAAATTTACATAAGAGAACCTTCTCCCTAAAGATACTCTTACACATAGAGAATTTCAACTAACTCGAATGACTTCAATCACTAACTCTTTTGCTTCTCTTATTTCATAACCTGCAAGACTGTAAAGGTATGAGCTCAACCTGCAGCTCAGTAGGGAGCTAATCCTCTCAAAAACAAAAGACAATCAAACAATCAATAAATGATATGCATATGAATGCACATTCTATTTCAGATCCACATAGAAGAACAAACTGAGTCTACATGTCCCATACCATGTATTTTACCAAGAAGGTGACTCAGCGTACTCAAGATGACTAGTAAAAGAGGGTTAGGGATGGATCACATAGTTGAGTACGCTGAGTCACCTTCTGGTCAGAATCTAGTATAAGAAGTAATCAAAACCATGAAACGATACAGTAGCACAATCTTTGGACGAAAATTCTTTGTCGTTCTTTACGGTGGGAAGAATTGCTAAAAGAATCAAGGATCTCTTGAGAACGTAATGCGTTGAGAACAAAAAATCCAAAACTGTGAAGAAGCAACTTTTGAAAATATGTATCCCAAGATATTGGAGACACTAACGTAGTGAGGATGTCATATAGAGAAAAATACAAGAACAGGTTCTCCAGCAACAAGCAGAGAAAGTATTTTGCTTCTAAAAAGAAGTATAAATTTAGAAAAAGCTTCTTTAAAAAGAGCGCTACAGGGGAAAGATCTCTTTCTAGAAAGAGATTTTTTAAAAGAAAAATAACCGATTCCTCAAATTCCTTTCGAGAAGTGAAGAAGTGCAGATGTTGGCTTTGCAAGACCGAAGGACATTATGCAAATGAATGTCCTAAAAAGACAAGAGATATGTGAAGGTTCTAATTGAATAATATGATAAGGCAATAGAATATGCAAACCTGAAGGGTTTTGAGATAGCCTATTATGATGAAGAGAATGATTCAATATATTCTCTTGATTCCCATCGGAAAGTGAAATAGAAAATACTTCAGAAAGTTCTAAAGAAGAGGACGGACCACGTCCTATGTTTGTCCTAAAAGTCCTAAATTGGAAGGAAGAATCTACTGATATTATCAGTAACTTCCACCCAATCCACGAAGATTTACATGTGATTACTGCAATTGTGTTGATAGTAATTCAATTCTCATGTACTGTAAAAGTACAGGCGAAACTTATCATCGAGAATGTTTCATTACAGAATTACGAAGAAAAACCAAAGACAATAAAGCTCACATCATGGTAGAACAAGAATATAAAGAGGTTTACGAAGCTAAGGAACAACAAGGACATAACTTGGAAGAATATTTAAAAAAAATGAAGTTAGTAACTTCATTAAGCCAGAACAAGGAATTAAAGGAGTCATTTGATTTCGTCTATAATTTGACAATAAGACATAAAAAGACCTTATCACAGAACCTGTTATACAACAGGTTAAACCTTTTGATCTCATCAACGAGCCAGATAAAAGATAATTCAATCCTTTTATTGAACTACCTTGCAAAACTACAGAAGATAAAAAACAAGTAAAGCAGGTCCAGACGAGAAAATTCAGCAATTACATCACTATAGGATTGAAATTTTCCAAATATAGGAAGTACCATCTACATGTCTTTGTAGATAGTGGGTCAAGGTATACTCTTGCCAAAAGATATGCCATACCTGAAGAATATTAGGAAAATGCTCCAAAATCAGTTACAGGAATAGTCATGGGAGAGAAAGAAATAATCATGAATACTATAACTCGTGATATTAAAGTTTCATTGGGAGGAGAAAATTTTATCATAAAAATCATCTGGCAATGTTAAAGTCAAGAAGCAGATGTATTAGTTGGAAATGACTTCATTCTTCAGCAGACGATAGTTCAGAATCCACAAATGATTGGTTTTGAAAAGAATAACAAATTCTTTTGGGAATCTCGACTTACCAATGTTGTAAGCGTCACCAGTCTGAGTTTTACAGACCAATATCAGAGATCGTCAGCGAAGATTGGTGATTATAAACCAGTTTTAGAACCAGTTTTACTATTAAAAGACCATTTGAAAGGTCACATTGAAATATTGATAAATGAAGGGTTGAATTCAGAAGACTCTAAGTCAGAAGAAAAGTATGAATCCCCTATAGATGAGTCTGATTCAGATCCACTAGAGCAATAAAGCTCAGACGGAGAAGAAGAATTTATCAGAGAGCATAACCTAAAGGTGTATGATAACAAGATCGAGTAGAAGAAAGTGTCAACTATTGCAGAAATAGAAAACTTGCTGAAACCAGTAATCAGTGAAGATCCTCAGTTGTACTGAGAAAGAGATCCAGTATATTGTCAGCTCAAAATGCATGACGCAAATACTATTTGCCATGTTAAAGTTATCCCTCATTACAAGAAAGATGACAGAAAGAGATGGAAAGTCAAATTCAAGATTTGCTCGAAAAGAAGTTGATCAGACCTTCCAATAGTCCTCATCATGCTCCAGCCTTCTTGGTAAGAAATCATGCAGAGCAAGTAAAAGGAAAGTCTAGAATGGTAATTGACTATAGAGATGTAAACAAAAAGACGGTCAATGACAGTTACCAGATAGCCCATGTAATAGTGCTTATCAATTGACTCAAAGGAGTCTAGATCTTCTCTAAATTTGATGTAAAAACATGATTCTAGCAAATCAAGATGCATCCAGACTCCATTGCTTTAACAACATTTGGAACACCTCAATGACACTTTGAATGACTGGTTATGTCATTTGGCCTCAAAAAGGCCCCGTCTGTTTTTCAAAGGGAAATAGATAATATTTTCAAACCTTACTCTGATTTTTGTATAGTTTATATAGATGACATTCTTGTCTTCTCGCAAACTATGAACGAGCATCTGAAGCATCTTGAACAAGTATGCAGGTTGATTGTCCAGAAAGAAATCATCCTTGGGCAAAAGAAGACACCTCATAAAAAGGAGAAATTGATTTCTTAGGCATTAATGTTAAAGATGGAGAGATTCGTCTCCAAGATCATATTGTAAAAAAATCAGTTAGTTCTCAAATCATATTCCTGATGCAAAATTCTTACAAAGGTTTTTGGGAGTTGTTAACTTTACGAGAGACTTTATCCCTCAAATTGGGAGTCTTACGACTCTACTCTCTCTAAAAATAAGCTCAAAAAAGAAATAGTCATTCTCAGTAGATGACAGTAATACTGTCAGAAAGATCAAAGAGCTAACCAAGAACCGCCTCCTTTACCTGAAGAATGAGATTCTTTCATTTTGCAGACTAATGCAAATGACTATTACTGGCCATGAGTTGGCTTGGCTATTACCCCAGATACAAATCATGAAAAAAAAATTGTAAATTTCTCTCAGGAAAGTATAACGCAACAAAGTTAAACTATTCTATTGGTGACAAAGAAGTCATTGCTCTTATTAAGAGTATAAAGGGGGTTGAGGTCTTTTTAGGAAACAAATTTGTAGTTATGACAGATAATAAAAGAGTAAAAAACTTCAAAAACTACAAATTAACTTATGCTGCAGGTAGAGGAAGAGTGTTGAGATGACAAATGTTTTTATCACAGTATGAATATGATGTTGAAATGGTTGCAGGTAACAGAATTTCCTACCATACGCCCTTACAAGAGAAATGACAATGTTTCAAATAGATGACAGGGATGAATGACGAACCCCAAGAAATAAAAAACTAGAATCAAGAGAGAATAATCTTTGGGAAAGATACAAGAACGGTGATAAGACTGTAGGACCTCTCCATGACGGACCAGGTTATCAATTCATCGTATCTTATGGAGCAGCTGAAACAAGTCAAGCAGCAGATCGTGACAGGATAAAATCAACTGTTTGGGATAAGAGCTCAGAATTCTCCTTGCAAAACGAAAGTCAGTCCGGAGTATATGTTGAAGAAGAAAAGCTCACTCAAGAGTATTTGTTGTATCTTAAAGATATAACCTCAACTGATCGGTCTCAGGATAAAAGACATGCTAGCCCTTCACAAATGGCAGACGGTAAAGGCATATCAAATCCGTTAATGGCTGCTGCTTTGCCAAAAAGCAGAATATCCCCTTTTAGGGTAAACAGATCGCATGTGGTTACATGGAAGAAAACTATTCATGGTCAACCTTTAAAAAATTTTAAAGAACCAGTTTTCCAGACGAAAAGGTTGTTAGTGTTCAAGTGAAAGTTTATCATAGACAATATTCTTTATGCATTCCATGAAGAAAATGAAGATCATCTGCTTGGAACTCTTGAAGCACTTACAAAAAAATTGCATTGAATCCATGCAAAAGAGAATGAAAAGTTTAAGGTAGTATACCTAGAAAATCCATAAAGTGCTAAAATCCCTATGACAACAATGAAACGGTCTGAATGGTTCAAATTCCATGAGCAACTGGGAAAAGGACAGACACTTCCACCAACTTTGTCTGTTATTCCTGGCCCATATTATGGGAGATATGTGGTTAATGTCCAAGCTGAACACCCTCAGAAACAAAAACTGTGGCTAATGGAGAATGATTTTATTCATAATCCTTGGACAAAATCTAATGAAGATTTAGAGGAATTCCCTGAATTGATAGTTCAAACTGTCAAGAACATTAGGCCAGACGGATGTATCATGATATTAAAGTTCATATCAACTCAACCGGAATGAATAATGATGAAAGAACAAATAAACTATATCTCTCATTATCATTATGTCAGGATAATTCAAGGTCCGATTACAGGAGCGAGCATGATGAGCAAAAATGGTATTCCTAATCAGAGCATTCAATGGATGAAGGCCATGACAATCATGTGTATCAAAAACATGGTGCGAAGAGATTATGAGTCAAGTCTTCTAGCATGTGGAGAAAAGATAATGATTTCCTGCTATAATCATTCTCCACCTGTAAATTATGACTTCTTCTCAGCCATTATGAGAAATGAAATTGACTGCACCCTACCTGCTACATAATAGCTTGAAAAATTGGAGAAGGAAAAAAGATATAGAATTCCTTATCCCTTTGCTTATGATTCGGACTTAGACAATGAATAAAAATATGAAAAGGCATCAGAATGGGAACAAGAGGGCCAAGATTCGTTGGCTGATTATGATTGCACTGATGAAGAATACTACAATACAGTAAACATGATAGAGAAATGAGCGGTGATCGACACATCAAGACAAAAGACTTTTCTTTTGCTAAAGTTAGTGCGCTCACATGATGGAGAAATGTGCGGTGGCCGACGCATAATGATAAAAGACTTTTCTTTTGTTAAAGTTAGTGTGTTTTTCTTTTGTTACCGACGCATGAAAACAAATAACTTTACATTTGCTAAAGTAAAGTTTGATTCCTCATGTCTCCCACTTTCTCTTAGTTGTGTTTGATTTGGGTTTGAAGTCCGTATGCTATATAAGGAGCTTCAAGCTTCCGAGAGAAGACATCGAAAAACTTGAAATAGAAGTTGAAAACACTCTCAACCTTCCTCTCAAAGTCAAAAAGCTAGAGAAATAGTGTGTGTAAACAGTGTCTCTAGTATAGTGTGAAATAAGAGTGTGAGTGTGAGTACTATTTCAGTCTGTAATCCTTCTGTGTGATGTGCTTTTATTACAAGTAAGTATTTGTACTTGTAATTATAATTATGAGTAGCTAAACACCTTATAGTTGTTTACACAAAAGCGAGGCTCTGGGTTATGTATTTGTAGTTATGTTATGTTAAATAAATTCTATTTTGTGCCCATAATTCCGTCACAAAAATATTCTTGTTTGAAAATTATTTTATTTTCAGTTGTTAGTTTGAATGCTGTATTTGAGATTTTTTTTGCATACTAAAATCTAGGATTTTTTCCACCTTAAGACAGCAGTGATTCCGCCAGATTAACAACCGTTTAGACAGTAAGTCGTTAGGTGAAGTCTTGACATGTTGAAGGCTAGTTCTTAAGATTGATAAATGACTAGGTTTTTTAGTTGTAAGAATATTTTAAATACAACACCTAATAAAAAAACATAAAAGTCATATTTACCCTTACTATTAACAAAATAAGTTAATGAAAGTATGTCTTTGATAAGAAAATAATAGTTTTGGTATCACTTTGATCACTTTGAAAGTTTAAGTATCACATTGATCTTGCCACAAGAGTTGGTGTACTAATAAAAAAACCTATTAACAATTAGATTTTTTTGTAGATAAAGATGATAAACTTCAATGACAATAGCAAGAAAACAATAAAGCAAAACAAAATGAGCATATGCATCTAAAACAAAAACCAATAAAGGATAATAAGATGTACAACCGTATTTATGATAAGAAGTAACCACACGACTAGATGTTGCAAGACATTGCTGCACTACATATGTCATGAAAGCAGTGTAAATATAATAGTAACTATAACCAAGAGCGTAACCAGGATCATAATTGTAACTGGGATGATACACTATACTAGAAGAGTGGAGTGTAACTCCCAAGAGATCGAAATTCACCAGGGGTGTCAAAAACATAGAAGGCAGTCGAACCCTTAAGAACATGACTTGTAACATTAGGCCTCTAACCCACATAATCCAAGGTCCTCCACTTGGGTCCCAAATTCGAGCTCAACAATGGGAAGTCTTAGCTTTCGCAATACCCGCTGCCTTCTCCTTATGGTCCTCCGCCAACCAACTCCGATAAAGCCACCATCGATCCGCCCCGACGACAAGACGCCATCTCCCCAGGACTGGCCTGAGAATAACAACGATAGCCATCCACGACGAGACCACCCCTCTTCCTTGATGAACGAACAAGGCTCATCAATTGCAAAAGTGCCTGGATCCCAAACACGGATTGACTTGCTCAACCCAACATCAGAGAGGCCTCTACACCAACAAAAGTTTTCAAACTAATGGATTACAGATCTACTTCCTTCTGATCTAAATGACGAATCGAGCAAAGAAAGCTTCCAATGAACCCATCTTGAAAAGAAGGGGTGCAGACTCTCTTAGAGAGCACCAGATAGGCTACACGAGAGGGGGAAGGCTTCACAGAGGCTACTGATCTTGACGACCAGAACCCTAGAGCTAGGGTTCGTTGTCGCCAAGTAAGATAGAGGAGAGCTCTCATTTTTCTTTGGTAAATAAGTTTAGCTCACTACTAGGATCAGCACTTTAGCCAACGAAATATTTTCATCGGTCTGTTAACCAAATTCGTCTGCTAAGATCTTACCGACGAGCCTTCGTCGGCTATGATGTCGTTGGGAAAGACTCATTGGCTATGAATTTAGCCGACGAAAGGAGAAGTAGTCTTCATCTATTGTCTCACACTTTAGCCGACAAATATTTTATCTAATTTATCATCTAAAGTTTAAGACTATAGCCGACCAAACAATATTTCGTAGACCATAGCTTGAGACTTTGGCCGAAGAAACATTTAAGATATTCGTCGGCTAAAGTATTTAATAAAAAATTTAAAAAATAACTATAGCCGACGAATTAAAGCAAGTTTCGTCGGCTAAAGACTGCTATAGCCAACGAAACTGGCAACAATTTGTCGGCTAAACCTTAAAAAATACTATAGACGACGAATTATGGCAAATTTCGTCGGCTATAAGTCTATTCCATTAAAAAAACCTAAATTTCTAAATAATAATTCCAAGCAACCTGTAAAATACAACAAAATATTTCCATATAACCAACAACACCAAAAATGGTGACAAAACACGTTTTTCATTATAAATTTTAAAAATTGTTCAAAAACACATAAAACTATATAAACTACACAAAATCTATATCTGATTCTGATATATGTTGTTGCTGCGGATGAGGTTGTTGTAGAGGAGGTTGTGGCGGCTGAGGTAACGGTATAGGCATAGGAATGGGTAGAGCCGGAAGTCTCTGAAGTTGGGCAGCTGAAAACTCCTACAACTACTGTAACATCTACTATTGTTGGGTCTGTTGGGTGGCATATACCATGACATTATACTCCTGTAAGGCGATAGTATAGGTTGTATGGGCGGCGATTTGGGCAGTATGAGCGGCATCCTGAGTGGCAGTCTGAGCGGCTTGCTCCTCTCATAGTTTATGAACTTCTGACTCTAGCTGAGTCGTCCTGCTGCTGGTTAAGGGTGCCTTTCTTTGAAATCCTGGAGTGGTCTTCATGACCCCCTCACCCATAAGTCCTAGACCCCGGCAGTAGAAGTTGTTTTCTCAAGGTGGGAAGGATGTGCCCATGATCCTCGTCCTAACCCTTGGATCTGAGGTGTAGATCCGAGACATGGCTTCAGACATCTTTTCCTTTTGCGTGTCTGACCATGTCTCCCTCACTTTAGAACTTATCACCTCGTCACTAGTCTGCTTCATCTTCGTCTAATTAGATAGAAAAGAATTATTAATTAACATTTTTACATATATATAAGTAACATTATAAATTTAAAAACATAAGATAACTTACAATATCATTCTGGGTGTCCGAATATGTCTTCTCGTACGTATAGACGTACCGGTTGACTTGTGGATGTTCCCTGGCCTCCTCCTCCATGAAGACAGAAAACGGTTTAGAACCGACATGATTGTTCTTTTTGTTGCATTACCGGTTCTAAGCGTTCGCCAATTTAACCAATTATTATTTTTAATTATCTGTTTATGATGGTTGTTGAATTCTAATATCAGAAGTCAACGCCACTCGTACTCCATGTATTGGAACTCAGCAGGGGCACCAGAACGTGCGTTCCCATGCGTAGTCTAATGGGTCCGTAACTTGTTCTTCCACTCCTTGTATCTACAAATACAACAAAAATATTATAAATATTATTAATATGACATACAATTTTGTTTTTTCATTAACTTCCAAACGAGAATAGCCCATGTGTGCTTTCAGAACACATCTCAACTTGACTGGGTTTGGGGAGGCGACGAGGAGGGGTTGCAGTGGCAGAGGCGGATATATGTTTACGGAGTTTTCTTCAACGATCTTAAATACAATTTCATGTAGGTGACGCATTTGTGCGCAATATATGTTTCAGCTATACATCTTTTAGACGCGGATTTATTAGCCACATAAGCTTTATAGTCTCCAAGTTGCTTATAAATCAATTTGCAAAGTGTTATAATTATATATTGAACATGTATAGTGAGGAATTTAGGTGTAAAAAATCTATATTTCTATGGGATACATCCAAGTACAGTGTACTAGACTGGTAAGCAACAATTACTTAGAAAGATAGATCATCAAGTAAGACATGATGTTAAAAAAATTAGAGAAAATATCCTCTCAAATTTACACATAATATAAATTATGTCCTCTTGCATTTCTCGGATGTCAGATTTGTTCACTTCCCGTCTGCATAACTTCTGAATGAATCTTGACAACGCTACTAACGGCTCCACCACCTAACGGTGAAGGAACGGTCGAATGAAAACAGGTAGTATGATAGTCATGACTCTTTAACCCGTACATCTTATTGTCCCAGAAGTTCACACACCAGACTATATTTCTTGCATAGCTTGAAGGATACTTCATGGTCAGACTTCATGGTGTAAGGAGCTTAAGACATTTTTTTCTTCTCTTCTTTCAACCACAAATGTCTTCGTATATCCATTTTTTTAGATCAACGCGTGCCTTAGGACGGTCTTTCGTCTTCCCCTTCTAGTTCAGCACTGTGTCTACCACACTGTCGCAGACATTCATTTCTATGTGCATCACAACTAGGTAGTGTCTGATCAACAACTTACTGCAGTATGTGAGTTCTCAGAATATGCTCTTATGTGTCCAAAATTTGTACTTATCGGGTCTTTCAGGTATTGCCGTCATAATATTGGGATGATTGCTGAGCATTCCAAAATCGTACTCATTAAGCATTACTAAAATTTCTTCATCCGTCCATCTTCTGGGAGGCGCACCGTTTTCTACGGTCTCATCAAATGTCTTGTCATCGAACCTCCATTCGTGATCATATGGAAGGAAACTACGTTGACCTAATTTGTATATCTTTTTGCTATGACTGTTGCTCCCCTCATCGCTAAAACACTCTGGACAAACCTTGTATCTCCAAACAATGTTGCCCGACAACATCCCACGGGCAGAAAAATCACTAATGGTACCAATAACCATGGCATGCATCTGGAACGTCTCGTGCATGTACTTGTCATAAGTGGGATGACCAACGTCTGAAAAAAACTTAAGCTCTTCAATCAAGAGTCTCAAATACACATTGAAACACTTCCCTGGATAACCGGGCACCGGAATTAACAAATTCAACATATTATATTCCTTCTTCATGCACATCCATAGAGGAAGGTTGTACGGTACCAAAATCACCTGCCATAAACTGTATTGATGACTCATGTTGTCAAAAGAGTTGAACCCCTCGGATGAGAGCCCGAGCCTCACATTTTGGACCTCTGACGTAAAATAAGGAAACTCTCTGTCTATATGCCTTCAAGTTTCCCCGTCAGCAAGGTGTATAAAGGTATCTTCGTCATGTAATTCCCTATCAATATATCATCTCATAGTTTTGGTCATGTGTGATGAAATGTACAACCGCTCCAGCCTTTTCCTCAACGGAAAATACCGAATTATCTTCACAGGTTTCCTATTGCTCGCAGGATTCAGCTTATACCTATCAGTGTGACATACCGGGAATGCGTCAAGGCCACCAAGATCATTCCCTTCTGGATCTTTACCCCAGAAGAGAACGCAGTCATATCTGCATGCATGGATCTTGATGTAGGAAAACCCAAGATCTTTTAGGATACATCAGACCTTATAATAAGTGGTAGGAAGACGATGCCCATAGGGCAGAATCGAAGCAGTGTATTGTAGATAATCATCAACAGCCTTCACGGTCGATTTTGTCTCAACTTTAATCTTCATTACGTCCATTACACTTTCAAGAACGGTCTTCTAACAACCGGGGTACACAGGGGTCTGTTGGAAAGCAAGCAGTTTGTTGTACTTGTCAATACCAGCAGTGTTGATAACTCTAGGAAAAGTCTGCACGACTCAGGCATATACTATCCTTGAGAGCATACACTGCTCTCATAAGAAAACATATTGTTGATGAATGTCGTTGTTTGATCGTTGGATGTAATGCCCGTCTTAGAAAATTTCTCATGATCATGCGGACCCCGTGATGATGTTTCACCGTGATATATCCAACATGTGTACTTCTCCTAAAACTCATTACTCTTCAGGTGCTGCCACACTTTAACATCTTAACCGTTGAAGTTGTAGATTTATATAAGTAGATCGATCATACAAAATTTCAGCAAAATTGGTGATCGTTAAGAACTAGTTGTAGATCAAATCAATGAACGAACCAAATCTGTCAAACATGAACCGTTTAAGTTCATAATTGATAAATCACACTTATGAATGCCTTGACGATTTTTAATTCATTTGAAAGTTTACAGAAATGGTCTACTCATAAATATTCATAAAATGAACGGTTAAGATGTGGATATAAGATCGAAAAGAGGGATAAACCAAAAAGTCTTCAACTAGTCATCAACTTAGAGGTTCTCACTAGAAATGCTCCTCATTCACCATATCTTTTGTCTCATTTTGGAAGTGAAATCCAACTCTTATCCATATCCTGAAAATATAACAAAATATATATATATATATATATAATTCTAATTAATTGAATTTCATATATAAAATCTCAAATCATTTAGTATTCTACTACAACTAATTAATAACAAATTAATAATTAACACACATATATATATAAATACTTAATAATTACATAACAATATTATATATCAACATCATCACAAAATCATAATCAACACATATCATCAACATAATATTATAATTAAATTAATTAACATATATATATATATATATATATTATCAAATTGATCAATTCAATCACACTCAAAATCCATCAACTCAAATAAAACTCAAAATCAATATGACTCAAATAAAACTTTTAAATCTACTCAAATAAAACTCAAAATCAACATATATACACATATACGTACCTATATATAGCTCCACAAACTAATTCTGGATAAATTTCAACAACACCCAAACTTTTTCTCCTGTTATTTTTCAAATGAGCTGCGCTGTCTAGATCTACAAATATAAGACACTTTAGCCGACAAAATTATATATTTTTTCGGCTAAACTTTTAAAATTTCATTGGCTAAAGTTCACATACTAAAGCTGACGAAAAAATTAATTTTGCCGACGAATATTTAATTTCGTCCGCTAAAGTTGAGTCAACTTTAGCCGATGAATTTTTTAATTAGCCAACAAAAAATGAATTTGTCGGCCTTTTTTAGTCGGCTAAAGCGCCCTTCTTCTTATAGTGTAGTCAACTTTAGCCCACGAATTTTTTAATTAGCCAACGAAAAATGAATTCGTCAGCCTGTTTTTTTTGTCGGCTAAAGCTCTTCTTCTTGTAGTCTAAATATGTATTTTGATACTTAAGATCTCAATACAAATATGTTATGCTTAATACTAATTGGATTCTTTGTTTAATTAATTGAGATTAGCTTCCTTACACTGTTTCAGGGTGCCAATTTTATATATTCGTCGTACGTGGCATCTTGATTATATTACGTATCTTGTTTATTAGCTTGATGTATATACAGAAATGGAATACCACCCAGAACGATTCTCTAGGTTTGATTAGAAGTGGGAAAGGCAGATCCGATTTTGGTACACCGACACCAACATCCTACACGATATCAGATTCTTGAATTGAACCATAAGTTACAATAGCCTCGATTTGAATTAATTGGGATAAAGAAAATTAGATAACAGAACACTTTGTTTGAAATGGATTGGTTTTCAACTAGCTTTGAAATTATCATTTACAACATTGGAAGTAAAGTTATATATATATATATATATATATATATATACAACTAGCTTTGAAATTATCATTTACAACATTGGAAGTAAAGTTATATATATATATATATATATATATATATATATATATATATATATCCCTTGTTAAAAATAAAAATAAAGTAAAGAAAAGAAAATTAGATAACATAACACTTTGTTTGAAATGGATTGGTTTTCAACTAGCTTTGAAATTATCATGTACAACATTGGAAGTAAAGTTATATATATATAAATAAAGAAAATTAGATAACAGAACACTTTGTTTGAAATGGATTGATCTTCAACTAGCTTTGAAATTATCATGTACAACATTGGAAGTAAAGTTATATATATATATATATATATAAAGTCTGGATCTAGAGTGCACAGTGCGCATTTTGTTAAAGTGCGGACGGCCACGTGTTGCTATCTCCGTGTAGCGAGAAGAGAAAGCGAGAGGAAACGGACAGCGCAGATGGCAACACGAGAACCGTGCGCACTTTAATAAAGTGCGGACGTGGGCTTCAGATCTGGTCTGTATATATATATATATATATATATATATATATATATATATATATATATTATCGAACACACTGTTAGTTGTTAATTTAATCATGTTGTTAATTTAATAAGGGAGAGGTTCTATTAAGAACCTTCTTGTTAAGGACTAGTTGAAAGCGTTTTTGTTTCATCATATTTTTGATCGTATATTCACATCTCAACCATCTAGTTTGTAGATATATATGAGTAGATCATCTCTACAAATTTTTATACAAATTAAAAAATCGTTAAGACATTTATAAATGTGATTCACTGATTATAAATTAGAACGGTTCTTGTTTGACATATTTAGATCATCCATTGATTTGATATATTTTAATGCCTTAACAATCACTAATTTGACTGAAAATTTGTAGAAGTGATCTACTTTTATAGACCTATAAACAGAACAGTTAAGATAAAAAAATATGATTGAAAAGTGGATGTAATAAATTATTAAGGAGAAAGTACTCAACTCAGCCCCGTTCACATGGTTAGCTACTGACCAAAGAGGGTTTGGTCAGTTACCATCGGAGCTGGCTTCATTTAAATCCAAAGGTTGAATATGTTTTAACACAATTAATCTCAACCCTTGAATTTAAATGAAGTCAGATCCGATGACGACTGATCAAATTCTTCATGGTCAGTAGCTGACCAGGTGAACGAGACTTGTACTCAACAAGAAGGTCATCAATAGATCTCCTCCTAATTTTATAAACCGATTTATAAGATAAACAAAAATGATATCAAATATTCGAGTCAAATTGTCAAGTTAAACAGATATTGTCGTCAAAATTATAAAAATCGATCGATAAACATGAATATTATCAAACAGTTCAAATATGACGCTATTATGAAAAGCATTGGTTACACCAAAATTATGTGGACCAAAGAGACAAGAAAAGGGTCAACACAATTTTCCCAAAAACGTTTCCTTTTTTGAATTTCAGGGGATGAACACAATTTTCATCTCCTTCTCATATATATTTACCAAAACCAAAAGAAGATAAACTCAGAATTTTCAGACCAATGAAAGCCTTCCTTTCTTAACCCTATTTTCCCATCTCTCTCCCTCTCTCTTACTTCTGCTTTTCTTTTCAATACCACTCTCTCCCCACACCACTTATATACTCTCGGATCTGATAGATCCTTGGTCGACTTGAAACCTTGATGTCCTAATCTTCTTCACACCAAGCAGAAAATTACAAATCTAGACGATCTCTATATATACCATCTTTGCCGAGTAGGGTATACTTCCAGCTAGAAAAGGTGGATCATAACCGGAGACATGGAAAGCGGCCACTTCCTTCGGAAACGTCGGAGGAGAAAGAGAGGAACGATGACTTCCCTCCTTCTAGCTACGAATCTTCGTGGACAGAAGCAGACATGTCAGCCATGGTTTCTGCTCTCACTCAAGTTATCGGAAACCCCGAAGAAGATAACAAGCAGGCGGTGCAATCAAACCCTGCTTCAGTGAAAGATGAACCGGACCGCTCACAACCGGTTCAAGATCAAGGTACAAAGATCATCATAGATACAAGCTTCTAGTATCTTTGATTTACTTCTTTTTTCGTTTTTTATTTTCTTTTTTGTTTTTGCTTTATTTTAGTTCATATATATGATACTGACATCTGCTATTGGATTTGTGTGTGTAAGGTGTGCTTCACAATTTGGTTTCTGATTTCGATCCCATTGTTTGTTTTCACACTTGCATTTGCAGTGTCAAGGTGGTCATGATCTTACACTTGTCCATCTTCAAATACCTTTTTGGACACAGATAATACACACGCATAAACTTAGTCATCACCCAGCTAGCTATAGTCTGCTGATCTTTCTTCCTTAACCCTATCAAAGATGTCAAGCTGTGTTGAGTTTATGTGTAGGACTCATATACCAAGATGCAGATTTGACTAGAACTCTAAGAGAAATGGTCATATATGGTCCATTTGATAATGTAGATAATCAAGTTCAATGTTATCCTAGCTACTTTCCGTGAAGAACCTTCTTTCTATATACCTCATTATCCAACAACTAGCTAAAATTGCTTCTAGTTTGTTCTATAGGACATTCATTCTTTCATGTTTTTATCATTTCTCACTAGTACAAGATCTTGTGTGTTTGTCCTCATTAATTTGTTTAATTACAAACCACCACCGTGGGGTCTTATCCTTTTGGCTATTCCTAATTCTAGTGCATCTTGTCTTAGCATATTATGTAATCTTGATAATGACATGCATCTAACCCTTTTAGAGGCTTTTGTTTGTGTTGGCATTTTGGTAGCTCAAGTTTTCGTGAAAGATTTGGTAAACTAGTTTGTTTATATACAGTAAGATTATATAGTTGAAGCTAGCTTGTTTATACACTAGCATATAGTAATGTTAATGATCTCATTTCTTCTTATAGCTAGCTAGTTTTCTTATTATGACATGTTTTTTTGTCCAACTTTGACATATATAATACTAAGCTATGAACATTTGTGTTTGTGAAGAGAGTACTGTGAGGAGAAGACACTATAGAGGAGTGAGGCAGAGACCTTGGGGCAAATGGGCAGCCGAAATCCGAGACCCTAAAAAAGCAGCTCGAGTTTGGCTAGGAACTTTTGAGACAGCTGAGGATGCAGCCATTGCATATGATAATGCAGCTCTCAAGTTCAAAGGCACAAAAGCCAAACTCAACTTTCCTGAGCGAGTTCAAGGTAGCTCCAGCATCCTTATTCAGGGTTCATCCGGCACGACAAGTAGCGGCAGCAGTGTCTCCACTGAACGAAATCGAAGCCGTCCAGCCTTAACCGTTCCTCATCATGATTCTCCCTATGTTGCACCGCGGCAGCCGCAGCAGGAAAGTAGCAGCTTTCCTGATCTATATCAATATGCGCAGCTTCTTCAAAGCAATAACATTGATTTGAGCTCGAATTATCAGTACCCTCCGAATAATCCATTCAATCAAGATTATCATCCGCAGTTTTCGATCCCACAGTTTCCACCATCAACATATTATCCGTCGCATCAGCAACAAGGACAGCAAGACGAACATGGTAATCAGGAAAATCATCAGCATGAGAACAAGAACTGGAATAGGCGTAATCCGAGCGAGTAGTATCAAGTACGTGGTAGTTGTACTGCATAAGTGCTATTTAATTTTGAGGTTCGATCTTCTTCGATCTATACATATTATTGAGAGCATTTATTTGTTTTTTCAAGTTCTAGCTAGCTAGTAGTGTTATATTCAAGCTGTTCATTTCCCATTTACTATATTTAGCAGACTTAGTTGGTAAGTTTGCCAGAACTTTACGTATGTATTGTTGGAGCCATGCATTTAAAGAGAAGCAGAGACTGATGCAGTCTATCTCGGTCATATCTCTGTGTGCATGTCTGTTGGTGAGTTTTCTCTTGTTGAGTTGATTATCATAAGGGTGCTTGGACCTTAGAATCTCATGTAGGACGTCCGGCAATTGGGGAAAGGCGTTTGCCTTACTAATATATTTGGTAAATAGATTTTCATCCAAATATGAATAGTTTTACACTTTCCACGTTCGAAATTTTTTGTTTCGATCGTTTGGCAATTAAGAATGGATCACAGCCAATTTTTTGTTAAAATGGAATTGACCGATCTCAAAATGAAATGCATCCTCATTAGTGCGCAAAGAACTGCGTATATTGAGCTTAGCACTCAGAGTAAGTTTGGCATATTTTATAGTAACATAACGTTCCGTATTCTATAAAGTACTAACTTGTTTTTGCAGTAGAAATTTAGCATGAAGCTCATCTTTGAGGACAAAAAAACACCGAATCCACTATTATAAGTTTATAAATGATATATTATCGATCATATCGGCTTATGCATAATTATTCTATACACAAGCACACGGATTATATACATATAATGAGAAAAAGCTAGCACCATCGTCTTCAATCAACCTCAGATATTCGATCGACTCCAATCAAAGGCACATCCTTTGTATGAGAAACGAATCTAAGCATGACAAAGAACATCACGTTACTCCAACATTAAGTGTTCACGAGTGATAAGTCCCATATTTCCATCACCTCTCTATTCCCTTCACACACTTCTCAATCCGCAAACGCTCTACCTAGTCTACAACAATCACCATCACGATGCTACTTATTCATATCGATAATTCTCACCAAAAATAATCATCAGAAATAGCTTTAAAGTGGATTAATAGCACAGCTTTCCGATACGCTTTTTTTGCATGCCGAATTGCCTACTTTTCTAAATGCACGAACTATAGGTTTTCCATCATCATCATCATCATCACTTCTCAACCTCCGGTATCGAATTCATCCATGTTAAAAAATGTAAGTCCGATCCTTAAAGTTGGAGAAAACCCAAAAAAACCTTAGTGGCACACAATTAAAGTGTAGTTGCAATATTAGTATTTTGTAACACTCACATTTAGAACTAGAAATGTAGTGAAACATGTTTGATCATGCTTTTGAACTTTGTCTCCCACAACATTTAAACGTGTCATAGGGTACATTTCAACCCTTTTATCGCTTAGATAGATACTTGGTCCTTCTAATTAAGTAAAATTAAGATTATCAACCGAACAGTTATACCGTCTGAACCAGATAATAATAATACTTCAAAAAGAATTAGCCGAGTCAACTATCATTCGTATACAAATCGGAATATATATATATATATATATATATATGGGGATTTCCATATACATCTAATTTTGAAGAGTGGTTTAAGTAAAATCCAACCTAATATTTATTTTTCAGATAGACAACTAAAATGTATTTATTATAATACATATTATGTCATATTTTTTTCTAAATTTTACACAATTGTCACTGTTCAATTATAACATATACACTCAATTGATGTTGTTTTAAATAATTTGATTATGATTTTTTTCTAACACTAACATTTTTCAATCAATTTGCATGAATTATTCAATTTTCTTTATTTTTAGGAAAAATATAGTTCTTCATTCTGTAATCTATACATAAGGTAGAATATAATAAAAATAAAATATCTAATTATTAAAATAAAATGAAGAAATTCTAAATCTTATACCCTAAATCATAAAACCTACACCCTATAACCTAAACTCTAAAATTGATAAAGATATCAAATTAGTTTTCTACGGTTTGAAGAGCAAATCAGAGAAACCGAAAAAATGAAGAAAACTATTAATTATAAACGTATACTCTATATGAAAAGTTTGTTGATATGTAATCGAAAATTTTATCAAATGTCTATCCATTTAAATAAATCAAAAATTAACACTCCTCTAAAAAATTCAGACGCTGCAGACGCTGTACGCCGATATGAGTCCAGGAACGTGGCTCATTTCTGATCACACAAGTTGAAGTTCAAGGGCATAGAAGTAAATTCATGACTTAGCTGTCGTCAAAGGTAAAATTACTCCGTTATGAAAAAAATATGAGGGCATTTATGACAAATCCCACAACCTGCACCTGTCTCCTGTAAAATCTCGAGGTCCACGTCTTAGCCATCTCACCCCAATAAAACCAAAAAGCCTAACTTGGATTTCCTCGTCACCTCCTTATTACCCCATCCATTGTAAGAAATATTAAGAAATTGAAATTCATCATCTTGATTGGTAAAATCAAAAGAGGAGAAGTACGGAAAAAAGGTTGGAAGGCGTCTCAGTGGGGCGACGCAATTGAAATTCATGCAGGGCGACAATTTTCAGGAGGACGATCCGTAGCTGAATCGATTCGGGTGAGTACCTCCGTCGAGCATCGAAGTCATGTTGATCACCGACTCATATCAGAGCAATCTGCTAATAGAAGGAAGGGTGAGAGTGCGACGAGATGGGCCACGTGGTAATACTCAAAAGGTTTTGCACACTATCACAAGGTTATGGATTTCTTTAGTAGGGGGAGGTGTCCTCCACTTAACCGATTGTTTTCTTTTCATCCAAAACAACAAAAAATAATTAGTTATAATAATGAAATAGACAAAACTAAATGTAACGGCTATGATGAAGTGGCGCAAAAATGAATGACCCTGATAGCACTATTTCAAAATTCTTTTCTATTGTGATTTTAAATTCTTTTCAATTTAGTGAGATTTTGTGACTTTTAAAATCTCACTAAATAGCTTAGCATCTCAATAAATGTATAATCATTTCATATAGACTAGTTGTCATATGTATTTTATTAGGAAGTCGATAGATTGGAGTTTCACATTTTGAAAATTTGATGAAAAATGAGATTCCTAAATCATGGATTTAACATAGATTAGAGTTTCACATTTCAATCAACCCCAGAAGGTCAATTTAACAACAACAAAAAATATGAATTCTCAAATCACACATTTCAATCAACCCCCAGAAATTACGCAAAATTTCCTTCAGCTAAACATCAAACATTTGGTCAAAACTGTTTGACCGTGAAACGTTTAGCCGACGAAATAACAAGAAATTTTCATCGGCTAAACCTCAAACCGTTGGTCAAAATAGTTTGATCGTAGAAAGTTTAGCCGACGCACCTCCTCATTCTTTTCGTCTGCTAAACCACAAACCGTTGGTCATAAATGTTTAACTGTGGAAAGTTTAGCTGACGTAATAAATGTAAATCGTTGGCTAAAGTTTGTAACTTGTTGGTTAAATTTTGAATTTCGTCACCTATAGTTTGAAAAAGCCCCTTCTTCCATGCTTTTATCTATAGCTTTGAATCGTTGGCTAAAAAAAATAACCGAACCGGTCTTGTTTGGTTCGGTTTACGATTTTTGCCTAACAAAAATTGAACTGAATAAACCAAAGTCAAATAGTCAACCATACAAAACGACGTTGTTTTAAACAAATGCAAAACTTTTTGAACCAATTCAACATATAAGAAAAATTATCAAAAATCTCGTAAAATAAGATATGATGGAAATGGTGAAATAAGTCTACGTTTGAAAAATCACGTAATTTCGGTAAAGTCTCGGTGTCGATAGTTGAGATCAACGCAATTTACCATTCTTTCTCTGAATGGGTAGCCCTATCTTTGAGGGTTATTTTTCAGTAAATATTTATACTACTAGTTGCGTCTCATCGATTTTAAACTATTTTGTGTTGAGGGTCCGTCTAAAATACGTAATTTAGACGGTCAAGTGACCGTTTTCCGTGCGTTTAGGGGTTTGACTTACGGGATTGACAGTAAGGATCGAGCCCTTAACTTTATCGGATCAAGTTGAATTTTTTACCATACATGTATTTTATCATGATAGTCATATCAAACGGGTAGATTTTCACTTTACAAGTTTGATCATCAGAATCACAACATGTCTACAAATGTTGTATAACTAGTTTAATAAGTTTTAAGTAAATGTTCCGTTTCATAAACAAACTCTACGTAGAACCTTCAAACTCAAAAAAGTCATGAAATAAGATATAACAATAATAGTGAAATACGTCCACAGTTGAGACGATATTTGCGGTCAACGTAATTTACCATTCTTTCTCCTTATGGGTAGACTTATCTTTGTGGGTTATTTTTTCAGTCAATTTTTATACCAATGTTTGCCTCTAATCGATTTGAAACTATTTTTTGTTGAAGATCCGTCCAAAATACATAATTTAGATGATTAAATGATCGTTTATGTGCATTTAGGGGTTTGACTTACCGGATTGATTGTCCGGGTTGAGCACTAGACTTTATTAGATCAAGTTGAATTTTGTTAATACATATATTTTATCATGATAGTCATATAAAATAGTTAGATTTTCTTTTTTCAATTTTGATCATCAGAATCACAACATGCCTACAAATGTTGTATAATTTGTTTAGTAAGTTTTAAGTAAATGTTTCATTTCAAAAACAAACTCTACGTAGAATCTTCAAACTCAAAAAATTCGTGAAATAAGATATCACTATAATGATGAAATACGTCTACAGTTGGAAAATTACGTAATTCCGGTAAAGTCTCGGTCCCGATAGTTGCGGTCAACGCAATTTACCATTCTTTCTCCCTATGGGTAGCCCTATCTTTGAGGGTTATTTTTCAGTAAATTTTTATACCACTGGTTGCATCTTATCGCTTTGAAACTATTTTGTGTTGATGGTCCGTCCAAAATAAGTAATTTAGACGGTCAAATGATCGTTTTCGTGCGTTTAGGGTTTGACTTACGAGATTGACCTTCCTGATCGAGCCCTTGACTTCATCGGATCAAGTTGAATTTTTTTTTCATACATGTATTTTATCATGATAGTCATATCAAACGGTTAGATTTTTGTTTGTCAAGTTTGATCATCAGAATCACAACATGCCTACAAATGTTGTATAACTTGTTTAGTAAGTTCTAAGTAAATGTTCCGTTTCAAAAACAAACTCTACGTAGAACCTTAAAACTCAAAAAAGTCGTGAAATGGATATGACCGTAATGGTGAAATACGTCTACGGTTGACGGTTGAAAAATCACATAATTCCGGTAAAGTCTAGGTGCCGATAGTTGCGGTTAACACAATTTACCATTCTTTCTCCCAATGGGTAGCCCTATCTTTGAGGGTTATTTTTCAGTAAATTTTTATACCACTGGTTGCGTCTCATCCATTTGAAACTATTTTGTATTGATGGTCCGGCCAAAATACATAATTTAGACGGCCAAATGATCGTTTCCGTGTGTTTAGGGGTTTGACTTACGGGATTGACCGTTCGGATCAAGCTCTTAAATTTAACGGATCAAGTTGATTTTTTCTCCATACATCTATTTTATCATTATGGTCATATCAGATGGTCGGATTTTTGTTTCTCAAGTTTGATTATCTAAATCACGAAATGGCCACTAAATGTTGTATAATTTAGTTACTAAGTTTTAAATAAATGTTCTATTTTAAAATCAAACTTTATGTAGATCCTTCAAACTGAAAAAAGTCGTGAAATAAGATATGATCGGATTGGTGAAATACGTCTACGTTGAAAAATCAGGTAATTCTGGTAAAGTCTCTGTGTCGATTGTTGTGGTCAACACAATTTATCATTCTTTGTCCCTATAAGTAGCTCTATCTTCGGTGGTTATTTTTCAGTAATTTTTTATACCACTGGTTTCGTCTTTTCGATTTGAAACTATTTTATGTTGAAGGTCAGACCAAAATACATAATTTAGATGGTCAAATGATCGTTTCCGTGCGTTTAGGGGTTTAACTTACAAGATTGACTTCCAGATCGAGCCCTTAAAGTTAATGGATCAAGTTGAGTTTTTCCCTATACATGTATTTTATCATGATGGTTATATCGGACGGTCATATTTTTATTTCTCAAGTTTGATCCTCGAAACCACGAAGTGGCCATTAATGGTGTATAACTTAGTTACTAAGTTTTAAATAAATGTTTCATTTCAAAAACAAACTCTACGTAGAACCTTCAAACTCAAAAAAAGTCGTGAGATAATATATGACCAGAATGGTGAAATACGTCTACGATTGATAACGGTATAATTTGTTAAGTAAGCTATATTATATAACTATATAGAAGAAGTAAAATTTTCAAAAATCATGTGAAATACGATTTGATCAGAAGTGTGAAATACGACAATGGTTAAAAAATCACAAACTTCGAGTAACGTTTAACGGTCAACCCTAATTACATTTGGGCGCTCATAAGAGGAGCCTAACCACCTAAGGGTCAATTGATCAAAAAAATCATGGGTTTCTATACCTCATATATATGAGTTTTAGGTTCGAAATCGGGGAAGAATAGAGTTTCGCACTATGTCGGTCAATAACATTTGAGCAATTTGATGAGAGACATAATAAATCTGAAATGGGGTAAATTTTTTACCATAGGCATATTTTATCATAATGATCATATCTAACGGTTGAATTTTTGTATGTGAATTTTAGTCATCAGAATCACAATGTGCATACTAATGTTGTATAACTTGTTTAGTAGGTTTTAAATAAATGCACAACTTTGTGAACCAATTCTACATAGAAGCAAAATTATCAAAAATATCGTGAAATAATATATGATCAGAATGGTGAAATAGGACTATGGTTGAAAAATCACGTAATTAGGGTAGCGTCTCGCTGCCGATAGTACAAAATCAATTTAGTTGTATCATTTTTATTGCAATTTTGATATTTAGTGTAATTTATTAGAAATTTTCATTTTTTATTACCTAATAAAATCTAAAAAAATTGAAACCGACTGAACCGTACAGCTTGGTTGGGTTTACTATTTGTCTTTCAAAAAAATGAAACCGAAACGAACCAAATTGAATGTTAAGTTCGATTTGGTTTTCGGTTTTTTGTGAAAACCTAACTGAAACCACTTGATAACACCCCTATCCCATAAAGAAGCTTAAACGTAAATACGATTGACCCTTTATCGGGGTCCAAGCATTACTGAAAACACATCGATTTTTTCTGATTTAGTAACGAAGAAAAATAATTTCTAATATATGATGCGATGGGCCGATGGAAAAATATATTTTCCCACTATACAGTGTAGATACAAAGTCAAACAAATGAATTCAAATATATAATTAATACATTTTTAGAATAATATAAGTACAATTTAAATAAATAAAATTTTAAAATATTTAAATACATTTTTTAGAATAATATAAGTAAGTAAACTCAGTTTTATTTTGTATTTTGTTAAAACTATCGAAATTCGAGATCTCCCATTCACTTTCTTCTCAAACTATCGCAATACTGATTCAACAATTGACAGCCCACCAGAATAAAAAAACGCCCTATACAACGGTGTTCATTTGATCGGAGTCGTTCCGAAACGGATCGGCGAAGATCCTGACCAGCTTGGCCAAAAGAACCTGAATTGAAGATCTCAAATCAACAGCAATAGAGGCAAAATCTGGCATTGAGGATGAGGTAAAAGCATCAATCTCCTTCCACCAGCCAACGACGCCGAAGGATTGAAGAGCACGCCGGTGAGGTCATCGATCCCGCAGCCGATGCCAAGGAGCGATGTTTTTGAAGGTTTCTGACTACCCAATATACCCTTCTGTTACAGCGCGGTAGAATTGATTTATCCATGGACAAGAAATTGACGTGGATACCTCTCCGTTAACAGAAGTCCAAGGCGTATAGTCGGCGTAGCGGTTCGGCAGCGTATTCCAGAATCTGTGATAAAGATATCAAATTAGTTTTCTATAGTATGAAGAGTAAACAGAGAAATTGAAAAAATAAAAAAAAATTATTAATTATAAATATATATTTTATATAAAAAATTGGTTGATACTTGATCGAAAAATTTATTAAATATCTAAATATATAAATAAATCAAAAATTAGGATTCCGCTAAAAAAAGTCATATATATAACAAAAATTAGGATTCCTCTAAAAAAAGTCATATATATATGTAAACTAGATACGTAAAGATGGATCTGATGTATAGTTACACCACTAACACCCTAAAAGATTGATTCTCTGTCATGACGATTAGTACACTAAGGACAAAATGCTCAACTCAATTGCTCAAAACCGCTAAACCATGCGCATGCTAGGAGCTCCAGTGGGCCTTTACCCAACTTGCCTCCCCGGCTCCCCAGAAAAAGGTAGGCCGGACGGGGCCCAAAATACAAAAACGACAAAAGGAGAAAAGCGGGCAAGAAGCTTCCTTAAACATCACGCTTATTCTTGAAGCGCATGGGTGCTGACGTGGGCGCGTGTACGACCGAGCATGGGATTAGGGCAAGATCTGAAAACGAAATGTAGGCCGAGGGATCGGGGTGGGACCTTGTCGTTTTGATTTGACAAGAATGGGGAATAAAAAAAATGAAGATATCTAAGGGGGGAGGGAAAAGGGGACGCTCTGGTTTTTGAGATGGTTTTTCTGGACGCTTTCGGTTCACTATGTCAAGTTTTGCGGCTAATGGCAAGAATACATATTGCTCTGAACCACTTTGGACTGATAAACAATCAAAACCTAATATTGTTGATGTATTGTTCTGGACACGAATTCAAAAGGATTTAATTTGAAAGTGTCTGATTCACTAACGTAGACAAACCATTTTAGAAGTGTAGTATGTGAAAAGAACTTACTAGCTGACTCGGTTGTTGCTTGAGATTAATTAGCGACAAGTTGCCTCGAATTACTTTAGATTGTTGATCATTCGTACTGTAACACCCCGTATCCAAGAAGTTACATTTTCACAGTGGTTTGTGAGTTACCCAGAGCTTTTCAGTACGACTGGTAATTTAATAGTTATCGCTCGGGTTTATTTTCAAGTTTTTCTCGAATTAAGAAAAAATAGATTTAAAGTTGTGACGTCGTAGTACGTGTTGAGACGAGCTCACCTGTATGTCCGGATTTTTTTCGGAACATCGAGCAATTTTCGGCGAATTTTTAAAGTTTCCAGTAAATTACTATTCTAGTAACTCTTAATTACCGTTTCAGTAATTAAATTGTTACAATTCTTAATCCGGATCGTTGGATCAAGCATAATTAATCTGGGTCGTTCCTTTCCCTTTAAATAGAGGTGAGAGGGTTTACCTCGGTCAGACCCTCTCCCCCGATCTCTTCTTCTCTGTCGCCCTCTCTCGGCTGCACTGACAACACACGGCAGCGCTCCGCCATCCAGCCACCACTCTCCACCAAACTGCCACCATTCTCTTCCTATTCTTCCCCTCTGCTCAGCTCAGTCACTAAAACCCACTGGAAGTCTAATACGAGGGAGATCGAGCTCCACTGGCACGGCGGTCAACTGTGAAATTCCGGTGTTCTAGGCGGCGCGTGGACGGTATTATTCTTCTTCTCTCCTCTTCTTCTTCATTTCCATGCCATTAGACCTCATATTCAAGGTCATAATCGAAAATCCCTCTTTCTGTTTTTTGGTATTTTCTGGGGTTTTGAGCTCTAGCTCCGGCAAGCTTGATTCTTGGTTCTCTAGCGAGCTGGTGGAGCTCTGGTGAGGCGGTAGGGCAGTTGAGAGCGTTGCAGCAGAACCCGCTGTGCGGTTGACCGAAGTGAGAAGGCAACAGTTCGGTTGTGGCAAGGTGAGGCTACTGGGAGACCGAAAGGAGTTGTTAGAAGCACCTAGTGGTGGGCAGGCCGAGTCAGAGGTTTTGTCTGTTGAGGAATCTGTCGAGGAAGGTACTGAATCCGTTTTCGAAGGTGAGGACAGTGTGTTGAAGTTTTTGTGTTGTTAGTTTTGTGGATGTGGTATTGATTCCAATTTTGTACCTTTGTTTATGTCGAGAACTTCGAGAATCGGAGTTGCGGCGACGCAATGGCCGTTTTTCGGCAAGGTTACCGAAATCCGGTAGGATATTCTGGCGACTTGACGAAATCCGGTGAGGCAACAGGATATCCCGACCGGGTGTCGATGAGGTAGCAATCGACTCCCCTATTAAATTTAGAGCCGTAGAGTGTTGTTAAACCGTAAAGCACATAATTACTGAAAACTTATCATAAATAGAAAGTTTCATTCTGGGAAACTTTCCCCTTTTGGAAAGATTCTATTTATGGAAAGTAAAAAAAATAAATAAATAAAAGTCAATCTTAGTTAACTGGTTAAAATAAACCAATTTGATCTTTAAATGAGAATCTGGTCAACTCAGAAATCTTGGTCAAAAATTGAGTTGATCGTGGTAAATAATTTGGATAATTTCATAATCGAGATATCAACTCACAATTAGTAAATTGGTTAAGTGGTTGATTGGGTGTCCATAATAATTCCACAAATTACTATGTGTTATTTAACGTCAAATGATTTAGTAAGGAAAACCGATGTGTTAAGGTTGTTTAATCAGAAATAATTCTATTAGTTGCAAAGTCGTTAAAGGAAATGAGTTTGGTCAACTCCTGGTCAAATTAAGATTTCCTAGTCAACTTAGGAAAAGATTAAGTTAACGGTATTAAAGACTGATATGTTGGAGTACTTGTACAGTCTATGACCGAACGTGAGACGGACTCGACCATGTGGACATTTGAGGTTGCGCTCGAGGAGCATTCCAAGCAGTGATGAGGTCGCATTAAGTATTGTGAGTGTACCTTTATTTTGAATTAATGCATGTCGTGTTTTTATGCTAAACAACTTGACTTTTATTGATTTAATGAGCCGGTGGGGCCGGGAAGGTGGGTTGCTCTCCTTCTGTAAGCCCCTATGTTACGTCGGCTGAAATCTATGATATATTGGTTAAATTTGGAATGTTTGTTTTATGGTCATAGTTTTGAGGACGGTCGGAAAACCGTGCCTTATGCATGAGATGCATATTTTAATTTACAGGGGAGGAGTCATATATTAATGACTTTTCGTATTTGTTTGTTTTCTTCACCATGAAGGGTCATCATATATATAAAGATGCTAGTTAGCCATACGGCCCTCCACTTGAGGAAGTGGAGCGGAGCAATAGTAGCCCTAGAGGGTTCTGACTCTAGCCTGAGAGGCTCTTCGTCATGGTGAAATCTCTCCGTCATGAAAGGTCGTCATATTACTTAGTAGCCTTAAAGGTTCTGACCATAGTCTGAGAGACTCTCCGTCTTGGTAAAACCTCTTTCTCTATTTGTAATTCTAAGTTTTAAGCCAATGAGATTGACAAGTGATGTTTTGTTTTTTTTGAAAAGATGATTTGGGACTTTCCCAAAGAAGCATACATAAATGATTTCTCGGAACAATAAGAGAGATAACGTTTAATTAAGATATTTTCTCACACTTGGATATTATTTTTGTCCACTCACTCTAACGTCATGTTTTTAAATGTTTTCCCCTAGGCTCTTAGTGTTGCAGAGTTGTTGAGAGGAGGTTATGCATACTGAAGACAAGACATAGTCAAATCATTCGGCTGTCACTATTTACTCTATTTAGGTATTGCTTTCACGTAGAATGCTCTGATTACCCCATTATAGTTTAGTTGAATTCGATTAGTGAAGTGTAGATGCAATTTGGTGGAACATGATGACTCCAGGTGTTGGGGTTGGATTTTATTATTATGGAAGTGTTTAGTTGGATTGCAGGTAGGGTTGTCCATTTTCAATGGGGTTTCCGGTAAAATTTTCCCTTAAGGTGGATCCCGCAGGATTTATTTCAGGTTAATGGGGTTAACCCGGAGAGGATCCTGACACGTACAACATGGACACATAAGATATTAATTAACATTCATAACAGTGAAGACAATGTCTATCCCTGTAATTTGAAAACAAATTTCAACTAATCACAACCTTGGGAGAATATCTGTGCATAGGAATAGTTGGATAATAAAAACACAGATCACCAGTATCTGGTATCAACTATTGCAAAAACATGCAGGCTACTTTAACTCCTACACAGAAATGCCTTCTTTTAACAGAAATGTAAGACAAAGAAAGAAACTTGCACTCCACATATATTAATACTATAGCAGGTCGCATCTATTTTGATCTGTAAGCTTTGGTTTCATTAATTAACACACTGAAATGGCAGAACAACGTTTTAAGTGCTTTCCTCAATTAACTAAATGCTTTCCTCTACCTCATATTTAGGTGCTAAGCAACATGAAGTTAATCTCAGAAGACTTGAAGTAAGCAAATATGACCGTTTTCAGGGTAGGAACTTACGTTATAGGAACACATGTAGATTTTTATACTCCAGGTACTCTGCATATATCCATGTGACAGAAAGTGGGATAATTCCAAGCAAAAGGGTCATTCTCAATATCATCACAAATTCCCTCTGTTTTTTCTATACCATGCACAAACGACCTAGCAAACACAGATTATAATAGCAGAACTCATCACAATAGCAAAACAAATAACCATAAGTTTCTGGCTCATTGTGCGTTTAGCGTAGCTATTATAATCAAACTATCAAACAACTCAGTAATATAACTGCAAAGGCTCACCACTCTGACCTGATTTAGGCTTCCAAACAACCTCAATGCAAGCCATTTCAGGGTTTTCATTCTTCTTTGGGTCTATAAACTGCAGCAAGAACTTTGGTATATCCTTTAAAAAGTAAGACCAAATCAGAAAACAAACTTAAATTCACATCAAGTAAGAAGTCCATGTATTTTCACGTCTATTAGAAAATAAAAATAAAAAAAGAAGATAAAATATACCTATGTTTTTTTTCATGACTAACCCAGGAAGTTGGATCAACTTTCTTCTTCTTCCTAAGTAACCCATAATTTGGAATGGCTGCATCACCAAAATGATAAATTAGCTTCCATCTTCCCAACTGTAACTTCAAACAAATCATGGATCATGGATGCAACCAACTAAATTTCAGGAGCAAAGAACCACAATCATATTGAAGGCAAATGTTCAAAATAGAAAACTATAAACCAAACCTGCAAAGAGCTTATATAGAGAAATCCACCTCCAGCAGCCTTAACCCAAACCTACAAATTAAAGTAAAAATATAAGATTCAATGCAAAATTCAACTTACCAACCGTGCTAAAGTTATATTTATCTTATCAAATTACTATAATAAACTAAAGATTGAGAAGAAAACAAAGTAGAGAAAGAGAGTGCTTTAAGAACCGAAAATAAGCAGATTACAGAAAATCACTCGTCTATATGATCACATGAATATCTTTCACTCTAAATAAGAGAGTGCTTTTACATTTGCCATGTTTAATGTTTTAATTGAGTGTTGAACTTATCTCAGGTCTTTGCTATGGGAAGTTGGAAGCTGGACTACTCACTTTCATTATACCTATTGTTCTTCTTGGGCACCTGGTAAAATGCTCTTGCACATGTCTTGTTCAACTTGATCACTTCTCTTATATCGTGTTTCATCCAGGCAATGATGAAGTTTGCATTTGAAGTACAGAGTGGATTGATGGGTGAGGGAGTGAAACTTTCTCTACTGGGTTCATGGATGGCCTTGTTTGTTTTATTTGTTGGAAGGAAGTTCACACAACCGATTAAGGTAATCTTCTTATTGACTTGGTCCTATTTAGTTTCTGTTACCGTTTGAGATCAATGTGCATTGCATTTGCTAATTAACTCTCTGTGTTTTCACTTTCAAGGATGACATTGGTGACAAGTCTGTCTTCATATTCCAGTCTTTGCCTGAAGATGAGAAGAAGGCCTTGGTTAAGAAACTTGAGCAACAGGATACTAATTAGTTTGATGAGCCGCAATGGCAGTTTAGTCTATAGTTCTACTGAACAAGAATTTTGTGCTAAACATACTGAACAAGCCTAGTGTAAAGCTAATATACCAAATATAGAATTGTTCTTCACATTCTTATGGTCTTTTGGTGCTTGGTTATTTTTGATTGATAGGAGCTAGAGCTATTCATCCTACATATGAGATCATAAAATCTGCAAGACATTAATCTTGACATCAAATTTGAGTCCTGAAATTTTATTACTTTGAGAAGCGACACTATAAGCCAAGTAAAAAGTTTGCAACCATTTACATAGCTGAACTGAAATGCATAACATAGAGAAAACTTTAAGCTGCAGACCAGCTTTCTTATTGAAGACAGTAAATTTATAAACGGACTGTGGCCAATTAATGAAGAAACTTGATAGGATGACCGCAAGAATAAACTTGATCATGAATCAATCAGACTGCCGCTGCCACTGCCATTTTACCTTTCTTGTTCCCTTCCTCAGCATCAACCACATTTTCGGTATTGTCTGACGTCTTTCGCTTACAAGTTGGTTTTTCCTCACAAGCTTGTTGAGGTGTAGTTTCAGTCTCTGGTGCTGGTGAGATGCTTTCTTTGGCTTCATCCACAGTCTCTTTTCCAGCATTGTCAATTTCTGTCCATTCCTGTGCTTCTTCTTTTTCTTCATCTCCTTTTTCCTCTTCCAAGTCTTTCAACTTCTGCTGCATTTCTTTTATTGCATTCATAAGGTCCGTGTGTTACCTGTCAAATGAGGAATTCATACAATATATCATATATGCTTGTATCAACAGAATTACAATTCTTTTTAACCATTTAAGTGCAAATTAGATTCATCATTATCAACTCCATCAGTTAAAATGATAGACACGTAAGTCATTACAATAGACCTTCCGAACAAGCAGCCAACCATACCTCTAGATTTTGGAGAAACTCAGCTATGTCAGTCGAACATAGGGGGCAATTCATGACATTCTTCTGTGGTCGCAGTGTTCTTCTACCTTGGCAGGTCCTCTCTTTTAAATGACTCATACCAGCGAAGGCACCTTCCAAGCAAGCTTTGCAGAAGTTATGAGAACATGGTGTTGTAACTGGGGAAGTCAAAACCATTTTACATATATGGCAGCCAAACTCTGCATGTTTGTTCCGTAAACACATCAGTAATGCAGGATAGCAAAATAAGTCATCACATACATAATGCGATCAGAAAACTATATGGAAAATACTTACATCAATACCGGTATTGACGCGTGCGTGCATACTCTCATTTATTTACATATTTTTACCAATGTAAATCATAATCTTAGCCGTTCAAAAGTTTAATTATCCAATCAAGATCACATATGCAAAAAATCAATGTGGAAAATGATCGTTTACTCAACCAAATGTTTCAATCAAATGGACAGTTATGGTGAAAGTTAGCAGCCTCATGAACTGCCGTCCATTTGATTGATGTATTTGGTTGAGCAAACGATCTTTTTTCAAATTGATTTTTTGCAGAGATGATCTTGATTGGTTAATTAAACTTTTGAAACGGTTAAGATTATAATTTACATTGTTAGAAGCATGTAAATAAATGAGAGTATGCACACACGCGTCAATACCGGTATTGACGTAAGTATTTCCCAAACTATATATATACCAGTCCGAATCTCTTCTTCCATGTTCTGTCTCCGGCGATAAACTCTCTGCACTCTCACTTGCTTCCCCTCTGATTGAAACACGAGTGATTGTCGACCTGGGCTCCCTTATTCAGCCAACATTTCTCAATTCTGTAAATCCATCGTATCGTAGTCCTTTTTCTCTAGGCGCATATGATGACCTCGCGTCCTTGTGGGTTCTGCTCAAAAAGAATTGAGAAAACGCGAGAACTATTACAGCGACAATATATGAGCAAGCTTAGCTTTTGATCAGCAGAAACATATCGCATATGCCGCATATATAACAGAACTCACCTGACTACTCGCACGGGGTAACCCATCCGGCAACTCATCCTCAGCGACTCGTTCTTGTTGACAAATTTCTGGTCACTGCTGTGCTCTTTGTTCGTCCGCTTATTTCCACCGCTGGCCAAACAAACAACATGAGCACGTACAACCATGCATTAGCACATAGAAGAATAGACCAATATATGAACCACTCTCCATGATCCTCATCGTCTTCGTAACCGCCAGACAGCACAATGGACTGAGTGCCATGATTACTCTGCCCGCAAATCCTAGCAACTGGGGCGCGATGAACGCCCCCATTGCATGCATTCCAACCGATCTTCAAATGTCCTACCCACCAACACACCCTCATTCCTCTCCGGGTCGTACTCAGCGGTTATGGGTCCAAAATGGTCCTTAGGAACCGTTACAAAGACTCTTCCAGCCGAGGCATTGGCGTTGCCGGCCTTTTTAGCTCTCTCGGTCCGGACGATCCTGGTTGTGAAGGTAATGGACCACCTGGCGTTGGCTGTGCCCTGCTATCGCCCTACGTATCGCCCTCACCAGAATCTCTTTGATTTTCAGATGCTCTGTAATCAGTCCGCGGCAATTTGCACATCGTAGCTTTTCCCCTTTTCTTTTGCATTCTGCAACGTGTCTGTTGTAGCATTTGAGGCAGAAATTGGTGTCTGAAACCAATTCACAATTGCGTCACATGCCCACAACGCTAATTTCCGCATCACAATCAGCATAATAATAAATATGTGCGACAAAAAGAAAATGTATTTCCTTAAAAATCCCAAAGAAAATGTAAAATATCATGTCAGGGGATTCGGTCTCTTGATCAAACTATAATGTCACCAATCTCGTGTTAATAATTTGCAAAAATAATATATATTATTTAAATAGTTTTATTCTCAAGTGGTTTGTTAGAGGACAATGGAGAATCTCTTCCGGCGATGGTGTATGCTTGCAATCATGCAAATGCCGTCGTTGCAGGGAAGAACAGGACGGTGACAACGGCGTCAGCCATCTGAGCGGGAAGGAGGAGGTCGTGGATTTCGTGAGCTTGTGGGTCCAACATGAAAATTGAGAGTAACTATGAGTCTGTGAAAGTGATGGTGAAGATGTCAAGGTTTGAGTGGCCTTTTATAGCAAAGGCAAGGTTTGATGTCTTCGAGGTTTGTGGTTTGGATTGATCGTCTTTTGGGAGTATTTGCATCTGCCTCGGTTTTGAATCGGGCAATATATATTAGGAAAAGGACTAAATACTGTATAGTCCTCAAAGTTTGAAGCTGACATCTATTTAGTCCTTCAAGTTTCATTTTGATCAGAATGGTCCTTCAAGTCTTCATTTTTCATCTAATCAATCATTCTGTTGGTTCTCTCTGTTAAGTTGCTAACTTTGACTGTTATATATTTTTGATTGTCCTATAATACCCCTGCAACATTTGATCTGCAAAATAACAACCATAACCTAAACTAAAACCTGCAAAACCTAATACCAAAAACTGCAAAGAACAACAATGGTAACCAAAACCATCAATCCATCAAAACATCAACCAACAACAATTGGCACATTCCATCAATCCATCAAAACAACCATCTATCCATCAAAACATCAAGCAACAACAATTGGCACATTAATATAGAACTTAATTAATGTTTCATTCATAATAAGCAAAAGAACCTAGGCAGAGATGTTTTAGCAAACTGTAGCTTAACAAAAATGACTACTAAAGCCATTACATCCCTCATAAACTGTTCTAATATGTGAAAGTTAGCTCTAATCATCCTAACAAAATAGCTCTAATCATGCTAACAAAAGATTAGAGCTAGCAACTAAATTACATTGCACTTAGTTGCACAAAAATAGGATGTCTCTAATTTTCTGCCTATCACAGATTTTACTAATACTGATCTTCTTTACCTGACCTATTTCTGATTTTCTGAGATGCTCTTGTTGAACATGGGGCAGGTGCACTTTGCCTTGAAATTGGGACAGCTGCGCTTTGTGCTGGCCTTGAAGTTACAGCAGCTGCGCTTTGGGGTGGCCTTAAAGTAGGGGCAGCTGCTCTTTGGGCTGGTCTTGCTCCAACTTGTGAAAGCCTTGTTGTGGATGAGGAAGACCTGGCTGCTGCCAGCTTTGCAGCTTTGGCAGCAGCATATTTGTCCTAAGCCAAACAAGAACACATGAATGTAAATATATATAGCTTATATACAAGAAAGGAAACAAGTTTGAATCATCTTCCCTTAACTTTGCCTTAACGAAAACACATAATAGTTACCCTTTGCTTCTTGTCATTCTCCCTTAACTTTGCCCTGAGTTCATTCACAGTCATAGGAGGCTTACGAGGTTCTTTTGGTTTCTTCGGTTGCACAATGTTGTACACAATAAGTAACACAAATAACCATCAAATTAGTAAAACTAAAGTAATATAATACTATTAGAAAAGTCCAAAACCTGATTAGAAACTTGACATCCTTCGTTGCTGGCCTTCCTCTTCTTATTCTCCTTCGGAGGCAAATGTCTATGGCATGTTTTCTTGTTATGCCCCACTACACCACAATTGCCACATTTGAGGGATCTTTGTTGCCTGCCTAACTTACCCTCTGAGGGTATAATTTTTTCAAATTGATGCTTAGCCCTTTTTGTCTTCGGCCTACCAAGCATCCTTGAATATGAAGGAGGTAAGATTGTTGGCCCCTCACATCTTGTCCACATGTCCATACTGGTAACAGGATTTATGAAATTGCTGTAGATAGCCATGTATGTTTTCTTCAAATAACAGTCGGCAACATAATTCTCTGGGGCTTCCTTCTTCCAGTAGATGGCTGAAACTGCATGCTTGCAAGGGATTCCAGTCAAATCCCATCTCCTGTAACTACATGTTCTCAGCCTTAGGTTGACAACATTCTTGGTTCCTTCAAAGTTCTCAACCTCAAAACTATCCCCACCATTGAAAGTTGAAGTACAATCTGCAGCTCTGATCTTGTTCTTCTCCAAAGTCTCTCTTGGCTTAGGGCAAATATTGTATTCATAATTCTCCATTTTTTGTCTTCTCATTTGAATCCTCTTCATAAGCCTCCACCTTATCTCTTCAAACATGGTAATGGGGGGCTTCTTTCTAGCATCCACAAGTACTGCATTTAAACTCTCACATATATTGTTGTCCATAATGTCACAATTGGTGGTTGTGTTGAAAAATGCTCGACACCAATTTCTAGGAGGCCTATCCTTATCTGCCAACCAAAAAACAAAAGGACAGTAAGCATCCAAGCTTCATGAAAATTTAAGACTTAAAAGTTTAGGGTTTACTTACGTGTCATCCATTTGTAGGCATTGTCATCAAGTTTATTCATCTCCTCCATATCTTTAAGATAGTAAGGCATCGTAGTATCCTTAGCACACTTCCACATTTGATCCTTCAAAACTTTTCCAGGAAAAAGTTTTGTGAAGTGGTCCACATATGCCTTACACAAAATCTAATTTCGGCGCTTGGCACAACCACTTCACATGCAGGAATTAGGCCTTTCTGCTTGTCACTAATAAAAATCCATCCTACTCTATCTTCCTTGATATCTAAGTCCTTGCAAAGAAGTTCCAAAAACCAGATCCATGAATCCTTATTCTCATTTTCTACCATAGCATATGCAATAACCCAGCTACAGTTGTTTGCATCTAAACCAACAGCAGTCAAAATCTCACCTCCAAATGGACTCTTTAAGAATGCACCATCTAAGCCTACCACACTTCTGCAGCCAAATTTTATTCCATTTTTCAAGGCTCCCAGGCATATATACATTCTTTGGAATATTGGATCCTTATTACTATTGTTGAAATCACACCTTATATCCACTGTAGTACTAGGATCAACCCTCTTCAATTCATTTCCATAGTCTTTTAACCTCGCAAACTGATCTCGGATGGAACCTTCAATCTCTTTCAAAGCTGCCACCTTAACTTTGTAAGCCATTTGCTTATCAACTCTTGCCCTAATCTCACTTGACATTGTCTTGGATAATGATTCTGCAACAGTCATAAAAAACTTTGTAATGGTTTAAACTCATTATAAAACTGATAACATATAAACACCAAAAAAAACACACACACACACACAAACACAAACTCTCACCTGGTTTCCAATCTGGATTGAGGGCAATCCGATCCTTGAACTTCTTCACTAGAAGTTTCTGCCTCACCATGGTATTGTTAAATGTTCTGGTGCATGTGTGTTTAGGAATCCACTCCTTGATATTTAGAGTACCCTCATGTTGCAATTTAGAAGCAAACAGCTTAAAAGGGCAATTATCTTGCTTGCATATAGCCAGGAGTCTAACATGATCATTCTTACGATATCGATACTCCCAGCCCCCTAGTAATGCCATCAGTCTAAGTGCATCCCTTAATATCTCGACACTGCCAAACTTCATATTCAACTGAAACCTTGGTCTGACCATGTCAGTTTTAGGGTTGAAATACAACTCTTCTTCTACCCTCTCACCATCAGAATTCACAGTGTAGTTTGGCGGTTCTTCATCAGAGTCTACTCCTCCAAACATATCCTCATTGTCAAAAAATTCATCATCTTCATATTGCAGAATTTCACCATTGCTTGAACCAACATAACCACAAAGAAGTGATCTTTTGAGTTGCGCTTGTTCTTCTCCAGTTTCTTCAACAAAATAGTCATTCTCATCATCTCCATATTTTTCATAGTCCTCATCTTCTGGTAGAGGCTCGTAATCAGAATCCTCACTATCTGAATCTTCATCATTAGTACCTTCTTCATCGTCATAAGACACTTCATCTTGTCTCTGACCACCATAAGACTGCATAAAATCTAAAGCATCCAAATCATCAAAGTTAAGCACATTATCAAACACATTCTGCTCCACATCACTTGACCCAAAGCCACTAGATGACTGCCCAACAGCATTTGAACCTTGCCAACCAAGTTGAACTGCCTTTTTAGGTGGCTTCATGACCTTAGGATCTTCAATCAGTTTTTGCTTTCCTTTGTCCTTGTTATTTTTCTCACCAACAATGCTACATTGAGTAGACACAACACTCTCTTCAGGTTCTTTTATCACCACTACCTTGCTAGGTCTAGCCTCCATTATCTCTTCTATCAAACCATTGCTTGGTTGACTGAAAAACGAGTCTTCATATATGAAGAAATCATCATCTTCTAGTTCCGGGTTGACAGATAAACATTGCTTGTCCGGAGGATCTGCAAAGGCAAATGAAAGCATTAGACACATAAGTAAGTTTTGAACTTATTACAAGGAGATTGAGATCAAAACCTGATTATAAAAAAAATTGGACCTTGTTACAAGTAAATTCCAATAGACATATCAGAAGAATTTTTCAAGAGCAAGCAAATGATATAAAGATCAATACATATTTTTGAAGAAAGTCGGCAGCAAGAAACTTAGAATTTTACAACAATGAGGATATGAGTACTCATCATATACATATTTTGCTTATACTCATACCAGTGTAATCCTCATACTAACACCATTTGTAATCCTTACATTCTGTCTTGTTTCCACTACATCAAAATGATATTGTCTTAGAATTGCTATCTCTGTATACAAAATACATTCGAGATCCAAACACTGGTCAACAAGAACAAAATCTTTATGAGTGGCCAATGCATTGACTTCAAAATGCAGGTGGGGAAGAAACTTAGATCATCTGATAGAGGGCATTAACACTCATCCCCAATAGATCAACAAGAATATTTCACTATGGCAATTCCCATCAGAAGGGCATACGCCCTCATTGTCACTAAAAGTTTGGAAAAGACAGAACACTCATGTATACAACTTCAAACATAAGTATGCTAACTTGGAGATTTCTAATGAGTATTGTAATGGGTTACAACTGCATCTAAACAATGGCACAGAGTGGTGCCACAATCAATTGAAAACACAAGCCCAGAAACCCTAAATTTTGAAACCCAGAAAGTTTTGAAATTGAAACTCACCAAAACGAGGAATCTTATCATTCATGTCCCCTTCTTCTTCGCGAACCCAAACCACGATCTCCTTCCCCTCCATTATTGAGAGAAGAGATGATGGGTCGAGAGGGGTGTTGAGAGGAGACGGTGGTGTCAGAGAAGGATCGATAGTGAGACAGTGAGAGACCAGAGAGAGAGATAGAGGTTTAAGTTCAAATCACACAAGGGCATTTTAGTCAGTTCATGCAAATATCGGCTGACTAGGCACTGACATGTCTGTTTTTAACAGTAGAAACTGACGGACTGACGAGTTGGATGAAAAATCAAGACTTCAAGGACCATTCAGATTAAAATGAAACGTGGAGGACTAAATAGATGTCAACCTCAAAGTACAAGGACTAAACAAATTTTAATTCTTAGGAAAAATATCCAGGTAAATGTTCAAAGGTCACGCTCCAAAATTTTAATGTATGACCAAAATGAGATGAATATGTACAAAAATGTTGGAATATTTTACCAAAACGGGAAGGATGCAGATGAGGAAAGTGTGGTAGTTACCAACATGTTGTTTTTGGGATTAGGGTAGAAATCACGGGTGATTCTAGAGTTTAATGGTGTTTAACTTTTAAATTTTGACGCTGTATTGAATGAATCGTGAAATTCGGTGCGCACGTAATAGATGCGTTGTAATTTCGTTAGTTTTATTGTTCCTTCGAGTCGTATGGTTAGACACACCAACATTTTTTGTGTTGTATATTTGATGGTTGATACTCCCACATTTTTTGTTTGTATATTTAGTGGCAGTTAAGGAACTAGAAATCAATCATAGATAGGGCTGCTTCTTAAGAACACAAAATTTTTTGTTTGAGGTTTGTAACCCAAAAAGAGCCTCATCATCACGACAACGAACAGAACGACATCGAAAGACTGAGGATCTGATATGCTACCGAGGCTGGACTAGGGATTTTGAAATTGGGAAAAGTTGAAATCTAAGAGAAAATGCGGAAGCAAAGATATATAAAATGAGAAGCGCATAGCCACAAGTCGTCACCATGGCTCTGATACCATGTTAGGATTTCATGGTTTATTCAAAATAAAGTGCCGAAAATGTTAAAGAAGCAAACAAGACTTTAGATGTTACATTATGTTTGTATTGATTAAAGTGTGAGAATTATAAGAGACAAATATATAGATACGTTGCTAGATTGAGTAGTACAAAGACAATAACGCCCTCTAAAAATATCTACATGCAATACTAATACATTTCATTACAGTGTCTGTACATGCATACGTTGTCTATCCGTTTTGCTTGCAGAGAACGTCTGATCAATTGTTAGCAACATCAATTTTTTTAATTGATTTTCAAGCCTTGTTTTTTGCTAGTTGAAAGCAACATTTAGTAGTTGTGAAAGCTAGCCAGGTATGATATGGATTATTGAGGAAGAAAATTATTATCAGGAGGTTGCAATTGTATGCGATCACGAGAAAAAGTACAACTCAGACATATTCAAGATGGGTATGGATGCTTCTTAAGAGCAAAAAGGAAAAAGAATTAATTACAATGTTTGGGCTTTCGGTGATCCGTCATTATGAAGGGCAGTAAGACAGTAAGTCCTCGCGTCATCACTGAAAGTGAAGAGAGATTGGGCTGGTATCCTTGAAGAACGATCTGAAAGTGAAGGCTACGCTATCTACTAGAATTTAGGGAAAGGGAGACACTGCGTCTGCTCTGCTCTCTCCGTATTTACTCACTGTATTCTACCTTTAATCATATGAACTGGGCTATTGTATATCCATATACTTAGAGGTTTTCTACCTTAAATCTCGGTAGGGCTATAGCCGTACCAGTCTTCTACAGACTTTCGCCCCTGTGTATATTTGCTTCCTACCTTACTTTGCGGAATAATCTACATTGATTGGATACATTGTTATTTCTTCTTTTGCACCTTTACATGTGCCCACATTTTGTTTTTATATTTGATTCTTTTTGTCTGTGTAATCTTCTATGTAAATTATATGCCTCACAATTGTGTTTTGTTTGTCTTTTTCTAGTTTGAAAATAAAAACTTTACACGTTAATTTGTTGTTTTCGATCCAATAGTCAACACAATACACATTTATGGCAAGAAAACAATAATAGTAAAGAAATAAGATTTCACGAGTTTATAAATGAATCTATGATAGTTGTAATATTATGTAATGGCGTGACATTTGAGATGTAACGGCTGGGTAGCCCTCGTTTCTTTCAGGCCCTTATCAGACTTAGGTTTACAAGGAAAAAATGCATTTTAAATTTGTACCGAACTGGATAGGGTGAGTAGTATGCTCGACATAACTTGGTTTTAGACCTTTAGTTGACTTCGGAATTGAGGGGTACACCATGAGGGTCGCTAGCCCAAGCTCCCAAGTTAATTATTTTGGAATTATGTAATGTCGTTAGCTATCGAGTCGTTTATTTTTGTTGAGTTTTTTAGATTACCTTTTAGTTGTTTCCCTTTAAATGTGGTAGTATCAAGCCATATGCGCAATGGATTACGATGAAGTAAATTGCGAGCCGAATGGAGCAGGGTTGAGATTCTCACTCTTAACCCTAGGCTGCCACTATACCTATTAGGTTGAGCGTATAATAGGCTTCTATGTGTGTAGGGCCAGGACTATGGGCCTCTGTATGTTTTTGATCTGCGTGCTTAATGGTTATTCATACTTTTATATCATTATTATGTATTAGGATCGTGAAATTACTATAAAGTTTTATTTATTTATTCTTTTCCTTTATCTCTAACAAAAATTTTCTTTACTTTTTTTTAATAAGAAAATTTTAAAATGTTATCTAAAAAAATAAGAAAATACATCAAAATGAATAGATGGAAAAGGGTATACATAAGGAAGTTATATACCTGAAAAATAACGAAATAAATGCAAACTAGTTTACTATTTTTGACAAACAGAAAAGTAATCAAGCACCACCAACAAAAACAAATTGAAAAAAAAAACGACATAACTTTATACGTCCACGAACTTCAAAAATAATACAATTGATATTAGTTTAACATTAATCTATATGTATAATCAGTTTAATTCATCAAGATATTGTTTAAAAGTTTGTTTTTCTTATTTGTAATCGTTTTGTGCATATTGTTTTTATTATGTTTTTGGATTATCTTCAAGTGCCAAATGAAATTCATAGTTAATTCGATTGACCTAATTCAATTTCAGACGATCATATCATACTGCAAATGAAAATAAGATCAATAAATTCAAATCAAACATAACCAACTTAAAAGTTGAATACCTCGATATAGGACGGAGTCGATCTCGAATGGTAAAATCACAACGACATCTCGATTCGCTACCAAGAACTCAAATGAACTCGAAAGCCACAAAAAGAGGACGGCGGAAAATTTCATATACAAAATCGAGCAACACTATCACATAATACCCTAAGGGTAAAATAGGAAACTAAGAAAAGAGCCGAGGCTAATTGTACTGAGGCTGAGACCTCAGACCCAGTGTAATAGGGTTTTTAATGGAAGATGAACCTTTATTCTCTCTTGAGTTATACTCGCATTTAGCAAATTAGCAAGTCCCTTCACTTATAACAATGTATTCCCTTCCCTTGTTGGCGCGAATTGATTAGTGGGTTGATACCGCGTTTAACCAAAACGATGTCGTTTGTAACGAACGTCATCCGCAAACGACGCCGTATGCGTGTAACACACCCTCTTTGAAACCCTAGAACGCAGTCATTCTCACTATCCTCTCACTTCGCATGCGCTTCCTCAATTTCCTAACCTCATCGATTCCACTTGGCCACGCTCTCTCCACTCGCCTCGCTCCTTCCTCACCATCCGTACTTCTCCGCCGCTTCACCGCAACCATGGCCGCCGAGGACTCCCTCCGCCAAGCCCTCTCCGTCAAGCTCTCGGAAGTCGAAAACCAGGGCAACCACGTCCGCGCTCTCAAGCAATCCGGCGCCGCCAAGCCCGCAATCGACGCCGCTATTGAGGCCTTGAACGCGCTCAAGCTCGAGAAGGCGACGATCGAGCAGGACCTCCAGGCAACCATCACCGGCGGTGGCTCTGTTAACAAGGAGGCGTTACGTCAGGCTGTGGTGAACACTCTGGAGCGCCGTTTGTTTTATCTTCCGGCGTTTAAGATCTACGGCGGTGTTGCGGGGCTCTACGACTACGGTCCTCCTGGCTGCGCTGTCAAGTCCAATGTCCTAGCGTTTTGGCGTCAGGTGCCGTTCTCCTCTGAAATTGTGTTTTCGATTTTGTGATTACTAGCTTTTGCTGCTACTGAATTGGCTTTTGATGGAGCTCGATTTGAGCATTTCCAATGAAGAATGAGTTCATGTTTAGCAGAATGTATCTGTTGCTTTACGAGATGAAATTGAAACAATGAAACCACTAATATAACTAAATAATGATCAAATGCCTTTTCTTTTTTCTTTTCCAAAGTTGATATGTTGTAGTTTGTTCATACCTTGGGTAATTGCTCCTACTTGTACGAGTTATCTTGATGTCTTTGTAATATTTTCCCTCACTGGCAATTGAAACTTAAGAGTAGCATGTTGCTTCTTTTGCAGCATTTTGTTCTTGAAGAGAACATGCTGGAAGTTGATTGCCCTTGTGTCACACCTGAGGTTGTGCTGAAAGCATCTGGTCACGTAGATAAATTCACCGATCTTATGGTAAAGGATGAGGCATCTGGGACTTGCTACAGAGCTGATCACCTTCTCAAGGATTACTGTAAAGATAAGCTTGAAAAGGACCTTAGAATTACCTCAGAGATGGCAATGGAACTGAAGGAGGTACTTTCAAAGTTGGATGTCCTCTCGGCTGAAGAGCTGGGTCAGTATATAAAGAAATATGGTATTACAGCCCCTGACACAAAGAATCCTCTCTCAGATCCTTATCCGTTCAATCTGATGTTTCAAACATCAATTGGGCCCTCTGGTGTGAGCACTGGGTGGGTATTTAATCACTCATGAAACATATTATTGTTCCTCTGTTTATGTATTTAGTTCCCGACATGTTGTAAGCTTTCCTTTTCCCAAAATCCTCTCTATTCTATATAGTGTCTGATAACATATATGTTGTTGCAGGTATATGCGTCCAGAAACTGCCCAAGGGATTTTTGTGAATTTCAGAGACTTGTACTATTACAATGGGAACAAGCTCCCTTTTGCAGCGGCCCAAATTGGCCAGGCATTTAGAAATGAGGTCATACTTTTTTCTTTTGATTTTGTGATACTGCTGTCCTTGTTGGCAGATATTTGTTTATCTATTGAAATTGACGTGACGTTACAAATTGAAAATGGTTTGTACTTTCTGGATTCTCCTACCATCCATTGGTTCTATGCTTGTTCTTCTTGATGGTCAGATTATGTTTTCTTTTTGTGAACTCATAATATATGCCTAATGCAGATATCACCTCGCCAAGGTCTTTTGAGAGTTCGTGAGTTTACACTAGCCGAAATTGAACACTTTGTTGACCCCGAAGACAAGTCTCACCCAAAATTCTCTGATGTTGCACGTTTGGAGTTTCTGATGTTCCCAAGGGACGAACAGAAGCCTGGCAAGTCTGCAAGGGTAATCTCACTAGGTGAAGCTGTATCTTCTAAGGTTGGTTTCTATCACATTTTACCTTACCTTGGTTTTATTCTTCTCTCTATTTCATTGACAGTGTTGTTCTCTAAATGTAGGATTCAAAAGTTGTCGACAACGAAACCCTTGGCTACTTTATTGGTAGAGTATACCTCTTCCTCACTAGTCTGGGTATTGACAAGAACCGTTTGAGGTTCCGACAGCATCTTGCAAATGAGATGGCTCACTATGCCCAGGACTGTTGGGATGCTGAGATCGAGACCTCTTACGGCTGGATTGAGTGCGTTGGCATTGCCGATAGATCTGCATACGATTTGAAGGCTCATTCGGTAAGGATGGTTGATTACTGCTGACTTCAACAACTAAAGTGTGATTTGCAGTAAAAAAAAGTAGATCGCAATCTTCTTTGTCACTGATCATTATAACCGGATGGTAGGATTTAAAATCATGAAAGCAATTGTTATCATTCGGTAAGGATGGTTGATTACTGCTGACTTCAACAACTAAAGTATGATTTGCAGTAAAAAAGTATATTGCTATCTTCTTTGTCACTGATCATTATAACCGGATGGTAGGATTTAAAATCATGAAAGCCATTGTTATTGTTTTTTATTTTATTTTTATTTTTTATATAATTCTTGTCTGGATCAGTGGTATTTTGATTGTGAACTCTGATTCCACTTTTTTTTAGAATACAGCATAAACTATTGAGGCTTGATATGATAGCTATATGCTCATCGATTTTTGTTCTTCGTTTCATTGCAGGAGAAAAGTAGAGTTGATCTTGAGGCTCAGGAAAAATATTCGGAACCAAGAGAAGTTGAGGTACTGCTATTTCAACATGTGAAAAGCTACTGTGTTTAGTAAACATGCTTTTAATGTTAATGATTTGTTTTATAATTCCAGAAATTGGTAATATCTCCTGTAAAGAAAGCGATCGGTCTTGCTTTCAAAGGGGACCAGAAGAAAGTACTTGAAGCTTTGGAGGTGAACTCACGCTACTGGTTTGTCATTTCATGACTTGATTGAAAATGGAATTTTGTGTTTATGCATGTATTATCATATGCATTTCAGGCCATGAAAGAAGATGAGGCTTTGAAAATGAAGACTGACCTAGCATCAAAAGGCGAGGTGGAGTTTTATGTATGCACTCTTGGGAAAACTGTGACTGTTAATTCAAGTATGGTAACAATCTCGAAGGAGAAAAAGAAAGAACACCAGAGAGTTTTCACACCTTCAGTGATTGAGCCATCATTTGGCATCGGTCGGATAATTTACTGCCTCTATGAGCACTCATACTACATGAGGCCAAGTAAAGATGGGAATGAACAGTTTAACGTGTTCCGTTTCCCCCCTCTTGTGGCACCCATCAAGTGTACCGTTTTCCCTTTGGTTCAGAAGCAAGAGTATGAGGAAGTTTCAAAAGTCATTTCCAAGTCTTTGACGGCATCTGGGATATCACATAAAATTGATATTACAGGTATGTGAAGTAGTGGGAATTAATGGGTTACTGACCCTAATTCGTAAACTAAATTGTTATTAGTTTGTCCATTGTTTGATTTTGGATTTTCCTCAGGTACCTCAATTGGGAAGCGATACGCCCGAACCGATGAACTTGGTGTACCATTTGCTATCACCGTTGATTCCACTTCTTCCGTAACCATCCGTGAAAGAGATAGCAAGGACCAAATCCGGGTCGATGTCAGTGAAGCAGCATCTGTTGTCAAGGACATAGCTGAGGGGGTGAGGACATGGGCAGATGTATGGTCGGCTTTCCCACACCATTCTTCTGGTTCAGCAGATGAGTAGGTTTTGGGTTAACTGAAAACCATCATAATCAATATAAGCTGTAGCTTTGAGTCTTTTCAAGTCTGGAATTTTGTTACAATACAGAGAATAGTCAGAATACTTGGTTGCTAATTGGATGCATACTTGTTATTAAGTTTATGCGACAGTTATGTCATTTTCATTTTACTTTTACCATTGCAATACAGAGTTGTGAAACAACAAAGCATTCCTCCATGAATCTGCCAGACTTGGGCGTGCTAAACTGCAAACTCTGGGTTATGTTTAGCCGTCTCCATTAATGGGGTATGTTAAGTCGCTCGACCAATTTTAGTACACCATACTTAAGGTTCATGTGTCTCGAAGTATGAATATGAATGTGACGCTCACTTGTTAGTTTTATAGCACTTAAAATATGTCATATAAATAGGGGGAATGAAATTTGCATACTGTCGATAGGTACGGACTCATTTTTTATTACAGACAACAAGTTTGTCGTGGAAAAAAATGACCATGTCCTTCCATGTCATGGCTTGTAATTCAAGATGTGCAAATTTCACTTCCGCAAATATTGTCCAAAGACATTTTCACGTATATGAGAAAATCTAAATTTGGACCAATCTAATCACTATATCACATGCAGAAACTTCAATATTACAAAGATGAAAAACCAAAGGTGGTAAATTGCTGGAGTAACTCAGTAAAAGTTCCAAAAACTTCATTAGTTCGTAAACTTCATTGTTCTAGTGTAGCTATTGAATCTTGATGCAGAGTGCACTGACGTAAACACAGCTTCACGAGGCTCGGTGGGAATTCATGTGCACCAGGTAGTTTCTCTGTCAAACTTAGATAAAGCTTCTGAAGATGTACACAAGCAGCAAGTGGTTGGAGGTCCACAGAATACCCTCCACTGAGCGACAGTGATTGAAGGTGCTGCAGCTTCGTGATCGAGTTTAAGCTCAAGTTGGCATGTTCTGTTGACATCAAGCGTATATCCAATTTTCGCATATAAATCATCTTGACTAAATCATGTTTCACCCAGCTTCCACTATATATACCTTTTAGGGTCCGTAAATGGATAGAGCCACCTGATATTAACTTGGAAAGTCCAACATCGACGTTCAAAAGCAAATGTCTCAAACGTTTCATCTTCCATATAACATCAGTGACTGTGTGTCCAAACACACAACCTCTCAAGTCCAGTGTCTAAGTTTGTTAATCTTGCAATGGATGATGGTAGGCTGACCATTTGCGATCTTCCCCACAACCTTAGATACCTCAACTGAGTCATGTTCTGCAGGGCCTTAAACTCTCGTTCACTATGATAATCAGTGCATTCTACGTCTAGGACATGAAGCAACTTGGAGTTTTTGTAAATGAAGTCTATCTTCCCACCAACTGGACTGAAGAAATGAATCGAGCACAAATGGGACGTATGTGGTTTTAGGAATGCATAGTCTTCATACGTACCATGGATGCCAAGCCTTTGGAACTTAGAGGAGCAGGAACTTGTTGATCCCACTTCTTTCCGGGAGTATATTGTCACAAAATTACCCTCTGTAGCCTTGGAGATTGAGAATTCTCTGAGAATATCATGTATGTGGATGGATTTGATTCTCCCTCTAGATGTTAGCGTTCCCACCATGACCATGGACCTATTAACCAACTCGTATATACATTTTTCTGCGACACCTTCTTCTGTGTGCCCCTTGTTGTGGTAAGATTCTTACCATTCATGATGCGCCACCTGCTATTTCCAGAAACATTTTCCCATTGCTCCAAGTCTTTCCCGGACAGTAATCCTCCAAGTACCACCACTGCCAGCGGCAAACCACCGCATTTCTCAACCATCTGTCTTCCAAGTATCTTGAACTCAGGGGTGAAGTCAGCATTCCGTGGGAGTGCTTTCATCTGCTGTCAACAATCGTGGCTCATGGGGGTTAAAGCTCCCTGCATGTTTAGCAACCTCTCTGTTTCGGGTGGTAAGCATTACCTTACCGCCCATCGTTCCACTTGGAAATGCTTCTTTCAAATGATCCCAATCCTCTTTTTCCCATAGATCATCAAGAACCACCAGATACCTCTTGTCATTCAGAAAGTTATGCAGCTTAATTATTAAATCCTTCTCATCTTCCTTCTCTGAATGGACTATGCTTCTAGCAGTTACACCTTCAAGGATTTGGTACAAAATGTCTTTTCTTCTGTACTTCTTTGATACTGTAATGAATGCTTTACATTCAAAATTGGTGGTGTTGTACAACTTATTAGCAAGTGTGGTTTTGCCCAAACCACCCATACCGACAATGGACACCACAGTAACACCGTGCCTGCAGTCCATACTAGAAAGCTGTGCTGTCAACACCTTGACATCTTCAGCAAGATCAATGTACTCATCTCCCTTCATTATAGCTGGTGGTTCTCTCCACAATCGCAGCAGGGATTCACTGGCTGCATCCACCTCGGCATTAAAATTCGGGGCGATACTGAAATCCTGTTTCGACTTAAGAAGCCCCTCAAGACTAGTTATGATCTTATCAATTTGCCCATTGAGATGATGAACCCGTATCAGCTTTATGCTCCAAAAACCTGCGGATTCTGAGTCATTGCGGTAAGTTTCTATGACATCTACGGCATGGTAGCCTAGATCTCTTATTTGATACAGCCAACGGTTGTATGCTTCATTTCCACCTTGCTTGGATTCTGCGTCCTTCACCACACCTTCCATCAGACTCAGTTGGCCCATGAGAGTCTCGACCTTGCCCTTCACCCCTTCAAAAGATTGCTTTCTTCAGCAAGCAAGTTAGTGAGCTTTTCCACCACGGCTATAATCGATCCTGCCATCTCTTATTGTCTCTCTTTCTTTGATCAGCTCCAAGTTAAAGGACTCCAGCAAAACGATCTGCGAGAGTGCGAGGTATAACCCAGCTTGTTAGAAGGAGAAACCCAAAAGAGCTTTATACAGAACTACCAGAAAATTTGAAAGCCGATCTAAATTCATTCAGCAGCGAAGTGTACAGTAAAAAAGGAGATCAGACCATGCACATATGGCAAGCTAGAAATAACCTAAGTGTCTTTATCCGACACGATACGATATGTAGATACGTTAAATATTTTTTTATAATATATGGACACGTGGTGGACACGTTATTATTTTAAATATTATATATATGCATAATAATAAGAAATGGATGAAATGTAAATAATATAGGTTCAAAAATTAAAACTTAGTCAATCAAAATCCAAACAAAGTTTCATAATCAAATTACAATGCAAATAAAAATGAACTAAATGTTCTCATTCATCTCCATCAAGTCATCAACACTATCCACTCCAATGTTTTCCACATCAATATCTCATCATCAAACCCAGATAGATCTGGAGGGATGCAGATGCAGGTTTGGAGTGGAGTGGAGGGATGAAGAGCGGAGTCTGGAGATGATCTCGCCCTAATTGAGTTTTTTTGCTCAATGTTCAATTTACCCCTCGTATCTTGTTTATTTTCGTGTCCTACTCAGATACTCACGTATCCAACTAAAATACGCGCGTGTCCGCAACGTGTCCAAATAAGATACACGTGTCCGATTGTATCTCAACATATCCGAGCGTATCGTACGTGTATCCGTATCTAATAGGAAATAACTAACCATGAATCAATAGCAGTCATTCCATTGCAGAGGGAAAAGAAAATCAAATGACAAACAACTTCTGCTGGGAAATCTGCGAGGAATCCAGGATCTACTGATGATCGGAGAAGTGGAAACTTGTAGAGTCTTATGAATGGAACTAAGGAACAGGTTGGTAAAGTCTCCGGCCAACCAATTAATTAACCAGCTCAAAGTGGTCTTCGGGCAGGGGCAAAGTTGGAAACTTGGAATATGACCGGTGTAGTGAATATTTTTAACTGAGTATAGATATTTTTAATTATATAGTGTATAATAATAAAAAATGTATTCTTGATATAATTAATAATGATATATTATATTTTATGAATATAATAAATGTCAGAAACTTTAAAATAAAAATGTATTCTGTTAAATATTTTTTTAAAAGTTGAAAATGAAAAAATGAAACTTTTACAAAGAAAAAAATGAAAACGATAGAATGACATTTTCATTTTTCTCCTTTAGAAAATTCTGAAAATATTTTTTTTACAATAATTACATAATATATTTCTAAAGTGGAAAATACAATCTCATTTTCACATTTTTATTTTTAAAAATTATTTTTGAAAATCATTTTTAAAAACGTATGTTTTAAGTTTTGCTTTCTTATTTTAAAGAAATTTTAAAAAAGCTGGTGGACATGAAAACCCTAACCTAAACCAAAATGTGAAAACCACCTTTTAAACTAAAAATGGTTTTTACCAAAAAAAACTAAAAAATGGTTGAGATCATTATTCTCAGTAAAATAAAAGTTTACATTTTTTCTCAGTAATTACCCTGAGTAAAATTGCTGAGAGGTAATAAAACGGTGACGTATCATGTGAACTTCGCGAACAAATTGAAGAGAGGCATCCTTGGGCGTGCGAGGGCTAAAAGCTATTGGAAGAAACGAGATGCTGGTCGTCGCCGGAAAAAGGCTTTCATCCTCTGTGGGCGGCGCGTGGAGGTCGTCGCAGGCCGCCCCGGCTTATCTCTCTCGATCCCATCCACTTTCCTTCACCAACGACGAGTCGTCCTCCGATGTCGCTTCCAGATTCCCCATTCAATCTCTCCTCAATTCCCAATCTCCATTTCTCATCAGAGGTCAGCCCCGTAGGGTTTTGCTTCTGTGTTTTATATTCGATCGCGATTCTAGATCCATGTGGTTTCGATTTTGATCCGGAACCCTAGCTTCATTGTTCTATTGCTAATCGATTTCGTATAAATCACCAGGGTAATTAAGCTTGTGTTTGTTTTTATCTATTGATTGGAATGTTGTTTGTATATGCAATGAGTCTTAATTCTATGTCAGTTGTGGTTAATTGAACTAGCTCAGTCATACGGCGAGCGCCAGGTGCATTGCATTGTGTTAATTGTTAGCTGTTGTGACTGAATAGTTGTCTGCGGTTCAATATAAACTCTGTTTTTGTGGCTAGGTGGGTTAGAACTGTAGTAAGGTTTTGTTATCATCGTTCTAGCTTAGAAAATGCCTTGTCTTGTTCGCAGTGGAATAAAACAATGTTATGTTTCTCTTCGGTTTACAACTGAAAAGTACGTGGATAGAGATAATAGCTTACGGAGCTTGTTTATTGAAAGTTTGATTTCTCTCTACAGGATATTCCTCTGACGCACTCGCTCCTGGAAATGATATGAGTGGCATGATCTCAGATGTCCCGGCTACTGTGGCAGCAGTGAAGAATCCTTCTTCAAAGATTGTATACGATGAATATAACCATGAGAGATACCCACCTGGTGATCCCAGCAAGCGTGCATTTGCTTATTTTGTCTTGACCGGTGGAAGGTTTGTGTATGCGTCCTTGATCCGGCTTCTGGTCCTCAAGTTTGTTCTCAGCATGTCTGCCAGCAAAGATGTCCTTGCTCTTGCTTCCCTTGAGGTTGACCTATCCAACATTGAGCCTGGAACTACTGTTACTGTCAAGTGGAGGGGGAAACCAGTATTTATTAGGCGTAGAACTGAAGACGACATCAAGTTGGCTAATAGTGTTGATGTTCAGTCACTTCGTGATCCTCAACAGGATGCAGAGAGGGTTAAGGATCCAGAATGGCTGATTGTTATTGGGGTCTGCACTCACTTGGGGTGCATCCCCTTGCCAAATGCTGGGGACTTTGGCGGATGGTTTTGCCCATGCCATGGTTCGCACTATGATATATCTGGTAGGATTCGTAAGGGGCCTGCACCCTACAATCTTGAGGTACCCACTTATAGTTTTTTGACAGAGAACAAGTTGCTCATTGGGTGAGAATTGCCGGACAGATTTTTATTTCTGGTGCTCAAGTTTTACCTGAGGTCTCATTATTCATAGTTCCTCCACATCAGTGAAAAAGTGATGTTTGCCTTAAATTGTTCTTTTTGTCTATTTCAGTTATGATTTATACTTTGATTTTGTACCTCGTCTGTACTGGATTGAGTTCAGATGTTTGAATAACAAAAACAAATTTTTGTTGACCCTTGGTGTTTATGGTATCTGGTTATGTTTATGTGCTTGTAGACCGATTCGTTTGAGTTTTCTTTAAGTCTTATTGTAGGTTATGGTAACGTTGGCTTTTGATAGACGAATCTTTAGCTCCTTGCATGTAAGGAGAAAAGCATTACTCTTCAGCACGCATAGTCTGCATACTAAAGCATAGGAACGACTTCTTTCCCAACTGAGATGTAACTTATAAGGTTCTGTAATCGTATCTTACATAAAACTATGCAAGCTGATTTCCAATTTAATTTAAATTTTCTCTTCTGCACATTCTGTGAAGAAGATTAATACTCAAAGCTGCAATTTGATGCTTGTGACCGGTTAAACAACTCTGTAATTTGTAAGCAAGCAGCAAAAAAGTCTTCAACAATTGAATTAGATTGAAAAACAAGTGACATTCTACGCAAAAAAAACAAGGAATTGAGGTTGCCGAATAGGTGTGCATGAAAAAAGTATAAAAAAATAAATCAAGGAATAGAGGTCCCTGGCCGCTTCCAGAGAAACTGTTGATCATTGACCCTCTCTACCCAATGGAAGATTTTTCTACTCAAATTAGACAAACACAGTTGATGAAACAGTGAAAAGTTCTTGCGTCTGAATCTGCATCTGCTTGGATCAAATTCAAAGAAGGATAGAGGCATATTGAAAGAGTATAATTGAAAAAAAAACGGTGTAGAAACAACAGTGCATACTGCATAAGCCTAAATCCGTAGCAATTCAATATGGTAATACAATATATGACCCTTTCAAGTGGCAGATATCCAAGGGTTAAGAATGTGGAATCTGTTATCAGGTTGAGCGTACTAGAAGAAGTCCTGCAAAGGAACTAATGAGAGTCCGCTTCTATATGTATTTGTCTTCAATATCACTGAACAGGGCGTGAAGGTATTCCTTCAGCAATCTTGGATTGGAACTAATGGCAATTTGCCGCCATATGCATCAGGAAGTTGGCTCTCATCAATATCACCAAGTAATGTGGAGTTCAGCTTTTTGTTCTCAACAAAAATGATCTGCAAGGATATATGGTAAAAGACCTGATGTGTTGAACTAGGCCGAAAGAGGATGCTAGTACTAATTATTATGTATATATAATTCTATGTGCTTCTTTTGTTCATTCTAGATAACTCATAACTAATTGCAAAATAGAAATATCCCTCGGACGCAAAATGTTTCAAGTCATGCCATAGTCACTATATCATGATATGTCTTTCTTCCCACTATCCCTACTTTCAGCACATCAAACTTATTTCCAGACCAAGTTTACACATTCAAATTTTGGCCATCTCCTAACTACTTTTTTTTTGAATAACATCTCCTAACTACTTTAGCTGATGAGAGATTTACCACCTGTTTTCCGGGCCTACATGTGTGATAGCTCTATTTTAACTTATTTAAATCTTAGCAGTATCCTATCAATCCGAAGAGTTTTCCCCAGTTGATTAGGTTGGGAATTGTGCAGTGTCTCCATTCAGTTTCAATATGGCAGCAAATATGTGAATGGGAATGATCATGTAGTTACTTCACCTTTTTTTTGGTCTTGTCATCTATAAAAGGGTAAACCATCTTCCAAGCAGTCATGAATAGGTAAGGTGCATGGACGATGAATAACTTGCCAAGCCTCTCCGGATAGCAATCCTGTCCAAGTTACCAATATCCGTTACTTATCTGTTGCAGTTAAATGTTCATATATTACCTAACCAATTAATGAAATCATCTGGCATCTTATTTGATGGAAGGGAGCAAGCAACATCGAACCTGTAAGATCGTTAGAGCAGCTAAGTATCCTCGAACGTCACTATTGACATACCCCCATCCTTCGAGATCCGCAATGGATAAAAACTTTTCCTGCCCTGCTGGCATTCTGAAAGATAAATACAACATGGTGAATATAATGGAGCTGCTTCCTGGGAGATAACTGGCTAAAGATCCAAACCTAATCTCAGCCATATTAATTTCAGCATACAATATCTTGAATAATTCTAAAACATCAGTAACTCCTTTCCGTTTTTCTTTTGGTGGTTACCCCTTAAAATATTTGATTGCACTACAGATAATGATGTGTGAGTTACCAATGCCATATCTACAAAGTGTGTGACTTACCTGGCACATATCTTCTCAAGAGTGTAGACTACAAAACCTGCAAAGGAAAGGAACAAAATCATAGCTGAATGCAAATGATTTGGAAGGTTAAATGAATGTAAGTCTTAATGTTTGATACTCTCGTATCAAAGTCACATTATATGCAGGTCTAAACAATACTGCATAATTCCCTCAATGCTATAATTTCTTCGTTTCTTATTGAAAAAAAAATCTCAGAGGACCTAATGGCACATACGTTTAAACTCCTCTAGCTTGGTGTGCTTATGCCTCCCACCATAGACAACAACAATGGGGCGCCCCTTCTTGTCCACACCTTGAATAAACAGCTTGTTATGTGCTAGTTCTCTTGGAATCTCTGACTCTGAGATCGAACCATTTGGCATAAATGCTTTCCTCCAACTCAGGTACTTGAGAAATAGGTTAGAAGCCTTCTCAATATCATGATCACGAGCCCGTAGAAATCTCCTGATCATGAGATCATCCACTTCCTGGACCAGGCATAATGCACACAGAAGTTTATCAACAATGTGTATCCATGATCAAAAATTAAACACCAATTTCGTTTCACTTAAGTACTGGACTGTGAATTGTATATAAGGAAATAATGACCTTACCAACATTCTTCTGACAAGTCACCATTAAATTCTATATCTAATGGAAAATTGAGCTCACATCAATTAAGAAAAGAACCCCACTTTCATTTCCTTCTAACCCAATAACCATATAAGCTGAATCACAGTCAAAGCCTTGAACTTTAAGCAATATTAGCAGCAATGGATACAGTGATCAACCAAATTCAGCATCAAAATTGAAACTTTAATTTGACTTAATTCTCACAACAAGACTGTCTACCAAAAACAAATTCAAGACAATGAAAAAGAGGAAAGTGAGTGAAACTCCAACCTTGGAAGAGGGATCTTCTCTTTCCACAAGGGCTCTCATGATACCCACTTTGCTCTTCTCAATCTCATTGCTTTCCAATCCTTGTTGCTCTTCCAAACCCTCATTTGTAACCACACCAATCACACTGTCTTTCTCATTTGATCCCATTCTTCCTTTCTGATCAAAGCTCCCTTCTTTTTCTCCCCCACAACAAAACCCAGCTCACCAAATTCTTATTAAATATGAAGAAAATGAAATATGTGGATGCCTTTAAATGCAGGCAGTTGAGGGATTGGAAGAGTTAAGAGATGGATGAGCTGGATTGCCGACCCATGGAAATTAACGGACCCTCTGGGTGGTTAGGAGTGACCATCCGTTAAAGGCAAACACAGAGCCGTCGTCATCGTTTTACGTCGCTTTTGAAAGACTAGAATGTGGATTCATATCTTCAACCCCAATCTCCATTATTGACTAGTATTTTACCAAAAACTAGTGAAACTCCAACATTGACTCTCTCCTTCTCCTGCATTTCTAGATTGATCAAAAAACTTGGGCTGACTAAAAATCCTTGGGCCTGTAAGGAGATGGAGCAAAAGAACATAGGGGCCCTTGTTTTGAGATGAAGTGAAGTTTCTTATCTTTGGTTTCAGGTCAACAAGTTCCCCTAATGGTACTAGGAATTCCGTGAGAGTTTTAAACACCAGTTTGAGCTAAAGTTGGTGTTGTAGCTTGCTTGCTCAACACTATGCGCATAATTATTTGTTTGGACTAATAAGGACTGTTTTAGATAAGGTTTGGTTAACATCTTATTTTCATTTTGAACTCTTTAGATGATGCTATTGTGGGTGTTCAAATTTGTCATCTTTAGATAATACTATAATTCTAAACCTCAAACCAAACAAACTCATACCAGTTAATATTAGTACAACTTAAGACAACTTACATGAGTTCAGGACAATCTTAACATATAAAGAGGTGTAATGTAATACTTAGTTCTTAGATTTCAGAATCAGTTGTTATAACATCAACCTTAAGTGTGTTGAATTGAACCGCTTTCAACGTTTTATTGTAATTTTATTCAAAAAGATAGAACGACTTCCGACACTAAAAGATCATGCACTTGGTGATCAATGGTCATCAAATTTACCCTACCCCAGCAACCATGTTAAGAAGAAAATTGTGCAGAATCGGCTCTCTCACACAAGTCCAATAGTAAGGCTGACAATGGTACATAATTTCATTCCAACCAATTTATATATCAATCGTATCAAATATGTTGGTATACCATCAAATTGATACATGGTACATGGTACAGTATACTGTACCAATTTCAAATTATTGGTTGGTAGGTGGTACATGTTTTTCCTATACCGTCGTACACTGTACCTACTAACTTATACTATATTAAATTATTTAATATATATATATATATATCTTTAAATTTTCAACCGTAGATTTACTAAAAAATAAATCTTTACCATAAATTTTTCAATCGTTTTGAGAATTTGTTACTTATTAGTATTTGGAAGTTTGGCTATTTAGACTTTGTCATTCAGTTTGTGACTTTTTATTTGGTAATTTGGTTGAAGTTGTATAAGACTATAGATTTGTGTTGTTATTTGTTGTTACTTATTTGGATTTGGCCTTTAAATTTTTAGGTCATAAATATGTTAGTTGAAGCTCATTACCAACCGTTCCAACCATACCAATTAGGTGGTATACTAACGTTATTGGTTGGTATAAATGGTGAATTTTTCATACCAATCATATATTGGTTGGTACATGGTATTAAAAATGGAGTTGGTATACCTACCAATCTATCTCTATCCAATAGTGTTGAAAATGACACTCTTTCCACTGTGAAGAACAAAATGACTACATTTGTGTATATGGATCTATTGCTTATAATCAAATAGACTCTTTACTTTTCTAATATGAGATATCAAAGAATTCTAATCTATGCCACATTTCCAACCAAAACAAGTTCAAACATCTAATATAACACTTAAATTTACGAATAGCATAAGGTTTGAAAAAGTTAGGCCGTATTATCAACATTATTAGTAAATTAAAGTAAATGTAAGTGTTTCCCGTTAGTGAGAGAAGCTCTGCCTTATCTTTAGAAACCCTAGCTCTACTGCACCCTCCTCTCCCCTCTCCGGTCAAGATCTAGATCAAATCTTGATCTAGAAACTTGACTTAAGAGCAAAGGAGTATTCTCTGCTCAAGGCAGATTCTCTGTCTTGGTAATGACAAGTATTTTCCGTTTTTTTCTATTCAATTTACTTCCATTCCCAGATCCAAATTCCTAACCATGCCTAATACTCCAAATCCAGTTCACCCACCCTTTTCCCCCTCGCTCAACTTCACAGTTCTCAAACTCTTCATGGATAAGATGCACACCTCCTCATTTGGGTTCATCTCCACCAATTGCTCCCTCGGTTCCTCGAGCTCTGTCGTCAGCATCTAGAGTGATTTTTTAACGGGGTTATCCCATCTTCACGTATAAACCCAAGGATTTCGGTAGAGCTACAAGGGGCTGCATGATGTCCTTTCGGATCAGTCTTCGCTGTAGTTCAGATCCTTCTTGTTACCTTATTTCTTTTTTATTTTAATTTGGTTACTGTCTATGACTATGAGAGTGTTTTGTATGGATTTGAGATTTGTTTTGTGGAGAGTTTTAGATGGTTTGGGCAAGTGAGGAGCCAGTAAGGAAGGAGGGGATGCTTGAGCATCCCAAACCAAAAGACTAAAACTTATATATTAGGTATATGTTAATTAACTTGGCGGTGTGTTATTCTTCTCAACCAAATTAAGCATCTCCAAAGACCCTGATCCTCGATCTTACTCATCAGCCCCCCTTCCCAATGCCAACTTTACTCAGCTTCCTCTCTATTTTAGTTTGTACTCATATCACTCACTTCACCGTAGCTTATCGACAATCACATTTAGCTCGACATTCATATTTAGATATTCACGAGTGAATAATTCTTAATTTCTCACGTCCTTTCTTCTCTCATTGATATTTCAAAGCTAGTCTATATTCTTCATTTTAGCTGCTCCGCTAAGCTCATCTTTATAATTTTCTCTTGTTTATTGGTTTCGAGTGTTATACATTTTACAAAATGGTTCGACTAATTTGATGATATGATTAGAGACTAAGTGACAAATTTCTATATTCATTTGACTCTACTTTTTTTCTTTTTGAAATGCACTATGTTTTTATCTAAACTTATTTGTCTATTCTTTTATATGTCTCTTCTATTGGACTACATGTCAAATCTTGAGCCAATACCGAGACATACGAAAAATGTTGAAAATAAAAGTTCAAGTCTGAATTCTAATAATTCTTTCATATCTTCTTCAAACTTTGATGATCAACCACAACATTTAATTTGTCTACACCTTCGATTTTTAGTAATTAAGAAGTCTAGCATCCCTAAAGTTGAAATTCTAGATCCGCCACTGGGTTTGGGTATTGTTGTGCTTCTTCAAGACTGGTTTGGTTGGCTACCAAGTTTTTGCCTACTGATCAGGTGATGGTCTTGTGTCGCCCAAGGAAGACGCCTATGTGTCATCCTATTCCATATCGATTTGCATCTCGGCAAAAGATTGTAGAATTTGTAGGATATGTTGTTTCTTTTGATCTATTTAGGATCTTGTGGTTGTATTTTGTTCCGGTCTACATAAAAATCCTACCATTACCAAAAAATATTAAAAAACATTATTAGTAAATTAACTTTGGCGAGAACGAATTTAACTAGGGAGAATCACATATAAGGAACCAACCAAATTTATAAACACAAAAAAACTCATTTCTATAATTTGTTATATAAATTACTACACCAACCCAAACCCAAAACTAATTACATTAGACTCGATCCAAATTTCACATATTCAATTACTATAATGCCCTCTCATCCCTAACTCTTTTCTCTCTCACCTTCGTCATTTCAGATCTGTTTTGTTTCAGATCTATTCTTTTTCTTCCTCTCTTCCTCTCTCTCTCTCTCTATATGCAGATTCAGGTATAAATACAAGACCGATGTGATTGACCCGTAATCCCACATCTCAGCCTCGTCCCAGCTGTGTTAGTCTCTCACGTAGTCAACGACATCATAGGCTCGTCGACTATCGAATTCAGGTCGACCCGACCATCCAGGACCCAATCAAGTGATCACAATCTCCTGGTAAACTGAGATTGACGATAACCCAAGCTTGATCTGCCGCACAAGTAGTTCGAGGAAGGCTTTCCACTACTATTTCAGCTTTGCTGCTACTGTTTTAACTTTGCAGCTACTGTTACTGTTTTGGCTTTACTGGTATTGCTACTAGTTTGATTTTGCTGCTACTGTTACTGTTTTGAATTTGCTGCTACTGCTATTGTGCTGTTATTATGTTACTACTGTTTCAGATTTGCTGCTACTGCTACTATTTCGTCTTTGTTGCTATTGTTACTGTTTCGACTTCGCTGCTACTGTTACTGTGCTCCCTATTGTTTTATCTTTGTTGTTACTGCTCCTGTTTCGACTTTGCTACTTCTGCTACTATGTTGTTATTATGATGTTGTCTGCTACTGCTACTGTTATTGCTGTTACTGTTTTGTCTTTGGCAGTACCTGGACAGTAACACCTTTTAACTTATGTAGTGAAGGATAGTTTGATAAAGTATATAGTGACAGATGAAATGTGGTCATCACTTTGTCCTAATTTGTTAATTTGAGTGTAAAATATTGTTTAGATGATATATTTGTAAATTGTAATTTGACTGATAACTAAGCTATAGTTTGCTAATTTAACTATGAGGTCCACTCATGCAAGGGCAAAGCTAGGGAGTGGGCAATGGGATCAATTGCCCCCTCTCAATTTTAAGAAAAAGTAATTACTCTTAATTTATATCAGATATTAAAGGAAATGAAACATAAATTGATCCTTCTCCTTTAAGAACTCTTTGACTAGTCTTTAATATTATTCAATAATAATGAAATGAAATAAAAATATATACTATTTTAAATACTTAATCTAATTAAGACAAAACCGTGTCAAGAGTTTCTTACCTTATTGATCCCTACTAATATGTAATTTAATGCTTTAAATTTCATTTATGATTTTTATTTTATTTTTATAAATAAGTTAAATGGAAACAACGCATTGATATTTACTATACATTGACGTACATTATGTCTCAAAAATAACATATTGAAATTCTGAAAATCTAAAGTTTATTGGAGATGATAGCGCGTTTTCATTTTGAATTGGTATCAAAACATTGTTGAAATTATGTTTGTGTCACTTTTTAAAGTAAAATCGTGTTGTTGCTAAAGAGTATCCGAAGATCATTTAATTTTTTCGTTAATCAAATTTGACTGCTCTAAGTGAGATATTTGTCTTTATGATTTATTTGTGGAGGAAAAGTTCATCCTCTACTTCTAAAAGCTCACAACATTTTTGTAACAAAAAAGCTCACAACATTTTGAGTGCAATACCCCTATCAACACTAGAAATCTTAAATACATCCTCGTAGAGTACATCCTGGAGAAAACCAGGAGGCTCCCCTACACATTGATCAATAGCATAATTCAAACTAGCAAAATGCGCCAGCTTATGGGCTACATTATTTGCTTCACGGTACACATGACGTACGGTAATGTAGTCAAACTGTTGCATGAAAATCTTAATATCTGTAATAATCTGACTAACCTCTGCCACAGCATGAGTTTGCTGGTGTAGTACGGCCACCAAAACAGAACAATCACTCTCCACCACAAACTGCCTCCATCCTCTTTCCAACGCCTTCCTAAGACCCATCCTACAAGCATAAGCTTCAGCATGTAAAGGAGAGTTAATGAAAGATAAACCCTTCGACTAGCCACCCAGAAAATTCCCTCTATAGTCCTGGAAAACCACACCTGCTCCCCTATCTCCACCATTCCTCCAAGCTCCATCTATATTTAACTTAATTTGACCACTAGGAGACAATTCCCACTTTCCAGCTCCCCTATTCCTCTTTCCCCCGACTATCACATGCTGCTGACTTTGATACTCATGCAAGAGATTCAACGCTCAGTTCACTGTGTGTGTAGGATCGAGTAATACCCCATTCCACAAGCAATTGTTCCTAGCAGTCCATATCGCCCACAGGATCATAAAGAACACTTCAAGTTGTTTTTCTGCAGACTCTCCACCATCTCAAAGACCCACTCTTCAATATTTTGAGCCTCATGGTTGCGTGCTCTGAGACCTAGCAGGCTAAACAACCATACACAAGCGATCAATGCACAGTCCTTGAACACATGCATGTCTGACTCTGTTTCCCATGGCAAAACACACACTAGATATCCTCTATATGAACTCTTCTATTAAGGGTCACTCTCGTTGGTAGTGAATGTCGCACTAGTCGCCAAACAAAATTCTTCACCTTCGGTAATATAGCAACACCCCAAATATTCTTCCACAACTCGTTCCCACTACTTCCACTTGATGTTGCATGAGCGCCAAGGACCTTACGTGCAACATGATAACCACTCCTAACCCTATATAGGCCATGCTTATCAAAATGCCACACTAGAGTATCCTTTACCGCATTAAAACTGATCGGTATCCTTCTAACTAATTCAACCTCATCCACAAAAAGTAGCTCCTCCAGCCATGCTATCATCCACTCCATATTGTCACGATCAATCAAGTCAGCCACTCTTAAGTCTTCTAAACCCTTAACAACTCCGACATATGGTCGAAACAAGTAAGGGCATGGCAACCAGGGATTGTCCCAAACCGAAACACTCATACCCAAGCCGATTTGATACCTCACTCCTTTCTCCAGCAGCTCTTTCCCCTTCATGAGACTCTGCCATGCATATGAATCTTTGGATGCAACTGTTGCCTTAAGAAAGTTTATGGAAGGGAAATATTTTGCTTTCAAGATCCGTGCCACTAAAGACTCTGGGTTTTTCAAGATACGCCACCCTTGTTTAGCCAACAAAGCTTGATTAAAAAGTTCCATGTTTCTAAAACTCATACCTCTCTCCTCTTTAGGTTCACACATCTTGTCCTGAGCCACCCAATGAATTTTTCGCCCTCTCTCCAAGTCACCCTACCAAAACTCCGCCATACACCTATGTAATTCATTACATATATGCTTCGATAACTCGAAAACACTCATTACATATGTAGGCACTGATTGCACAATGACCTTGATCATCACCTCCTTCCCAGCCTCACTCAACATCTTATCTTTCCAATTCTTCAACTTATCTCTGGTTCTGTCCAGCACATAGTCGAACGCCTCTTGCTTAGAATAGTTGACTTCTATTGGTAATCCAAAATACTTATCATGCTTGTCCACCTTCTCTATCCCAAGCATTCTAGCCAAAATCTCCTGTTTATCTCGCTTCACGTTTTTTGAAAAACAAATGAAACTCTTTTAAAGGTTAACTTGTTGTGTTGAGGCATTCTCATAGAGTTGGAGAATGTTTCTCAACCTATTACACTCCTCCTCTGCCCGCATAAACACAAAAGAATCATCTGTAAAGAAGAGATGATTTATTGAGGGAGCACTTGTGGCAATAGAAACTCCATGCAGAAAACCCCTCTCCTCCGCGTAAGTCAACATCCTAGACAAACCCTCTGCACACAGCAAGAATAAATAGGGAGATATAGAATCTCCTTGTCGCAAACCCTGACTAGGGACAAGTAGACCTCTGGGCTCGCTGTTCAGTATGAATGAATATGTTACTGTACTGACGCATGCCATTACCCACTTTATCCATCTCTGATGAAATCCCATACTGTGCAATACCGCCTCTAGAAACGGCTACTCCACTCTGTTGTAAGCCTTACTCATATCGAGCTTTAATGCCCCAAATCCACTACCACCCCATACAGGCTCTTCAAATGATGTGCAATGTGCAATCTCAAAAGCTAACAGAGAGTTTTCAGAGATGTGCCTACCCGGAACAAACGCACTTTGGTTAGGCGCGATAACAAACTGGAGAAGAGGTTTGAAATGGTTGGCCAGAACCTTAGAGCCTAACTTATAGATGACGTTACAGAGGCTTATTGGCCGAAGTTGAGTAATGTGTTCCACCTGCTTCACCTTCGGAATCAGCGTAACATACGTTCCATTAACCTGCCTAAGAAGTTCCTCTGAGTTCATGAAAGTCCTCACCGCCTCCGTCACATCCCGCCTCACTAAACTCAAAAACTTCTGGTAAAAAACTGGTGAAAACCCATCTAGACCAAGTGCTTTGAGAGGCTGTATCTGTTTAAGTGCCAGGAAGATCTCGTCCTCTTCGAACTCTTGAACTAGCGCTTTATTCATGCTGTCTAACACCACTGGTTGGAAAAAAGTTGTGAACAAATTCATATTCTGTGGCCTACTAGATGTAAACGACGAGCCATAGTAATCCAAAACCACCCTTTCTAGTGCAGAGTCCTCAGTCCGCCACACTCCTTGACTATCGAAGAGTCCTCGAATTGTATTCCTCCGTGATCTGTTGTTTGCTTTTTGGTGAAAATAACTGGTATTTCGGTCACCTTTTGTTAGCCACATTACCCAGGATCTCTGCTTCCAGTAATCACTCTCATATTGTAGCAGTTCATTCAACTTTTTTTTCCAATTCTACACCTTCCACCTCATTACCTGGATAAGCTTTGTCGTAGAAAGCTGAAAGCTTGTCTCTAACCAGCTCAATCTCCTTCTTTAAAGAACAGAATTTTTGATCACTCCATTCCCACAAAGCTTTCTTCGTGTTCTCTATACTCTTACACACAGCTCCAAAGGGATCTCCTTCAACACTCTCAGACCAGCTTCTCTTCACTATCCCTCACAGTCCTCATCTTGCAACCAAAAAGACTTTATCCGAAAGCGTCTCTTCCTCTTTCACCTTTTGATTACGGTAGCACTGATAGATATGTTGATTGGGATGTGGTCTGATTTCGACTTCTTCAAATGTGAAACCTTTGAGCATGGAAACTTATCATGCCACTCTCTCGTAGCAACAAAAAGATCGAGCCGGACTTTGATCATCTCACCTGCCCTCTTCCCTTTCCAAGTAAAAATCGGACCAACAAAATTCAAGTCAACCAAACCACAGTTCTCTAGACACTCCTGAAACGCTCCCATCTGCCTAGGGCATCTCGGAGGCCCTCCTTCCTTTTCAAAAGCTCTCAAGATTTCATTGAGATCACTCCCCAGAAGCCATGGCTAGCAGTTACGTCAACCAAGATGATTTATCAACTCCCACGTCTTATGCTTCTCCTCCGCTTTTGAAAACCCATACACACCTGTAAACCTCCATCTATCACTCCCCACCTCTCCTACTAAAACATCTATATGATTTCTTGAGAATGAGTGTAGCTCCACCTCAATGCTACCCGCCAAAACAAACACACCCCTCCAGCCCTAGAATTTCGATCATTAGGGTTTTGGTTGTCAGTAGAATACTTTAGCTGTAGAAGCTTATTCATTGATGATAAAACACTGGCTTTTATAAAGCCATTACAACTGAAAAAGAGAAAATCATGGAGCCATTATCATGGCTGATTCAGAGGAGAAGCAACAACTATCCTATTCCTAGAGACTAGGATTTATTCAAACATAAAGCTAACAATCTAACAAACTCAGCGGAAGACTTGGTATGCAAGTTATCCAATAATCCCAGCAATCCCAACAAACTCCCCCTTAAACTGAGCTGTGTTGGAACACTCAGTTTATTGCTTTGAAGTTATACACACCAAGCTCATCCCTCAACTTCAAGAACACCTCCAACTTCAATGGTTTAGTCATAATGTCTGCCAGTTGATCCTTTGTGCCACAATATACTAACTCAACAGTTCCTTCATTTACCAGCTCTCGAAGAAAATGGAAGCGAATGTGTATATGCTTACTTTTACCATGCAAGACTGGATTTTTCGAAAGTTTTATAGTTGAACTGTTATCTCAATGAATGATACACTTACTTTGCTGAACTCCAAGCCTTTCAAGGATTCGCATTAACCATATGCTCTGGCATGCACATGCTGCAGCAGCTATAAATTCAGCTTCTGTGGTGGAGAGTGATACCACTGGTTGCTTCTTAGAACTCCAAGCAACAACTCCATAATTCAACTTGAAAATGTAGCTAGAAGTACTCTTGCGGTCATCAAGATCCCCTGCATAATCACTGTCAGAAAAAGCACCCAGACTTTCACTTCCTCCCCTTTTGTAAAACACACCTAACTCTGTGGTACCCTTCAGATAACGCAATACCCTTTTCACTGCTTGTCTATGCACTTCTGTTGGAGCTTCCATGAATCGAGCTATCAGGCTTACTACATACATAAGATCAGGTCTAGTGACAGTCAAATACATAAGGCTTCCCACCATCTGTTTATATGCAGTAGCATCCACCTTTTCTCCTTCCGTATTTTTGGACAGTCTAGTTCCTGGAACAATGGGATTTTTCACTGGTTTGCAGTGTTGCATACCAAACCTTTCCAATACTTCATTGGCAAACTTCTTCTGACAAATGAATATCCCTTCTGAGCTCTGTGTTACCTCCACCCCAAGAAAGAATTTCATGCATCCTAAGTCAGTCATTTCAAACTTTTCCTTCATCGAGCTTTTGAACTCATGAAACATCTTCTCATTGTTTCCTGTGAATATCAAGTCATCAACATACAAATTCACTATAAGGACTCCCCCTTCTTCATTCTTTTTTACGAACAAGGTGTGATCGCTGAGATTCTTCTCGAAACCCTCTTCTACAAAGTAGGACTCAATTTTGCTGAACCATGCTCGAGGCGCCTGCTTAAGTCCATAGAGTGCCTTCTTAAGTTTATAGACTTTGCATGCCTCTCCCTTTACCTCATACCCTTTTGGTTGCTCCACAAATACCTCCTCCTGAATCTCACCATGCAGAAAGGCACTCTTGACATCGAGTTAGTACACTTTCCAACCTCGACTGGCTGCAATTGCTAGAGTTAAGCGAACGGTGTCCCAGCGTGCCACAGGTGCAAATACTTCAGTGTAATCTATTCCAGCTTGTTGTGTGTATCCTTTTGCCACAAGTCGAGCCTTGAACTTCTCAATTTCACCTTTCTCATTCATCTTGGTTTTGTAGACCCATCTCACACCTATCTTCTTTGCTCCTTTTGGTAGTTCTGTCAATTCCCAAGTCCCAGCAGTTTCAATTGCTTGAATTTCACGATTCATTGCTTCTCTCCAAACAGAACTCCTAACTGCTTCCTCGAATGTGGTAGGGTCATTGCTCGTAAACATTGCAAGTCCCTGCATCTCCATAGTGAGTTCTTCAATTCCTTCTTCCTCTTCAGATAGACCTTCTCCAGAAATATAGTCTTTCATCCACACTGGTTCTTTTCTTCTTCTTCTCCCCTGGACTGGAGGTATTGCATCTTCTGTCACATTGTCTTCTCTATTCTTTTCTTCTTCTTCTACTTCAGCTGAGACAATTGCTTCATCCTTCTCCTCACTCCACAACAGCTCCTTGCTGGTAAGTGTATCTCCTGCCTGTTTCCAAATCCACTTGTCATTTTCTTCAAATACTACGTCTCGACTGATGATGATTTTTTCATTCACAGGATCATACATTCGAAAAGCTTTAGACTCCTCACTGACTCCCATGAAAACACACTTGAAACTCTTCTCATCTAGTTTTTTTCTCTTGGCATCAGGAATGTGGACATGCCCTATACAACCAAAGACCTTGAAGTACTCTACTGAAGGTTTCGTTCTACTCCATGCTTCTTCGGGTGTCTTGTCTTGTATAGCAGATGTAGGACATCGATTGAGCACATGAGTAGCCCAATTAGCTGCTTCTGGCCAGAGCTCTTTAAGTACATCCCTTGCTGCAAGCATACATCTCACCATGTTCATTAGGGTTCGGTTTCTTCTCTCTACAACTCCATTTTGTTGAGGAGAGTAAGCTGCAGTGAGCTGACGACTGATCCCATTCGAGCTACAATAGTTGTTGAACTCATAAGAGGTATACTCTCCACCCTTGTCAGTTCGTAGACAACTAACACAACCTCCTATCTCCTTTTCTACTAAGATTTTGAATCTTTTAAACAAATCCACATTCTTCTACTATAATCATCAACAAAAAGTAATGAGATACCTCTTGTGAGAGATGGATTCAGGAGTGATTGGTCCACATATGTCTGAATGAACTAGTTGTAAGGGTCTGGATGCTCTCCATGTACTCTTCTTAAGAAAAGAGTCCCGATGCTGCTTCCCTATTACACAATCATTGCACAGCTTTAAACTGTTCTTTGGCATAGGTAATCCTTTTACCATCTTTCTATAGACCAAGGTCCGTAGTCCTTTCATATGGAGATGACCAAACCTCTGATGCCATATGTTTGTAGTATCATCAGTGCTTACTTGAAAACATGCTGATCTTGAGGGATTAGTAGTAATAGAGGCTAAGAGAACAAACATGCGATTGGCAGTCATATCACTTTGCATAAGTAAACCCTTTTCATCATGATAAATGCGAATACTACCCTGCTGAATCAGAATGGCTAGGTTTTTTTTCTTGAAGTTGTCCGATACTAACCAGGTTATTTTTAAGATCAAGAATGTAGAATACCTCAGTGATGACCATAAGCTTTCCTCCTACTTTCATTCTAACATTGCCTTTGCCTATGACAGCCAACTTCGAATTGTTCCCAAGCTTTAGACTCTGCCTGAATGATTGATCAAGCTCTGAGAACCATCTTTTATCTCCACTCATGTGATTACTGCATCCGGAATCCAAGAACCACACTTCCTCCCGTGTAGTTCCTTCCATGTTCACATAGGACATGAGTAGCATCTCTTCCCCTTCATTTAGTTCTATATGTTCAGCATAATAAGCAAAACTTGGACATTCCCACTGAAAGTGTCCTAGTTTGTGACATCGATAGCACTCGACTACAGCTTTGTTAAAAGCTCTTCCTCTACCTCTTCCTCTGAATCCTCCGTTAAATCCACTGCGCCCTCGTCCTCTTCCACCAACTCTCTCTTCTTCTCTCATATCACGTCCATCTCCTCCTGTAACCTTCAAGGCTTGTTCTTCCACATCTTTTCGTTTGAGCTTCTGCTCATGAACTAGCAGTGAGCTTTGCAACTCATCCACAAACATATTGTTGATGTCCTTGGACTCTTCTATAGAACACACTATATAGTTGTATTTCTCTGACAGTGTGCAAAGAATTTTCTCAACAATCTTTGCATCCTCCATTTCTTCTCCTGCACCTCTCATGTCATTGGCTACCATCATGACTCTAGAGAAATAGTCATTCACACACTCACCAGATTTCATCTCTAGAATTTCGAAGTCTCTTCTTAATCTCTGAAGTTGAGCTCGCTGCACTCGGATGTTTCCTTGGTATTTTCTCTTCATTGAATCCCACAGAGCTTTGGAGGTGCCCTTTTGTGTTATTGTCTTCAGGATGTTCTTGTCAATTGACTGGAACAAATAATTCTTGGCTCGTAAGTCCTTCAGCTTCTGTTCTTCAAAGGTTCTACGCTGTGCTGCTGAGAGGGCTTCTAGGCTTTCGGGCTCTTCGTATCCATTCTCCACTATGCACCAGTACTCTTTGGAACGTAGAAAATTCTCTATGAGCATAGACCAATGATCATAGTCCCCATCAAATTTGGGAATGCTCAGAAAGCTGTTTCCATCCGCCATCTCACTGTCCTCTTGCTTGTGTTCTCTCAGTGTTTCACTCAACCTCTCTTTCTCTTCGTCTTGCTCTGATACTACTTGTCACGGACCTAGCCATTCGGCCACCACATTTGGTCCATGCGGCGCTCCCCTACCTAGGAGCCAGCCTTATCCATCGGGGCAGCATACTGGTTTCGCCCTGCCTTGGGCTCATCAGAGGATCGGCTCCAGACCCCGACCAGTTTGTGTAGGGATGGCCTAGTCCCCTCTTCAGCGTCAAGTCCTCTACTAGCGACAAGCTCCCCAAACTCAACCGGGTTGGCCTGCCTGAACTCCGAAGGGACAGCACATTTGCTCCTACACTCCGTGGCCTGAGAGCGCAATCCCACCAGCATCGCCCACAGTAGACACTCCTGAAAACGGGACGTGACATCCTCCCCCACCCAACATGGTGTACGTCCTCGTACACGGCACCGGCAGCATGTACTTCTACTCGCACTACGATGCCCGAGCGACGAAAGGAGTTTCCTAAAGATCGCCCAACATACTTCCGCGCCAGACTTCGTCCAATCCTCTCTTTCGAGGCACCCTGCCCACTCGACCCCTCTCCCACGGGATCCCCCATCCACTCGGGGACACGACGGCACGTGCGAGTGCTCGGCAGCAACGGACATCCATTTGGTCCTCACCATCTCAAGGAACCCTGCCTACTCGACCCCTCTACCACGGGATCCCCCATCCACTCGGGGGCACGACAACACGTGTGAGCGCTCGGCGACAACGAACATTGATGTCGGGGGCGGCTCTGATACCACTGATAGAACTAATGTCAGTAGAATACTTTAGCTGTAGAAGCTTATTCATTGATGATAAAACACTGGCTTTTATAAAGCCATTACAACTAAAAAAGAGAGAATCATGGAGCCATTATCATGGTTGATTCAGAGGAGAAGCAACAGCTATCCTATTCCTAGAGACTAGGATTTATTCAAACATAAAGCTAACAATCTAACAAACTCAGCGGAAGACTTGGTATGCAAGTTATCCAATAATCCCAGCAATTCCAACATTGGTTAACAACACAATCAATCACAAACATATTTTCAAATCCAATCTGTCGTCTCACCGGCTCCATCTCTTCTTGAAGGCACTTTGTCTCACTAAGAAAAACTATATTGCCAAGCATTAGGGTTAACAACCCTGTAAGGCCATCAACTGTCTAGGAGTTCCCTATCCCCTGACAGTTCCAACATATAACATTCATGGCTCGTGATGGGTCTTCACCTCACCCATCACGGAAGGGCGATCGGAAGTACGCCCTGAACTCTTTTTTGGAGACACTATAACCACACCCCCTTCCTCATCGAAGAACCCAGCTTTTGGTTCGTGATTTCACATTGGACTCTTTCCTAACCGTTTCTGCTTACTTCTGGGCTGCTTCTCTGGGCTGGAGCAAGAGGTCTTATTTAAATCGAGGCCCAAGCTTGCCATGTCCACTGCCCTCCTATCAGTCCACCATTTCACAGTTGACCGGCCCACTCATTTTAGACCCGCCCACTCCTGACCCGGAACCCCCATCGGTGATTGCCGACTATCCAATCTTTACATTTAAAAAAGACCGCCCAAATCTGCTCTCTTTAACCCCGGTGTCTCCCCAGTAGGAAAGAAATTATTTTCCACAGTAGAAAGAATATTATTCTCCACTCTAGCTCCATGATTCTCTCCCCTTATCCCTCCCTAGGACAACGCAGACATTGAATTACTGATTTGCGGAGACTTCTCTGTCAGCGTGATCAGCGCCATTCACACCTCACCACCATGAAAGGGTGGATACATGTGGGCTGTCTAGGCTGCAGCCCGGACAGATTTTTGTTATATACCATGTGAATGCCGGCTAGTAAACAAAGTTTCTTTGGTTCAGTTGGCATCTGTCCAACTTAACTTTCATCGTGTCAAATGTTCGACTCCTGTTGCAGTCAAATCCTATGTTTCTTTGGTAGCTTTCCGGCGTTTTGCCTCCCTAATCTCCGACGGGGACCCTGCCGACCTTTCTACCTCGATCCCGTGAGACGCAGCTATCTGGTCCGTGTCTTTTCCTAATTCCATTTCCTCCCTTGCCCCGTCACCGGTAAACCTCCGTCTCTTTTCTCCGGGACTCCTTTTCAGCATTCAAGAGGGTATCATACAGTTAGACCGTGGTAGTATTCTAAAAATGAAGAAAAATACATGGTTGAGCATTGTAAGTAATGGAATCATATGTTTTAATATTATCACATAACTTGTGTGTACAGCTTTCGGAGGTATCAGCATAAATGCACTACTTTGGTGGGTTCTATTTTCTATATAAACACAGAAACAAGTTTGGCGCTTAGTGTATCCATTCATGAAATGGACTGGTGATCAAACTAGCAATACAAATGCAGCTTTCAATATAACCCGTACGTGTTCGCTGCAAATCCCATTTTAAGAGAAAATGAACCTTCACTGTTTCTTCAAGCAATTCCTCTTCGAATTTCTCTGCCAACACTCTCACCTGAAATCACACATAATATTATTTATTTTCAAAAACCTAGAGTCTAAGAAAGCTTCTTAACTACTACCCCACACGACGTCCCAACCATATGGCCTTGTTCATATATACTGCCTTCCCGGTTTCTCTGACATGAAATCCGGCAGGCCCTTCTGGATTTTCAGTCTAATCAGGTCTCCAAAGATGAGAACGGGAATGTTGGTTCTTGCTCTTCTTTGTGTTTATGGATTTGCTTGGGGAGTTGGTGCTGATAAGAATGTAAGAACTGAGCGCATTTCAGGTATGCTTCTCTTTTTTCATTTCAGTTTTGTTTCCAAGAACATCTCTTTTTTGCCAAAATAAGCTGTATTACTTATTTCTATTAATCCCTAGTTATGAACAAGTGTTGAAACTTGAATATCGGTGGTTCTGTAATACCGCTTCTCTAAATTAAGGGAAAGGTTCAGCCTTTTTGGCATTTGATTTTGTAAGATAGCATTGGGGTTTATACAGTAACTTGCATATGAACTATGATCATGAGTGGATTATAAATAATCATTGGAAGTTGGAAAGAAATCACTTCATTTGTTTTTTTTATGTTTGGTTATATGAGCAATAGGGAAAATAATAAAAAAAGAAAAATAATCAGAGAGGGTTTAATTTGATCTAGCATTTTTATGTATGATGTAAATGTTTTGTAACATGCAGGAAGTGCTGGTGATGTATTGGAGGATAATCCAGTTGGGAGGTTGAAAGTTTATGTGTATGAGCTGCCTAGCAAATACAACAAGAAACTCCTTCGAAAAGAGCCAAGATGTCTCAACCATATGTTTGCTGCTGAGATCTTTATGCATAGGTTCCTCTTATCAAGCGCGGTTAGAACCCATAATCCGAATGAAGCAGATTGGTTCTATACTCCTATATACACAACTTGTGACCTTACCCCAACTGGCTTGCCATTGCCCTTCAAATCACCACGGATGATGAGAAGTGCAGTGCAGCTCATATCTAGGAACTGGCCTTATTGGAATCGAACAGAGGGAGCTGATCACTTCTTTGTTGTGCCCCATGACTTTGGAGCTTGCTTTCATTACCAGGTAACCATTCATAGTTGTAGCTAACCATCAAATTTTGGGTTAAAAACAAAATAAAGCAGTATCTGAAGTTTAGATATTTGTTAGTTTTATGAATTTGGAGTCTGGTCACTGCAAAGAGAAGTAAACAAAAATCACACTCGAAAATTTGACATTGTTGGAAATTACTCAGTTTTCTCATCATGGCATGGTTCAGCTGTGTCATGATTGCTTTGTTATGAGTCTCCTGGTTTGATTTTGTCACCAGTACTTCAGTCCTATGCCAATCACCATACTGTTGGAAAAAATGAAAATGACTTCCAGACTCCAGTTCTTTTATCTGTAAGTCTGTAACTTTACCGAAAAGTTGAGTGGAGTTTATACAACACAATTTGACCATATAATAGATGCACACTTCAGACATTAGGCTGCTTAAATGGAAATGAGCAAGGCATTTGTGTTGTACTCTGGTTCTTCATCAAAATCATGAGGAATTCCCAAGACTAACAAAGGTTACTAACTTACTAGTTACTACTACGTACTAGTACTGATCATAACTTATATCATGCTGGCATTCTGTAGGAGGAGAAAGCTATTGACAGAGGGATTCTTCCATTACTCCAGCGTGCAACATTAGTTCAAACCTTCGGACAGCGCAACCATGTATGTTTGAAAGAGGGTTCGATCACAATTCCTCCATATGCTCCACCACAAAAGATGCAGACTCACCTGATTCCCCAGGAAACTCCGAGGTCCATCTTTGTCTACTTTCGGGGCCTGTTTTATGACATTAATAATGATCCTGAAGGTGGTTACTATGCAAGGTATGTTTGTACTAAACTTTCAGACATACTATATATCGAAGGACATTGTTTTCTCCCTTTAAATTATACGAAACTAGTCTTATTTAAGCTGTTTTGTGAGATGGCAACAAGCATGGATCTGAAAATCTATGTACATATCTAGCCACCATGCTTAATCTTCTTGACTCAATTGTAAGTCTCTTTTGACTGGCAGAGGTGCAAGGGCAGCTGTTTGGGAGAACTTTAAGAACAACCCTCTCTTTGACATCTCAACTGACCATCCAACAACATATTATGAAGACATGCAACGATCTATATTCTGTTTATGCCCTCTCGGATGGGCTCCATGGAGTCCGAGGCTAGTGGAAGCAGTGGTATTTGGTTGCATTCCTGTTATTATAGCTGATGACATTGTGTTACCCTTTGCTGATGCCATACCATGGGAAGAAATCGGAGTTTTTGTAGCCGAGGAAGATGTCCCTAACTTGGATACTATCCTCACTACTATTCCACCAGAAGTGATATTAAGGAAACAAAGATTGCTTGCAAATCCTTCAATGAAATGGGCCATGATGTTCCCACAACCAGCACAACCAGGAGATGCTTTCCATCAAATACTTAACGGACTGGCCCGAAAACTACCCCATTCCAAGAATGTTTACTTAAAAGCTGATCAAAAGGTTTTGAACTGGACAGCTGGTCCAGTCGGAGACTTGAAACCTTGGTAATCATAGAGCTATAGTTTTTGAGCCTTCTTACCACTTTTTTATGTGTGTTGTGTTTCAGATTTTTATTTATATATAAGAGTAATGTAAGCTTTTTGGCTTATTTTATCCCTTGACAAAGTAAAATTTTCTCCCTACATAATTAGTTTGTCTAAATTAACCCTTCTTCGTATACTTTCTGGCTACGTCACTCGTCTACTGTCCCTTCCCCAAGTAATGGAACTAAGAATATGCTGCACTGTACTAAATATGTAACAGTTACTTCTTCTTTCCTGATTTTTGTATAGGAGTTGTTGGCATTAAGAAGATCCTTCTGTTGGAATAGTTGATGCATTGGATTTACCTTCCACCTTTGTCCTGTGTTTGACTTTTTGTCTAGTCCCCATTATCAAGTACTGAGAATATTCTACTGTAACTGTAAACTTATTTATTCTACTACTGAGTTCTATATAGTTTAATACTACCATCGGTGATGTTTTTTGGCAGATTTTCTGGGTGTGGAATGTTAGATGCCAGGTATATGCTTTTTGCAATGCAGTAAAAATTTACAATCTGATGCAACATAAAGATTCCATGTCTAAATTGATCTCAGTTATAAGGGTCAGATTGATGGGGTTGTGCAACCCGTAGCTAGCAGTGAGATCACTTAACCCTTGAGCTAACATAAGGGTCAGATAATAATGCATTTGGTTAAATGGATGATCCAAGCTTTGAAGCAAGTTCCAATTGATTTTTTTTGGCTTCTCTATTTTCTGAAATTCTATCCTACTTTCAAGGTGGTTTGGTATTCCACCTACCACCTTGCTTACCTATGCCTCTGTCTATGCATGACTTAAAAACTAAGTTGCCATTAGATGTGCATAGTCTGTTCATATTAATATAATCTAGATCCAAAGCACAATAATGCTTTTGAATATGATAAGGTGTGGGAGGATTTGACCAGAATTTGGTACCCAATTGACCTCTAGCTTCTAGCTTAGATCCACTCCAACTTATAATGATGCTGAATATAAAAGCAAATATTTTCTGGTGGCTGAACAGTGACCTTAATAATTTTTAGAACACCTCTCCTTTTCAATGCTTGAACATTCAATGAATAAAACCCAGATTTGCACCGGCACTTTTAGCAGCCCACTGTGGATATACCAGAAAGTCTTTCTTGAAAACTTTTAACTGTTTGTCAAGTTATTTTTTGGTAGTGAAACTGTTTGTCAAGTTAGTCATTCTCTCAATCTTGAAAGAGTTCATATCACATGCATCAACTCACACTAACCCATGAGTCCCATGACATATCACATCTGTATTAAATATGAAAACGTCTGATAAAGTAGTCTGTAGTTTAACTTCAAAATCAATAACTTAAATCATTATAAGCCTACAAATAAGGTTTCATTTTTCTAATGTGAGATTGATATCTCAACACGCTCCCGCACGTGTGACGACCCCTCAAGCCTAACACGTGGACAACATTAGGGATGACCTGGAGTGCGTGTGGCCGGTAACGCTAACATACATGGACATAGGTAACCCGCTCTGATACCATGGTAAAGTAGTCTGAGATTCAACTCCAAAACCAATTGGTAATTAAGAGAATAACCTAAACCTTTATAAGCCCACAGACAACACCCAATTTTTTTGATGTGAGATAAATATCTTAACGTCTATATTGAGGTTGCATAATATGATTTATAGCAGTATTCGTTTATTTGTGAATAAAACAGTTGTCGCAAACAAACTGTAATTTTCTTCAATGCAAACTGTAATTTTCTTCAATACTTGATTAGATTGTCACAGATATTTCTTCACATCTTAATCAAGCATTGAACTCATATTTGCGTCCAAATTAAGGTAAAGCAAGTCGTGAACAAATGCAGCTTTGCAAGTAAGGTTGACGTATAGAAGCATGTTCCAACTTTCATTAGTCGGTTCAATAGGTACGTTTACATGATTCGTACATATAACAAAGAATTTCAGATCAAATAAGTTGCAAAGTTCATGATCTTTTCCTGCTTATAATATTGGCACCAGATTCCTTCTACACATGAACTATGAAGCCATACAAACAATGAAACATACAAAACCATCTGCTCATCTATACATATTACGTTCAACAATTGGATTTCAAATCTGAGGTTTACATTTAGGCGTTCAACCATATTTCAAAATAGCAAGTGCCTAATTTTTGAACAAGTACAGTAACAAATTAATTGTAATTTGAGTATTTTACAGTATTTTGAGTATCTCTTTTACTCGAAATATTTTGGTTCCTATTTAGGGGAAAAATGCATGTCAAAATGATGTATCGTCACTTGAGAAATACATACACCAAATATTACATTAGCCATATAAACCAACATATGTTTTTGGGACATTAGATGAAGGAAAATAGATTAAAGATCTAACTTGAAACACAAACTTCCTTAGTTGATATTTTGACTCGAAAGTTATAATTTTCTCACACAATATGTTATGTTCATTAACTCTGTAAAATTTATATTATGCTTGTTATGCATTTCTAAAATGAGATTTTGTTCTATTTCAAAAAAGAAAATTAAAAAAGAATTATCCGAATAAAAATCAACTTTGAAATATCCAAACAAGAAAATATGACATCAGAGTTGCGTAAGCGTTTCTATCTCTACCAAAAGCCAGTGCAAGTGTGACCAACTATTCGCATCGACCGATCATCCTAAGAGTCACTGTTTCACCTGCCGTTTGGACTCTACCAAGAACCAATCTTGCTCTCTCTTCCGGTCTTCCCACACCAAAAGTCAAATAGTTACATTCATCGTTTATATCGTATATTGCAAATATATAAAGCTCAAGAGCATAAACCCCTTCTCTTCTGTCTTCTCCTCTCTCTCTCTCTCACCCTCCCATTTGTTTCACTTTTTTGATCTCATGGGTTCCATTTCCAAGCTCTCCCATCCCTGCCCTGCTTCTTCTCTCTCCTCCACCTTCAACAACCCCAAAGCTTCCAACCCCAAGTGCTTGATCGGCCTCCTCACCACCTCCAACAACACCAAACTCTCGTCTTCCAAGCTCTCCCTACGAAGCAAGCCCTCCCTCAGACCCTCCTTGATGTAAAGTTTCAATCTTTATCTTATTACTTCTTATACTTATATTCTTAAAGTTTTGATCTTTATGCTTTTGATCTCGGAAAAAGTTGTGTTTTTGATTAGTTTGTAAAAGTTTTCTTTTTTTGGTTTTTTTTGGCAGAGTGAGATGTGCTCAGGGTGAAGGAAATGGAAGCCCAACAAAGAAGACATATCTCCATGAGCTTTATGATAAGGAAGGACAGAGTCCATGGTATGATAACCTCTGCAGACCAGTCACAGATCTGCTTCCGCTCATTGCTAGCGGTGTTAGAGGTGTTACTAGTAACCCAGCGGTAACTTTTCATCTCTATCTTTTGTTTTCTGAATCATACTTAATGCTCTGACATGCCTGGAAGATATTTTTGTTGATTTAAAGTTAAATGGGAAGTGGGGATGGAAGTGGAATTGTTTGTTGGAATTTGTTTACTTGGATGTGTTGTTTGGTTTTCATGTAGTCCTCGATCTAAATAGTTCTTTGTAATGTATGATTGCAGATTTTCCAGAAGGCGATATCAACTTCGAATGCTTACAATGATCAATTCAGGTAGTTCTCTGAGTAATTACTTATCCGAAGTGTACATATTGTTCTTTTGGAGAAGTAGAGTCAGTTGTTTAGTCTTGGTTCTAATAAAAACAAAAACAATAGATGATGTTGTGCTTTTATAGGAGATGGAGTGGCTAATGCTGGAAAAGAGTCCATCGGACCATAATAAGCTATAACAAGACGAATTAAGGCCAAAATAAGTGTGCTTGGAGCTATTCTAAAATTATTAATCTTTTTCTTTGTTGGTGATGCTTTTGTTGGATTACATGTATATATATTAGGATCTCAACAAGCTATTGGACTCTAGTGACATTCTTAGTTCTTTTAGTAGAGGGTCATACTTTATCATGACCAATTTTTCGCATGATCTGCCAGTTGTAGGTTCTTGGCATCTCTTATTGACAAGCTAGATATATTATTCCGATGCTTATTCCAAAAAAAATCATGTTGGTAACTTCAATTAATGAAATTTGCAGGGAACTCGTACAGTCAGGAAAAGACATTGAAACTGCATATTGGGAACTTGTGGTGAAGGACATTCAAGATGCGTCCAAGCTTTTTGAGTCGATCTATGATCAAACTGATGCTTCTGATGGCTATGTTTCTGTAGAAGTTTCTCCTAAACTTGCTGATGACACTGAAGGGACTGTGGAGGCTGCAAAATGGCTACATAAAGTTGTTTCCCGGCCCAATGTCTACATTAAGATTCCTGCTACTGCCCCATGCGTCCCTTCTATTAAGGAAGTTATAGCAAATGGCATAAGTGTCAATGTGACTGTAAGTCAACTCTATCCTTCTTTCATTCCTTTGGACTTTTTATTTTTTTCCCTATGCATCATTGCTTAGCTAGTTAGCTCAGAGTAGATCACCATTTGAATAGACTTTTAACACTGAATATATTGATGAGTAGTTGCTTAGGATATTGTGTATGATATTTACTTCCACCATAGTTGTCATAAACTCATGTCGTCTGAGTGATCTGAGTGGCATTCTCTCTTATTCAACCGAACATTGTATTTTAATTCACATGTTTCATAAATCAGATTCTAGTACCCATACAGCAGTCTTTAACTTACTATTTCCTATGTGCAGCTTATATTCTCTCTCAGTAGATATGAGGCAGTCATTGATGCGTATTTGGACGGCCTTGAGGCTTCCGGCCTAAATGACCTCTCTAGAGTCACAAGTGTTGCTTCCTTCTTTGTCAGTAGGGTTGACACCCTTATTGACAAGATGCTTGAAAAGATTGGAACTCCAGAGGCTCTTGACCTTCGAGGAAGGGTAAATTAGATACTTCTATTAGATTGCTAATTAAAGAACCTAGATGTTCAAGACCTTCTCATCCTGTGAGTTAATGTTTTAGGCTGCAGTAGCTCAAGCCGCTTTAGCGTACCAACTATACCAGAAGAAATTCTCGGGTCCCAGATGGGAGGCTTTGGTGAAGAAGGGTGCTAAGAAGCAGAGGCTGCTGTGGGCCTCAACCAGTGTCAAGAATCCCGCCTACCCTGATACTTTATATGTCACTCCTCTCATTGGTCCTGACACGGTGAGTCATTTCCAACCTGATATTTAGTGCTTGACGGTTATAACTTATCATGGTCATATGTCAGTGATGATGGTGTTGGCATGTTGCTAATAGCTTTAATAGATTCCAGAATTAAAATTGTACCTTTCAATATTAATATGTTGATTAAAGTTCTTAATGTTTGATTCCAAATTTCCTTTTGTAGGTTTCAACCATGCCAGACCAAGCTCTGCAAGCCTTCCTTGATCATGGAACTGTTTCAAGGACAATTGATGCCAATGTATCAGAGGCTGAAGGCATCTACAGTGCACTTGAGCACCTAGGAATTGACTGGAGCTATGTCGGTGACCAACTCGAACTTGAAGGAGTGGACTCGTTCAAGAAGAGTTTTGACAGCCTGCTTGATACGCTGCAAGAGAAGGCCAACTCTCTTAAATCGGTTAGTCTGTAAGATGTGATGATTACTTTATCCAAGTCAATAAAGCTGCGGGGGGTTCTGTCTTCCTGTAAATTTAGACCGAGTGCTTTGTAAGTCGATCATTATGTTTGAGGGGTTCATACCAGCTTCTTAGTGGGAGATGCTTTATTTGCTCTTGCTTTAGTATTTGGCAACGTTCTTTTTATCCTTCCCACCCTCTAATGCTTCAAGTTAGGCTCGTTCTTCATGAATGTACGATAGTATTCAGAGAGCAGATGAAATTTAATGGGGCGATGGAGAATACATGTGTCATGTTTCATCTGGAATTGAGAATTATGGAGAGCTGTTATAACGGAAAATAATCAAAATATTGAAACCTATAAACATTTAGCGAGTCATTTTCCTGGTGTCAAGATTTGTATGAATATGAGTGACCTCGAGTTTCAGTCACTACTTTATTTGTCCAAGTCTTCCATGCGCTCTTCTCTCTCAAAGTCTGACAATGTTTGCATCCATCAACAATGTTAGTAAAACATGTGTGAGCACTGAACCGGAGCATTTCATCTTCTCCATACTAGTTTAAAGTTCAAACCTATGGTGAGATTGATTTAATAGCCCAACTACTTTCTAGTGAGAACGATTTCTTCTCTTTAAAACAGCTTTTCCAGTTCCCTTCCTCATCCTCCCTCTCTTGCTGAGATCTTGATCTAGTTTTTGGCTTGAGAGTAGGTGGAACACAGATTTCCCTTCCCTTATTGTGGTAGATCTCTGCCCCGGTCATTCCCTTTTGTTTTTCAATTCCTATACTACCTAGATTCCTTCTTGTTTGCTGAAGCATTTGGTTGAAGGAGTCTCATGACTCAGTCCAGATAATAATCGAGTTGGTTAATAATGTCCCTACAGTTAGTATTGATAGGTTCTTTCGTTCAGTTCCATGATTCTAGGAGAAGATAATCATGGTTGTTTTTAAATTTTCATGTTCATGTAAGGCTTATATATAGCCATCAATCTGTTTTGAATAAATTATCAGAGTTTGCACTACTGCTTGTTTTAACAAGTGGTATCAGAGCCATTACTCTGAACCTGTAGTACGTAAAAGAGGAGTGAAACAGAGTTGGGAGTGAGAGATATGGCTACAGAAGGGAGTTTTGTTCAGCCATCCATTCCTAAGTTTGATGGCCATTACGATCATTGGTCAATGATGATGGAGAATTTCCTTCGTTCAAAGGAATACTGGAGCCTTGTTGAAGAAGGAATCGTGGAACCAGAGAGTGGAGTCTCTGGACTAACAGCACCTCAGAAGAGAGCAATGGAGGAACAAAAGCTGAAAGACCTGAAAGTTAAGAATTATATGTTCCAGGCGATTGACAGAAGCATCATGGAGACAATTCTCAACAAAGAAAGTGCAAAAAGCATATGGGATTCGATGAAACAGAAGTATCAAGGATCAACCAGAGTAAAAAGGTCACAGCTGCAAGCCTTAAGGAGAGAGTTCGAAGTCTTGCATATGAAGGAAGGAGAAGGGGTTGATGCTTATTTCTCACGAACACTGACAATTGTCAACAAAATGAAAATCCATGGTGAGAAAATGGAACAGGTGGTTATTGTTGAGAAAATTTTGAGGTCTATGACTTCGAAATTCAATTATGTCGTTTGTTCTGTGGAGGAATCAAATGATTTGGATATCTTAACAATTGATGAGTTGCAGAGCAGTCTTTTAGTTCATGAGCAAAGAATGCAGAGCCATGCACAAGGCAGTGAGGAGCAAGTTTTGAAGATTACGTATGATGAGAGGTCTGGTGGGAGAGGAAGAGGACGTGGATCATTCAGAGGTAGAGGAAGAGGTTGAGGGAGGCAGGAGTTCAACAAAGCACTGGTTGAGTGCTACAAATGTCACAAATTAGGGCATTTTCAGTATGAATGCCCTAGTTGGGAAAAAACTGCAAACTATGCAAAATTAGATGAAGAAGAGGAGCTTCTTCTGATGTCTCATGTTGAACTCAATGGTGTAAAGCATGAAGAAGTCTGGTTTCTTGACTCAGGCTGTTCAAATCACATGTCAGGAAATAGACAGTGGTTTGTAGATTTCGATGAACAATTCAGGCACTCAGTGAAGCTTGGAAACAGTTCCACAATGCCAGTCATGGGAAAGGGAAATATCAAGCTGGAAGTTGGAGGAATATCTCAGGTAGTGACTAATGTGTTCTATATTCCGGAACTCACAAATAATTTGTTGAGCATTGGTCAATTACAAGAAAAGGGGTTGACTATACTGATTCAAGGTGGATCATGCAAGATTTATCATCCCACGAAGGGCCTCATAATGCATACAGGAATGTCAGCAAACAGGATGTTTATCTTGCTTGCTAAGGTAAAAACACAAGCATCAAATTGTCTTAGAGTATCATCAGAAGACATCACTAATCTTTGGCACAGAAGATTTGGCCACTTAAACAATAGAAGCCTTCTGTCCTTGCAACACAAGAAACTCGTGAAGGGTCTGCCACAACTAAAGGATACAAGCAATGTATGCACAGTTTGCAACGTGGGAAAGCAGCATCGAAATGCAATACCAAAAAGGAGTCAGTGGAGGGCATCACAGAGACTTCAGCTGATACATGCTGACATATGTGGCCCTATAACACCAACCTCAAACAGCAATAAGAGGTACATTTTAAGCTTTATTGATGATTTCAGTAGGAAGACTTGGCTATATTTCCTAGCTGAAAAGAGTGAAGCTTTTACCAAATTCAAAATGTTTAAGTCTCTTGTTGAAAAAGAGACAGGGAATGAAATAGGATGTTTGAGGACTGATAGGGGTGGTGAGTTTACTTCAGGAGAATTTAACAATTTCTGTGAGGTTCATGGCATAAAAAGACAGCTTACAGCAGCTTACACCCCTCAACAAAATGGGGTTGCAGAACGTAAAAATAGGACCATTATGAACATGGTTCGATGTCTGCTCTCAGAGAAACAAATGCCAAAACAGTTTTGGCCAGAAGCTGCACGATGGACTACACATGTCCTAAACAGATGCCCTACCACAGCAGTGAAGGACAAAACTCCTGAAGAAAGCTGGAGTGGAATCAAACCTGATGTTGAATATTTCAGGGTTTTTGGCTGCATAGGCAATGTGCATATCACAGATAGTAGAAGGGTGAAGCTTGATGACAAGAGCTACAAGTGTGTGTTACTATGAAGAAGTGAGGAATCCAAAACCTACAGATTGTTTGACCCTATTTCAAAAAGAATAGTGACAAGCAAGGATGTTGTATTCAATGAAGAAGAAAGCTGGAACTGGGAAAGGAGCAGTGAGGAGGAGCAATGTGATGTGCTGGATTGGGGTGAAAATAATGAAGATTACAGTGATTCTGAAGCTGATGATGCAGCTAGTTCTTCAAATGAAAGTGAAGAGGAAAATCAAGAAGCAGGGAGGACAAAGAGACAATCTTCTTGGATGTCAGACTATGTGAGTGGAGAAGGACTATCTGAGGAAGAAGAAATCAACAATCTTGCAATGTGTATCTCTGTAAATGATCCAACTACATTTGAAGAAGCAAACAAAAGTGTCAAGTGGAGGGATGCAATGGATCAAGAAATGGCAGCCATAGACAAAAATGATACCTGGGAGCTGACTACCTTGCCTACAGGAGTCAAAGCAATAGGAGTTAAATGGATTTTTAAGACAAAGATGAATGAAAATGGAGAGGTGGAGAAGCATAAGGCCAGGCTTGTGGCCAAGGGGTATGCTCAAAAATATGGGACTGATTTTAAGGAAGTATTTGCACCAGTGGCTCGATGGGACACCATTCGAATGGTGTTAGCTCTTGCTGCACAAAATGGATGGAAAGTGTACCAACTTGATGTGAAAAGTGCATTTCTGCATGGAGAGATCAATGAGGCAGTTTATGTTGATCAACCACAAGGTTATATGAAGGAGGGAGATGAACAGAAGGTTTACAAACTAAAGAAGGCTCTGTATGGCCTTAAGCAGGCCCCTCGAGCATGGTATAGTCGCATTGAAGCATATTTTATCAAAGAAGGTTTTGTGAAATGTCCATATGAGCACACCCTGTTTGTGAAATCTGAAGGAGGTAAGATTCTATTTGTGAGCTTATATGTTGATGATCTTATATTCACTGGGAATGATAAGTGTATGTTTGAGGAATTTAAAAGATCTATGAAGGCAGAATTTGATATGACTGATCTTGGAATGATGCGTTACTTCCTTGGAGTGGAAGTTATCCAACAGGAAGGAGGAATCTTCATATGTCAAAGAAAGTATGCAAAAGAGGTTTTAGAGAGATTTGGAATGGAGAAGTGCAATTCTGTCAAAAATCCTATTGTTCCTGGAACTAAATTGATTAAGGATGATCAAGGTGAAAAGGCAGATGCAGGATTATATATGCAGATGGTAGGCTGCCTAATGTATTTGGCAGCTACACGACCAGATTTAATGTATGTAATTGGTCTGGTCAGCAGGTTTATGGGAAGTCCATTTGAGCAACATATGCAAGCAATCAAAAGGGTGTTCAGGTATCTTAAAGGCACACTGGATTTTGGCATAATATACAAGCAGAATGGGAACAAGAAGCTGGTGGCATTCTCTGACAGTGATTATGCTGGAAATTTAGATGACCGAAGAAGCACTTCGGGTTATGCTTTTATTCTCAGTGATGGTGCAGTTTCATGGTCTTCCAAGAGGCAGCCAGTGGTTACTTTGTCCACTACTGAAGCTGAGTTTATTTCAGCAGCTGCTTGTGCATGTCAAACAGTGTGGATGCGAAGAGTTCTTGAGAAGCTTGGGCAAGATCAGACTGGGAGTACAACAATATTCTGTGATAACAGTTCAACCATAAAATTGTCGAAGAATCCAATAATGCATGGAAGGAGCAAGCATATTGATGTAAGCTTTCATTTTCTTCGTGATCTTACTAAGGAAGGAATTGTGGAGCTGATTCACTGCAATTCTCAGAGTCAAGTTGCAGACATCATGACAAAGCCACTCAAGCTCGAGAACTTTGAGAGACTTCGTGGCTTACTGGGAATGCATGCAATGTCAGAGATAAACTGACTGCCAAAGTGCAATCAGTTTAAGGGAGGATGTTTGCTGAAGCATTTGGTTGAAGGAGTCTCATGACTCAGTCCAGATAATAATCGAGTTGGTTAATAATGTCCTGGTCTGTAGGACACAGTTAGTATTGATAGGTTCTTTCGTTCAGTTCCATGATTCTAGGAGAAGATAATCATGGTTGTTTTTAAATTTTCATGTTCATGTAAGGCTTATATATAGCCATCAATCTGTTTTGAATAAATTATCAGAGTTTGCACTACTGCTTGTTTTAACACTTCTAAGCTCTCCTAACTCTTCGATTTCAGAATACCCATCACTCCCAAGTTTCTTCAGTCACCCAAATCTCTGATTATTCATGGTCAAGATGCACATCCTCATCCGAAAGATCCACCTTCACCGATTGTTCGACTGTTATTCGGAATTCCGACGACGGCATCATTTTGATCGTCTGTTACTTGTCACGGCAAGTAAATCCGGTGTTTACGATAGTGCAAAAAGAGACAGCATGTCTGTTTCTTCATCGATTCCTTTGTAAATCGGCTCTTCTTTGTAGGTGTAGTGTTGTTTTGGGTTTGTTTATGTATATGTATTTCAATTTCAGTTGAATAAAAATATCATACGACTACCAAAAAACAGTTCAAACCTATGGTATGAATGGATTGCAGTTGATCCATACACTGATTTCATCAAAACCATTGAAACCTTCATCCATATAGAACATTCAAAATTCCTCTACCCCTCAAAACGTTGTCCATGACCGATAAGGAGCATGGTTGTAGCTGTTCTTCATGAATAATATCAAAAAAGAGGATAAAATCAAATTATGATGACGTATGAGAATAATATGAATAGAGAATCGTGAAAAATATGTATTTTATTCATAGATAAATATATCTCTTTATAGAGGATTACATAGGACATATCCTTAAATAACTAGTAAATCAATCTCTATACGGAATATGGATTCCTTATCCTAATCGCATAAGGCCAAGACACACATAACAAAATATTCTAGAACACTCCCCCTTGTGTCGCGCGTCGTTATGCTGGTGATGCTTCAAATGTCCAATGATTGATCTCAACCATACACATTTACGAACAACTTCACGTAGATCAATGGCCTCTACATGATTTGAGGATGTTGCCACAAGAGTCTGTTTAGTAGATCTCCAAAATATTGTTGTATTCCCAATGGTGAATACATAACCAATTTGAGAATGTTCCTTGTGTGGATCTGATAAGTATCTTGCGTCGGCGAAACCTACTAACATATTGTTAGGAGTCTCGGCATAACCAAGGACGGGAGTGGCCTACACGACGTTGGTCCCATGTGCAACGGTTCAGTCCCAACTCCGGCCGAGTCCGTGTTCCTCATGTACCGCAAGGCCAACTTCGGTCTTCTTTTCATTTGTGTAGGAAAAGAACAATCCTAGGTCAACGGTGTGTTTAAGATATCAAAATACATTCTTTACATCGGCCCAATGACGTTGGGTTGATGCTAAGCTAAATCTAGCTAACAAATTCACTGAGAAGACAATGTCTAGTCGAGTACACTAAGTTAAGTACAATAACGCACCTATTGCACTAAGATATGGGACTTCGGCGCCCAATAGCTCTTTATCATCATCTTTTGGACGGAATGGATCTTTATTGATATCCAGTCTTCGACCAATCATGAGAGTGCTAGCCGGATGTAATTTGTCCATGTTAAATCGCCTGAACATCTTTTGGACATATGCAGACTGGTCGATTAGAATACCACAGGCTCGGTGCTCTAGTTCAAGTCCTAGGCAAAATCGAGTCTTCCCAAAGTCCTTCATTTCAAACTCGGATTTAAGATACGTTATGGTTTCTCTTATCTCTTTAAGAGTACCAATGATATTCATGTCGTCTACATAGACGACGACAATAGCGAATCCAGAGCTTGTTTTCTTTATGAACACTCATGAGCATAGTTCATCGTTCTTGTATCCCTTCCTAATCAAGTAGTCACTTAGACGAGTATACCACATTCATCTAGATTGCTTTAATTCGTAAAGTGAGTGTTGCAATCTTATAACATACGCACTCTGTGGTTTAGAGTATCCTGATTTAGGCAATGAAATCTCATCTGGGACTTTCATGTATATCTCTGAGTCAAAATCCCCATAGAGATAAGTTGTAACCACATCCATAAGTTGCATATCTAGCTCTTTTCGAACACTACTAAACTTATGAGGTAACAGAAAGTAATAATGTCCATTACGGGAGAATATGTCTACTCATAGTCTATACCAGGGCGTTGTGAGAAACCTTGCGCCACAAGGCGAGCTTTGTATCTAAGTACCTCGTTCTTCTCATTACGCTTTCTAACAAAGACCCATTTATATCTTACAGGCTTTACAGTTGGCGGAGTTAGCACTACTGGGCCAAATACCTGTCGCTTTGCTAGAGAATTTAGTTCTGCCTGGATAACATCTTTCCATTTTGGCCAATCAGCTCTACGTTGGCATTCAGCAACGGAGCGTGGTTCGATGTCTTCGTGCTCTATGATTTCATGAGCTACGGAATATGCAAACATTTCGTTGAATTGCATAGATGACCGGTCTATCAATTCATAAGTGTTATCATAACACATGGAGATTTCTATATTCACTGATGTTGACATTGATCCTGAGACGTCCCCCATGGATTATAACATCGATTCTAGGATATAGTTGTAATTAGAGATAATCTCATGGGAGGGATTCTCCACATCATTGATCAAAGGATCATGTTGTGCCTTAGCAGCCCGTTTCTTTCTAGGACGCGTATCAATCGAACCATGTGGTCTTCCCTTTTTCCTTTGAGTAGGAGCAACGGCCTCCATCCCCCCACCATGGGAGGTGGCGCTGTCCACAGCCATAGCGAGCCCGGGGACGGTCGTGCCCTCATTTCGAGGGACTTCGAGCCTTGTAGGAACATTTGCAGCTGGTATTTCAGATCTTGTCACTAGCAATCTCGACAAAGGAGTCAGGCATCTAATATGCTACCTTTTGGAGATTGAGCATTCTTTCCACTTCATTATCAACTTGAGAAGTGTGGGGATCATGATGAGACTATGAGGAGACCAACCACGACACTTCACGGAGTTCATCATAAACACTTGTGTTCTTATCTCTCCCTAACGGCAGAAAAAGTGTCTTATCAAAATGACAATCAGCGAATCGCACCGTGAATAGAACTCATGTAGAAGACTTTAAGTATTGAATGATTGTTAGTGACTCATATCCAACATAGATACCCAATCGTCTCTAAGGACCCATTTTTGAACGCAATAGTGGCATTATTGGCACATAGACAGCACAACCAAAGATGCATAGATGCGAAATATCAGGCTCATACCCAGTTACCAGCTGGTACTCACTAAAGATTTGGTGTGCGATGGGTCTGAAACGAATAAGTAAAGCTGCATGTAGTATTGCATAGCCCCATGATGCAATTGGAAGGTTGGTGCGCATAACTAAAGCTCGAGCGATCATCTGAAGTCGTTTAATAGTAGCTTTTGCAAGACCATTTTGAGTGTACACATGTGGTATGGGATGTTCAAATTCAATCTCTATTGACATGCAACATTCATCAAAAGTTTTTGATGTAAACTCTTCAGCATTGTCCAATCAAATAGAGTTGATTGGATAATTAGGGTAGTGAGCCCTGAGTTTTAAGATCATCAATCTCTAGTATGCAAAAAATTTTCCATGCATGATGACATATGCGCATTCAAACAGCCATCACTTCTTTTTTAGGATAGATATGAATGAATGACCAACTGTTCTAGAAAATAGACTCGTAGAGATTTCCATTGATATAAAATAGGCATTTTAGTTCGTCCGGAGCAGTTCAGAATGCTCATTCGAAGTTCCTGTCCAGGGAGGGACATATTTGTTGTTTTTACAGAATTGACATGTGCAAGTTTTTGAAGATTGCAAGAGGCGTGTAGGCCGATATTTAGGCCATAAGTGACGTGCTTTCTTATTAAATATGCTGCATAAGAAGTCTTCAACATCTAGTAATAGACGACATTTGGTTTAATAGCGTAGGGAGATCCAAAATCGAAAGCTTTCGGTAACTTTAAGTATAATATGACCAGGCATGTCCGTTGAGGGTCGGTAGTGCGAGGCACACTTAAAACCACTAGCTCCTTAATTTCGAACAATTCTAAGACATCACACTATACTTGGATGAGCCTAGTTGATACAATCGATGATGAAAAATCCGCTAGAGTAGAAGAATTAGCCGGAAAACACATGAAGCACACATGAGTGTGCATAGGGCTGTGCATCACCATCTCATCTGGAGGGATCGAGACTGCGCAACAACCTAACCTTGTAGGTTGTGATTCATGCCATTATGTAAGGACTTTTACATGTTATTGTAACCAAAGGAGATAAAGAGGAATTTTTTTTGATAAAACAATATGTCATTCATAAGATCCAATGAAAAATTAAGTACATCATGAGTCTTGAAATTAAGCATGGAATTAAGATGCCTTACTACATAACAAACTTGATAAAAATAAGAGAGTAAAGACTTTGTAATCGACTACATCGAAGTCAGGTGCATCCATGCTAGAATCAGGTGCAAAGTCATTAATTTTGAGCTTGACATTCTTGTCAGCATCATTAGTCTCCATATTGTTGACTTCCAGAGTCTCCTTATATTTCTTGTAAGCAGCAACAACCTTTGAGTTCGCACGGCAAGTGCGATGCCAATGGTTAAGAGAACCACATTAGTTACAAACTGAGGGAGCATGGGTATGTTGTTTGGCGAGATTCTTGGGCTTTGGTGCGCCGCCACTAGGGCTGGCGGCACCACCATCTCGTTGCCACTCATTGGGGAGGCGTTGGTTGCCACCACCAAATCATTGCTGATTGTTGATGCGTTGAGGAGCTTTCTCATGCTCATATGGATCACGACGTTTGTGTTCTCTGTTTTTATGAGCTTTTCCACCATGATCATTACTATAATTGCTCTCTGGTGCAGTCCGGGGGCGAACATTGTTTTTATCAAGGACTAGATTGTTCTTTTCTTCGGTCATTAGCTGTGACATTAGACCACTAAAGGTAGTGAGTCTTTTTTTGGTGATCATGGCGATATTAGTTCATCAATACTTTAGATTAAGTGGAAAAAGTCAAGAATGTCTTTGTGATCATATCATCATCAGACTTGTCAACACCACAAAAACTAAGTTGTGCTTGAAGGTGATGCATGTCGTTATTGAATTCCTCCACAGTTTTGTAGTCTAGTAAGGCGTATGTCATCCCATTTAGCCAATAGTATTGGCAGTAGCGTTTCATGAACGTTGCCAAAGTGCTCAGCTAGAGTTCAAGAGGATTTGATTTTTTCATATATTGGCAACTTAGAGTCGGGCACATATGCCGACATATAAACATTAGCACCTATGACTACATCTTTTTCTCAGGCGGAGCAGATTTGGGATCATGGTTGATCGTCCCTATGAGATCTCTACCAATGAAAATCTGTTTGACGCCCGAAAGCCACCTAGGGTATTCAGTGCCATCGACCTCAAGGACGTTGAATTTAACCCGTGCAGAATCCATTTGCAAAAATAAGAAAAACGAAGATGTTAGCAATTGTTCGAGACCTTGTAAAAAGGTACGATGCTAAATGGCTTGTCCAAATGTATTTTTCTCTCAAGGATTCGAAGATCCGAGCTTCTCATAAGGGAGACAGACCTAAAAAGGTGACCCAGATTTGGGGATTTTAAAAACCTGTAATTTTCACAACTCCAAGCATAGAATGGTGTAGAAGAAGGGAGGAACCCGATTTATCCTCTCCGGGGTTATTGAACTTGAAAATAGTTTAAGTTTGCTTTGAACTTACATCAGAATTTTCTTAAAGATGACTTGAGAATGTGGCCTTGGATGTGTCTCGAAATTGGGCGAGATGATCTTAGAGCCGACGGCGGCTGATGAGCGCCCGAGAAGCGGCGATGGTGCAGCGTCGGGCAAAGGAGTCTAGAAGAAGGAATCCAAGGAGGAGGAGTTGAGGGGGCTTGAAGGCTTTTTGTTTTAGGGTTTATGGTTGTTATCAACTCAAGAGCTGCTAATAACGTGATGAAGTATGAGAATAATACGAATAGAGAATCGTGAAAGAGATGTACTTTATTCATAGATAGGAGTCTCTCTTTATAGAGAATTACATATGACATATTCTTAAATAACTTGTAAACATATCTCTATACGGAATATGAATTCCTTATCCTAATCGCATAAGGCTAAGACACACATAACAGAATATTCTAGAACAATTACGTGAGTACCAAACCCTTTTCGTTTTACTCTATTAATAACTAAAGAAATTAAGCGAGAACAACTATTTCTAAAGGGCTCACCTTCCCTACATTTAAGATTTGTTTTCCACTAACAAAATCAGATTTGTGAATTCTCACTAGTAAGCTTACACACTTTTATGAATTACATAAACTACAATAGACCATTATAAAAGTCTATTATGAAATAAAGGTTTTATGACTGGATTTTGACGACTGTTGACCGGACTCCGATAGCCGTTGATCTGATTCCAACGACCGTTGACCGGTCTCCAACGACCGTTGACCAATATGTCGTCTACTGCCCTTAGTATGTCGCCTCCTGCCCCTAGTATGTCACATACTACCCCCAGTATATCGTCAACTCCCGTATGCCACCTACTACTCCTAGTATTTTGTCTACTACCCTTAGCTACTACTCTATTATGTCACCTACTACTCTCATACAAAAATACAAAACCTACAAGTTCATATCCATAAGTATCAAAATTGAACTGATAGATGAAAAAACAAGGTCAAATCAAGTTTCTGGTTTTCATGTTCAAATTCATCCCATAATCCATATGAAGCCAATGTTACAAACTCATGCTCAGGTTTGAGTTAAGGATTAATCACATCAACTAGAGGCTTAATCACATCAACTAGAGGTTCATGATATCCGAATAACATAAAGAGGGAGCACAAAACTATACATCATTAGGGCACTAAAAGTTAAATATATTGTTAATGGGAATAGATCTCTAAAGAGCAGGATTGCTCAGGCGCGAGAGAGCCGTGTGGAATGAAACGGCGACAGCCGTCCGATCTTTAATAAATTGATCTTGTCCGTTTAAATCCGTTTAATCATGTCTGTTGGATTAATTCATTAAAGAACGAACGGCTGTCGCCATTTCGTCCTGCACAGCGTACCCATGCCTAAGCAGTCCTGCTCTAAAGAGTAGTTAGGCTAGTGGGAATTTTATGTTTTTTTGTTATGGGGATTTTTTTCCTAAATTTAAAGCTAGTGTGAATTTTCTTATTTCTAAATTGTTACCACGTGACAAACAAGTGACAGACAGTAATGAACTTTTTTTTGTTACAAAAAAATGGTGTCAGGATAGATTACCATTTCAGGGGTTAGAGTAGATTAAAATAAAATTCTTTTTCTATCGAATGTTTTCATTTAGCAAGGATCGAAATAGAGATATCCCACGTTAGAAGTGTCCATGTATACATTCAACTTGACAAATAGGTCTGTCTTACTTTTATCACTACACCAAACTCATAATGGTAATAAACTTTTGTTATCAAGGATTGGAATTTCTAACAAAATTATGGTAATGGAATTCCTTAGTGTACAGAAAAGAAAAAAACAAAAACAAAATAATTGAGGGGAATATTTTGATAAAAGAGGGAAGAAGGTTCCAGTGGAGGCGAAACACCACTTGACCTCTCACTGTTTCTGTCTGTAGCTAACAGATGGCTTCAATCTCAGCCATTGGATCTCCACTCCGTCCTCTGACCTCATCTCCCGGAATCTCTCGAACCCCGGTTCGGCGCGGACCCCACTCTCTTCTTCCTCCCGAAGCTGAGAATGTTCTTAATTCAGGCGCAGCCATGTTCAACCTGATGAATATACTTACACATGTATATATTGGTTCATAAAAATTAAGATTGAATATGTTGTTTGATAGGTGGAAGCAGCAATGTTGTCGATCGAAGGAAGATTCTGTTGTCATCCATTGGATTTGTGGCTACAGCTTTCTGTATTAAAGAAGCAGCTTTGGCATCCCAATTTGCTGACAGTGAGTAGTTTTTTCCTTTTTTGTTTTTCTTGGGTTTTTTTTCGGTTTTGTGATTTTCTGTGACAAATTTGCAATACTTACTTACAGTGCCGGCACTTAGGGGGAAGGACTATGGCAAGTCGAAAATGAGCTATCCGGACTATACCGAAACTGAATCAGGTCTTCAGTACAAGGTTATCTTATGGAAGATCATAGACTTTTTTTTGGTTCAAAAATTTGTGTTACTTTGTTTAACTTTGTGTGTAACTACAATGCATGACTTGCGAGCTGGAAATGGGCCCAAGCCTAAGGTTGGGGATACAGTTGTGGTAAGCCACACATTGCTAGTTGATGTTTTGTCTTTACATTACAATGTATGCGTTTGCAGTTAGGGTGAATTTGCTATCACCTAGCTTCCATTAGGTGATGGGAAGTTAGGAACCTCTCTAGGAAAAGCGGTTGTTATATGTTCCCTTTCTGTTTTCTTGGTAAAGGGCTTTATACAGATTTTCATGGACTCTTGCAGTTTTTGTTTTTATTTTTTTAAAAGATATTAATTTAGCTTTGTGTTGGGTTTGTGTAGTGATTTATGATCTTTGGGTGCATTTCAGATTGATTGGGATGGTTATACCATTGGATACTATGGTCGCATATTTGAAGCTCGAAATAAGACAAAAGGTGGTTCATTTGAGGTATGGAGTACTGCTGTCTGCTGATTTATTTACTAGGGATTTAAATCGTGCTACATAAGCTTATTTCATAGTTTCTGTTTCATGGCTACTTGAATGCAGGGTGATGACAAGGCATTTTTTAAATTCAGAGTAGGATCTCAGGAGGTGAGAAAATCATGACAACTGAAAGAACAAATTTTGGTTGTTAATTTTTTTTCATTGGTTGATGTTTGTTTTCTAAGGGTTTTATGTGTTTCTTTTGTACTCTTACATCTAGGAGATCACATAAGAAGGCAGTGTGTCTGTTTGACACTAACATATTGCATGCCATGCCGTACTTGTATTGCGCTTTTCTCTGTCAGTATGTGAACTCAATAGTTTATGAGCAACTCTAATGGCAATGTGTGTTACTTAAATCTTCAGGTGATACCAGCTTTTGAGGAAGCTATTACATGCATGTCTATTGGTGGCGTTAGAAGGTACTGCATCTTGTATATTGTTGCCTATAGATTTTTCTTTTGGAATTTTCAAGCAGTTGGGTTGAATGCTAAATAAGTTGTCACATGTTATATGCAAATTTCACATTGTAGCTCACAGTGATGCAGGATTATAGTGCCTCCAGAATTGGGATATCCGGACAATGATTACAACAAGAGTGGTCCAAAACCTACTACATTTTCGGTAATTTCTGTGTTCTTTTGGTGATTCTTGGAGGGGCGAATGCAATTATGCCAACTCTTGTAAAGGAGCAATTCTGATATTTCACAGGGCCAACGAGCGTTGGATTTTGTGCTGGGGAACCAAGGGCTGATAGACAAGACTCTTCTGTTTGATATCGAGCTGATTAAGATCATACCAAACTGATTTTCGTATCAAACTCAAGATCCTTGGGAATCACATTGTTGGCCAACAATACGTGCTTTCCTGTCAAGAGTTCCTTGTTCCGTTCGGAAGGCTGAATGATACTAATTTGCTTAAGAAGCCGGATTCTTGACTTTAGCTTCTTTTTCTATGAAGCAGATCTTGCTCGTTACTTTTCTGATTGCTTGAACTGAAACTTATCACGGGTGGTAAATTTTCAATGATTTTTGAGAGAATACAAGAAAATGTTTAGTATTACCCGCTGTGTCAACTTTTCAGGTCATATGTAACATATACTCAATAATTTTTGTGGCAGCATATTTGTATAGTCAAGGATTGGGATTGTAACTATTATGACTGTCCGTCGTGATTTATGCATTATTTACGTGTAGCATAAAGTTTTCACTACTACCAACCCAGAAGGATACATGCTTACAGCTATAACATTCATCATAAATTTAGGACAACTACTAAAACAGGATCCACAATCCAATAAAAGAACGCAAGACAACATCAACAGTTAATTGGAGGAAGAAAATCAACACATACACGAGGGACCAGAAACATCCTAACAAAGAACGTAAATGTAACCATGGCAACCACCAAATGGCCATTGACATTAGTTAGCTGAAAGCTCCCTTCGCTTGTACCGCACCATCACCTTTCCTTTCACACCGACAACCATGGCATTCCAATCAGTCTCTGGAAATGGTGAAACCAGCTCCAGTTCAAAATTCCTTAGCAAATGACTCCATATAGCCTTAATCTGCAGGTACGCAAACGGTTCTCCAAGGCATCCATGCCTGCCACCTCCAAATGAGATATACGAGAAAGCCCCTGCAGCCTTGTCTTCCTCTCTCCCAACAGCAAATCTATCAGGATCGTAGCTGTCTGGGTTTGTGAAGATATGAGGAAGTCGGTTGGCAAAAGCTGGTGATGTGGCAACTATGTGGCCCTTCGGGATGTCATAATCTTTCCCATGACGAGTTTGTACACTGAAATCGCTATGCGAGTGTCGTAGCAACATGATCAGTGGAGGGTGCAGTCTCAGCGCTTCCTTGATGCAACGATACAGTGTGTCCATCTCGGACAATATATCATGATCAATCTTCTTCCCATGCTTAGCCATAAGCCTTTTCTGCTCATCTGACACGGAAGATAGGTACTGTTTGTTCTGGAGGAGGTAAGCCCCAGTCCAAGTGGAAGTGATGGAACTTGTATGTTGCCCAGCAAAGAGAGCAGCAATGAGCAAGCCAGTGATCTCAGAATCAGTTGTTTTTCTGCCGTTTTTGTACTTAGACTCGATGAAATATTGCAACATGTCATTCTCAGACACCTTAGCACATCTGCGGGAGTTTATGATGTTTGCAAAGATTGCTGTAAGCTTCTTGCGTGCCTGGTCACGGCGGCGGTGAGCTGGGATGGGCAGGTATGGGGCAATGACACTAATGGGAAGCATGCCATTGTCAAGTTCATGGAACAAAGACGAAACATCATCAAAGAGCTTATCACGAACCTCACGCCCCAAGAGGCATCTACTGGCTGTCAGGATAATCAGATGCTCCAGCTCATACTTCAAGTCTACCTCTCCACTGTCTCCCCACTTGGAAAAGTAATCCTGTCCAGTACAGTTTGAAGACATGAGTTAACCCAATATTGTGTATAAGTATACTGCCACCAGGTACCATGCACAAATCAAATATTAAAAGTTTACAAGTATCTTGAACCAAATACAAGCAGGTTTGAGTGAGTGCTTAGACTGAATATTAGTAAAGGGAAGGTAACTGATGAAATGTGTATTTCCCTGACTCATGTGCATCTATTTGATGCTTGGTGTTGAATGACTCTCATTATGACTCTTAATTCTTAAAGATAAAAGAATATGACCTGTGTCTTCTGAGATGAATATATCAGAAGTTTAGTAAACCTTTTCTAGTAGTGAAGGCAAGGACTGTTGTAATCCAGTTACCAAATATTAGAGAACTCTATATGGTTATCGTTATTATCCTTCTGTAAATGCAGAAAACCTTTGATACACTTGATGCACCTGTCTTCCCTCTTTACCCATGCATATATGCCCTGGTTATACCTTTTATAATTATTTTTTGGGGTAAAAAAATAAAGCACGCTAGTCTTAAGGCTACTCTATTGCTTGCATTTAGTAGTCTATTCTCTATAATGAATAGAAACCCCCGCCAAAAGCAACAATCACACATTCGACACATACAAACTATACAAGTGAGATTCTTCTTGTCAAACATTTAATCAATCTAGTACTTTCCTAGACCTAAGTACAAGAAAACAAGTTATGTAAACAAGTTACTGAACACATTGAAGCAGATCAAACAAACAATGCAATAACAAACCAACCAAAGTGAAATGTACCTCTGCTTCTGTAACCATCTGATCCACATAACCCTTAAGCTTGTTCACCCTCAGAGCCTCAGTAAAGAACCTAAACTGCTCCTGCCTCACAGTATAATCCACATCAAACACAACCCCGGGTCCGAAAGTGGGCACATTGAACTGATACACCTCCTGCTGGCTAAGATCAGACTCGGGCGCCTTGAAAAAGTGCGCCGAAACCTCAGGACCAATCAAGAACGTAATCTTCTTGTGAAACAAATTCAATGTGAACACACTCCCAAGCTTAGGGTACTCCTCCCTGATCATCACAATGGGACCCTTCAAGAATCTCACCAACCCTCCAATCAAAGGCAAGGCCTTTACAGTCGGAGGAAGCCGGTGTCCAGATCTGCGCCGGAGTACAATAACTCCGATGACAACAGCCAACACCAGAGCCACAACAACCGGCAGAGCCCCATCTAGAAGCTTGGTGTCCACATCCATTGTGAACTTGCTGCAAAGCCCACAAAGAAATCAGTGACCTTTTTTCAATGACTAAAGTATAAAGGTTGCAACTTTCACATAGAGATGAGTTTGAAAATTGAAAAAGATTATAACTTTGAGTATGAGATCTAAGATTAAGCAAAAGTGTGGAATTGGGTAGTAGAAAATTGAAGAGAAAATTCCATTTTTGATGAAAATAATGAGACATTGCAGTAGGGAAAGAAGAGTGGGATTAGGATTTTGTGTGTACCAGATTAGCGAACGGAGCGAAGGAAAGATAGGAGGAGAGAAAGATGAGGAGGTGATGGCAATATAGTAGTCAAAAGCTGAAAAGGCCAGGCCAAGTAGTAGTGGGGAGTGAGTGTGAGATATTAAGCTAATCGCTATCAGGGTGGCTATTTAAGGGGGCTTAATTAGAGCCGAGACGTGAGATTAACCTTAATATAATCCCGATTTGGATTAGTCCGATTCAACTGTGAGTTTAAAAGTGGGGAGATATTGGAAATCATAGAACAGAAGTGTAAGGCTGCGCTGGTTGGATCCAGAAAAACAGTGGGTTATGTCACGTGAGGTGGTGGTATTGTGGTATACGTGTAGGGCTGTGATGGGGTGTTGAGAGTTGTTTATGATTCTAAACACGTGACAAGTTGGGGGATCTACAAAGGGAACGACAAAAATTCACTGGTGGATGATACGACAGATATACAAGTGACGCCCATATTTTCTTAAATAACGCAGGCCGATGTTTAACCGGCATTCTACCTGGTGGTTCGTGAATGTGAGTTCGACTCGAGAAAGAAGGGATCGTCTGTCATACCGGCCGGTATATACCGACCTGTTTTTAGAGAGAGGAGCAGCAGGACCCAACAGGTAGGGGAATGTACCGGGCGGCAGAACAGAATTTTCCAAGAAAAAGAACATAGTTTGATGTTGGGAGTTTGAAAAATGTAAGGAAAAGGAGTGACAGAAGAGAGACGTGTACACAGGTTTGGCAAAATGATACCAAGACTACAACCAATTATGAATTAAACAAGAAAACCCAAATCAATAACTGATCCCTGAATACACGAAAGCAATAATGCAATGAGCATCACAACAATCTCACACCTTCTGCATGCGAGCTAATCACTAGAAAATTCTGATGTGGCTTTAACCAAAAAAACATAAAATGAAACTTACTTCCAAGGAATTCATACTGTGTTTTCTCCTTGCATCAATAGCTTCGGCGACAAAAAATTATGGCACTCTGTGGTATTGCTTGAAGTGACAAGCAAAACCTTAGGAGCAACGGACTGGTGGTTACTTCATCAGCCATCCATGCCATGCATTCTGAGGCAAACCTAAGAGATGTCAATTCTCATCTTTTATTTTTATCCTTATTTTTCTTTGATGACGTTTCTCCCGAAGTAGTAGTTGTGCTACGACCCTGTCCTGAAGAAGTAACTCCACTATGACTTCGACCTGGGGAAGTATGCCTTTGCCTCTTGTTTTGGAGATGTGATGACTCCCCAGCTTCTCCATGCATTGGTCGTGAACTTCTCTGAAACGTACTTTGAGTAGGAGTTGCAGTAGTTGTAGTTGTACTGTGTGAAGGAGTTTTCTGGGAAGAATGGGTGAAGACCATCGAGGATGATATCTGACTCTTTTTTCGGGATTTTGCCATTTGAAGCTCTTGGCGCTCTTTAAGCTCACTAGGCTCCGGGTAATGCACCAGAGAAACTCGCCGTGAAATCTTCCCAGCTGCAAAGGCATAGCACAATATGAGCAAACTGAGGCAAGAGCCAGTACAGTGGTAGCAAAAGTTGTAGATATGAACAACAAGCAAAAGGGAAAAGGTCCATGAAAAATAAATTGTCATTTAAACCCACTGCGACCAAATGACCATATGCAAGCCTTAAAACTAGACCCTGTTAACATAGCATCACATGACCAGATAAAAATTCTAGCCATTGGTCTCCCGACCTGTATTAAAAGATCGGATACATGAAAAAAAACATCTGCAAGACTCAGACCTTCATAACAGAGAACCACATAGCCAAATAACAAAACAAGCTGTATATGACCGGTAATATACATCACCTTTTTTATGAGGATTAACCAGTAATATACGACATTGGATACATGAAGAATTCCAAAAGCAAACATATTCAGCTAGGAAGTGAGCAAATGTTAAATCTTTACAAACAGATGGAGCCTAGGGTCATTAAGACTCATAACAACTAAAGCAACTAAACCTACACTGTGAATACCATTGTAAAACTAGGTTCATAATGTGTTCTAAATGCACACTGTGAAACTAAAAACTAGACCTTGTCAACCGAACTTCACAAGACAAACTAACAAAGAAAGCTGCCCGATGACCTAGAGTTTACAAAATTGAACACATGAGGAATTGCAAAAGAAACAGCCAGTGTATGAACCAAATGTATAATACTCAGAAGCACATAGTAAAGTAATGTTTACAAACAATGCAACTAAACTCGCTTTTATTGTTGAACAATCTCAAAACACAATACGTAGCCATCAATGCATATTTTGGTTCAGTAAGAAACTCAAAAGTAGACATCACAACTGAAGTCGAGAATCATAGCTGATTGTCTGATGTGCAAATTCTTAATTTGATAGGTTTACAGCTTACCAATTTTGGTGCCTGATGCAGAAGATACAAAAACTGTTGCATTTGACTCTTGAATTGAAGAACTCACCAGGTCATATTCTTTCCCTACCAAAATCAGAAACATAATGTCATGTCTCAGAAGTAGAGTTTATAGAGTTACATCTGAAACAGCTTCTTTGTTTTACTGAAGCAAACGGGGGTATTCATTAGGAGCTTGGTGTATAATTACCAAATGCGCCTTCAAAAGTGCTCAACTTTCCATTACCGCCCAGCTTGAGTGACAGCTCTGTACCTTCATAATCTGGATTCTGCAATACAAATGGTGAGTTAATCCAATGACCGGAAAAAATCATGTCATTCAAAATTATCACAGCAACGCTAAACTCAAATGCAGACACCTAGTTAAAGCTAGTAGCTTTGGTTGCTCAACAAACTTATGTATAGCTTGTGCGCAATCACATCAATAATCCTAATAACACGGCCTATCCTTTTCTAAAATGAAAGGAAATTCGAGACAGCATTAAGTTGTTCTGGCTCATTAAACAAAAGATAACAAGTTGTCGAAATTGGGTGTCCAGCAGTATAAGCCTTCTTCCCGAACCAAAAACACAGTATTGTATTCTCCCAATCATTCTTCCGACATTTTTTGGATTGAAGCCAAAAAAAACTGAAACAAAAAAAGCAACATACTTGATATTTAGGCCACTGAATGAGCCAAAGCTCAGTAGAATCGTCGACGTTGATATCAATCAATTGGTCTTTAGCATATTCTTCGAAATCTGCGGGAGGCTTATAGCCTTGTTCCTCATCCATCACTGCCTCTTCTCTCTTTCTCACCCAACTTCCAAACCAAACAATACCTCTACAAACAAAACAGATATCAATCAGACAAAAAGATTCTCAGTTGGAGTTGAGCCCAGTTCAGATTGCCCACCTTCTTTTGTGTAATTTGGGCCTCTCAAGTGATGAACCCAAACTATTATTGTGACATGAGATGTAGCTTTTTTTTGGTATACCAAACTATATGTTTGGTCACTATATCATCATAGCACTGATCGTTTAGTTCACTCGATATTAAATTTCCGAATACTCAAATTTTCTCAATTTTAACAGAATTGAATACGACTCGAGTTTAGAATTTGAAACCATGTGAGTCGGTTGATCCAAAGTTTCCAAACTCGATCAAACTTTAGCTTTAAGCAACGATGCTATGCACTCAAAGCTTGAACTTGCCACTATGATAGAACATCCAAAACAATTTACATGCACAAACAAAACCTACATTGACAAAGGTAGCTAGGCTTCAACAAAACTACAAAATGAGATATAGATCCTAATAAATTTCTCAACCACTATATTCTCATAATCGCATTGCATTATTGATATAGAAGATATGACATTCTGAATTTATAACTACTTCGTACTTCCCTGTTGTTTTCGTAGGGGGCACGCACTACTTAAATCAAGGCCTTAAATATCTACAATATCTTGGATATTTTCTTGAAATTTTTATTTTACAAGTATCAATATTAATTTTCATATATTTCTGATATTTTATATTTAACCTATTTTTAGTCAAAATATATAATTTTTATATAAATTTTCGATATGATAATTTCTCGATATATCTATCGAAATGTCAATTTTCTAAAATATCAAAATTTACATGATTATCCATATTTTAGTGTTACAACCACCTTACCTTCACACCTTTCATTATCATCATCCTGCTCGTCCCTCCCTTTCCTTGATACCAATGTCACCACTCTACTTGAACTCAGCTGACCCATCACACCCACCCTTTGACAGATTAGAACAACACAAAACGGTAAGACCCCCCCCACCATTTCTTTCACCAACCCAGTTCAGCTAGATATATCCCCATTGGCATTCAACTGACTAACCTACCATTAGTTAAAACGGTTGCTAGGTTTAGTAAGTATTGACAGTAAAAATGTAACTGCACCGACTTAAACTCGTAGGTTTGTGTAGTGATCAATCCAACAATAGCAGTTAGTATGGTTCTACTTTTTTGTACACACAACCTCCAGCACTGGTGGACATTAATGTCTCTGCGTCTGTACTGTTCTTCATTTTTCACTTCTAAGTCTTGAAACACCATTTATTGTTGGATCCACTTCCAGTTCTGATTCACGTGTATGTTGGTGTTGGATCTCCCTTTATTGTTGATATCATATCACTCAATAACTATGAACTACCAATAAATATTATTTCATTCCTTCTTCTTATCGTCTTAAAGTTTTGAAATTTAAGAGGGTATAGTGCTCCATCTTCCCACTTTTGTGCTCCATGATCTTGTGTGAAGTCAAAGGCTGCAAAGTTCAGTGTATGATTCTTACGTATAGTAAAGTTCAGTATTTCAGTATTTATGGTTTTTCTTTTAATTATTTGTGCAATGAGTTCATGATTCACTCATTAGTTTTATGATTCATTGAGTAAAGAAAGATAGAATATTTATAATGGTTGGTAAAGTTTCATATTCTGACGATCTGGATTTCAGTTAGTTACCTGAGTTTGGGTTTGAAGAAACTGCCTTATCTTAGTTACTACTCACCAGAGTTTTCAGGTTGTCATCTTTGTTTCTGGTTTATCAAGCTTCCTTTTCTTTTCATAGTTCTTTTCTTTTCTTATATCAAGTTTGGTTGAAGATACTAATGAGTCTGATGCTCATATCAATTATAGGACAGACCAGAAAATCTTGTGGATTTTAGGATTTGAGGGAGTTGAAAAATGGGAAGCAGAGAAATCAAGTCCCCTGAAGGAGGGATAGAGAGTTCAGCTAATTTGGAGGAACAATATTCAGACACATATCCAAGGAAGAAGCTTGGTTTTTACTTCATAGAATCCGATGACAAGAGGACAGCATTTGGAAGGGGATATACCGGAGGAACTACACCGGTTAATATCCGTGGCAAACCAATCGCTGATCTTTCCAAAACTGGTGGTTGGTTTGCTGCCTTCTTCATATTTGGTAACCACAAAGCCTATCTCATGTGACATTTGTGGAATGTGATTACGTTATATTGTGAAGTTTACTTTTGAATTTTTGTCCAGGAAATGAAATGGCAGAGAGAATGGCTTATTTTGGACTCTCGGTCAATATGGTGGCCTTCATGTTCTATATTATGCATAGACCCTTCAGCAGTTCATCAAATGCAGTCAACAATTTCTTGGGGATATCACAAGCTTCTTCTGTTCTTGGTGGTTTTCTAGCTGATGCATATCTTGGTAGATATTGGACTATAGCAATCTTCACAACTATCTATCTTGCAGTAAGTAGCCAAAAATGCATTGCATATGACATTTTAAACCAGTGATTACAAGTGAGCTGATAGTTTCTATGTTTTGTTTTCATGGAGGGTTTGATAGGGATAACTTTATGTGCAACAATGGACATTTTGACACCGAACCAAGATCAATGTGATCAGCTTTCCCTTCTTTTAGGCAATTGTGAGCCAGCAAAATCATGGCAGATGCTTTATCTCTATTCTGTGCTGTACTTAACTGGATTTGGAGCTGCCGGTATCAGGCCATGTGTGTCATCTTTCGGGGCTGACCAGTTTGATGAAACTAGCCCTGATTACAAGTCTCACTTGGATAGGTTTTTCAACTTCTTTTATCTGTCTGTCACCATTGGAGCTATAATAGCCTTCACTGCAGTAGTGTACATTCAGATGGAACATGGTTGGGGACTTGCCTTTGGGTCACTGGCAATAGCTATGGGCATATCAAACTTTGTGTTCTTTCTTGGTACACCTCTCTACCGACATAGACTACCCGGAGGCAGCCCTCTGACACGTGTTGCGCAAGTATTGGTGGCTGCCTACAGGAAGAGGAAGGCTGCATTTTCTAGCAGTGAGTTAATAGGCTTGCATGAGGTTCCTGGAAAACATTCTGCTATAAAGGGTAGCAGAAAGATCGCTCACACCAATGATTTTAGGTATGTCTTTCTTTATATTTTTCTGTTCTTCGAGAATCATATACATGACATCAGCTTTAATGCCTTGCTCTCCAAGCTTAATCCTGATTTTCGGCATTATAGATGCTTAGACAAAGCAGCTCTGCAGCTTAAGGAAGACGGTGTAGACCGAAGTCCTTGGAGGCTTTGCACTGTGACTCAAGTAGAGGAAGTAAAGATTCTACTGAAACTTATTCCAATCCCAGCTTGCACAATAATGCTGAGTGTAGTCTTAACTGAGTATCTAACTCTCTCAGTTCAGCAAGCATACACTTTAAATACCCATATGGGTCACCTCAAGCTTCCTGTAACATGCATGCCAGTATTTCCAGGCCTCAGCATATTTCTCATACTATCCCTCTATTACTCTACATTTGTCCCCTTGTCACGGCGCATCACAGGTCATCCTCACGGTGCTTCTCAGCTACAGAGGGTGGGCATAGGTCTGGCAGTTTCAATCCTATCTGTGGCATGGGCTGCAGTTTTTGAGAGGTACCGAAGAAACTATGCAATAAACCATGAATATGAGTCTAGTTTCTTAACTGCAATGCCTGACCTAAGTGCATACTGGTTGTTGATCCAGTACTGCCTCATTGGCGTAGCTGAAGTGTTTTGCATAGTGGGATTACTAGAATTCCTCTACGAGGAAGCCCCAGATGCCATGAAAAGTATCGGATCTGCTTACGCTGCATTAGCCGGGGGTTTAGGGTGCTTTGCAGCCAGCATATTGAACAGCATCATCAAGTCTGTCACAGGCAGCACAGAGAAGCCATCTTGGCTGTCACAGAATATCAATACTGGCAGATTTGATTATTTCTACTGGCTACTCACAGCTTTGAGTATAATCAATTTCTGCATCTTCCTGTATTCAGCACATAGGTACAAATACAGGGCAGAGCAGCAAATTGTAACCAAGATTAAAGAAGACCTCATCCAAGGATAACATATTGGAACCCTTCTGTAAGAAGTGTACTAGATAGACTGGAAAGATGAAATGCATTTATCAATCATATTTGTATCACTGTGTACTAGTCAGAAAGAGGAGCTCAAGCAGTAAGCAAAACAGAAATTTCTGTGTTTAGCCATTATACATGATAGATTGTAGCTCTTTATCATTGGAGCAATAGAAGGAACATCAATTGGTTGAATGAACTATTTACGTGAAAACTTTTTGTATCCTCCTTTCTAATCTATAGATAAGAACTACCCGGTTTGTTTTGCATGCTAGCTAAATTCTTAAAATGGAGCGTAGTCTTGAGATCTTGCTATCAGAAGAAGAATAAAGACTCGGTGTCTGCCATTCATATGTTTTCTTAACAATTATGTTTACAGTAACTGAATATGGTGCCACACTGATCTGTCGAGTTTCTATACAAGTAAGATGGGGGCATTCAAACTTGAAAAAACCTGAAACACAACAAAGTATCACAAACTAGTGGCACAGATTACAATTGGTTCCATCTTTGCACACCTTATAAACAACACGACTTTTATTTACAGAAACTCATAGCTGCTCCATATGTATTTGCTCTATTGCTTTGAAATCAGATATTAAAAGTTAGGGGCTCTCACAGAACTCCATCTCCTGACATTCCAGAATTAACAGTCAAAATATGATCAAACTAAGGAAATATACTCTTACATAACAAGTGAAAGAACAGTTGCTAAACACCATGCAATATCTATGATCTGGATATATATAGCTAAAATTTTATCGCCTGATATCAAATTAGATGGTTGGGAACTTGTGGGCTAAAGGCACCAGTCCTCCAGCTACCAAGGGTTCAGAAAATTTCACATAAATTAAGAATTTAAGATGATGCTTTGAACTAAAGAAGGAACTCTATTCTCTGGCATAGAACGTACCTTCCCACATATTGGACAACTTTCACTTCTTTCCAACCATTCATAAATACAGCCGAGGTGAAAATGGTGAGAACATTTTGTTGTGATTTTAGGATCTTCAGTGGTATAATCTGCAAGCATGTAAGTGAACTATTTCAGTACAGCAAACAATTGAGGAAAGTCACTCTTTATATTTTGCACTACAGCATATCCCATGATTTTGGCTGTACAAAGATAAATTAAAGCACTTACCATCAAGACATGTAGGGCAGACATCATCATCTTCTGAAGATGGCAGGACATAAGTTAGTCCATATGCGACTTTTGATGCTAGTTCCTTTTCCGAGGTCTCTGATTGCCCTGACTTACAATCTTCTTCAGCTTCAACTCCATTCCGTTTCTTCCCTGAACTAAGGGACTCTGTTGCAGAACTGCTTCTTCTCACTTGGTGTGCAGCTTCCTGCAAATGTGTCATTGACTTCTCACGCCTAGAGATTAAGCCGTCACGCTGCAAACGTGAGTACCTCTGATCGGCATCAAAGGGTGATGGCCTGGCCACTGAAAATGGAGTATCATTTGAGGAGTTATTTGCTACCGTTGTGCCAGATACAGATGGAACAGAAGAAGTAGCAGCTTGATTAGGTGATGGAACTGATCGCCCATCAAGCCTTTGAAACGGTGCACTATACTGCACAAACATAGGGAACACAACAAATTAAACAAAATACTAAATAAAACTGGAAACAACTTCATAAACTAAATATATGGATGAAAAGTTAAATTACAATAACTTTTCACAATTTCTTTCTAGTCAATAATGCTGGGGCTAGTAATGCAAATGATGCGATGAATTGGACTTCTTAATTCAAAAGATTATCAGAATGACAAACTTCTAGCACTTCATTCAAAATGGACTGTTGATCAGTTCTCATTTGCTTGTCCTAACATCCCCTTCAGTGTCACAAAATACATGTAATGTTAAAGATTATTTAAACTCCCTAACTTTACACGAGAAGAGTTACGCGATGGAAGAACAACACTGGTATTGAGCTATTGAGTTGCTAATGGCTTTATGCTTACCCCGCTGAATAGTTGGTGGAAGAAGTATCTGAGGCAAGCGCAATGCCTGTATACTGGATTGCTTGGAAGAGAATACTCTTCAAATTCATCACCACATGGACAGCAGCAAAGAGAACCCATCTCAATGCTTTTCCAATAAACACCAAATGCCGATACAGAAATTGTAAAGACAAACACTACTCTTTTCCTCACCAAGACTCCTCCTTTAATCCAAATGACTTCCTGGAATTCAATATTCTCAAATGTCAGCAAAATTCAGATTCAAGACCAAAAAAAGTATCTCAGCCTATTAGCATTGCTGGGTTCATGTCAAATTGCATAATTGTGAGAAGAACCCCAATTGAGACACACTATCACCGACAATGTTCATCACAATAAAAACATTAAAGAATCGATTTTTACACTGACCCATGATCAAAACTTGAAACCTGAACAATTATTTCTATATTTAACTGATGAAATTTATGAAGCTCTAAGCACAATAACATTCAAGAATTACAGTAAAAACCCAGAAAAATTAAGGGATTTAATTGGAAAAAGCAGTAAAAATTTTGAAATTTGGTAGCTGGGAAGTGGGATTGAAACGTACCTTGTGGATAAGCGATTAGATGAGGAAGAGAGTGAAAAGAGGAGGAGGGTGTTGTTGAAAGCGAAGACTTTGAGAGAGTCCACAAAAGGGGTTCTGGTTTTTGGGAAGTTTCAAGAGAGGTGGGTGGGCTCAATCAGAGACGATTATTTTAGATGACAAAGGTTGAAGCTTTTACTCCCCTCTAGTATATTTGTCTGCAGACTCAAGGACCGGTTTAACTTTTCTTTGTTCCGGTCAATTTGGACCGGCTCGTTGTGTTGTTTTATTAATCATATTATTATTATTATTTCTTTAAAAAACTAAATAAATATTGAAATTGGTTCATGAGGGGTCTTTGTGAATTTGTTATGCGGATTGAGGCATCAAAAATTCAAAGTTCTATTGGATCTTCCATTTTAGTAGGTGGACATTGGAAGGATAATTTATTACTCCATCTACAGATAATAAACAGGAGGATAAAAAATCTCTAATTATTGTAAATTTGTAATTATAACTAAAAACAGGGTAAAATTGTGTTCTTATTTTATCTCTTGCTTGATGGTTTTGTAACTAACAAACCACTAATAAAGTAACGAGTCATTTTATCTTTACTTTGTAAATCTATGATATTTTAGTTTATATTGTCCTGGATTCTAGTGATAATAATAAGAAAGAGATTTAATTCATCCCGTGAATAAAGGGGCTTGAGACATTGTTTGAAGGCTTGAAAGGACCCATCCTGCATTAACACCTTTAACCTGAGATAAATTTTTTAGGATTCATCTTAAATAAAATTTTACCGCAATCTCTTTTGAAATTGATAGCCCTTAACTACGTTTAATCAGCACACTTTGAAACTTTAAGCTATTTCTAATATTTGTGACTGCACCCGCACAATCGATCAGGCTGCCTACGTATCTTCTAAAATGGATCAAGCCACTCGTAGGTCAACTACTAACTGTTAATATCATTAAATTTCAGAAAATTTGAAACCTAACCAAAACTTCTCCGAAAAATTTTAAAACTCCACCATCAGGCTTCTCTCATTTTTACTAATTTATTAGACATGAAAAACTGTCCAAATTAGGGCAGCGCGCCACCAGCCGGCCAATGAAATCCGGCCAGCTCTGATTGCTACCAAAATTTCATAGATTCCACATCTCATCATGCCCAACAACTTTCATGTTCAACACTAAGCTCAATTAAGCATTTAAACAGTTTAATTGATCATGAACAATAAAACCCGATTTGGGGCTAAAAACCCTAAAAAATTCAATTATCAAATTCGACTCACACACAATGAATCGAGCTATAAGGTTCAAGAGGATTGTTGTACTCAATAAGGTGAGCAAAACTATACCTAAATCACCTAGATTGGTTGCTTGAGGAGGGAGAATTCTGACAAGGGACCTCCATTGTGCAGTCCAGCTTCTAGGCATCGCTGCTCCCTCATGGTAGCAAGTCGCTCCCCAAAACTTTCCAGAATGAAAGTAGAGAAGGAGGTGCGTCGAACAAGACCGGTGTGACAGTATGTGGTGGTCTAACGACGGCGCACTCAGGAGAAGAAAATATGGTGCGAAAACCGGGTCGGAGAGCTCGACAGGCTCAAACAGTAGAATTTTCTGATTTTTCACTTCTTACTGTTTTACCTTGGTAAGTTTGTTTAGTTACCCTTTAAACCGCCCCTTGTGAAAGTATGCTGATTTTGTTAACTAGACAGTAAACGCGATGTCTTTAAACTATTCATCATTTATGTAAATAATAACATACCTTACACATGAGTCTTCCTGGTACTTTACAATTCTCACTTTTGTGTCTATTTTGGTTTTAGACACGCGTCTGGTTTAGTAAGAGTTTGATAAGAATTGTGTCATAAACAGTTCCCTTATAAGCGGTCATACTTATCTCTTACATAGGTGATATCTTAATTAAGAGTAACTCGCATTACTCCGCTCGGATTTCTGACGCATAAGAATCATTAAAAGCTTTCACTTAACCTTATTCCTTACGGGCATCACTGTTTTCATCATGGGAATAGACATGAGAATAATCCTCACAGTGACCTAACATGGTCTCTACAATTTGGTTGTCCCTTTTGAACCTAGATCTTGGGATCTCTAGTCAACTAGGTTGGATGTCCACTGTAAAGATTTTTATTCATGGGTTTTAGTCACATTCTGCTCAATGATTTATCAAATAAATCTCGATTTAACCTTTTGGTTAACAGATCCGTAATATTATCATTTGACCTTACACATTCAATAGAGATAACTCTATTAGAGAGTAGTTGTTTGATGGTATTATGTCTTTGACGAGTGTGTATTAACTTACCATTATACATCTTGCTCTGTCTCATGCCAATTTCAGATTAGTTATCATAGTATATGAAAATTACAAGCATATGTGTTGTCCATCTTGGAACATCCTTTATCATTTGGCGTAGCCAATCTACCTATTCCCCACATTTGTCCAATGCTCCAAACTCAGACTTCAACGTGAAATTGTCTGTTTAGAGAATATTCATGGCAGTTTTGTCGTTCCTAGAGTTAACATACAACCATTAATGGATTTTAAAACTTTTATGTCAAATATCCATTTTGCATCACTCTATCCTTCTAGGATAACTCGGATAATTGATATAGTGTAACTTATAACTCTGAGTATACCTTGAGTACTTGAGCACTCTTGCAACAATTGTTTGCCAATACATAGTTCGTTCATAACATAAGCTGTGTTTGGTCTTATACAACTCGTTAAGTACATCAAAATTCTAATGACTTTAGACTATTTAAAAGTTATTACACAATTATTTAGGCAATTCCAATTAAACACGACCAGGTAAAAATGTGAGCTTTTAATGGAGGGTGACTCACTTAAGCACATTGTCTCGATGTTTCTTGCCTAGATATCGTTTCCAATTGAGTAAGCCTACTTAGAAAAATTATAACCTTCATTTTCATAGTTCATATGGAGCTTTCATTTTCTCTTTTTTCATTTTCTCTTAGAAAAAAGGTCAATGTCCGTTAAAGTGAAGTCTCCCTACATTTCGGATATCATAACTCTTTGAGTTGATTTTCAACCTTATTTTTATAAAGAACCAATTTCTCTATTTTCTCATATTTGTTTTTAGCAAAAAACCATATTGTGTATTGTTATCGACAAAGATGATAAAATATTTATTACCATCTCTTGTTTGTGTTCATGTCAAATCACATATATCAATATGGATTATATCAATGAGTTTTAACGTTATTTCTTTTAAAGATGATATTGTCAGTTTTGTCTCAAACTAATTAAGTTTCACAATTATGTTTGATAAGTGATTCATGTTAATTTGTGTTCCCAAAGTAACTTAATTAACATATCTTATTCCACCCATAAAATGAAAGACTCAAGCATATATGTGGACAAACTAGCTTTTATCAATTTTATTGACAATTGTCTTTCAAATAACCCTTCACCTATTGCTCTATTTCATTTTGGACAAAACAAAATCGTCATTACTAAGTTTAAACTCATTCAGATCTTAGGATCATATCTCTTTATTTAAAGATGAACTCATCTTTAGAGATCATCTCATGAACCTTATTTTCTAAACTTAACTTGGTAATACCACAACTTAAAGTTTCTTATTCCACAGTCATAATCAATGACTTCTTTATGGCTTGTTCGTCAGACATGTTCTTATAAAGTGGAGTTTCCTTATCGAAGTATATCGCTTCTTTAAAATCTTGGATGCTCAGTTTCATCCTTATCACCATGGTCATGTCCTTCATAGAAACCAAATGATTCGATATACTTTGCTAGCACATGTGGTGCATCAACACTTCTTATCACTATTTAAATGACATCTTGAATGACATATTCTATCTTCATGTAAAGCCCATTGAACTTCTTAGATTTTCCTCCATACGAGGCTGAGACCAGTACAATGACATTCACATTCATGGTCGGCACTTAGGTTGCCCCCTTAGTTCAGATTTTTCATAACCATTTCAAGTTGTCATTTTTGAAATACATCCATAAGTGTTAATTACATAACAACTTATTTTCTAAGACAACATATCATTAACTACAAATTTTGGAGGTCAACATAATTATTGTAGGTAACAACTCCATTTAGGCAACCACTAGTATAATTGTTCACCAATATATACAGTACCATAATTTGTCTTAAGATTGTAATAAAAGGGGGTTAAACATATATATATATATTACACATATAAATTCAATTTATAATCAAACAATAATTATAAATAATGGAATGATGAAAATCAAAATAATTACAATGAACAACATTAGTTGCCACTTGCCCACACTTGATTGAATGAGAAATAGAACTTGTGGAAGCCAAAACACGTGCATTAGAACACAAAGTATGAAACACACAAAAATTGTTTTATGATTTCAAGCTGGACGTAGGAGAAGAGGAAAGTGATGAAGTCGAGTCGTGTAACTTACATACTTTCTTTAAGACAAATTATTCCTCATCTACCGGTGCAAAAGGCTTGATGACACTTGTCTCCCAGGATACATTGACTACTCGTGTTATTAGAGCTGCACTGCTGCCAATAACACCCAACGAACTTGTAGTACCTTCTATCTATCACCAAATTTCTAAAACTAGAGAGGAGGGGACGATTTTGAGTTGGTGTTTCAAATGTGTTTCGAGTTGTTTCAAAAAATATGTTTAGAACAACGGAAGTGTCACCTATTTATACATGGGGGAAACAATCCACTACTTGAATAGCCATGAATTCTGGATGACATGTTACAACAGTCAAGAAGAACTAAGAGATTATAAATTCTGCGATATATTAACACTCTCCAAGAATGAAGTATATATACAACATTACATATATCAATCCTAATAGAAAACTAATTATATTAAATATTCCTAACAATACATAATCCTAATAGTACATGGATTGACTCACGCCAACACTCCCCCTCAAGTTGGCGCATACAGATTACAAATGTTCAACTTGTCCAGTGCGTCATAAAATGTCTTACTAGAGAATGTTTTCGTAAGAATGTCTGATAGTTGCTCCTCAGTAGGTACATATGGGAATGCAATAATCTGCTGATCCAACTTCTCCTTAATGAAATGTCTATCGACCTCCACATACTTTATTCTGTCATGCTGAACTGGGTTATGAGCACTTTCAACAGCAGCTTTATTATCACAATACAAGAACATCACTTTCTTTTGCTTGAATCCCAAATCTCTCAACAAGTGTCTCAACCATAACATCTCACATACTCTAAAAGTCATTCCACGATACTCTACTTCAGCACTAGAGCGAGCTACCACTTTTTGCTTCCTCCTTTTTCAAGTAACCAAATTACCACCTACGAAGGTGAAGTAGCCAGAAGTAGACATGCGATCTGTAATATTACCTGTCCAGTCTGCGTCTTTGTACCCAGAAACATCCAAGTGTCTATATTTTGAAAAGATTAATCCTAATATTCTGCATAAATTGAATGTTTTGAAACATTCAAGTAATTTACAGACTTCAAATATCGCAAAATACGAAATACAGTTTCCATATGAGTCTCACTGGGATTATGCATAAATTGACTCACAACATTTACTGCATAGGCTAAATCTGGTCTGGTGTGAAATAAATAAATCAGTCGGCCAACTAACCTTTGATACTGCGCCTTATTTGCAGACACATGATCCAAATATTTTGGCAGCCGATGATTATGTCAATTAGAGTATCAGCAGGTTTACAATCAAGCATACATGTTTCTGCAAGCAAGTCTAAAACATATTTCCTCTGGCTCAACACAATACAATTCTTAGCACGAGCAACTTCGATTCCTAAAAAATACTTCAAACTACCCAAATCTTTCATCTTAAATTCAGAAGACAACTGATCTTGTAACTTATGAATTTCCTCATTGTCAACACCTGTCACAACCATATCATCAACATAAATAATTAAAGTTGTCACCTTACCACAATGATGCTTAATGAGCAATGTGTGATTTGAATTGCTCTGTCGATATCCAATCTTCTTCATAAACATGAAGAAATGCCCGAACCACGCTCTTGGTAATTGATTTAGACCATAGAGAGACTTTTTCAACTTGCACATCATCGGCTCCCCAGTTGAAGTACCATAACCAGGAGGCAAATCCATATAGACTTCCTCATGTAAATCACCATAACAAAAAGCATTCTTGACGTCAAATTGCTGCAAAGGCCAATAAAGGTTAGCGTCTAACAAAAGAAGTACACTATTGTATTAATTTTGGTCACTGGTGCAAATGTCTTGTCATAATCCACCTCGTACTTCTTGTTAGAAAATATGTCAAATATTGCAAATATATAATAACATAAATTCATTATAATTAAATAAATAATTATAACTAAAAACTCATAATACAAATATGATGATGAACACCAATGTTACTAACAAGGATAGGATGATGTTGAAGGAAGTCGTGTGTCTCACACACTTTCCTTAAGACAAATTATGCCTCCTCTTTGGTGCAAAGGTTTGATGACACTTGTCTTCCAAGATACAACGAGATCTTGTCCCTTGAAACTGCACTACTACTAAGGACACTGAACGAACTTGAAGTACATTTGTCTATCACCAGAACACAACTTAGAGAGGGAGAGATAACTCAAGTAAGGAGATATGCTTTGAGTTGGCGTGTTTACAATGAGAGATGGAGTCACCTATTTATATTGGTGGAATTGAAGGAAAACTTAAATGTCATGAATAGGGTTACAACCTTTCATTAGACCACTATCATGTCATTGATTCATGTTGTTACAAAAACCAAAAAACAAGGAAGTTGAAAGATCAACCATTACATGCATTACTTTGGTGACTATTTTCATTCACCTTTAACTATCAAAATGATTAAAAAATCTTTTAATTCTATCATGTTTCCAAAAATTCCCCACATGAATGAAATAGGCTACCAAAGACTCGATAAACTTGGTGATAGATATCTACGATTGAAACCTGCTTAGGATATGTAGGTTTTACCCTTTGAATATTCCCTTGTGAAAGTATGCTGACTTTACTAACTAGACAATAGACGCGATGTATTTGAATTGTTAATCATTTGTGTAAATGATAACATACCTCACACATGAATCTTCCTGGTACTTATAGTTCTCACTTTTGTACCCATTTTAGCCCTGGACACGCGCTTGGTTTCGTAAGAGCTTGATAGGAATTTAGCCCTTAAATAATTCCCTTAGAAGCGGCCCCACTTCTCTCTTACATAAGTGATTTCTTAAGAGTAACCCGCATTACTCCACTCGGATCTCCGACGCATAAGAATCATTAAAAGCTTTCGCTTAACCTCATTCCTTACGGGCATCACTGTTTTCATCATAAGAATGGACATGAGGAAAATCTCTACAGTGATCTAACATGGTCTCTACAGTTTGGTTGTCTCTTTTGAACCTAGATTTTGGGATCTCCAGTCAGCTAGGTTGGGTATCCACTGCAAAGATTTTAATTCATAAGCTTTAGTCACATACCTCTCGATAATTTATCAACTAGCTCTCTGTTTAACCCTTTGGTTAGCAGATCCGCAATATTATCCTTTGACCTCACATAGTCAATAGAGATAACTCCAGTAGAAAGTAGTTGTTTAATGGTATTATGTCTTCGATGAATATGTCTTGACTTACCATTGTACATTGGGCTCTGTGCCCTGCCAATTGCAGATTGACTATCACAATATATGCATATTACAGGCACATGTTTTTTCCATCTTGGAATATCATCTATGAATTGGCGTAGCCATTCTGCCTCTTCCCCACATTTGTCTAATGCAAAGTTCAGACTCCATCGTGAATCTGGTTATAATTGTCTGTTTAGAGGATTTCAAGGACACTGCTGCACTTCCCAATGTGAACACATACCCACTAGGGGATTTTGAGTCTTTCATGTCAAAAATCCAATTTGCATCACTGTATCCTTATAAGACAGCTGGATAATTGGTATAATGCAGCCCATAATCTCTCGTATACCTTAAGTACTTTAGTACCCTCACAATTGCTTGCCAATGCATAGTTCCAGGATTACTCGTGTACCTGCTCAGCTTGTTCACAACATAAGCTATGTTAGGTATTGTACAACTTGTTAGGTACATCGGACTTCCAATAACTCTAGAGTACTCTAACTGAGAGACACTCTCTCCTTTATTCTTTGAGAGATGTAGAGTCATATCCACTAGAGTTCTGACAACTCCAGAATTATCCTTATTGAATTTTCCAAGGATATTGTTCACATAATGAGATTGACTCAATACAAGCCCATTTGATGTTCGTTTGATTTTAATCCCCAATATGACATCAGCATGACCCATATCTTTCATATCAAATCTGAAATTTAACATATCCTTAGTGGACTTGATCATCTTTTCATTACTTCTAACGATAATCATGTCATCAACATATAGACACAGAATGACATATCCATATCTGTATCTTTGACATAAACACATTTATCACATTCATTGATCTTAAAACCATTGGTGATCATAGCGTTGTCAAATTTCTCATGCCACTGCTTTGGGACTTGTTTTAAGCCATACAATAACTTCACCAATTTGCACATTTTCCTTTCTTGACAAGAAGCAGAGAAACCCTCAGGTTGCTCCATATAAATTTCCTCTTCAACATCTCCATTAAGGAAAGCGGTCTTTACATCCATTTGATGAACTTCAAGATTTCGCAATGCGACAATTGCAATTATCATTCTGATAGATGTTATTCTCGTCACAGGAGAATAAGTGTCGAAATAATCAAGATCTTCCTTTTGCTTATAGCCTTTAATTACAAGTCTTGTCTTATACTTGTCTATTGACCCATCTACTTTCAATTTACTTTTGAAAATCCATTTGGAACTTAAAGGTTTACAACTTGGTGGAAGATCCACCAGTTTCCAAGTGTGATTTTACAAAATAGAGTCAATTTCTCTCTTGATAGCTTCTTTCCACAAAGGACTATCAGTGGAGTTCACCGCCTCTTTAAAGGTACGAGGTTCACCTTCAAGCATATATGTCAACAAATCTGACCCAAATGATTTTTCTATCTTACTTCGTCTGGGTCCAACCTCAGACTCAGTGTCTTGATGTTGACTGCTTTCATTAGCAGCTTGGCTAGTTCTAGTACCAGCCTCAAGTGCCCATTTTGAAAAACTCGATTCCCCTCTAGACTTACATGGAAACACATTTTTAAAGAATGATGCAATTCTTGATTCCATTACCGTGCCCTTGTGTATATTAAATTTCTGATTTGTGAACAAGGAAGCGATAAGCCATACTGTTATGTGCATATCCAATGAAAATACAATCAACTGTTCTATGTCCATTTTTCACTTTTTTAGGTTTAGGGACTACCACCTTAGTCAAACATCCCCACACTCGCAAGTAATCATAGGATGACTTTCTTCCTTTCCATAGTTCATATGGAGTTTTCTCTTGTTTTTTTAGAACCTTATTTAAAAGCTAGTTAGCCGACAAAATGACGTCTCCCCACATGTTGGGTGGTAGACCAGAACTTTGTAGCATTACATTCATCATTTCAATCAATGTACGGTTATTTCGTTCAGCAACACCGTTTGATTGTGGAGAGTAAGGTGCGGTTCTTTCATGAATAATCTCATGCTGAGTAAAAAATTCAACAAATGGTGATTCATATTCACCTCCTCGATCACTTCTCAATACTTTTATTTTTTATCGAGTTGGTTTTCCACCTCACTCTTATAGAGAACAAACTTCTCTATTGCCTCATCTTTGCTCTTCAGCAAATACACATAGCAGTATTTCGTGATATCATCGATAAAGGTAATGAAATATTGGTTACCATCTCTTGACTGTGTTGGTTTTAAAGCACATACATCGTTATGGATTAAATCAAGAGGTTCATTGTTTCTTTCAATGTTTTTGAAAGATGATATCGTTAGTTTTGCCTCTACACAAGTCTCACACTTATGTTTCACATCAACTTGAAATTTTGGTAAGTGTTCCATGTTAATTAGCCTTTGCAAAGTACCATAATTAACATGTCATAGTCTACCATGCCACAAATTGGAAGACTCAAGCATATAAGTGTAAGTACTAGCTTCATTCATATTTTTGACAATAGTCATTACATTCAATTTGAACATTCCACCACTCATATAACCCTTACCTACATACATTCCACCCTTAGACAAAACAACTTTGTCAGACTCGATCAATATACGGAAACCATGAGTGTTTAGCAGTGCACCAGAGATAAGATTCTTGCGGATATCAGGAACATACACAACATTGTTCAAAGTTAGCTCATTTCCAGACCACCTTGCCCTTGCCCTCAACGACAGATGTGGCCGAGTTCCCCATGTACATTATCTCCCTATCAGTGCTGGGTTCAAATTTGGAGAACATCTTCTTATTAGCACATACATGGCGAGTTGCTCCAGTGTCGAGCCACCATTCCTTTGGGTTTGAGCCTACCATGTTCACCTCAGACACCACAACAGAGAGGTTCATGTCAGAGACATCTCTTATGACTTCTTCAATCATGTTGGCTTCCTTATTCTTCTTCTTCTTTGGCTTGTTGCAGTTAACAGCTCCGTGACCAATCTTGTCACAATTGAAGCATTTGCCTTCAAATCTAGGCTTCTTGAAAATGCCCCCTCTTGGTCCGAGCTTGGAACCTTGATTTTTAAACTTCTTGGTCTTAGAGCTTTGACCATGTTCCACAAAATTTGCCTTAGCAGAGTAGCCACTAACACATGTCTTCTTTTCAAATCATCGGTTGTCTTCTTCAATGCGAAGCCTGACCTCTAGATCTTCCAAGCTCATTTTATTTCCCTTGTACTTCAAATAATTCTTGAAGTATTTCCAAGCTGGTGGCAATTTCTCAATAACACATGCCACTTGAAAGCTTTCTCCAAGCTTCATCCTTTCAGCGTGAATCTCATGCAGGATCAACTGGATTTCTGAGAATTGACTCATCACAGTTTTGGAATTCACCATCTTATAATCAAGGAAGCAGCCCACAATAAATTTCTTGGCACCGACATCCTCAGTTTTATATTTCTTCTCAAGGGATTCCCACAGCTCCTTAGCTGTGCCCATGCTAATGTACACATTGTATAAAGAGTCAGCCAAGCAATTCATGATATAGTTTTTGCATAGATAGTCACGACTATTCCATACATTCACAGATGTAATTTCTGCTTCATCATTTTGCTCATCTTCTTTGAGCTCTGAAGCTTTCTCAGTCAGGAACCTTATCAGATTCAGAGTGGTCAAATAAAATATCATCTTTTGTTGCCACCTCTTGAATTGCAGCCCATTGAACTTCTCAGGTTTCTCACCATGAGACACCGACACAGGTACATAAGCAGCAGCAGCAACAACAGGAATGATTGGCACTTGGGTTGAAGAGCTACTCCCGTCAACAGACTCTCAGAATTAAATTTCATTTTTCTGAAAATGTTAAGAAATATCTTAATACAAACATTATATTGGGTACACACAAAACTATATATGGAAAGCTGCAAAGGTAGAAAAAACTGTGCAAACATCTTTCTTCTTAAGCAAAACAACACAAGTTAATCTTGTGAAGTTATCAATGAACAAAACAAAGTAATTCATACTTGATAGAGTAAAATTATTAGAAGGTCCCCATAAATCTGAATGAATTAACACAAAAGGTCGTGAACTTGAATGAGAACTCAAAGGATAACTAGATCGATGACTCTTAACAAGGAAACAAGTTTCACAGTATAGGATAGAATCACTTATCCCATAAAAAAGAGAAGACATGAACTTCTTCTTAACACCAAATGATGAATGATAAAGTAGTCAAATGTTCAACTCTAAAACCAATTGACAATAAAAAGAGTAACCTAAATTTTTATTAATTACATCACATACATAAATATAAGTTTAGACTCGAACTCTAAACATGAAAGTTTAGTTCCACAAAGTTTAGCACTAAGATGATTATGTGGATATTGAACCATGAATTAGAATTCAAAGTGAAAATACGCAAGAAAAGAGAGGACACGCCGCAAAGTAGCACAGTCGCAAAGCTCACCCACCATTCGTAGCCTTGACTAGCAAGATCCAACGGCCAGAACCCGCCCAGTACACGTCACGGCATATTTCCAAATCTCCTTTCTCAAACCTAACGAAGAAGCAATCATCGCCGGAAAAGCCTCCCTCACTCTTTGAGCAGCACAGTAACACACTCTCCCTCTTCACGACTGACCTCACCGAGAGAGTCCAGTCCTGACCGGACACTCCTCACAAAGTCAAAACCCTCCTTCCCGGTCAACAATGATGCCGCCGGAGCTCCAGCCGCGGCTCTTCCGCCCCTACATCTCCACCTCCTCTTCTTCTCTTAATGGCTCCCCAAACCCTAGCTCAATCGATTCTCGCTTCAGCAACGGCCCTTCTAGATCTCTCCTCCACAACTCGCGCTTCACCCCCGCCGCCTTCGCTCACAACGCCAGAATCGCCGTCGCGCTCGTCCCCTGCGCCGCCTTCCTCCTCGACCTCGGCGGCACTCCCGTCGTCGCAACCCTAACCCTAGGCCTCATGATCTCCTACATCATCGACGCCCTCAACTTCAAGTCCGGCGCCTTCTTCGGCGTCTGGTTCTCCCTCGTCTTCTCCCAGATCGCCTTCTTCTTCTCCTCCTCCCTGCTGACGTCATTCAACTCATGGATTCTCGCCGCGCTCGCCGCCTTCCTCTGCGGCGAGACTAATTTCTTGATCGGCGTTTGGGTCAGTCTCCAGTTCCGGTGGATTCAAATCGAGAATCCGTCGATCGTGCTCGCCTTGGAGCGCCTCCTCTTCGCCTGCGTCCCCTTCGCCGCGTCGTCACTCTTCACCTGGGCCACTGTCTCCGCCGTCGGTATGAACAACGCTTCTTACTACCTCATGGCCTTCAGCTGCATTTTCTATTGGCTATACTCCGTTCCTCGCATTTCGTCATTCAAGACTAAACAGGACTCCAAGTACCACGGCGGCGAGGTCCCCGACGAAAATCTCATCCTCAGCCCCTTGGAAAGCTGCATCCACACTCTGTACCTCCTCTTCTTCCCGCTACTCTTCCACATTGCCTCACATTACTCCATAATGTTTTCCTCCGCTGCTGCCGTTTCGGATTTGTTCCTGCTGTTTTTCGTTCCGTTTTTGTTCCAGCTCCTTGCCTCCACCAGGGGAGCACTCTGGTGGGTGACGAAGAATCCGAGCCAGCTGCGGGGGATTCAAGTGATGAACGGGGCCATTGCGTTGGTTGTTGTTGTGATATGTTTGGAGATTAGAGTCATTTTCTATTCGTTTGGGAGGTACGTTCAGGTGCCTTCGCCACTGAATTACCTTTTGGTGACTACTACAATGCTTGGAGGAGCGGCTGGAGCTGGTGCTTACGCTCTGGGTATGATATCTGATGCTTTCAGCTCCCTGGTTTTCACTGCTCTGGCTGTTGTTGTTAGTGCAGCTGGAGCTATCGTTGTCGGATTTCCTGTTTTGGTATGCAATTCACCTCCTAAGATTTCTGTTGCATGTTTTACGTATTGCTCCACTTAGACAGCTGATATAAATTTGTATTTGGTCACAATTTTTTTGCTTCATATATATTAGTTCAGGTTTCTTTGATGGTTTAAGAGTTTTTTGTCGATCTGATGAACATCAAGTGTTCATTAGATATCTTATTATCTTCTAAATTGACTGAAAGTTGAATTTAAGCCTTTAGACTGGAAAAGGAATCAAGGTCAAGTTATGGTTTGTAGTACAACCAGTGAATAATGGTTCTGTAGTGCACTTGGTTTTTGTGGACCTTCACTCCAAGTTATACTGTACTTATAACATTGTCAACGTAGCAGAAACACACTAATCACTTTGACTTCTTTTTGGGATGTTGGTATGCGTGAGCTTGCTTTCTGCTTTTGTAAGTATGTAGGTGTATAAGTCACTAAAGTTTCAATATATTATCTTACTGATATGTCACTGGAAATGAAATGTGTTAGGCCATTGTAACTCTGTGATTCATTCTGATGTGGAAACTCTAATTGCCTGTGGTTGTTATCATAACACCATGTTATAGTAATGTTTTGTTGGCAAATTTGCCGAACTGAATGTCATATCAATTATTGTATGCAGTTGCCAGTTTTGTGAAAGGAAAGTGGAACAGATGAGAAAATGCATCATGATACATGTTTTTTTCACAAGATTATTGATTTTGAACAAGTAATAACTGTCACTTCCCTTTGTCCTACAGTTCCTTCCACTGCCTGCAGTTGCTGGCTTCTATTTGGCTCGCTTTTTTACAAAGAAGAGCATTCCGTCATACTTCGCTTTTGTTGTGCTTGGGAGCTTGATGGTTACATGGTTCGTAATGCATAATTTCTGGGATCTAAATATTTGGATGGCTGGCATGTCCCTGAAGTCCTTCTGCAAACTTGTAATTTTGAATGTTGTCTTGGCCTTGACTATTCCGGGTCTAGCTCTACTTCCTTCGAAACTCAACTTTTTGACAGAGATTGGTTTAGCTGGCCATGCATTGCTTATTGCTCACCTGGAGAACCGATTTTTTAATTACTCTGGCGTGTACTATTATGGGTTTGAGGATGATGTAATGTATCCAAGCTACATGGTTGTTGTGACAACATTTGTGGGTTTAGCTTTGGTGAGAAGACTTTCTGCGGATAATCGAATCGGTGCAAAGGCAGTCTGGATTTTGACTTGTCTTTATTCTGCAAAGCTGGGTATGCTAGTGATTTTATCGAAGTCTGTTGTATGGATGTCAGCTGTCCTGTTATTGGCTGTAACACCACCATTGCTTCTCTACAAGTAACTACTGTTTCCTAACTTAGTTTTTCAAGTTTCATAGGTCTTTGATCTGTAAATAGCTAATGTAAGTTCTTTGCTTGCTGTGGTTTCAGGGATAAGTCAAGAGCAGCCTCAAAGATGCAAACATGGCAAGGTTATGCACATGCAGGTGTGGTAACTTTATCAGTTTGGTTTTGTCGTGAAACAATCTTTGAAGCACTGCAGTGGTGGAATGGAAGAGCTCCCTCTGATGGCTTACTCTTGGGCTCCTGTATTGTCTTGATGGGCCTGGCTTGTATTCCTATTGTGGCTCTGCACTTCTCTCATGTATTGGTATGTATTATGTTTTTTATTCTTTTATCAGTAATCATTGAACATATAATAAAAAATCATGAATTTTCCTTATCAATTCCTATATTTTAGTTGGGTGAGAGGCCTCATCATTTGACCCTTCAGCCCTAGTCCGCCCTACCCAGCCCTCCATTAGGGTGGGCCGGCCCTAGCCGTTCTCAAATAGGATAGGGTAAGGGTTGAGCAAATGAAACCCGACCCTCTCTTACGACCCTACCCTATTGAGCCCTTTAGGGGCCAAGCTCGGCCCAGTCCTAAAAGTCCGCCCTTTAGGCCCTAATAATTTCTTATTTTTCTATTGTTTTAACATGTCTCTTATTTTTTAAATACCATACAACTCATCTTCTTTGTAATTGATTTTGCTACTTTTATTCTTTGATTTCTTTTGCTTTGTTGAATAACAAGTGTATTTTGATAATTTAGAGAGATAGTTTGTGAGATATATGAGTAAAATATCTTAGATAATATGTATATATAGATGTCCTAAGCTACATATAATGAATAATTGTATATGCATATGTTAATATAACTACAAAATAGGGTGTATATATATAAGTAATATAATCATTGAGGATTGAGCTAAATGGTAAGAAAAAACTAGCCCATATCGGCCCTATTTAGCCCTATTTAAAGAGCCGGCCCTCCCTGACCCTTTTAACCCTAACGCAATAGGTTGTTAGAGCCTGCAGGGGTTTGCATATTCATCCTTAGCCTTACCCTACCCAGCCCTAAATTTTGTTGACTTAGACCGAGTCCTATCCGGCCCTACCCTAAGCCCTAAATTTTAGGGTAGGGCCGGCCCTAGCCAGGCCCATGATAACCCCTCCGTGAGCTCATAATGATTATTAGAAAACAAACTGTGCTACTTACTTTTTGTAATATTTGATCTCTGAAATTATTTGTATAACTGATTGTTTTGTAAGCCGCTGCAGCCTGCCAAGAGATGCTTAGTGCTGGTGGTGGCTGCTGGTTTGCTGTTTATCCTTATGCAACCACCTATCCCAGTATCATGGACTTACCGGTCTGACCTAATTAAAGCTGCCCGGCAGTCTGTTGATGATGTCTCCATATATGGGTTCATTGCACCAAAGCCCATGTGGCCATCATGGCTGCTAATTGTTGCTATCCTGCTAACTCTAGCTGCTGTTACATCTGTGATACCAATCAAATACATGGTTGAATTGAGAGTGTTTTACTCCATAGCCATGGGACTTGCTCTAGGTATCTACATATCTACCGAGTTTTTCCTTCAGGCAGCTGTTCTGCATGTCCTCATTGTTGTGACCATGGTCTGTACCTCTGTGTTTGTGGTTTTCACTCATTTCCCATCAGCCTCAAGTACGAAGCTGCTGCCATGGATATTTGCTTTACTAGTAGCTTTCTTTCCTGTGACATATCTTTTGGAGGGCCAAGTGAGAATCAAAAGCATCCTTAGGGATGGTGGATTTGGAGATCTGGGAGAAGAAGAGAGGAAGCTTACAACTCTATTTGCTGTTGAGGGGGCAAGGACATCTCTTCTTGGTCTTTATGCAGCGATTTTCATGCTAGTAGCCCTAGAGGTAAAGTATGAACTTGCCTCATTAATGAGGGAAAAGGCTACTGAAAGAAGCGGAATTAGACATAGTCTTTCTGGTCAAAGCACATCCACTAGCTTTCCGTCAAGAATGAGATTCATGCAACAGCGCCGGGCTTCTAGTATCTCATTCTTCACAATCAAGAAAATGACTGCTGAGGGAGCATGGATGCCAGCAGTTGGTAATGTTGCTACTGTGATGTGCTTTGCCATATGCATAATCTTAAATGTCAATCTCACTGGTGGTTCAAATCGTGCCATATTCTTCCTTGCACCAATTTTGCTGCTACTCAACCAGGATTCAGATTTTGTTGCTGGGTTTGGGGATAAGCAGAGGTATTTCCCTGTTACAGTAGTTATATCATCCTACCTAGTCATCACTGCTGTGTACAGCATATGGGAAGAAATCTGGCACGGGAATGTTGGTTGGGGAATGGAGATTGGTGGGCCGGATTGGTTATTTGCTGTGAAGAATTTGTCGCTCCTTGTTCTTACATTCCCGAGCCATATCCTTTTCAACAGGTACGTGTGGAGTTTAACAAAGAAGACAGACTCAACTCCATTGTTAACTATGCCCCTCAATCTGCCATCTGTCATAATAACAGATGTGCTGAAGGTTAGGATATTAGGTCTCTTAGGAATTATTTATTCCCTAGCCCAGTATCTAGTATCTAGACAACAGTATATCTCAGGATTGAAGTATATTTAGACAGACAGATACTCTGTACTATATGTTTTGGCAATCATCAGGAGTGAAAAGGTTCAGGTTGGTTCTTTTATCTCGAGTCTTCTTACCCTTTAGGCTTTTACTTGCCCTGCTATGCCTGAACTGTAAGCTGCCTTTTGAGCCGTTCCTGCAAAGTAACTATACAAAGAGCTTACAGTATATGAGTTAACAGTTCAAGCAAAGATCATGCTTTCGATGGTTTTGTATTTGGCCATACAGGAATTTGATCATTACTTGCTCATCTCATATAGCTTATAGACCGTCACATGTCCTTTGAATTCCAAAATGGCGGGATATTTGTCCAAATTACCAGCTTGAGCAAACTGTTATATTGTGCACTGTGACTTCTTGTACTTGTTCCTATGCTTGTTTAAACGTAAATTTTGTACCTCTCCCTTTACCAGAGATTTTTTTTGTATCAATGATGGTATCCTCAGGTTTTCTGGGCTCAGACTAATTCGTGTCGAGGGATCATATCATAACTCTTCTTCCTTGGTCACTAAGAATAAATTAAAATTTAACTTCAATTAATGTCGGCAGGATTTGAACCTGGGTATAAGGGTTTTACACTCAGGCTTTTACCAACTTGACCATCTGCGGTGGTTAGGGAAATTCTTGTTGCTAAGGTTATAGTTTCGCTGGCTTAGACTTATTGGCAAGCTCTTAGATCCATGTTTACTGGTTTCAATTGTTATCGTTGTTTGGCTTATATTACTGTCATTGTTAGATCAATGAGTTGAAGCTTGAATGTTCCCTGATTAGGCCCCATAATTTGACCTTTTGACCTTAGCCCGTCCTAAAACCAGTCCTACACTCTAGAGTCGAAGTCCTACCCAATCCTTCATTAAGACGGACTGGTCTTAGCCCTTCTCGAGTAGGGTAGGGTAAGGGTTAAGCAAATGAAACCTAGCTTTACCCTACGACCCTATCTAATGAGTTCTTTAGGGCCGAACCCGGTCTGACCCTAAAAACCCGTCATTTAGGTTCTAATAATTTTTTATTTTTTGTATTGTTTTAATATGTTTCTTATTTTTTAGATATAATACAACTAATATTCTCTTTTGTAGTTGATTTGCTAGCTTTGTTCATTTGATTTCCTTTTGTTTTGTTGATTAATTAACGATTGTATTTTGATGATTTAGAGCATTAGTTCATGAGATATGAGTATAACCACTTAGTTTATAGATATATCTCTTAAATTAAGTACAATATGTATGCATGCACTCTTAGTTTATAGATATATCTAACTAACATTTCGATCTTAGTTTCATATCTTAACCGTTCAATATCTAGGTATATATGTATAGATCACCCCTGTAAAATTTCATCTCATTTGGTGATCGTTAAGGCATTCAAATCTATGATTTACCATAAAAAACGGACGGTTCATGAACTGTTTAACCGGAACCGTCAGTTTTCTTCATGGTAAATCACAGATTTGAATGTCTTAACGATCACCAAATAAGATTAAATTTTATAGAGATGATCTATACATATATACCTAGATATTAAACAGTTAAGATCTGAAACTAAGATCGAAAAGTGGGACAAAATCACACATCCGCACCAATCTCTTTGGTGCAGACATCTTTGAGATGTAGCGTCACTCCTATGCGGTATGGCATAAATGGACACTCTCATTACTCTTCACCGGTGTTGGAGATATAAATTTTCAGTGAGGATGTAGTTGGCTTATAATAGACTTGTCATCAGGTTTGGATTTTTACACGAGTACTCTTGGATTTCTATTTGGATTTTACGTTAGAATTAATTATGTTGGTCTTACTGGTTTTAACTTGGGAGATGTTTGGGGCGTTACGGTGCCAAAAAATAAAAAAGGAAATTAGAAAAAAACCTAAAAATGGAGCCTCTTTAAGATAAACTCATTCACATATTTCATTTTAATTTACACCAAATTCAAATTATTTAACATGTCTTATAGGTTTTATTTTTAAAACTAAAATTTGTCACCATTTTTTTCCTGATGGTTTGACCATTCTGATTTTAATTTTGTTTTCTACATTTTAATTTGTGCTTATGATATAGGTATCAACCATGCATTTTGTTTATAACCTTTAAGTTAGGTTACAAATAGATGAATCGAGTTTTGGGTTTCGGGTATATGGTTTTAGGTTAGAGGTTAGGGTATAGGTTATAGGGATTAGGGTTTAGGGTATAGGGTTTTGGGGTTAGGTTTAGGGGTTAGGGGTTAGGTGTATCTTTGGCTGACAGCTTGGCATTCCTCGCCTTCAACAACACCAACTCCCTTTTGGTTGTCATCAGCGCTTTCTCCATCTCCTTCACGCGCCGGGCTTGGGCGGACTCCGCCCCACCATTTGCATGCACAACCTTGAAAGAATTGGCGAGCACCTCCATCAACCCCTCCTTCTCTACTCCCACCACCTCCTCTTCATCCGGTTGCTCCGGGCGCTCAAGGCCTCCTACGCCAGCGAACTGGCAGAAATCCTGAACCAGCAATTGCTCTGACGGCGGATCTCGGGATAACGCTTTCACCATCGGGAATGAGGATCCCTCGACCAAGGTAAGAACCGCTTGTTCTTCACCTTCTCTAGCGGTACGCTCTTAGACCTCTTTCCTCCCCTCGAAAGACTTCACCCTTTTGTGGGGAGCAGGGCGACTAGAAGTAGTTGCACGCTTCTTCTTCTCCCTTACAGCAAGAGCGGTACGTTCTAACTTTCTCTTTCTCTACACCTCAGCGATGTTGCCTTCATCTTCCGAGGGCTCGTCATCCTCACGCTGAAGAGCAATCGACGGATGAGGTAGCAAAGACTGCCTGGATGCTCCATCCTGGTGAGTATGCAGTGGAGGACCAAGAACCTCAACTTCTTCAGCGACCTTATGTACGACATCGCCCTCCGTAATCCTCAACTTTGTCAGTTGGGCACGCTCTTGTAACATGTGTCTGGCAGTGACATTCATTATTTTTCCAAATGAAAGTTTCTCTACGAATTCCTCTTGTGTCCGGAGAAGGATACTGTAAAGAAACTCTAGATACAGCTTTTGAAGAGACGACTTAGAGTGGTGTCCAATCTTGAATCCACAAACTGCAAATAACAAGCACATGTCAGATAAGCGAAAAATCAATCTTTAAACTCCATGGATATGACAAAGCGACATCTACCTAGAGATCTACTCAGTCCGCAAGCAATCAAACAGGGTCAGCATGAAACGATACGTTGATCAGTTGTCTGCTTTCCTATCCAAAGTACCTTTACAGGGCATAGTCTCTCTCGCTCAATGTTCGACAACGGGAGCACTCTATGTTCTGCACAAGCAAGTTAACATGTTCACTTGGGGACTTCAGGGACTTGTTGGAATAGGCACTATGCGCCTCCATCACCAAGCATAAGTAACACTATTCATATACGCCCACAAGCCACAACGAGACTCGACTACAACATACACCACGAAGGTTGTTGCACATGCTACGCAGCAACGCTCGGAAGTCGTCGATCCGGTATCAGAAAGTCATGCCACGCGGCCTCACCGACATGCCCCACAAAACACATTCCGTAGATATAGTTCCATATCAGAAACGTGTAAATGGAGGGAGTCTCCTTTTCCTATAAATAGAAGACTTCTTCCTCCTTAAAAGGGATGTTGGAATCGAACCAAATGGAACATATCCTTGATAGCGTTTTGTAACCTTCAATAGAGACCTGTAACACTTGATAAAGACGATTCGGCATATAAACCTTAATACAAGTTAAGTGGACGTAGCCCTGCCCACCGAAGGTGAGGTGAACCATTATAGATTACGTGTCATCCATAACGTTCCGCCATAGCGTATCGCCATAACACATACACATTGCACAAATGTGTCACCTAGTCGTACAAATCTGTTCCAACAAGTGATTCAGTCAAAATCCTGGCTTGCTTCAAGAGAGATCACTAGCACTAAAGAGAATAACAACTTGATTACAAATACTTATTGAAATCCCTATGCTAATCACAATCTCCCTGCTAGATCTCTTTATCACCCTTGACTCTTGGTTTTCGGTGCTATCTCTCTTAATCCTAAAAAACCCCCTGCAACTCCTATATATATTGAATAAGGGCTGCTGATATAATTAGATTTTAGGGTTCCTTAACCTAGTAGAAATATCTTCACATAATATAAAAGATTATTTTCCTAGAACTTATAGAAAATCTTGTTTCCAATCTGGTCTCATATTTGACTGCTGAATCCTAACCATCAGATTGAATTAATGATTTATAACACAACAATCTCCACCTTGGTAAGTTGATACCAAAGGATTGCTGCTCCTTTCAGGATATATTGTGTCACGTCCAGACCCAAGTTTACCTTTCTAAACCCGGATAGAACGTGCGGGACCCATCTCAAGAGAGATTTCCTCGTAATCCCCCTTGAGAAGGGATAACCCTTACAAAAAACCCAAGCTCAAACCATTTTAACAGTTCCAACGACACCGAAATAGACCTCACGAAACCAGAGGTTATCCCGATTATCGAGTTGGGTTCCATACTAAACACTATAGATGACCTATGGTCTAAATATTATTTGTGACTACATCTGCATCCCGGTGAGGCTGTCTACGTACCATATACTCAGAGATCAAGTCACACGTAGCTCTTTTACTTTAGTTTTCTAACCGGTTAATTATCATCTGTCTATTTAGCGGTCCATTTAATAAACCCGCTAAAAGTATTCCGATCGTAACACGTAGTTCAGCCCCTCCGTTGGGGTAACATTAAACCAGCATTTTATCCGGATTATCCCAAACATAAACTCATACATATATACAACAACAAATATAATATATGGCAACACATAATTATATAAATTCACCAAGGGCACCTAGGTAAAATCAGCATTAATGACACCTTTGTAATTATCTTAAACTGCCAAGGGCAGTATTGTCAAGTCGACCTCAGTGGTAGCCCTGTAAATATGCAAAGCTGTCAGGGGCAATTATAGGATTTTAACCTCAATGGCATCCTTGTAATTACCTCAAACTTCCAAGGGCAGTTCTGTCCTTTCACACCCACAGTAAATGATAAAAATACCAGAATTTACCCTTTATTCACCGCGGTAAAAACCCAAGAATTTACCCTTTATTCACCCCGATCGGCCAGCCAGCCATTTCTCTACCATATCCGATCAACAACAAATACACAACAACAATTGAATGGAGGACATAAGAAAAATGGAGAGGGAAGGACTACCTCTCTGTTCTCGTCTAGGGAACCTTCATGAACCACTGTCGGAAAAAGGCAGCTCCTCCATCTCTTCGATTCTCCCTCACCGCTGCTCCTCTCGGACAACGAAGGACACCGAGAGGTACGCTAAGTCGAGGCGAAGCTGCCAAAACCAGTCACGCTCGCCGTCGTGGTTGAAATCGGAAAACCCAATCTCAAACTCGGTCACCTTCTCTCCTCCTTTTCTCTCTCACCGTAGCTCCTCCACGAGATCTAAGGCCATGGAGAGGTTAGGGATGTCGAGGCGAAGCTCTGGCCACCTCTGCAACACCATGGCTCGGCTGGAGGATGGAGGAGCGACGATCGGCGTTGCTGCTAAAGCTCGAGACGAGACCGAGTCGGTCTCTCTCCCCTCCTCTGTTCTGAACTGTTCCCACTTATATATAAATATATCCAACGGCCCAGATTTGATCTTCTATAATTCAACGGTCCAGATCCACTAACAGAAAGTTACCGTGAACAATAAATAGATATTTTGCTATTTACTAATTACCGTGTAGTAACTATACATTATTCCGAATAACTTCCGCATACGAACTCCGATTAATTTATAGGACATACCCACGAGTTCGTATTAACGTCCTCTACAACTTTCCCGAAGGAAGTTTCCCCAAATTCTTGACTTATCGCAAAGTCATCTTTTTACGATAAGGTAAATAACATTTATTACTCCCGTAAACTAAATAAATCCATAATAAACAGCTTGTAGCTCCGGAAAATATTCCGGACATATCAGAGGACTCGTATTAATATAATCTACCACCTCGGGTCATTAATTCTATCTTCCTCCAGAATCGAGAATATCTCGATATTAAACTCAAATATTAATTTAGGGAAAACTAACAGCGCGGTTACAACCCTTTGTAACCCGCCTGATCCCGGTAATAAAGAAAAATTTTGGTACGGGGCATTACATCTTGAATCTTCTTGATGTACCAAGATGTACGGGGCATTACATCTTGAAACTTTCACCTTGGCAAGACTCTTCTTGCCTTAAAGCACCTCAAGTGAGGAGGTTCTCTATGACACTGAGCAAGTCTAAGCAGTGCTTGAACTTCTCCATGACAATGGTCCTGGTCAAAGCACCTCAAGTGAGGAGGTGCTCTACCACAACTCAACAAACTATGACACTGAGCAAGTCTAAGCAGTGCTTGAACTTCTCCATGACAATGGTCTTGGTCAAATAATCTGAAACATTCTCCCTCGAATATGCTTCTTCAATTGTTCTCTTCCCTAAGTTGAGTTGACCCAAACTTTGTTATAGTGACCACAAACATCAACATGCTTCATCCCTACTTGAAATATTTGATTCTTTATCAAATTGATGACACCATTCTTCACCACAACTTCTTAAATCTCAAACTCAGTCATTAACATATTAAGCCATAATGCCTAAGCGGAAGCCTCTGCAAATTTATGATTTTCGTTCCGCCTCACATTGTAAAACCTTTTCGGATCCCTCCCCTGACCCCATTGATTCTCCCCATATACCCGTTCACGGATCAGCTTCATTTTTAAGTCGCTTTTACATGTATGGCCCATGCGGAACCCCCATGCCTGTATTGATCACCTCACGCAGTGCATGCAGCAGCATTTGTAGACTAGTACTACTACTCCAGCAATCGATTCGAGAGGACAACATTGATCGGGATCCAAAAGCATCAGGTCCCAGTCTCATAGTCCTTTCGTTTTCCTCGACATGGCAGAACGACATGACCTTATCCCCGAAACAGAGCAACCAGGAGAAGTCTCCATCTCAATTCTATTTGCATGCATGGCTTCTTCCAAGTTCATGTCAATAAGGCTAGGGCAAAGAAGGCGGGACTGTGGTGGAGCTAGGGCTTATCAAAAAGGACACACAACCTTCCGGGATTTATGAGTCAAAACGACAACTACAGCTACAGAGCTTGTCGTCTTCGATCTGGAATCCGATCGAGTCTACCACACGTGTGCTCTGTGATGATCCATCTTTTGAACCAAGTGCCAAATGCCAAATGCCAACAACCTTGAGAATACATGGGGACTCAGACAGTTGACAGATCCGTCGGTTTCAGCTTTAGACATTGATCGCGACCTCCAGCTTTTTTGGTTTCATTAACCTGATCGATACCCCCATCCTCACTCAACTACGGCAACAATATCCAAGGAAGATCATTTCTACGGTCTCTTTGAAGCGTATATATATATGGCTGCTCGGCTACAAACGTCCGCACTAATGGTGTTGGTGCAGATTTTTATTTTTGCACAACTTTTTAATCGAATTTCCTTATTTTCACCGTATAGTATCTAGATAATATTGTGTAGATCAATTCTGTAAAATTTTAACCAATTTGGTGATCGTTAAGACCCTCAAAATTACGTTTTATGTTATACACATGAACGGTTCATGTATGATAGAATTCAGTCCGTCCATTTGTTTTTCCATTTTGAGGCCTTAACGATCACCAAATTGGTTGAAATTTTGCAGAGATGATCTACACAATATTATCTAGATACTAGACGGCGGAGATGAGGAAATTTGACCGAAAAATGCAAAAATGTGTACTAGAGAAAATTCCTATATATATAAGTGATCCCTTAATAGAAGAGTCCTCTATATCAGTCACATTCCAATGAAGAATCCATTTTCTTGACATATATGAGGGATCAAAGATTACACAAATTTTTTATCACCAAATCACATATTCACCGTCCAATATATAGATTTATATATGTAGATCATCTCTGTAAAATTTCATCCAATTTGGTGATCGATAAGATATTCAAAACTGCGAATTAAAATTATAAGCATGAATGATTCATGTTTGACAGATTTGAAGCGTCAATTGATTTTAGTTAGTTCAAAGCCTTAACGATCACCAAATTGGATGAAATTTTGCAAAAATGATCTACATATATGAATCTAAGTATTGAACGGTGGAGATGTTGATATTTGATTGAAAAGTTGGTCTAATGCCTAATCACTCATATATGTCAAAAAATAGATCCCTTAATGAAAAGGTCCTATATATATATTATTTTTTAACGACCCTAATAGATACCTTACACATCCTAAATGTGAAGCTTTTTCAGGATAATCCGTGTTAATAACATAGCCTTACGTACTAGAATCAATAAATCAAGTTGATTGCTCGTGACTTCTCCAATTTCGTGAGAGAGGCTAATTTTGCTGCAAACGCTCCTGCAAATATGGACCATTTCTCTACTAAGATGCAGTCTTAGGACACCAATTTCCCTCATATTGTTAGTGTAGCCATAACTTTGATCTCTCTGAAGCTGGTTACTCGAGGAGCGTTTCCCTCTAGTGTTGTTCAGTTTCATATAAAAAAACCCCAAAAAACTTACCAGCATATAGCTAACAAATTTTAAAATTAATTTTAGAAGAAAAGAACATTTCTGTTCATAAGAAATTTTCTGCATACTTTCATTTTACTTGTCCAAAATTCTTAAGCAGTTGAATATGTTGACAGATCGAGACTTAAAGATATACAAGTTAAACAACGACAAGCGTAGCTCGTTGATCATCCGTGTATCGATACTGTCCTAACTTAACCACATTTATGGTGTTGGGTTTTATCCACAAAAGGCCTCGGTACAATTAGGAATGATCCACTCACATATAAGTTATATTTTATTTATCATGTTTATGATGTGAGATTTCTCCTCTCCAACACGCCCCCTCATGTGCAACTTGACAAGGTCTGCACGTGAATCTATGTCACCCTCTCCACTCAAACACCAACCCTCACGTGCAACCAGACTCAAGGGTTTAACATGTGTGCAAATGTTTAAACCAATCCGACCTCTAATCCAGCCACATCGGACATTTTGGTCATAACAATCCATACAAACACTAATCCTCATGTGCAACCAGACTCAAGAGTTTAGCACGTGTACATATGTCACACCAATCGAACCAACCAACCAATGGAACGAAATTGGAGAGGGACCCGCTCTAATACCAAGTCAAATAGTGACAAGCATGGCCCGTGAATCATCCGTGTACTGATACTGTCCCAATTTAACCACCTTTAAGGTGCAGTATTGGTATACAGATGATCCACAGGCCATGCTTGTCGCTGTTTGACTTGGTATCAGAGCGGGTCTCTCTCTAATTGCGTCTCATTGGTTGGTTGGTTCGATTGATGTGACATATGTACACGTGCTAAACCCTCGAGTCTGGTTGCATGTGAGAGTTAGTGTTTGTATGAATTGTCACCAAGTGCCAGATGAGTCGGGTTAGTGGTCGGATTGGTTTAGACATTTGTACACGTGCTAAACCCTTGAGTCTGGTTGCACATGAGGGTTGGTGTTTGAGTGGAGAGGGTGACATAGATTCACTTGCAGACGTTGTCAGGTTGCACGTGAGGGGACGTGTTGGAGATGAGATATCTCACATCAGAAATATGATAAATAAAATATAATTTATATGTGGGTGGACCATTCCTAATTGTACAGAGGCCTTTTGTGATTATCGATACACAGATAATCGACGAGCCACGCTTATCGTTAGGACAATATCGATACACAGATAATCGACGAGCCACGCTTATCGTTGTTTGACTGTACACATTTTCATATTGCCAAAAATTAATTTGTCAATTGTCATATCATGTCAATCTGGTATTATTGATGCCGCCATACAAATAATATGCATGAAAGATTGAGTCCTACCCTAAATAATGACACGTTAAATCAAGTAAATCAAACTTCCATTTATGCGTAAGCAAGTACAAATAATCAAATAAATCAAATTTCCATTTAAATCATCTATTTTGCATTTTTGCTCCATTGTTGGTTTTTGAGCTCTAAACAAAACAAAACCAAACTGAACAATGTTCAGTACTTTTACAAGATTATGCACTAGGAGCCTGACATCTAACCTGATCGATTTTAGTATAATGTTGTATGACTGTATCTTTCTAACTTTCTAAGTACACAAAAATGAGAGTTATTCCAACCATATATGCCTAAGTTAAGATTCATGGTCGTGGCGGATTACCTCTTTAATTAGACGAGTTATTAGTTTTCGATTACCTACGTACTATCTTAATTACTCTCATTACATTTAACGTTGAATGTGGAACTAAGACTGGACACTTCGTACCGCAATCCTGATCTTGTCCCGGTCCCGTACTGAAAATTAGCGGGACGGGACAAAATTTTAAAATGGTTGTACCGTCCCGTTCTGATAGTTTAGAAACTGGACGAGACGAGACCATCCCGAAAGTATAAATGTACTTGTATCCGATCATAACCGTCTGATTTTTAGGGTGTATAATATCTTACAATTAACTCAAAAACACTCAACCAGACATCCAAAACCTAAATATAAATTCATAGTACTAGTTCCATACAACAAAGGTTATATAATTCATTCATATTTGATGATGATGATCATATGAAATATATCGGCCGCCACAACGAAGCTATGCAGTGATAATTGGAGCTCTTTTGATTTTTCAAACTTGAGAGTTTTCTCGAGATCTTACTTAATTAGTTGGATACAAATTACAAGCATTTAATTAATTGATTGTTGATTCCCTTTTCATTTTTACAATTTTTGTTCGTCTTGTACTTATATAGAGTTAGAAGTTTAGAACTATGACAATTATACCATAAAAAACTAACACCATAGAATATATATATATATATATATATATATATATATATGTGTGAGAAATTAATACATGATAAAACCCTCATCAATATTTGATGTGTTCATATTGACTTTATAAAAATAGATATAAAATTTCTTCACAAATTTAGGATCAATTTATCTCTTCTATGTTTTTTTAATTTTTTTTTTTCTATCATTGCGAGATCCCAGTCCGGTGCAGAACCCGTTCCGGTACCGAACGAGATCGTTCCGTACGGGTCTACGAGATACATTTTTAAAAAACAATCTCGTCCCGTTCCGCCTCGATAATATATTTTTAGAAAGAGACAAGATTGACGAATCCCGTCCCGCCCCATGCCCAACCCTATGTGGAACAACGTACGTAATAGAATCTTTTCAGGAATGATATTTTTGCTTGTACGTAGTGTGTTTGTATAATGGGTACGTACATGTCTCACAAACTTCTTGACACGAGTAACAAGTTTTCAATTAACCGCTATATTGATGGCTCTCCTTATAACTATATTTAGCGTCGAATGCATGTTAAACAACATAATACAATATTTTTCAGGAGATAGATGATACTTTATGCATGTATATGTATAAAGGCATTGTTATGGGTCTTAATAAGGTCTGAAATTTATGAACTTAATCCTATGCGGCATGTCACGTCCTATAGACACATCATTAATTTTAAAAATCATGTCATGTCATCCATATGTAAAAATATAATCGTATCATTTTCAAATCCTAATTAGACAATAATTATATCAAATTATTGTTTCATCTACATGATTTAGTTACCTTTTTATCGTGTTTAATTTAGTTACCTTATATGAATTATATTAAATTTATTTCATAAAGGAGTCTAACACTATAATAATCAAAATTATGAAATTAATAAATTTTTTAAATCAAAATTAAATATCAAAATTTTTAATTCTTTATTCTTTTTTCTTTTACTGCTAGAAGTTCAATATATATATATATATATATATATTCTTCATCGAATTTCAATATAAAAATATAAAATAGAAAAAACCACTATCAAATCCTCTTTTGGATGAATTATTTATATATAAAACAATTGGTTGAATATATATAATATACATATTCGTAATTTTTTTCTTTGTAAAAACTATATATGTATACGAATATATATATATATATATATATATATTTGAAAATATACTTGTTTGAAAATATGAATTCATTTGAATGTGTATGTGTATAATATATATATATATATATATAACATTATATTTGGTGTATAAATATAAGCATGGACATATGAAAGAAATGGCTTTGAAAATAATTTTGTAACAAAGAAAAAAATAAAATAATCTAGAGAATTGGATTTGAGAAGGATAAGATTGTACATTTATTTAAAAATGATATAACATGAGTTTTTGAATTAATGATGTATCTATGTGACATGTGATGTCACCTAAGATGAAGACCACAAATCTTAGGTCTTAATAAGACCTAAAATCATTTTTCTATGCATAATACATGTATTGACAAGCTTGGATAACTAGCTAGCATCAATTTTTGAATGATCAGGAGATAAATGATACATGCATCGTTAATTTAGAAATGAATGATCAGTGGGAGCCATGTATTGAAAAACAGGAGGATATATTGTCCAGGCTAGGGAGGCCCTTACCCAGAATCACTTCCCTGGTTCTAAATGCAGATGGGGTAGAGCTGGTGGTGGTTAATACCACATGTTCCCCATAAATGCATGCCTCTCTCTTTCTCTTATGGCTTTGAGAAAATGCCAAAGGAGCAAGATGGCTTGGCTTGTTCAGACTCTATAATGGCCTATGCCCCCCTTCTTGCTTGTCCAGTTTCTCATGTCTCCCTTGAGTTGCTCTCATTGTCCCCTTCTGCTTATCTATCTATCTATCTATCTATCTATCCCTTACTATGCTACATTGCTCCTCAGAATTCAGATCCTCGATCAGTCTCTCTTCTTTGCCTATGCTTTTTCCCACAGGTGTGGCTCAATCTTAGCCTTAACTTGCCCTTCACCCTGCTACCTCAGCTCCATTTTATGTGGATGTCATTGGAGAGCAGGTTACCAGAACACCATCCTTACCAGACTTCCATGATTGCCTGCCAATTTTTCAAACCTTCCATGATCTTTGACTTCTTGGTAATTTGTAAAACCAGTACCGGGATGTCGATCATGTACGTGTTCGAATGTGAATGACATATAGGGATTGATTAACTGCAGATATCAGTATATGCGAGTTTGTGGTTAGGGTTAGGGAGGTGTTATGATATTAGTCATATAAGAGAACACCTGAATTAGTACTGAAAATGATAGTGGTTCATTGGTTGAAAGCTATAACCATACTTTTTAATCAGCATGTGATATCAGAGCAGTGGAACTACTTGATTAGGACTAGCATTGATCCCATTTAATCTTCAGTCATGAATAATGATCCTATTCTTCAGTGAACAAGGAGCAGAAATGTGAATTCAAGACCAGAGAGACAACCCTTCTAAACAGTAATCTAAATTTTAATCATCCAAATCCAGCATACACAATGAGAGGGAGATTAAGCACAGAAACATATAACACAAGAACTGTTACAAATCAAATCATAAAAATATGGTTCTTGGTACGTAATCTAGGAAGAAATGGATCCCCTAATGGCCCATGTTTCCAGAGTCTGGAAAGAGGACCATGCAAATCTTCACCATGGATTTTTATTTAGTCTCCATTCTAAATGGCTCCCAGAAAGGAGTTGTTTTACTGAAATATCTTCCCACTACCCTTGAATCCAATATCTTGATGGCTTCCTCAGATTTAATGCATCTTGGTGTCTTGTACTGGTTCACTGAAGATCCCTCAGACACGGCAAAATCCATGAGTGCATCAAAAGTTCCATGCTTCACAATTCTGATCTCCAATGGCCCAATAGAGTGGTCCTTTTTCCTGCATCTCCTGTACACAGAATCAAGTGACTCTTCCACTGTGGAGCAGCATTGCTCCATTATACTGGGGTGTATTAGCTCCTCTAAGTCATTGTTTCCTTTCACTTTGAGCTCCCAAAACAGCACATAGTGACCGGGGATCGAAGCAGTGTCAGCGTAGCTGGTGTACTCGATCAGGAGGAAGCCGAGGGGCTCCAGGACTAGCTTTGCTTGTGTCACTGCATTTAACAGGTCTTCTTCATTGGTTTTGTCGGTATCGATGCTTAACACGACATTTTTCCGGTGCATAAAACGGAACTGAGGAGCATTGTTGTGGAAAGCAGTCACCATTAGAATGTCACCAACTCTGTACCTGTATAGACCTGTAGAGAATGAAGAAAAACTAATAAACAATACTGTCCGACATCTGGGGCTTTTTCATCAGAGAATAATAATAAGTTTAATAATGCAACTATGATTATATAGGAAAATGGCTTTGGTCATTCAGTGTATGGGATTTTAGTGTTGAATTGTAGCATCACATAAGCAACAAGTTTTACTACTTCACATGCATGCTTAAGAAACAAAACAGAAAATACTTGAAGCATGTGAGTCAGATCTGAAGATGGAAGTACAGTACCTGTGAAAGTTGTGACAACAAGTTCATAGTAGTGACCAAGCTTCACATCCGCCAGATCAACTGTTTCTAGTTTTTCTGTTTCATCTTCCTTGAGCACGCAATTTTGATCAGAAGCACCATTGCACAAGACTACCTCTTCATGGTTTCTCGCCACAGGTAGGAACTCAAAGTAGGCCATATTAGGAAGGAGGGTGTAAGAAACATCATGTGGCTTGCTTAGCGGTTTGAAATTGATCCCAAAATAGCATTCAGAAGAAGCATACATTGTTGAAATCAGAGGCAGCCCTCCAGAGTAGAACTCAAGTGTTGGGATATATTGAGCCATAGACCCTGTGACTATAACCTCAATGTACTTTGTTCTTGGCCAAAGCTTCTTAATAATACCCTCCCATGACTTGGTAGAAAACTCATGCTCAACTAAATCAGCCAATTCTGGATTTGGGTTCCCAAGGATTAAGGACACAGCATTTCTGCAACTTTCTTCAGTAATCCAATCACTGACATGACCTGATCTTATGTTTGAGCACAACTCCTTCCAGTGGTCCTCTAAGAATTTGATGGCCCTCAGAAAAGCAGAAGCAAAAACAGCACCAACCCTCAGGACCTGGTCCCTCTGTACTAAGCCACATAGTAATTGACAGTACATACTCTGCTTACTATCTGAGCACAAGATAGTCTCATCAGGGCTTGTGTAAACGTTGTACCGGTTAAAAGGCCGGTTTCTGAAGTTACTGCTCTTGTAGTAACTGGTTAGGACTGGCCTCGCCACCAAACCAGAAGGAGTACTAATTTCTGGTTTGATAAACAAGAGGTACATTCCTTTTCCTTGGTCCAAGCCATCCACATACCTGAATTTGGAGTAACAAAATTGATCATGTTATTTTTCTTTCACTGCTATATCAATTTAGAACCATCAATGAAACTTTACATAACAAAAAAGGCGAAATTTAAAGCCAGCTTCTCACTTGTTCATCACAGGCACAAGGATATTATAAAAGAATGTCTTCCTCTCTAAGTCTTCAGCAGTTGAAGGCATCATCTTTGGCTGTCCTCCTGAAGTTCCCGAGCTGTGTGATCAAGGAAAATTATACCTTTTAGACAAGCATTCTGGGAAAGAATACGAAGGAAAAAACGCTATCGATAATAATTTTCATACCTTGTGAGAAGCTCAGTGATTGTTTGAGCTGAAATGATCTCTGATGCCTCTCCATTGGCAATTCGCTCGATATATGGCTTGACATCTTCATAATTCACAACAGGAACCTTCTGTTTGAAAAGCTTCTTGTCATAGTGACTATTGAGAAAGCATTTAAGATATTCTGTTTGAGCATTCCTGGCTAGTATCTCTTCTAACACCTTTTGCTGCTCTTCATATGCATTTGTTGTCAGGTCCTCCAATAGCTTCAGACCATATTCACTATCATGTGGATCATAACTGGGAATCATCTTTGGAAAAATAAGGAAAAGAAACAACTAATATACAAGCTTTAGTTTGGTGCTGACTCTAGGACATGTCATTTGCTAATTTTAAGTCTTCTTTGATCAGATAAGAGTCATAAGACACTGAAACTTTTAGAAAGGCAGAATCTCTGCCTTTTGGACTGAACTATTGTAATCTCTAAAGCTAACTTAACAGAAAATCAAATCAAGAAGATTGAAAATGCTTTCAGAACAAAGGAAGAGAAAGGGGTACATAATGTAAGAGACATTGTCTTATACTAGATGACTTCTCTGAATGTGTTTCTGCATAACTTATGATAAGAGGGGTGGAGGGAAATGATTAAATAACAAATTATGGAGGGGATTTTGGGAAATGATGGATATTCAAAAAAAAATTAAAATTAGAAAAAGGAAATCTAAAGGAAGATGAGGCTAAGGAGGTCCTACACACGTGGCCCTGTCTGGTAAGCTGTGAATATATTAGAAAAGGATGGTCAAAACCCTTCAATTACCTCTTTGTCCTCCAGAGACCATATTATATGATGCAATTCTTTCAGCATTGCAAGCTCAAACTAATAGCTGCTTAAGATAAGCTTGGTCTGCAATTAATCATTCAACCATACCAGCCAGTGCTGCCAAGAACCAATAGCTATTTTGAACACCATTCATATAGACAGATAGAATGAGAAATAATAATAAAAACAACAACGCTCTTAGCAAAAGGAGAAGAACAATCACACAGAGGCCCTGAAAGATATCCAAATGTTAATGCCAGAATAGGACAATTCTATCAAAACAGCAATCATGGAGTTGCTTTACAGCTTCAGCTACTACAGACATGGAGAATATTATAACAGGAAACATCTTTTCAAATCATGGTCTGCTAAGTTTAGTAGACACATTTGGTGGTATTACACATGCATATGCATTACAGCATAGCATGATAGATTGCACAACTCGCACGGCTACATTAAGACATTTAAGCGTTTGTTGTTGTCACATTCTCAACCAAAATGTATGCTCCAAAACCAAAACAATAGGGTTTATTAAGCTGATACTATGACTGAATCAATCAGACAGAAGCTGCCCCAAAGTCAATTAGAAGTTCAACACCAGGCATATATTAGACCCACATAAAGACTTATATGTCTCTAAGAAAATGAAATCTTAGCAAGCTAATGATTTCATTGTCTAAACTCTTAAATCAGAAATTGTATCCCTAATCCAATACCAAGAGATGTTAAGTCCCAGAGTTTCAAAACCACAGCAAGTGTATAAAAATTAGTCTTAATATAAAATGAATGTATGCACCATAAGCTACACGCAAGGACTTGGAGTCACAATCTTAATTTCACATGAATTATATCTCCACTTGCAGACAGAAAATGTCATAATCTTGAAAGAGTAATCAATATCAGACACCCTTTTCCATTGCAATCACTAAACCATGGCCCTTTTCACAGTATTCTTCAAGCCATTAACAGTTTAACACAGTATATCGTATGCAGTTCACATCAGTATATTATGAATGGTTTCACTCTAGGCAAGAAATAGTGTGTAGGAAGATTAATCATCAAGATGAAGAAAATATTGGCGACTCTTTTTTTTGTGGTAAATAATGAAAATGATTTTGATGTACATACATACATAAATACGCAATGTTTGTCATGCTAGTGAGTAGTGAATCATCTGTCATTTCGAGGACCCTACTGTGTAATCATGAAAACTATGATTGGACCAACCCAAGGGGAACAAAATTTATCGGGATCCAAACCAGTAAAAGCCCTGTTGGATTATAAATTTCAGGACTATAAAGTCAAGCAAAGTGTTGGCTTGCAACTGAGCTCATCTGCTTGGTAATTGAATGATCTGAGGACAAAAAGAGACTACTATCATTGAGTAGATTATCAACCACACTAAATCAAACGCACGCCTCACATGAAGCTAAAGTTTCAATTTTTTCCAGAGGCTCCACTCATCTCCCAAGAAAAGCCAATTTCTTTTCCAAAACACTCGATCAAGATCGTTAACGCTGTGAACGAAATCAATTTCGTTCAGTCAGGAGAACTGTTCAGTATCATAAATTATGAAAGGCAAAAAAGATGCAATAGTTTTTGCAAGAAAAAGGTGCAGACATGGAGGAGACAGATAGCTACTATGAGTTAGGCCAGAAATGGAATTGAATTTCCTTTCTGTGTGGAACACCCATTACTTCAGAAAGAATGGCCCTATTACAACTAACCAGTTCGGTCTAAACAAGATGAACTGGCCAGCATGTGACTCTCTAGCACCAACCTGTACCTTTTTCTTGAAGTTGTGAATTTTAGACAAGAATCGACTTCAGTTTGATAGGTTAGAAACATGAAAGATTACTGTGCTTAATAAGGACCATGACACAAATGGTAGAAACTTTCTAAATGCATGCATGTGATGATATAGAAGTTTATGATATAACTTTCCCAAGCTAGCTCATGTAGTAACTAAAGACATTTCATCGAATCTCATAGACATTTGAATAAGTAAATAACAGTAAAAACAAAGTAATAAAACAAAATCACCAACAAAGGTAAAGGCGTTACCAAGATGTTGGTTTATGCAGCAACTCTTTGAGATATTTTATCCAACACATCGTATGAACAGATGAATGTAAAAAGTTAATAAACAACAAAATCAATTACTAAAAGAAAAGAAATGTAGGTAAAATAGACTTTGTGGGTTGAGGTTGCTTCAGATAAAAGACTAGGGCGTCACACTGGCCTTGCTGTATTTCGGATTTGAATATTAGAATACCGTTGTTCGGTAAGCAGATTGGAGATGAAGGATAACATGAAAAAATAATGGCTAATGAGCAGTATTGATCGGGATTTGCTAGATTTGGTTTGCTTAGGGCTCCATGTTTAATCATAAAACAAAGGTGTCTTAAGGGGGGACATACCGCCCTTGAAATGGGCAGGGGAAGAGGAGCAAACTAAGGATGGGGGAGTGATCGTGATAATAATATACAGGAGGAGAAGCCCTCTACTTTCCCATAGGTATAGTATATCATTGTTTGACCAGAATGAAAGCTCCGCCCTCAACTTCAAATGATTTGGAGTCAGTGAGACTCAGCAAGCAGAAGTGACCTTATAAAAGTTCATAACCACATCATACAGCTATGCAAAATGTGGGATACAATAACGGACTTATAAATTTTCATATTTATAAAAGTATGGCCAAGAGATGAGCGAGCAAGTTCAAGTTAGCGCCCCCAGACAACATGAAGTTTTCAAGCTTCTTGCTGCGTTTGTTTAGTCGATTCCATACATCTTATAATGTAAGAAGTTTGCATCTTATATGAGCAATCACATAACAAATGGAAGTGACAAGCATAACAATTTCAGTTTATTTTCGACCATATTGGCATATAAATCGTTATCTACAATCTCATATTGATCAATATTCTTAATCACTAGTATGTTCTTAATCGATATTAGACCATTTGAACCTACAAATTATATGACTATGATTCGTGTTTGTCATTAATAGAGACATCGATCTTCGATCTCCCTCATTTCAAAGCAAGAGATTGGGTTCGCACTTCGCAACCACAAATATATCATATCACTGCATGTGATGGTAAACACGTACACATTGTCACATTCACCTTTTCAAGATTTTATATATGAACCAAGTTTAGCCTTACCACCCTTTTTAAACCAGGTTCGTATTAGTTAGTAATTTAGTATAAATAAGTGTTGCTTAAGCACAAATAAAAACATGTTTGTCTGCTGTTTACTGTTGGCCATTGACTGAAATACCTCATCGATTAGCTAGATTAGTGGGTAGAACATGTAACATAATCCTTGTTTAGCCTAATCTTAAGTTGGATTTCGACCTACAATACTACTAAATCTCTCTTTGAATAGGTTTGACGCCAATTTTAAGCTGAAGACGGAAAGCACCAGATCCAATACCAAGTAGGGTGATCGTTATTAAGACATTTTAAAACTATTTAAGTGTGGGGGATTTACATTATATAAGTTAATTATGCATATTATACAGTTTAGGCCAGGGACATCTGTGGTTAAAGAAACCATTCTGTGAAAATGGATCACATGTGGTCACGGCGGCCCAGTATATATTAATGGGCATCGGACGGTGATGGACTCATGGTCAATGCAGTCGCTCCTTTTATTTTCGTCGTCTCCTCCTTATTCTTTTGAACTTTTTAGAGCATGATTACAGGTTCATTGAGAGTTTGAGACCAAATCATAAATAAAAACGGTCAAATACATCTAAATAAGATAAAATGTTGACAGCTAGCTAGGGCTTCATATTAGTATAAACCTAATTATGGACCTTAGTAGACTATCTCCTCTTATAAAAATATAGACGAGTTCGATCTACGCTCAAATTTCATCTTATATTATACTTTAAATTAATATTGCCGTTCTCTCAAGGCCTTCAGAAATTAAACATTTTGCATAGGCAAAATCTTCCACTGATAAGTGTAACTAACAAGGTTTATGATTTCTTCAAAAAAAAACAAGGTTTAGGATTGTTTTCATAAAAAATAGGATGTGAAATCCACACATCCTAAATAAGGTTTATGATTGTTTTCATATACATGTTTTATTGGCTAAGGACGTCCTTACTAAGAGTTTGGTGCAGATTTCTTTAATTTGATCCATTTTTCGATCAAATTTATTCATCTTAATTAACCATTCAGAATCTAGATATATATATATATATATATATATATATATATATATATATGTGTGTAGATCATCTCTATAAAATTTTAGCTAATTTGGGAATCGTTACATATAGTTTCGAAAACGTATAAATACAATGAATGAACTGAATTTGTTCAACCTGAACCGTTTGTGTTATTCTCTGTAAATCATAGTTTTGAATGTCTTAACGATAACCAAATTAGCTTAAATTTTGTAGAGATGATTCACTCATATATATCTAGAAACTGAAAGGTTAAGACGAGAAAATATGATCTAAAGGTTGGTCAATTCAAGAAATATTTACCAAAGTTTAGGTAAGGACATTCTTAACTGAGAATTCCTATATATATTCATCATGTTCTCTAGTAGTCCTGCTAGATTGAACTTTGCATGTTCAATTTGTTGAACCCTAATGATCGATTCGATATCATTCTTCATAAGGAACAAAGAAAGCGCATGCATCATGAAGTTCATTTGTAATTGTTTCAAGAATTAATATTGTGGAATTGAATCAATTGATGCACATGGAAATGTGATCTCCCGGAGGATCAAGTGCATTTTAAACTGAAAGAAACCTTTACGTACATATGATCGAAGGACCATTCATCAGGGTGGAAGGGTACGTCATGGATCACCAATTAAGTAGAAGTACTATTTTTGGGGTTTTGAGTTGTCATCATTCCCGTCTACTTGCATCAGTTGCATTGGCCAATTGTCCATAGGATTGAAAGACAAATGATTTGCTTGACTTGGAGATTGACAATACTTAAATGAATCTGGTTAAGAATAACGTTGGATTTGTGAAAGAGAGATATAATGCAACTTGTATTGCTTCGATCACCATCGATATCGATCGCAGCGCACGTAGTTTACATGCCATTGAGCTTGAGGAAAACAAAGGAGATTAGGAAAAATACTGTAAGTTATGATTGTATCTTGCAACAAACCTAGACTCATATGTCAACAACAAAAAGTTACACATAAAGGCTCAATTCTTTTGATCAATTTTTCATTAATCATTGATTCAGAGCTTGCTAGTTTCGACTTTCGATCACAGTTAGCTAAGCAAACTTTATAGATAAACTAACTGGTTTTCATTCATCATGGATGCTCCATAGATACGCGATCGTACTCATTGTAGCAATAGGCCGTGCATTTACCTTATTCTTTGAAACAGTTATCATCATGATTCTGGCATATATGACTCGAAGGCAGTGAAACAATCTTTAAGGCAGTTGGGTCATTTTGGCAGTGAACTTCTGCTGCATGCCGACCTAGCAAGAGTACTGCCATTGCCAGAAGATAGAGTACAAGAGTGTTCACTCTTGACCTCGTTGCGATCGATCAGTTGATAAGTGCTAGTGGTTTTGCTCTGTAAAATGTGGTGAACTATATGCATGATATTAAGCTGGCGGTACCTGCTAATTATATAGCTAGCGAAACAGAATATGATGCATATATTGTTTAGCCAAAAATGAGCATCTCCCATATGGAGGATGGTTGTATCACATTTCGGAAGCATGTTTAAACAATATTAGTTCATGACGGTTTAGGGGGTAAACAAAAACGGATCTCGATCTAAATTAAACCCCAACTAAATATATAGTTTAGGTACCTAAATTCTATCAATAATGCTCTTGTAAATATTACATTCACGCCTTTCGAATGAGTTATAATTTATTAACTCAATGTTACAAAGATTGAATAAACTAAAAATGTTATATGTTATTTTTGGTTTGATTATTCACTGGAGGACTGGAGGAGGTCTCTCATGACTTAGCAAAAACATAGCACACCTATTCCAGGATGTACATTAATATCTGTATGCCAGAAGCCTGAATAATACTTTTGCAGCTCTGCTGCTATACTGTTTGATGGATAAATCATCATTCATATAAAGGGGGGCACTTCAAAGTTCATATTAGCTTAACTCAAGCGATAGCTAGCCAAGAGCGAGGGAAGTCAAATGACCCCTCTCAAATTTAATAAATTCTCTATTTAGTTTTAAATGTTATTCAATACCAATAAAATAAACATAAATGACACTTCTTGATTTTGAGAAACTTGTTGAAATTTTTTTTGTTCTGTTTCTAAGGAAAAAAATTGTCATTCTCTACAAAATGACTACAAATTTTACTTTCTTAAAAAAATGAATTTTAACCCTTTACAGTTCTCGCTACGTCATTACAAGCGATAATATAAGCTTTTATGCCCGCATATATAGATATAGATAAAAGGATTATACATAGCATAGGTAGCTATTTAGTAAAAGCATAATACTCTGGCCGAGCAGCTAGCTGGTATATAAATTAGCCATATATATGGCTGCACTGACCATGCCATAATGGATGTGGTGAAACACTGTTTGGTGATCAAGGGAAAATGTTTGTGCATGCTGCTGAAGCTGCATAACATCACTACTACAAAAACATGCTTAAGCGACAGAAGTCGTGATCATCAGAAAATTTTCGTCGCTTAAAGAATAATGAACTTTCCGTCGCTTTGGCTGTTCCGCTTAAAAACTTTCCGTCATTTAAGTAAAAATTCAAATTTATACGTTTTGACGCTCAAAAACTGAGTCAAAAAATTCAAAATTTCTTAAGCGACATAAATGATTGACTTAAGTGACGAAAACTTCCGTCGCTTAAGTAAATTTTCAAATTTATACAGTTTAACGCTTGAAAAATGAATTTCAAAATTTAAAACATACTTAACAACGAAATTGGTTTCGTCGCCTAAAGCAGTTTTTCTAGAAGTGATCCATCCGCACATTTAACTGTAAAAAGCCCATGGCATTGTGGGCACATCGATTCCAGCATACCTTGAAGGCAGGGACACAATCTTCCAAACATTGTTCGCGATCAGCTCCTGATGCTTGGCCGTGGACTTGTGCTGCTGGTGAAGCAAGGAAGAGTAGTACTACTGCCTTTGCCACAAAGTATCAGAAGCACAGTAGACCTCATTGTTGATCACCAAAGCTAATAATAACCAAGGAGAATGGTTTTGCTTTGACAGAATTAACGAGCACTGAGCGAGGGCGAAGGGGTTAACCTACTAATTATATGCATGATTAAACTAAAGATCATGCATATAGTGCTAATCAAAATGCTTATAATCAAACATTTCTCTTAGAGGATAAGGTTGCATCACATTTTTGGCGCATGTATAATTAGTTGGGTTCCAGATAACGCATGTATGTACTTCACCTAATGTTGAATTGTTCATAAACCCTAATAGATCATATTTCTATTGGAAATTTCAAATAAATCTAAATAACATATAGAAACTAATAGCCTAGATCATCTTTTTATTCGATATACCAACGTACGGTACATTTATACATGCTCTTATCATTGATTAGGCATAGGGCATCGACTGGTCAGTTGGTTGCACCATTTCATACAACCGTCGAACGACTTATTGCAGCGCTTAACGCATTGCTGGAGGGCTCTTAGTTCCTGCAACTCGGCAGGACTCCCACTGTCGTCGGAACACCAGCTCATGCATGACAGTAACAAATTGTTACAAGCCTTTGCACATATAACGCCTTGGCCATGAACTGTTGGTGGCCATGCCAGCAACACTGCTATCACAAAGATAGTTAGTATGCTAACATTCGGATTACTACTAGGCATTTTTAGCAGAATGTAAACCGTAGTTGAGGTTGGACAGAAATGATGCGTGCGATAAGTTTGGGTGTTTATATAAGTGAAGTTCAAGCCGGAATTAAGCATCACATTATGGAGGCATGATCAGTATTCCATACTGTAACGATTCTGTGACTGTTTCAACACAGAAATTGCCAGATTAGGTCTCCATCTGTCCATTGCGCATGCTATCATAAATATAAGTTAACATGAACAGGCAATGACCACAGAATATTGAAGAAGAGAAGACGTCCAAGACAGAAAGTTGGAAACAAAATGCATGCTAACTACTAAATGCACAGAAGAATGGGGTAAGGCTAGGATGTGTTGATGCATACCATGCATCAACTTTGTCGTAAAGTTGTAAAATGAGTCGTTAAAGTAGTAATGTTAGTTGTTAAAGTTGTAATATGAGTTCTTAAAGATGTAATTACAACATTTATGGTTATATGTTGTTAAAGTGGTAAATGAGTTGTTAAAATTATAAAATGAGTCCTCAATGGGATAAACACTCAATTTTACAACTTTAACAACTCAATTACTACTTTAAGAACATATAAGCACTAATGTTGTAACTATAAATTTACAACTTTAAGGACTCATTTTACCACTTTAAGAACAAATATTACTACTTTAACAACTCATTTTACAATTTAACAACAAAGTTGATGCATACTATGCATCAACTCACCCTAGAATTTTCCAGAAGAATGGCATGCACATAATATATATGATCGGGGGACCAACTCTGATCAGTCCAGTTGAACTCTTCATATAGGCCTTTGTAGGTAGACCTCTGCAGCTCTGTGCACAAATGCTTTTAGGGGTGAAGATCCTAGAAGGACCTTAGAGGGGGTGGATAGGCTCACAATCATTTTTTCCGTTCAAGTTGCTTTCGGGCAATCCCGAAAGCTGAACTGAATGTACATAAAAACAACAAACCAACTCAGTGAAACCCAAATAATAGTAAAACAATGCGTGGCCTTCACACATGAACTACCAAACACAGTGGAATGCTTCAAACGCAGAAAACTGAACTCTAGACAACCTCACTAGACTGTTTGCACTCCTACCTTGCTAATTGTCAAACAAAAGTGATAAAACTGAAATTCTCAACAAAGCTACAAGATATTAACACAGCAAGCACTTCATGAGGGACTCTGAATTTGCAGAACCCAAATGACTCATGGGATGCAAGATGAATGAATGCAGTGTTTGAAATTCTTAGTGTTTTCAACATGGAACAAGATACTGAAAGCAAAGAGATAAGCTCTTGATAGCAAGGGGACTGATATAAGAGGTATTTTCAGTGTGTGCTGGAAGCTTTTCTTCTGTTTATAGAGAAGGAAGAAAATCAGCTCTCTTACAAACCTGTTGAACTCAGTTCGAGTAGCCATACCCCAAAAATCAGATTGCAAAGATAAACCCATGCCTCTTAATTTCAATTGGAAAAATTAAATCATAGAAGGCAACATACGTACCCACAAATCAAGGCTGACACAAGGAATGTAAAACAATTAAGAAACCCACAAAGCCCTTAATATTGGCTGATGACAATTGAAATTGTAAAACAAACACAAAACAGAAGCAAAAGAGGGACCATCACACTTTTGTGAAATTCATGGAATGCATAAGCATACCTGAGCCATGGTGGGAGAAGAATTTCTGACTTCGAGATCTGATTGAAGCTTGGATTTTGGTAATTAAGATGGAGCCTGAGGCAAATTTGCAAAAGAAAGCATGATGGAGAAGAGCCAAAACACAATGGTCTTCTGAATTTGGCTTTACCAAATTGGGCTTAATGGACAAATACATGGCTTGGGCTAGCTTCTTTAAACTTAGGCTTCTTAATGGGTAATCTTTTGTTTAAAAGAAGGAATGCCTAATAATGCACACACACACTAACAATAGGAAAACTCTTTAATCTTCAACCAAATAAAAACCATGCTTTTGAGTTTTGAGGAGACGTCTAGAATCTACCTAAAGGGTCGACTACCTGCCATGTCTCTCTACTGTCGGGGTACTGTCCCCTTCAAAATCTGTTTGTGTTCCGTTTGCCAACGTTAACGTATTGATACGGGTGGAAGAATCGTATTGTGTTTTGTTACCGTGTACTGTGCACCCACCCCTGTTGCAAGCTCGACATAAGTGGGTGTGGATCTGCTCCAGCTCTTTCAGAAACTCAACTTTATGGTTCCCCCATCATCGACGGCAAAAGCGATCGTCTTCTTATAGTGTCCCTCTTTCTCTTGTTCTCATCTCCTAAATCTGTATCAGACAATCTGCCGCCACTTCCAATCGGTACGGTCTCTCACTCTGATTTGATTTTCTAGGCTTTACCGATTCAGATTTTTCACTCTTCAAATCTCTAATCAATCCGTATGATATTGTTTCTCTTTTTTCGATTGGCGTTAATGGAAGCCAGGCCATTCGAAATTGCTTCAGCTACTGGATCTAGAGGTGCCTCTTGAATCAGTTCATTGATCTATAGTTTGGCTGCTGTGGCATGGACTTAGCTGTAGAATCCAATCAATTTAAGTGCTGCAGGTTGACCATTCATTCATGTTTTTATCAAGTATTTCTTCTGTTAATTTGATGCGCATTATTGTTGCACCTTTTCCTTGTTTTCAAAGTCAAAGCTAAATAAATTCAAGTTCAATGCATATGACAAAATCAATTCTTAGTATGTTTGCATTTGTTTATAGCTATACAGTGAAATTAAGACTGAAAAGCATATTCTTGAATCTTCATCAAAGCATCTTTAGCCCTTGTTGCTTTACCAGAAGTTGTTCTTGTTCATGACAAAATGGAATACTGATGCATAGTATGCATTCCATGCCTGTATTTTTCAGGAGAGGGCTCATGAATATTAAATTTTGTTACATTGCTCTTACAGTGTCTTCACATGCTAGGTGCATTCTCTTCTTGTTTTTGCTATAATGTTCATTTACGTGTACTCCTGCCTTTTGCTTCTCTAATATGTCTGGTGTTTTTGCATGCACATTTATAGACAAGAGTTGAGTATTAACTCATGCCTATTGCTAGGTGCATTCTCCTTACATAGATCCTTTCTATTGACATAGCTACATGGATTTTACTGTAGGGTATCTGACTTTGATCTGAAATTAGAGGATGACTTGGTCTATGCAGCTCTTGCTAACAGCATGAATAACAAAGAATCAGTAGATATGGCCTAAAAAGATCCTTGTTATCGCGTTAACAGTTGGCCATATGATCTTAACATCTTATATAGAAATATTTTTCATTTGTGAATAATCTGTAATATTTCCTTGAGTATCAATTGTATTCACAGCTTGAAATTTTTTCTTTAGTATCGCTGGTACTCATTGCTTGTAGTTTAGTGTTTTCAGTTTTTCTTTTACATCTGTAGCATTGTATCTTGTGTACATAGAAAATTGTGAGGTTCATCTGCTGATATTGGATGGTTCCAGTGCATTCGTAGCATGCCGTACATAAAGATTCTTATAATTGCTTGCAGGAATAAGGTAAAAAGTCTGTTAATGAAATGCGTTTGATATGAAAAGCATACTAATTTGACAAGGGGATCCCATCCTTAGTTCTACTATTACCAGTGCCTAATTTTAGCTGCAACTGTGGTTAATAATAAATATATGCATAAAGATGAGCCATAACTTTGCATTATGGTCAAACCATAAAAGAAGGGGACTACAAGCTAGTCATGACCCGGTTTAGTGCATTCTTTGCTACAAACCTTGATTCTTTTCTTAAGAGTAATGGAGTTGACAGTTTGGTTATCATTGGTGAGTAAGAAATCCATCAAGTCCTATTTTGTTTATTGAATGGTGTTCTAGGTATTATTTAGTTTTAGAAGTGGTAATCTGCTGGTCTTTTAATTCTTTAGGTGTGCAGACTCCAAACTGCATTAGGCAGACTGTGTTTGATGGTGTGTGTAGCTCTGGATTACAAATCTATTGCAGTTATTGTTGATGCCACAGCTGCTGCTACAGCTGAAGTACACGGTGGTATGTGCTATCTGTACTTTCTGAGTGCAAATTTTGTGCCGTATCCCTAAATATTTGTGTTTCACAGCTTCAGTAACTATCTCAATTGGATCGTCCCTTCAAAATTTGATAGTTAAGAGTTTTTTTAGTTGGCAATCATCTTGAAATTGATTATTCAATGCTATATGGCCCTGAAACTGATTTTTGTGCCGTATCCCTAAATATTTGTGTTTCACAGCTTCAGTAACTATCTCAATTGGACCGTCCCTTCAAAATTTGATAGTTAAGAGTTTTTTTAGTTGGCAATCATCTTGAAATTGATTATTCAATGCTATATGGCCCTGAAACTGATTTGGATCACATTGAAAAACATAGCACCGTACATCAGAAATTGAGTATAAGAATATGCGACTCATATCCTTCATATGATGAGGGCTGATTTAGATTACTGGTACAGTATTAGTCTTTAATTGGATTTGGTACATAGATTGAATCTGTTGTTATTCATAATTCTGCAGGTGGTTCCTTATACAGCCCTTTATTCTTGATTTCCAGTTTGCAGTGTGTTAACTGTTAAAGTTCAGAACTATATTTTAACAGAAAGGAAAATTAGATAACTCGGGATACCAGGATATGTTATCAGAATTGGTTTGGCCTGTTTAGATTAGTGTTTAACTGATTCTCTTGAGATATTGTGCTGGTCTAGTCATGCTAGTTTAAAGCAAAGTCTGAAAAGGGCTGTATAGTATTGAACAAAACATCAATAAGCTCTGCAACTCAGGAGGTCACAGCTTAATCTGGAAGATAGTTCTGATTCTCATACTTCCTATGCATGGTGTAATCTAGCAGGATACCAGGATAGAGAACAAGAACCTATCTAATGAAATAGCTTAAGTAAAATAGGAAGCTTGAATAACTACATGGATACATGCTATTCTTTTCTTTATTCAAGCCAAGAAAAAGTATTTAACAAGACTAGTTCATATATATTGGATTATTGAAACATTTCTTCTATTTCGAATTTGCTTAAAGAAATGCTGACTATCTCAGTGAAATATGAGCCTAATGTGACTATCTCGGTGAAATATGCGGGAGACGTCTAGAATCTACCTGAGGGGGCGTCTACCTAGGCTGTCTGGGACATGTGTCAAGGGTTGGTGGTGACACGTGTAAGCGGCGTCTGTATCTCGTTAGCTAAGAGAGAGAGTAAATACGGGAGAACTAGTTGGGGTAAATACGTTTGTATGTATTCAGAGGAATAGAGACCAGGGTCAAATAAGGGTCGCGGGTTATTGTATCATTGTGGTCGTATCGAATTGAAGGGGATCAAGTGGGCAGACGAGGTCGTGGATTGGTCTGACATATTATCGCCGCGGCGGCGGTACCCATAGTTGCGGTTAACGAAAATTATCATTATTTCTTCCTATGGGTAGCCCTATCTTCGGGGGTTATTTTTCAGTAAATTTTTATACCACTGGTTATGCCTCATTGATTTAAAACTATTTTTTGCTGAAAGTCCGACCAAAATACGTAATTTAGACAGTCAAATAACTGTTTCTGTGCGTTTAGGGATTTGACTTACGTGATTGATCTTCCGGATCAAGTTTTAACTTTGTCGGATCAAGTTGAATTTTTTTTTCCATACATGTATTTTATCATGATGGTCATATCTGATGGTCGGATTTTCAGTTCTCAAGTTGGATCATCGGAATCACGATGTAGCCACTAATGTTGTATAAAAGTTACCAAGTTTAAAAAAATGTTTCGTGTCAAAAACAAACTTTACGTAGAACCTTTAAACTCAAAAAAGTCGTGGGTTAACACCTCAAGTTCGTCCATAACCAACTGAACCAAGCCTCATTCCTTGCAGACTGCGACAAATTGAACAAAGTCTACAAGTCCAATCAGTTCATCATGAATCAAAGAAAGAAGACCTCCTAGAAGATTTGACCATCCTTGTAGGTAGCTACTGAAAGAGTCTCATTTTGTCCTCTTAGAAGCCATGTCCATCCAAACGGACCAAACCATGGACAAGGAATGGTAGACCAAATGATTGATGCAAATCATGTAACTTATTCCTATTCTTGAACTAGACTTCTACGACATCAAGGTAATCCTATATCAAATTGTATTACACTTCTAGGTTGTTATGATGAGCAAAAGTTCCATGACCATAAACAACCTAACATTTTAGGCCTGATGATTCTGACTTCTACAATGAACCCTGGGTATTGTATTTTGCAGAATCAGTCCATTTGGGGATGAGGCAGGTTAAGGCCTTAGAAGTTTGAGGAGCTGATACTATCAGAAGAATATCTTCTTGCATTAATGTATTTCAAACCTTATCGAGTCTTACATGGTAACCTTAAATCTGAAATAATAATAATAATAATAATAAAATAAAAATTACACAAACTGTAATACTATGTACATCTCTCCTAAGGCTAAAATACTATGTTGTTTGACTCAGCAAAGAATTGGACTTCAATACCTCTCGCTAGCCAACAATTCTTGGCTGGATGGAACACCCAACTCATTTGATAGCTTTTTACACAACTGCACATACCCAAAAGAGTTGATGTCAGTGCCTGAAATATGAGAGAGAAAGCGATGGATAAGGTAGTCGATAGAGGGAGTAATGGAGAGTATACCTGTCTATATGCAGACGGATCTCCATATGATTTTCTCAATTCACCTACGTATAATGTTGGGCTCAACTCAAACACCTGATGCAATCACAAAGACAACTATAAGTTCAGCAATAAACTAACAAATACGTTACTTGAGAAACAAGTAAACAATACAACACAAGTGTCTGTCCCTAAGATTCGGTTTAAATGAAGTACCTCTGCTGCAACTAAGAGACAACCCAGATTTCTCTGCCCCTTGTTCTCTTGCATCACCTTTAACTGAAATGTTGAACATATTAATAATATTTTAGCCTAATTGTGCAGCAAAAACAATATAAACCAATTTGTATATAAGATATATTGTTTACAATCAGTGGGTTCTGACTGAAAGGGAGATGGCATGTACAAAATACTCACCCTTCCATTTTTCTTGTTTTCTTTTCACAAATTGTAGCCTTAGAGATTTAATTCCAACATAGGAATTGACCCACCAGCTGCCACAATTTGTTGCTCCATCTGCAATCAAAAATATGTAATATTAAGAAACAAAGAATAGATAAACTGACAACGAGTTCAATAGAATAGAAATCATCTTATTCTACTCACTGCGAAGAGAGTTTGAAGCTTGTTCTTCACAAGGTAGTACTCTTGCTTTAATTGTTGAAAACATCTGACGCACCTGTTAACAACATACTTTCAATAATTTTCAAAAGCTGATATCGAAAGAGTTTATACGAATGCTAATCTAGGTGTATATCCGATGAGAGTTAAGAAACCTACGCTTTAATGTTTGGTTGTTCGCAGTAGTTGCGGAAAGCAATGCAGCCATTCTTAACTCTTTGTGCACCAACACTATCAAGCAAAAATTCACAAGTGAGCTTTAGACCTTTTCAATGTCCTAGATCTGAACCTAAACAAAGGTTCTTGTATGGTTTAATCTGAAGGGTGCAGATAGTGGACTATACAAGTTTGAGAGACAATAAAAGAACGTTGCAATAAGTAAAAAGCTAACACTTGTAAATGGATCATTTAGCTCATAACCCAATTTTCAAAGACGTTAGTAATTTTCAACTCAAGAGAAAAAGAAGAGAAATTTATAGGTACCTGGAGCTGCTACCCTTAAATTGGTGAAGATGGGCACCAATTTTCTTAAAGTCTACACTTGGCTGCTCCCTGCACAATGAAAACAGATAAGGCAAAACATCCAATGAACAACAAAAATCGAAGCTTTCAAAAGCAAAGCATGAACACAAAGAGCACCCAAATCCAAAAGAGAAAAAGGACAGATTGAAAAGGAAAGATCTTGGGGTCCTTAGAGAGTTCTGGTGATCTCATTGAGAAGCTTCTCAGAATCATCAAAGAAAAGAGACACATTTCCACAACAAAATCTGGGTCGCTCTCATCTTGAAGCTGTTGAAGCTGCAAAAACTGCCCATCCAAAAGCCCCTACCAGCAGACTAAACAAAATCAAGAACACAACAAGAAAACGGCAAAACCTCAATCCAAAACACAACAGAATCAAAACAAAACCCATCTGAAAACTAATCATAAATCTCAAACATCTCATGTTCCTTACCTCCAAAAACAAGGACTTGGTGTAGTCAACCCACTGTCTGCATCTGACCCCACCTCCATGTTCTTGGTTGTGTTCCTCTCTACACAGACAAACCTAGCAGCAAGGAAAAGCTTGTACCACCTGGAAAACAACAGCTCGAGACGACTCGCAATCGCCATTGTGTTGTTGATCTCCTCGGATTCAACAGGGAAATGTAATCCTCAATCGAAACGAAAAACTCAGAGCTCTCAGTAGAATACAATAACATCGATTCGATTATAATCCCTTCAATAACCGTATTCACCTTACCCCACCCCCAAATACATCGCCGTATGCGTATTTACCCGGTACCTTAACAGAAGCGCCCCTAAACACCGTTTCCACCGTTTGCACGTGTCATCACCTATAAAGTCCACATGTCCCCGACAGCCCGGGTAATTAAGGACCTGGGTAGACTCCAAAATTGGCCTTTGAAAACATACAAATATGCCTAATATAAAAACTATACTAACTGCGGTCCGTGCTGTTGATGCAGAATAGTCTAAAATAAGACAGGACAAGTTTACTTTCCCCCGATCATATATATTATGTGCATGCCTATTCCCCCTTGATATATTCCATGCTGTTGATGCAGAATAGTCTAAAATAAGACAGGACAAGTTTACTTTGATTATGCAATATATACGCAACTAGGTTCCCTTTATAATAGAGGCCTGGAATTGTACAACTGCAGAAGTACACAAACTACAGAATGGATCTCACAATATAAAACGACTGATATCAGTTGAACAAAAACAATGCAACAGATATAATGAAAAGCCAAATCAGACTTCCTCTACTCATTCTTTTTCTATTCTCCCTTCCTAGTATATCCTTCCCCTTCTCTCTCCCTCTCTCTCTATTTTCTCCCTTACTGCTCTCCTTCCAGACCCCTTCTCCCCCTCTCTTTTCCTATCCTATCCTTTCCTTTCCTTTCCTTTCCATACTACTTAAAAAAAAAAACAAAAAACAAAAAACAAAAAAGGAATAAAGCAAAACACCTTAGTGAATAAGATAAGAGAAAAAAAGTAAGAACAATACACTTTTACTTATGAAATGGGATATTACAATATTCTCTCCTTAAAAAAAATTGGACCGCGAAATTTGAAAAACAGTCCACAAAATTTTCTCACAGAAGCCGGTTCAAATAACAATTAATTTCAGAAATACAAATACATAACTAAACAAATAAGATCTAGTTAATATCCTCCAAGACTGCCTTGAGTACATCGTGCAATGCTTTGTTCTCTTTTGATCCATTTCAGAGTGAGGAGCCTTGGGAGCAATGCTTTGACCCGCCAGAGACGAGAGCTTTCAACAACAAGCCATAATCAAGCATGAGTGCTAGCTTCGCCTTCGTGAGATGGCACTTCGCTCCGTTTTCGAATCCCGTACTCAAATCGCTGATCCTTTCCGGCCAGCACCGCAACAGGATCAAAATCCGGACTGTCTTCCACATTCCGACCCGGATTTGGATCCGGGTTCTCGATTTCAAAGGCTTGCAGAAGCTCCTGGTTCACCTGAGGAACTGCCATTGACTTGAGACGCACCAGTGTTGCTTCGGATTCATCAATTAGCTGCACAAATTGGCGATTTTTGGGGAGAGTACAGTGTTTCGAGCAGAGGAGCCATGGCGGGATCGGGTCGGGTTATTTTCTCTTGGCATCTCCAAGACGCTGTTTCAGAATTGGGTCTATTTTACAGGTTTCTTCTGTCCCTATTTATAATCAGTTAGAAACGGTTTTCCAAATGGGTTGGGCTTTCCTAAAATATATTTTTTAAATAGTGAAGCAAAAAATTTAAACTCTAACGGCATTTATTTTAAAGATTACGATATTTATTATAACAGTAAAATATGATAATTATTATTAAATATAACAAAAAATATTATATATTTTATTATAATAATTAAAATACTCAATAAAATAAATATTCTCTATTTGTAAATTTCTCTTTAGAGAACTTGAAGAAGTAAATTTTAGAAAATAAGGTTTCGCTGCAAATTTAGGGAATGAAAGTTTATTTTTTTTTCTTCTCTATCCTCATTTTGAGGAATGAGATGAAAAAATTGTTGGACCTTAAAACACCTTAAATTCCTCAAAATTGAGAATACCAATAAAATGAGGATGTTGTTGTCTCAGGCTTTAAAGTCTAAACAATATCTCACCTTTTAGTGAAGCAAATTTTTCGTATCTTATTTTTTTTCAAAAACTTCAAAACGGTGTCTCACTTTCTTATCCTAACAAAAAAAACAATATCTAGAACCATTAATTTCGTTAAAAAGACCGATCACGGGCTTATTTTAAATTTAAATGATTAATGTACCCTTGTTTTTCTTTTTATCCTTAATGACAGCATAATAATAAAAGTAATTCGGTAAGAGAAAAACCCTAAAGCGGCGGAGACCTACAACAATTTGAGAGACAACCTCGTCCGATGGCAGCCTCGATCTAGGCTGGTCTCTTGGCCACGCTGACGCCCTTGACTTGTTGTCGGACGACATTACCAAACGCTAGGAGACCTCCTTTGAGAGCTTTGCTTGAGATTAGCATTTTTTTGTTCAGGTTTTGGCTGTGAAGTCTCTGAGTTGCGGTGGCCTTAGTTGTTGGGATCGGTGGTCTCACTTCTTGTTGTATTGCTTTGCATATCTACGACAATATCGTTTGCAAGTAATGAATCGAGGGGTTTTTGGTGGAGATGTTGGGTGTGGTGGAATGGTTGCTGATGATCTTGGCATGGTTCGTTTTGATGGAAGTAGATCGTGTACTGATGCTAGAATTGGTGGGCATTTCACGGAGATCAAGGTGGAGCATTCGGGTCGGCGGTGCAATGGTGGAGTAGTGCAGGTCAGCGTGCTTGGAGATCGAGGCTGGGCCTGGATCGAATAAAGCTAAGGGTCTTTGAGTGGGCTTCTCTTGGATCTGTCATGCAGTTATAACGTTGAGTTAGAGTTTTTGCTTTAACCCAATTCTAAGCATATTTTTTGTGTCAACCCAATTCTAATCATTTAGTTAGTCTATTTATCATGGTTCTACAAGCCCCGTCTAGTCCTCGTCTAGGCTCTAGTCTGCAACAAGCCGTCTCGCTTTTCTTCAAGGCTTTTGTGTCAGGTTGTGGGCAATTAGGCGGCTGCCTAGCCCGCCTAGACGCCGCCTAGGGTTCATAGTTCTCCGGCTAATTTTATTTACATTTGGTGGTGAGACTATTACATTGTGGGGAGTATGAGAGTATACAAATAAATGATGTTTTTAGAATTAGAAGTCTATGTGTTTATTAGGCTATCGTCTAGCGCCTTTAGACCATTACTATTTATAGCATTGTTCTAAAAGGCGTCGTGTAGCTCTGCCTAGCCGCCACCTATGCTGTAGGTAGAGCTATGCCCAGGCGCAGATGCAGCCCTCTTTTGGTGGGGCTCAAGCCCACCCAAAAATTTTGAGTTTAAAAAAATTAAGTATATATATAATATATATTTTTTGTTCCATCAGAATTTCGAAACCCTAACTTCACTCTTCACTGAGTTCACTCTTCGATAGTTCGATACTTCGATTACGACTTCAAACTTCTCAAATCTCAACCAACTTCAGTCTGAGTCTCTGTCTCTCTGACACTTCGGTTACGACTTCAGACAAATCCGATCTACAAAGCTTCTCTCTGGCTCAGTGGCTCTCTCTCCATCAAGTTCAGATCGGCGCCTCGGCGGGCCGGCGGGCGACTGCACTTCGGCACCTCTGCAGTCTGCACCAGATCGTCGTCGTCTCAGACACGGAGACACCAGATCGACACCTCTGCACCAGAGCATCCAGATCGGCAGATCGCCACCACCGAGCGCACTGCACAGCGCAGAGTAAGTATTCAATGCTGTAATTGATTTTCAGTTGAGTGAGTTGATTTTAACTGTCAAGGTGTTTGCAATCTTGCAAAACAGTTTTATCCTGAAGATTTCGATAATGGTGAAATGTATGCTCTTGAAGTAGAGTGTGCATTTTATGAGAAAGATATGTGTAGTGACCTAAGTTCCATAATTTAGAGTCCATTGCTGACTTGTGTCGCACCTTGGTTCAAATAAGGAAGTCTGAATTTTTCCCTATGCTTCATAGATTGATTTGTTTAGTTTTGACTATTTCAGTTTCTACAGCAACCACTGAAAGGGCATTTTCAGCTATGAACATCATTAAGAATAAACTTAGAAGCAAAATGGAATATGAGTTTCTTGATGATTGTATGGTCCTTCATATTGAGAAGAGTATGCTGAATCTATTACTAATGAGGAGATGATTGAAGAGTTTGAAGCTTCATCGACTCGTAGAGTTAAATTTTGTTAGTTTATGCTATCATATTGTATCACATTGCATATTTAGTTTAATTGTTCAGTTTGTATTATAATTTTGCATATGCATTGGAGGGAAAATGCTTATTATATATGTCCTCCCCTGACTAGATGTATCATTTTCTTTCAATCAATAAATTTCTCTCGCAACGTCGAGATTCTCCACATTTTTTCTTTCTTTAATTAAAAATTTCAAGCCCACCCAAGATCGTAATGCTGGATCCGCCACTATGCCGCCCGGATTTTCTTCTAGTCATTTTTGTAAGGCAGCTAACCGCCCAGAGACCGCCGATGCGGTTAACGAGGTGCCCAGGCGGAGAAGGCGCATTCGAGGTGGAGAAGGCCTAGGAGAACCAGGCGCGTGAAAAGAAAAATGTATAAAAGCTTAAACTCGTTGTTTTGATGCGTTTGACAACAAAACCTAATTCCAACCTCAAATTCGTCGTTTCGCATCGTCCAACCAGTCCTGCCTCTGCCTCTTCCCAGTTACAACCTCAAACTCAGCGTTACCCAAACCCATAGTGTTGCCTCTGCCTCTACCCAGTTACATAGTGAGTCACTGATCTCATTGTTCTCAAGTCTCAACTAGTCAGCGACGTCGCCGCCCACTCCCTTCTCCATCGACGTCTTCTCTTGATTGTTAACAGGTATTTCTTTGAACTCTTATTCTGATTCTTGGCGTCCTCCTCCCTTGTTGGGTTTTGATTCTCCTCTTTAATCCTTAATCCTTAGTACAGTTGAATCTGAGAATCAAACTGATGTAGTTCATCTGCTTATATTAGTCGATCACTTTTAATCATAAAAAAAATTAGGAAATTCGACAGTCCCATGAATAGTTCTATTATTTCAGTGTTCTAAAACTCGGCCTAGTCGGCCGATTACTCGGCGAGTACTCGCTACTCGGCCTCCTAACAAGGCGATTTTAGGTAAATCGTCGGACAAAATCGGCCAGGAGAAAGTCGGCCGAGTAGTCGGCCTGACTCGGGAAAACTCGGCCCAGAACCGAAAAACTCGGCCCAACTCACGGCCCAAAAAAACGAAACTCACCTAATCTCTCGCTCACTCAGTCATTCTCTTGCGTAGTCGCACTCACTCTCAGCCTCTCGCTCTCGGTATCTCTCTCTCGCAGCCGGCCTCTCGTTCTTCTTGCCTCGCTGTCATCACTGATCACCGGTGAGTTCGATCTCTTTGCTGGGTTTGTGTTGGGTTTGGTTTTCGGGGCTTCTTTGGTGACGATTTTCGGGTTTTGGGGGATTTATGACTGTGGCCTGTGGGTGATGTTTGTTGTGTTTTTCTGTGATTCATGACTGTGGGTGATGTTTGTTGTGTTTTTCTGTGATTCATGAATGTGGGTGCTGTTTGTTGTGTATGAGGAGATTTATGACTGTGGTCTGTGCGTGAGATTTTGGTCTTGAATTGCTGTTTTGCTTTCTGGTTTGCTGTTTTGTTGTTTTGTCTTGAATTGATGATCATTTAACCCCAATCCGGCTAATGATAAAACAATCCTGGAAAGCCGTCGGGACCAGGAGCTTTCAGTGCCCCTAACTGGAAAACAACCTCCTTACCTCCTCTAGAGAGACCTGTGTAAGAAGTTACCACTAGGGACACTCCCAGTAATGCATTACCCCAGTCTCTATACCCTGTACTAGAAAAAATGAGCTTGAACTGATTTTCAAACTCCATTCTCCCATAATTCCTCTGCCAACAATCATCAATGATAGACAGCTTGGAATTCCAGTTCAGGTTCATATGACCAACCAGCTTGGAATTCCTCTGCCACTATCTTCATGGTGCTATGATCTCAATCTCATTAGTGGTGGCGGTGGTTCTCTCTCTCTGCCTCCTCTTGCTTATCCACAGCTTCATGGTAGTTCACGTATTATCTTTTACTTGTAGTTGGACACACACACAATAACTATTGGTGCAGTAAACTAATTGGTGGTAACATGCCTCTAGTTCCTAGAGTGTCCCAAACATTCAGTAGATAATCTATTTCTACCTTTTTTTGAGGCATAACCCTTGATAAAAAGATTATAATTTATTTATACACGGGAAGACATTCTCTTCTTGAGTTAGAGTTAGGGACAACCATAGGAATTACTCTAAATTATATCTATTGGAAGGTCAACTATGATGTTATGAACCAAAACTAACTGGCTGTTCATCATAATTTTGTGCAGTTATGATTTGAGCTAATAGGATGTCAATCTCTAATTTTCAGGTCTTAGTCTCACTTTATACTGCATGTGTAAGTTGGATATAACTCATATAAGTGAAGATAAATTTAATTATATGTTTTAAAAATAAAAATAAATCCAAAAATTAAAAACCGAGTACTCCTCGAGTACTCCTCCGAGTACTCCTCTACTCGCTAGTCCCCGGACGGCCGACCGACTAGCGACTAGCGAGTTTCAGCCTTTCAGGTCATGTAAGTATGGACCAACCCTTCATACATCCATTACCATTTATTTAGATACACCTGACATTATAGCCAAGATGAATGTATGACATGAACTCATAAGTTGGTTCTTTCAAAACTTTAATTTTGAGGTACAAAAATACCCAACTGCCAGTAACATTGAATGGTCCCTCTAGGAGGGTTTACATAATAAATACTTGCCAAATCAGAATTAATACTTGTATCTATAATTCTTTATATCAAATGAAGTACTGCTGCATGGTTCTTTAATACTGCAGCTGCAAGTTCCACACCTTGTAAGTACTATGATAGTTTTAATAAGAACGAAACTTCTTGTCAAATAAGTTCTAGGAATGGATCGTTAAGTTGCTCATGTGCTCACATATATATATATATATATATATATACATATATATATATATATGTATATATATACATATATATATGTATATCGTGCTACACTACCCCAACAATTTATAATATAAAGATTAGAATGATAATAGCACATTTATTAAAGAACATTTAATTTAAAAGAAAGAGGTGGTTATTGATTTAATTTGACTATGGGTGTTTAGGAAAAAATAGGGAGGTGTAAATAGCATTTAAGTTCTTTTTAAAATTATATTGGAGGTCCATTATGGAATGAGGTCCAAATAGTGTTTTTAGAGGTATGAATAGAAGCTCCCTAATGTTTTTTTATTTTTACTGTGTGACAGGGTTTGTACTTAAGTGCAGAAACTGCAGAGTCTGCTGAAGGAGGCTTAACAAAAAAGGGGCAGGCACTCCCGCCCTTTGCGCTAAACGCAGCAAAACCCATACCGGCAAACCCCTCTTTGCTTTCTGCCTTCCGCTCCCTAACTTGTACCCGGTAAGTTTTCCCATATCCTTCTTCTTTCTTCTTCGTGTTTTCGTTGATCAAAGATTACTGGTTCCAATTCAATTGAATATGCTACTGCTGCTCACTGTTTCCTTTTTGTTGATTAGAAACTTCTGAATTATTTGCTTCAGAATCTAGTCCCCAATTGACTGGTCTAATTTCATATTCAATGCAAGCTCCTTGTAATTTTGTTTTGGGTGAGATTGATTGATTTTTCATTGAGATGGCTGATGATTCGACACGATTCTTCAGTTTTTGATTCAATGCATTGCCCCCTCTCTTTATCTTGTTTGTCTTATTCGTGTCCGCGGGTGCGCTCTCGATTGATTTGAAAGAGATAATATCAATTCTCTATTCAGATTGCTTGCTTGTCGTGTAAATTGTCTTGTGTGAAGAGCCTGCTTTTTCAATGCTGATTCTTTACTTTTGTTGGGCACTTAAACTTATTAATCTAGGTCTTTGAGTTTGGAAACTAATCAAAATCGGAAGTTTTTTGGTTTAATGCTGGTCAATTGTTGCCTAATATCTGTGGAGGCCATGGTTTCTTTCAATTTTAGATAAATCACAGTTGTTAAGTGCTGGTTAATCTGGAAGCGATACAATAGCTTGGAATCATGGCTTTATGGATGGAAGTCTTTCTTCCATTTTTCTTGTTGTGTGAGCTTGGTCATTTTAGCACTGAGATTTGTTTATATTGCTTTGTTAGATGTAGTTTGTGGGCCCCTTTTTGCTAAATGTAACTACAAGAATTAATCAAATAGAGTTTCATTTAGTATTGACTTAATCAAATTATAGAGCTTAAAGATTTTGAGTTATTGTCCAATAAAATAAAAGGTTTTGTTGAATTGAGTTAAGCAATGAATTAAGCTGGATGAATAATGTAAACGGTCCTGAAATTTATGGTCATCATCATTGTATTCTGGTGCTATTATTCAATGTCATGTGATGTGTATTTGTTTAAATTCTTTGCTTGTTTCCTAGATAATTTTGTCAGTACATATTTGAGAAAAGTACAACAATTTTACTTTTATCCTTTCATTGTCTACAACGTCAAATACTGAACCAAACTAAGGGCATGTTACTCATCGTCTCTGCTTTTATTATGTCTGTCAGATTTTCTGGCTCCACTTTTGATAGAGAAGATGATGAAAAAAGCCCAAGCAAAAACAATAACCTTCACAAAAGAGCCTTTCATCGAAGAAGAAGGGCACTGCAGAATGTAAGACATTTTATTTTCAGTGAAATCCATTCTGTTTCTTACAAGTAAATTGATGTCCTTACTACTTAATGCCCATTGTTGTTTTTCCTGAAGAGCACAATGGCAATTCAATGCTATGTCCCAATCAGAAATCAGCAAAATGGCTGCAACTCAAATTTTTCTAGGTCGATATTACGATAGCAATCAAAAACCAATCAAAGGTGGCTTGTTGGATGCCCGCTTGGTACGTTCTCACCCTTAAGTTATTCTTTCTAGTGCTTTGTAGTTTTGTTGAAGGGAATTTCGGTTGCATTAATTGGACCAATCATAAGAGGCAAGGGGAAGAGAGAGAAAAATATCACCAAAACAGGCGCTTAGATTCATGCACACATTGACATTTGGTGCTTGCTGCTATTTGTTTGGAAACTTTGGATGCATCTGTACTGACTGTACACTCAGTTCCGAGAAATGTAATTAGAAATATAAAATAAATAATGGGATTGAAATTGATACCCTCTTTTTGAAAACCACACTCCCTTATTTCCTTCTGCATGACTGCTTTCACAATGTACATGTGCTTGACTAAAGGAAGGAGGGGTGGGTGGGTATGATTTTCAAGAAAGAGAGTGCCAATTTCACCCCCACCCACAAGAATATCTTTGTAGTATTTCAAGTGTTCATGGATCATGCTCCTTTTTTCTTTTGTCTATATGACGGCCTTTTTTCTTTTTTGACCTATTCTTAATTTTTGCTCCAGGGCCCTGCAAATAAGCAATGTGGTGACTGCGAGACATGTGGTGCAAAACTGTCAGATTGTCCTGGCCACTTTGGATATTTGGTGCTTGCTGTCCCTGTTTTTAATGTTGGATATTTAAGTACTGTTGTGGATGTTTTGAAGTGCATTTGTAAGGTACAAAGAAATCTTTCATTCCGTTTGAAATACTTTCTAGTAACTTTTTATATGCTTATAAAAGCTTATCTTCCTTAAAATTTTACTAATGTCCTGTTATACATTTTTGAAATTAGTTTGTTGCTTTTATCATTTGTAGTGGGATATATATAGGAGACTTAGATTTAGGACAGTCTAAACTGTACACTGAATTTAGGTCTTTATCTTCATACCTTATGGATCTGTGTCAAGCAAAATTTGGTGAATAAAAGATTATAGATGTTTAATCCAAGAAATCAGCAACCCAGCTTAAATTTTTCTTGTTTCTTCCAGAAAAGAAATAACATTGTAATTTAGTTTAACATACTGGTGAATGCGGAAAAGTTCTATATATTGGGCTAGCTAGAACAATGTGGTGAACACTGAACTTGATTAATGACTGATTTAAAACATCAGTTAAAATTGTAATTAAATAGATTAATGGTTCTTAAAAAGGTGTAGCTTTTGAAAGGCTTAGGCGCTTAGCGCGGCTTTTGTTTGCTAAAAATTGGGTTCTGGTTACAGTTGATGATTTTCAGTAGGTTCTTAAACTTCTAATTGAATGTAATATGTTTGTCTATGTAAAAAAAATTGTAGGCTGAATAGTATTCTTCATCTGAATGGATAAAATTTATTGGATAAGAAAACAGTACAGCAGAAAGGAAGAAAGACTAGTCTTTGAAATCTTTTGAAACATAAGCCCAGGGAGCTGCCCTATATTTTACTCTCTCATAGCTACTCCATCCTTACCTCTTAGTAGTCTTTAAAAAATTTTGTATTTCTTTCTATCCACAGCACCTCAATCAAATCATACATAAATGATAGAAACCTTGGAAAATGCTATGAGGTGTTCCAAAATTGTTGAACTAGTTGAATAGGAGGATCACTATGACTATAGCCCTTGGTAAATTTACCGAAGACGCAAATGATTTTTTTTAATATTATGGATGACTGGTAACAGAGTAATGAAAGCGAGGACACTATACCCCAGAGAACCTTGGCTTTCTTCTCTCTCCCAAACCCGACTATGTGATGGCTGAAAATAACATGGCTTTCATCTGCGTACTCCCAAGTTACCCTAAATGAATTCTTTTAGAGAAAAGAAGCAACTTCACAGTGAACAAAAACATGACCATTTTATACTGTTTCTGGATTGCATTGTTGAGGCTTGTCTTTGTACCCAGAGACCTGTGGTTCAAGATGATTTAGTTTCTGTAACTAGACCTTTATAGTAGGAATAAAGGAAATTTCAGCTTTGCTTATATTTGTGGCTGTTCAATTGTGTTTCCAGATACCCTCCCCCTAGACAAGGGACTTGAAAGTATGACTGCTTAGACACAGGGATCTTTTGATTTTATGCTATATTACTATCAATGCAAAACTTCCCGATTGGAATTTAATAGGTGCTTACATCAAACGATTTTTCTTTTTGGTAGTTGACAGAGTCATGGCTTACAGCATCTGAACTCTTCTATTAATTGGTGCAGTTCACATAATGTAGGTGCATGATTGAACTATTTTGCCTATTGTTTTATATGTGCTTCTTTTATGTATGCATCTTGTATAATAAGTGATGTCTTTCTGCAAGTAAGAGATGCTATCACTACAAAGGTTAAAATTAGTCTAATGACCTTATGTTTTTTTTGAACAGTCATGCTCCCGAATAATTTTGGATGACAAATCACGCAGTCGTTTTTTGAATATTGTGAGAGACCCCAGAAAGGATAAAAGTGTGACGATGAAATTGATAGTGAAGAAGTGTACTAGCATGTCAAGCAATAATAGATCAGTGAAGTGCCCAAAATGTGGATATATGAATGGTATGACTACAAATTTCTATCGTATATATTTTTTTCTTTTTCTGGGGCTTAGCTCATTTTTAAGGAGGTTTTCTTTGCAGCTTGTTCTTTATTGGTCATACTTCATGAAGCTGCTCTTTTAGGCTCTTTGTTAGTTGTGTATGGTAGTGATTTTGTTGTTCACTAGTCATGTATATATTTTATGGTTATTACTTTAATAAATTCTGGTAGGGATCACCTTTTTATCAAATATGTTGCAGGCTCAGTGAAAAGAGCTCAAGGTATGCTGGCAATTGTTCATGGTGCCGTTGATGACTTTAAATCAGTGAATCCTGTCATGAAGGACCCCAAGGCATCCATTAATTTGCAACCTCATATGCTTAACCCTGTCAAAGTTTTTTCTTTGTTTAAAAGGATGCTTGATGAGGTACTTCTATACAAATGCAGATTTTATGAATCCTTATTTTCAGTTGGAGTTTGTCACATTTTGTAGCTGTGATTTTATATATATTTTGAAATAAAAGATAACAAGACATTTTCTTGCATGTCTTTCCTCATGAAACAGATTTGTATTGTCATTTACAGGATTGTGAACTTCTTAATCTTAAAAGTAGACCAGAGAACCTCATCATGACAACCATTGCTGTGCCACCTATAGCCATTCGTCCTTCCGTTCTTGTGGATGGATCACAGAGGTAATTGCCAGCTGTTGTCCTTTTTTATTCTGTTTCATTAGTGCTAAAGTTGTTAATGATGCTCATAAGGTTTTCCGCATTTGCTTTTGCAGTAATGAAAATGACGTTACAGAGAGGTTAAAGAAAATTATTCAAACAAACGCTTGTGTTCAACAGGACCTTTCAGAAGGATCTACCACAAGATTTTTGGTATGTTTTATTTTGACAAGCCTTTTACTCGTGCATTTGCACCGGCTCGCAATCCCCTAATAATATACTGGTTACTATTGGTTTATTACCGATTTTTAATGGATTTTAGAGAGCTCAAGAGTTTTTTATGTTGGAATTAAGTATGGATGTGGTTATCAAACTTATCCAGTTATACATTCCACTAACCACTCCACAATTATATCTTTATCTTACTTATTTTGTTTTGGTTCTTACCATAATGACCCTTATTTTTAATTGTCTGAAACTCTGAATAATGTCGTTATTGTGATTTGAACATCAAAGTTTGCATGCTCGATATGGATTCCTTCATAATGGGCTGTTGCTACTGCTTTACTTCTTGATTCAGAGCCATGCACTTGTGGTATAGAATCATATAAAGATGTTTGTGGCCACTCTTTTTCTGTTGAATACTCTTATTTTGCAAGAAATAAATACCATTTAAATATGTTGAAACTTTTCTTGAATAAGTGTAGTTTCTCTCTTTGATTCTGTAACATTTTACAAAGAATGTTTTGCCATTAGAGACTGATACAGTTATCAAGCCACTTTTTGACATATGTGGTATTATATTTCTAGAACGTGTATATGATTCTTTTTCCCCACTATGCTGGTGAATCTACTTATTCATAGTGTGTGATTTTGTACTGCTTTTGCTGGGAATTGTGATTCAGTCAAATTGGGAAATACTTCAAGCTGAGGTCGCGCTGTACATAAACAGTGATGTTTGCGGTGTGCCCTATCACATGACAGCAAATGCCAAGTCATTAAATGGATTGGTGCAGCGCCTCAAAGGGAAGACGGGGCGTTTCCGTGGAAACCTATGTGGGAAGAGGGTTGAATATACTGGCAGAACTGTTATTTCGCCCGATCCTAATCTGAAAATTACTGAGGTTAGAATTGCACCTAAACTTTGAAAACATTTGTGCAAGTTTGTTTTGTCTAAACTGTTTGCTGGATCTAGGTTGGAATCCCTATCCAAATGGCCCAGATTTTAAGTTATCCAGAACGTGTGTCTGATCATAATATTGAGAAGTTGAGGCGGTGTGTAGCTAATGGACCTTTTAAGTACCCTGGTGCCCTAGTGCTCAAATGTCAAAATGGCGACGAATGGTGGGGGACTTGCTTTCCCTTTTTTTCTTTTATTTTTGAATTTTTTTCTTCTTATAATGAAATATTGGTGCTGTTAGTAACATATACTTAATTTGGTTGTGCTGAAGGTCCTTGAAGGCCGGGCAAAAAAGGATGTCTCATGCTGATAATCTCAAACCCGGTGACATAGTCGATCGCCACTTAGAAGATGGGGACGTTGTTCTTTTCAACAGACAACCAAGCTTACATCGGATGTCTATCATGTGTCATAGGGTGATCTTATATTAAAATTGATTTTGTATATGTACTTTGTTTAACATGAAGCTTACTGTTGATATTATATGGTTGCATCTTACCATTTCCTGCATGCAGGCAAGGATTATGCCTTGGAGAACATTGAGGTTTAATGAATCTGTATGCAACCCTTATAATGCTGATTTTGATGGTGACGAAATGAACATGCATGTGCCGCAAACAGAGGAGGCTCGAACTGAGGCTGTTATGTTGATGGGGGTAAGATACATTTCACATCATTGAGATATATTCAATGATTTACTTAAAAATATAGTTCTCACTACATTACACACCTTGCAAACTAGATGAAATCCAAAATCACTACCTGGTTTGTTAGAAAATCCCCCTTCATGCCCCATCCTAATTCAACCCACGGAGAAATAGGCAATATCATAGAAAAGTAGTTGAATCTCTCAATCCTACAGTCCTCTGACGTGCTGCTGTTTTCGCACTGTGTTGGCATTGATTTTTGTATATTTCTTCTCAAGCCTGGCTCAGCTATGGCTTTTTTGTTCCTTTGTTTTTTTCATTTTTTCTTACTGCTTTCCATATAGCGTTAAGTGAACCTTACATCAGTTAGGCATTACTTGGGCGATGTACTTCGGCTTAGGAAGGACGTCTGTGAAACATTATTAGTTCCATATTACTTGTCTAACTTCTTTTGTTTCTATTTGGTCGATTGTTTGTCATAGACCTTTCTATTTATAGATTTTTTTCCTTCGTTAAAAATAAATTGAAGAGTAGCTCTTGTTTCATTGACTGAATATGATGGATACCTAGTAATCATGAACAAGTTTCTTATGTGTGTATTGACTATTTGTCAGGTGCAAAACAATCTATGCACTCCCAAAAATGGGGAGATTTTGGTTGCTTCCACTCAAGATTTTCTAACATCGTCTTTCCTTATAACAAGGAAGGACACGTTTTATGATCGAGCATCTTTTTCACTCATGTGTTCATACATGGGGGATGGTACGGAGCATGTGGATTTGCCAACACCTGCTGTAGTTAAGGTGAGTTACTGAAGTCTGTAGCCATCACTCATCTCTTCTATAATACAGTCGGTTGACTTGGGTCTGTGCATATGGCAATTTCAGTCAGTTGTCCATGTCATTTCTAGCATTTGTCTTACTAGCTGACAAAAAATGTTGCTTTGCAGCCAATTGAGCTATGGACAGGAAAGCAGCTATATAGTGTGTTAGTTCGCCCCAATTCAAATGTCAGAGTATATCTAAACCTAACTGTTAGAGAGAAGTCCTACTCCAACAGAAAGACTGAAGATGGAAGAGAAATAGAAGCAATGTGCCCAAATGATGGGTTTGTCTGTTTCCGTAACAGTGAGCTATTATCTGGGCAACTTGGGAAGGGCACTTTAGGTGAGTCTTCTGACTACTGGTCCTATGACAGTATATGCTTTTGTACAGATATGTCTGTTGGTTAAGATTGGAACAGAAATAATGACAGCAAGATGTACTATTTATACCTGTCATATAAAAGAATAGACAGTGAGATGTTGCTTTTATAAATATTATTTTTTGTTTTTATTTAGAATCAAATTCTCTATGGCTGGTTTCGAACAGAGTGCACATGAATTTACCAATATACAGATGTCCTCTGATAGTCAAGCCTAGCTGCTACAGTAAAAACATACAAGATGCAATACAAATATACAATATACAGCCCTTCTAGGTTAAAGCAGCCCCCAATCTGCTTAAATATCGATGGAAGATGTATCCAAATTAGCTTAAATACAATGAACCTCTGAAAATGTGGGATCATTGCAGTGGCTGTAGATTTGAAAAATTACACTGCTTCTCTTTAAAAGTTTGTCTACTGAAAATGTCTTTTTACTCTGTACATCGTCTCAAAGAATAACCTTTTTGACCTGGATTCCTTTAATATATGTGCTCGTATTTGGATATCTGATTGAAATTGATGTTTAAGTTTTCAATTTACCTCACTCCAGGAAATGGCAATAAGGATGGACTTTTCTCTGTTCTTCTCAGAGACTATAAAGCTCATGCTGCTGCTTCTTGCATGAATCGTGTAGCTAAATTAAGGTAATTGCACAATTCCTTTTGAGTGTGTATCTTTCATCTTTGTTTTCTGTATTGTATCTTGGTCATAAATGTGTTTGACATTCTACTTCTTTTTGACTGTCCATGGTTCTAATGTATTGTTCATCATTGGATTTAATTTCTCTTTTGCAATAGTTTATGAAGAATGATGAACTAAAAAAACTACTACAAACACTGGTGAATTCCCCTGTTGTCTCTTCACACGTTCTCACAAGTGTGGGAACCGGCACTAGGGTTGGTTATTAACTCCAAGTTCTGATATAGAAAACATAATTCTTAATTCTTGCTGTTTTGTTTATAATATGTTGATGCTTGCTTTTTGTATATTTAAAAGGGAGTTTTTTTCTTGTTCTTTTAGGGTCTTTGAAAAATCCGTAGACATTATCAACATAGATAGATATAGGTGATTATAGTTTGTTGGATGAAGAATCACACAAGAAATTGGAGGCCTTATTGTGGTCGGATTTGTGTGCGTACACGTTCATAACCTGATCAATTCCTGCTGTGGGAATCAGTTACATGTGATCTATATCTCCCATACTGGATTTAATAGTGTTGGCCTGATTCTGCATATGGCCTGATATGTGGTAGGCATGTAACATGTTCGAGTGTAACATCATGGATTTAGAAGCATGTACATTGCAATTTGGTTTTGGGTTGGAGGTTTCTATGTTGTTCCTTTGTTTTCTTTGCTTTTTCTTTCTTGAAATACAATTTTTGGTGCTAAAATAGAAAACCACAATTGAAGTTAACAAGAGGTTTCTACACTATATCTAACATGAATAATCAACAAAAAATTGGACTTTTGAGAGCTCTAAGGGCACTGATGGGAATTCATGCCATCAGAAGGTTTGTATTTTTAAATTTTATTTGTAATTTCTTCATTCTTCATTCGTTTCCATTTCTGAGATGCTTTCCATGTCTTCCTATTTCATTAACTCTCAGCTGATTGCTTGTTGATTCATTATTTTTATCGCTGTTCCGGTATGTGGTATTTGTATTTTGATTTCAGTGTTAGTAAGTGCTCTTATTGTGAATATATTCTTGGGTTGCAGTGCCCGGTGGATCGGTAATCACGGATTCTCAATTGGGATTAGTGATGTACAACCTAGTGACATCTTGTATGGAGAGAAAGAAAAAATCATTAAGAAAGGTTATGACAAATGTGATGACCAGATTCAGTTGTACAAAGATGGACAGCTACGACTTGCACCTGGTTGTGATGCTTCCCAATCACTTGAATCTGGGATTACTGCAGTTTTAAATGATATTAGAGACCAAACTGGAAAGGTCTGTTTATTAATTACCAAAAGTATTTATGAATATGAAGATGCGGAAGCTTTTAACTCTTACGAATATTTGTTAGAATTACTTTGTTGCCGTGTTCAGCTTACTCTTAATGCTTGTTTGAGTTGGTGCAAGAATTATTTGTAGTGTATCTGGTTATTTCATTTTGCAATTATGTGTTTAGTTCTTCACAAGAGATGTTTGATTCTGAAATATTCTATATTTTTCCATAGTTGTGCATGCAAACGCTGCATTGGAGAAACAGTCCCCTGATTATGTCCCAGTGTGGTTCCAAGGGATCTGCTATCAATATCAGCCAGATGGTTGCGTGTGTTGGTCAACAATCAGTTGGTGGTCGTCGTGCACCAAATGGGTTCATAGATCGAAGCCTTCCTCACTTTCCTAGAAAAGTGAATACCCCTGCAGTAAGTTTGCTCCTCCTAACCAGTCATACTGCTTTGTAAGATGTCATGATTACTAATAAATAGTTCAGTAATGATGAAGGACTTTTGCGAATTTGATTGAAGGAAAGAGTGTTTAAGAAATTACCGTATGTGAGAACTACATCTTGCAATGATATCTTCCAGAAGCTATGAATTTGGATAACAGCAAAGGAGTTCTAAACCCCAGTAAATATAATTAGTGTTTGGCAAGTGAAACACTATTAACGGAGGACTCAAAGGGTAATTGGGAACCTTATGACCAATAAATATAAATATGAATATGTGAACCTTTTGACTAATAATGGAGATCAACTTACTGACAACCCAATCAAACGTGTGATTGATTTGGGTAACAAAAGCAGATTCTTCAGTTGAACCAAAACAATGCAAAGAAGGATTCTGATAAGGGAGACGAAATGTCACTTATCAGCTGGGAGGGTAGAAGAAGAATGGAAAAAAGTGGGTATCAAGTGCCAATTACTGATTCTGATAAGGGAGACGAAATGTCACTGTCACTGCTCTTGCAGAGTTGGGGGGAGAAAAAATTTCTGGAGCGCTGGTTTAATTGGTTGTGAATTTGTGATTTTGATTTTTTTTGGGAAGTGTATTAGCCTTTTAACATGTCCAAATTCTAAATGTGGAAGTTTGAATAGAAACACTTTTTTTAATTACAAAGGAAAAGGTTTATTGAAAGCCCCAAAGAGTTGTTGGTCCACCAGTCAGACACTTGGTTTGCTCCCAAGTGGTCTGGGGTTTGACCCTCTCCTATGTTACCTACCCTAGCAATTGCTAGAGTTTCCAGTTTCCCAAATGTTGTGGGGTCAGGCGGGAAGCCTATGGATTTCAAATAGTTCTGCCCCTTTTGTTTGATTGAAGTAACAGCTATGCCTCTTGTTGTTTGTGCCTTGGACCTTTTTCTCAAGTCATGTCTCCCAGTTATGCCTCCTGTTGTTTTTGCATGTAATGTATAGTTGGATAAGATATACCTTTAGATAACTTTGCGTAGAAATCCCATCATCTATATTCATGTGAATTAACGGTCTGTTTCTCTTTAATGTTGCAGGCTAAGGGCTTTGTTGCTAGTTCCTTTTACAGTGGCTTGACAGCAACAGAATTCTTTTTTCACACAATGGGAGGTCGAGAAGGCCTTGTGGATACAGCTGTATGTTTAGCGCTTCAATTAGATTCCTACTCGCATGATTGTTTTGAAATTTTCCTACACCTACTTTGCTTTCTCGTTTGTTTTTTTTGGTACTTTGACTTGCATATTAGTATATTACTTGCTACTGCAGTAATATTTAATTGAAATTACTGCAGCATTACTGTGACCTATACTTAAAGTATATTGGAGAAATACATTACTGTATCTTTGTGCCTTAGACCCTTTTCTCAATAGATTTCTTGCGATTGATGCAGGTCAAAACTGCTGATACAGGGTACATGTCTCGTAGGTTGTCAAAAGTTCTAGAGGATCTCTCTGTTCAGTATGATAAAACAGTGCGGGCTGCAAATGGAGGTATCGTCCAGTTTTGTTATGGAGATGACGGTATGGATCCTGCAATGATGGAAGGGAAAAGTGGAGCGCCGTTAGACTTCTACCGGTTGTTATTCAAAGCCAAGGTATGAAACCATGTTTTACTGAAGATGGCGAGAATAATATTCGTTTAATGTTGATGTGTGATATCTGTAATTCTGTATACAGGCCACTTGCCCTGCTGGAGAAAGCAAAAGCCTTTCTCCTGATGAAGTGTCTGAAATAGTGAGAAGCAGGCTTTCGGAACAAGATATGACTCCTGATGGTGGCTGCTCTATGGGTTTCAAAAGTTCTATAGAGCGATTCCTGGATGAATATGTAAAAGCATTAAGAAAAACACAGGAGGCTTTTTTATTGAATCAAAGTCCTGGTTGGGAGATGAAGTCTGCAACTTTACAGAATATCGTCCAAAATATATCTGGTGTCACTCCTAGACAGCTGAAGGTACTAGTTATCTTTTCTGCTTTACTAGCATATGCCATTTTGTGAGTTTCTTTTGTTTTTATGTGACATTGAGGAAGGACAGGAACTGTGTGTTTTCTATGGCATTGCACATTTGACACTTACACCTCTATCTAGTTCATCCCTTGTATTTTTTATTGGGAGGGTTGGTAAGAAATATTGATGTCTGCCTCTATTAATTTCCTTTTCATTTAAACTGTAGGTTTTTCTAGATACTTGTATTTCTCGTTATCATTCCAAAAAAGTTGATGCTGGTACAGCAATTGGAGTAATTGGAGCTCAAAGTATTGGCGAGCCTGGGACACAGATGACATTAAAAACTTTTCACTTTGCTGGAGTTGCAAGCATGAGTATCCTTTATTTATTTACTTTTTTTATAAGAATAAATAGAGGTGAATATGTGATACTTGCTTAACATTTTGGCTATTAATTGGTTGGTTATTTGATCCTTAACTCTTTGTTAGACGTTACACTTGGAGTCCCTCGTATCAAGGAGATAATAAATGGAGCAAAAAATATTCATACCCCAATCATTACTACTGTACTCGAGTGTGATAATAATCCAATGATTGCACGGATGGTAGCAGGTCGGATCGAAAAAACAAATCTAGGGCAGGTATGTATGAAACCAGTGACATATTAAGATTCAACTTGACCTCTTTATTATTTGTAGCTTGATTTTCGTATCCATCACTCAATGAAGTCAATCGAGTCTAATGCTCTACTCACGGAAAGTGATCAGTTGACAATGCATTTTAGGATTGTTGTTTTGTTCTGCTATTGTCCTGTAAAGCTTTTGAAATGCTTGGTTACTGGCTTTTTTTGGCTGTGTTGGACTTATACCACAATTAATTTGTTAAAAAAAAGTGTTTATATGTTTTATAATGTTTTATGCTTTAATGTAACGCCTAATACTCTTGTAGTTTTCTTGTTATATTTAAATTTTCCTGGTTTGAGCTAATACGGATCAAAAATTCTTAACAAGTTAATTGTTTCTTTTTTCCCCTATCGAGTTGCATATATGAATTGGGTTCTCGTCTCTCTGTCATGAATGATTTTACTTAGATTGTCTTGTTGTGTTGAAGGTTGCTGAGTGTATAGAGATTGTAATGAGTCCAAGAGCAGCATATGTGGAAGTCAAGCTTGATATGGCAATGATACAAGATGCACACTTGTCAATAGATGCCAATGTTGTAAAACAATCAATTTTGGGAACTCCAAGGATTAAACTGAAGCATGAGGTAGGGATTGTAGATATTAGTTATTAACTTTATATATGTTGATATGTCATGGTTACGTCTTATATGCAGCACATTAGGGTTCCAGATAATCAAACAATTGAAGTTCATTCTCACGAGAAGGATAGAAGAAAACTTCATTTTCACCTCTACTATTTAAAGAGTATACTCCCCAATGTTATAGTACGGGTGAGGCTCCTAGAATTTTTTCTACTTTGTCTTTTTATTCACAAGATTATTGTTCCATGATGATATGGATTATTACTCTTTCAATAATAGGGTATACAGACAATCGAACGTGTTGTCATCGATGAAGAAAAAGTTAAAGGGGACAAAAAAGATATTGACATTATGTGTGGAGACGAGAAGAAGTACAAGTTGTTTGCCGAAGGGTGAGTTTGTTTCTTCGAACATAATTTTTAAATTTAGTAATGATTGAGTTTCCTTTATGTTCACATGTGTTAATTTCTATTGTTTTATTTAGGTCTCATGCATATTTTGTGGTACACTGTTATATTTGACATCCAAAATTTGTTAATGATACCATTTAAATATTAGTGGCTGCACATAATAGTCCAATGAGAAAAATTTGCCATAGCCCCAATGTTCAACTCCCGTCTCAATTCAGTACATGTTTTCTGGTTTTGAATTGTGCCAATTTACAGACTGTCAACTATATAAATATATTTGTTCAAAAGTAACACAATGAGCAGACATGATTACTTTGTCAAGGCTAAGATTGTCATGCCAAGTCTAAGTTTGGTTGTAGGGGGCATTTTTTTCCTCAAAAGATAACAATCTTGACCAATGTCAGTGCTCACACATTCACTCCACATGTTACCTTATGGATGGTAATATTGGCTGAGTTAATGAAAGGGCATTGGCTCAAATTGAGGTTGACCTAATCAATTATCAGAGTTTGTCTTTATTGAAAATTGAAATTTGATAAAGTTCCGGGTTGAGATTATAATGTAATTCTAGTTTCTCAACTCTATGTCGTTATTAGCATACACATAACCGTATGGCACATCATATTACTATATCCGTCTATGTTCATGGGTTTTTAACACGTCGTGGCATAATTTTGGATGGTTTTCCCAAGTTTTATTGGTTATCATGATTATTGAAATTTGTTTGAACCATACTTGTTTCATGTATCTTATCGGTTGTGTTACTTTGTAGCAAGGGTCTTCTAGCAGTAATGAGAACTAAAGGAGTAGATGGTTGTAAAACTACAAGTAATGATATTATTGAAGTGCAGCAGACTCTTGGAATTGAAGCTGCAAGAACTTGTATCATTGAGGAGATAAAGTATACTATGAAATCACATGGAATGAACATAGATGATCGCCATATGATGCTTTTAGCGGATGTAATGACGTTCAGAGTGAGTAATTTCATATGATGTCTTTAACTGGAAAGCTAAAAGGACCAATGGACTTTGCTTAAATCTTTAGACATGTAATTCACGTGTCAATGTTATTGTGTGGCAGGGTTTAGTTCTTGGAATCACAAGATTCGGCGTTCAACAGATGGGCAAAGGTGTATTGATGCTGGCTTCATTTGAGCGAACAGATGATCATTTATTTAATGCTGCCGTTCGGGGGACAGTTGACAAAATTGAAGGAGTTAGTGAAAGCATAATCATGGGTATACCAATGCCCATAGGCACTGGAATGTTCAAAATTAAACAACGGTTAGTGTACTGTTTCACTGGTTCTACTCATTATTACACTGTTCCTTACACAGGTCATAATATTTCACTGCTTCTTCTACTCTTATAAACAGTTTAATCCATGACTGTTTTGTCTAATGTAGCCTCCCTGAGATGTGAAACTCACTTTGCGTTAATGGAAACAGCACGGTCTTCCGGCACAAGTGTACATGTGAAAAATGTTGAATGAAGGGAGGCAACGTGCTAACCTCATATGGCAAAACATGGTAGCCACTATGCTGCAGGATAATTAGCAGATTGTTGTTTTACCAAAAATCACGTTAACCTTGTATTGAAAAATGTATACCTGCTAGGGATTACTTGTAGATTTATTAGGTTGTTACATCAGTGTTAAACTGGCATCTCTGGAAATTCCAAATTTCCATGCTTAGAGAAAAAAAATGAAAAGATTATGAGCAAGCTGCTAGGGATTACTTGTAGATTTATTAGGTTTTACGTCAGTGTTCTGTTAAACTGACATCACTGCTTGTTGAGAAAAAAATGAAAAGAGTAAGCAGCCTTATAAGGAATTATGAGTATTGAGGACCTTACTGAATTTAGATGATTTCAAATAATCCTGTAAAGAAAAAATGCAGAGGATATATCATTAACATAAATTATATGACCATTGCTAATTTGGCAATTACTTGATTATAGGCTTTCGCTTTCGCGTCTACTGTTTTATCTAGATCAGAGGTCATCTAGCACTCTGATGACCTCAAAGAATTGAAGATGCAAATACAGAAGATTCACTCAAAATATTCTATGCTACTGTGGTGTTCTTTACCAAGTTATTGGCGTGTGTATATGCCTCAATACACTAATTTGTGTCACTAATCTAGGTTGTTTTAGCTTTTGCCTTTCATCACTAGGTCGTGTCCACTGGTTTATGTTTAACTTTTGCCTTTCATCTTCTAGTGTGTTGAAGTTAAAATATATTTACTTTTTACTTGTTCATCATAGTGGATAAGCAAGTTTCAACTGACTTTGTTGCCGCTTGCTAAACTAAACAGTCACGCCACAAATAGAACCAGTAAAGTTAGATGATGTAAAAACAGTCGATCAGGCATACCGAGTTACCGACCCGTAGTGTATTACATTCTCGATTTAGGAAAAAAGAGAAACAAGAGGACTTTATACAAATAAAACAAAGAATCAAGCATCTTCTCTATTGGGTTCTTAGATCAGGTCATATTTTATTATGAAATCGCATAGTAGGAATCACTATTATTGACAGATTCAACGAAGGATGGGAAAAAATTACTGAGAAGAATCAGAAGTTTAATCGAGAACAAAAAGGTTGCTGCTTTCTATATACATGTCGAATCTATAAACGTGGTTTAACTGGGATAATCACAAACAGTTAATTGCAAACTATGATTTTCCTGCTCTGCCACATGTTTGATGAAAGCTCTCCTCCACCATACTTCAAACGCCTTCTGAATGTTGGGACAGTCATCCCCCTTGTTTAGAAATCGGTCAAACCAATTTAGCATTATAGCCTGTTGTTGATGCAAAGGAAGTGTAAGAATCGTTTGGCTCAGACCCTCTTCAACAAGTTTCTTGTCAACAGATCTCGAAGCCCTCCTCATCCATCCAAAGTCCTCATAAAGAGCTTCCAGCCATGTCGAGAGCAAAGAAAATCTCGTGTCTTTGGGCACCAGCAAATGTCTAGTCCCAATCGCGATGCATATCTGAGCTGTGATTTTGCTGATTTCATGGCGGTACATGATTGGAATCTTTGAGTGGAGGACTGCAAGCTCGTTCTGATCTGCCCATAATTTCACGAAGTCTTCACCCTTTTTCTTGTCTACCATAATATCAACAATCCACTGCATGTTATCAGCCTCTCTTGCTATCTCAGCCATCAATAACCCGTGGTTTCGCTTTTCATCCATGCTTGTAGCTTCAGATAAGCACAGGACAAGGGAACTCAAGCATCTATGGCAAAGATGGTAAAGGGTTTCTTTAGAAACATCAAGCCTATTGCTGTCATTTGCTGCATCTTCTCTAAGCAACCTGGAAATGAGAGTCTTCATTTCTCGACGAGCTCTATCATCTTTTGCTTGAAGAACACCAGTGAGCAGTCTTGATACGATTTCATCAGCTCTAGTAGACGTGGATGGTTCAGAGGATACTCTCAGTAAAACTTGATCACTAGCCGAGTCATGAAGCTGAAGTTCACCAAGTTGATATTTAACTTTCTCCTCTTCCTCCTCGGACCATGGAATTGCTTCCAAATACTCCAAGCATGAGGCAATGCCCTCATCAAACATGAGAGCCGCAGAGACCTAGAACAGAACAAACATAGGATTTTACCAATACATTCCACCATAAACAAGTTCAATGATCAAATAAAAGATGTTATAGTTACATAAAGACAGAAAACAGAGCAATATCTGTATAACATTAAAACAGCCACATAACCTTTTGAATATCCAAATTACCCATCTCAACCATACTAATTCTCACCAAATTTGATGAACCAAACGAGAACACAGAAACTAAGATATTGTTTCGACTCAGTAGCTTTTAAACAACACTAAACTGACTCCCCAATTGGCATGACCTCAACATTCACTCTCTACCACTCAAATTCTGAAGACCCACCAAGCCAAGACAACCCAAGGCTTTCCACAACCAAATGTCCTCAAAATAGAATATTTTCTCTCTTTCTTGGGTAACCCCCCCCAAAGAAAAAGACCTGCCCTGCCACACTAATACCTCACACTCACAAAACCCAATATCACATTACCCTCAAAAATGCAAACCCAAACTTTGCCAGCAACCCAAAACAAACAAAACAAAGACACAGCATAATACAAAAGCAAAACCCAAAAAAGAAAGCACAAACCTTTAGCAAACCCAAAACCCTGGAGACCTCCTCACCCATCAACCTCTTCTTCAAATCCTCACAGTACCTTTAGCAAATCCTCACCCTGGAGACCTCCTCACCCAAAACCCTGTCTTTCCTCAGCTTCTCAGCGAAAAACCGGCTCTTCAAAGCCAGCACACTCTTGTGCACATCCATTGAGACCCTGAACCCGTCTTTAGCCACTACCGTCAGCCTCACGTCACCGGAAACCAATCCTCCTCCCCAATTGGGGTTCCGGAACGGCGCCGTTTCGAGGAGCCTGTGGACCTTCTGGTGGAGATTCCAGTCGGGGAGCTTGGAATCGCGGTGGTGCTCGTCGGACATCATCTCGTAGAGGGTCTGGGATTGACTCGGGCGAGTCAATTGGGCGGCGGAGGACGGCGGCGGAAGGGAGGATAGAGTTTTGGTGGAGTAGAGCTTGGAAAGGTTGGATTTTGACGGCGAGAATGAGAGGGATTGGTCGGAGATGAAGCCCTGTTTGATCATGGCGGAGACCTCTTTGGATTTGAGTGCGTTCTCGGCCGCCATTGGAGGAAGAAACCCAGTAATTAGGGTTTTACTGGGTTTCTTTAGAAAAGCAGAGATTGAGAGAAATGAGAAGGAGATAGTGAAGTGGGTATTCCATGAGTCAAGGAAAGGAGTAAACTTTTTATAGAGAGAGAGACCTTCTTGGGAAGAAGTTGAAGAAAGTGTGGGGAGAAAGTAGGAATCCAAGAAAATGGAGCTTTGGATTTGTGAGGGATTATGGAACCCAAAAGGGGGTTTCTTTTAAGACAAAGAAGGATTACTGGGGATGGATATGGGATTTTCTTAACTTTTGATTATTCTGTAGTTAAGTTTTTTGGGTATGGAGTTCAAGTTCAATATAGGATTATATGTTGTTAATAGAAAAAGATGCAGGTGAGGACAGGTAATGCCAACCCATAAGGACATTTTAGTTTAATTGGGAAGCTTTGTTTTGTTTTGTTTTGGTGAAAATGGTGGGAGATTCTCTTTGTTTTGGGGCATTTAATTAATTAATAATACTACTGGTAACAACAACCAGTTGTGATTTTCATTTTCTAGTTTTATTTCGAGGTTGATGGGATTGATTAAAGGAAAGAGTGGGTGTTATGGAAGTGAGCGCTCACAGATGAATTCTGAGCATTCTGTGCTAGCTCAGTGAGTCACTATTAGTAGCCTGCCATTGCAACAAACTAGCATGGCAGATGTTGGCGAGTACTATTGCACCTTCTCGGCCAATTGTTCACCGACCTTGAGAATATTGAAGTTGAATGTCACTCAACTACGGAGCTTGAGTGAGTTCAATGAAAAAGGAAATGACACCACAATGTGCACCATACTTAAATACACAATGTGTTAAATCCATGATACTAAATTTGCAATACAAATTTAGTGCGCATGTGTGGACCAAACATTATTGAAGAACCATGTAGGATGACCGGTGCAAAGGATGACCGGTGCATTTAGGTAAAGTCACTAATACGATGTGCCTAACAAGCCCAACCCGATAAATGCAAGAAACTAAGCAATTTACCTATTTCAGTTGGCAAAAATTCAAGTATGGACCTAATTTATATGGATTATAGACAAATTTTGTATTTTTTATTTTTATGGGATTAAACGTTTTTTCTGTTTGGATTGGTTTGGTTTTGTCGCTGCCGACCCGAGCTCATCATCCCTTTTTCGTCCATTTTCAGAACTTACAGCTTTGTTAAAGAAGCAGTCGACTGCCCGATCAATATGAACTGGGACAAGCGTAGCTCGTGGATCACCATTGTACCGATGCTGTCTCAACTTAACCACCTTTAAGGTGTTGAGTTTTAATCACAAAAGACCTCGATACAATTGAATACAATTCATCAACTTATAAGTTATATTTTATTTATCTTTTTTATGTGATATATTTCCTATCCAATACTCTCCCTCACGTGTAACCTAACATTTTAATTCATTTATGGCAATGAATAAATGCAAAAGTCCATTAATTCAACTTGGCAAAAGTATACAGACTAGTCAATCAAGTATAGATTAACAAAATAGTCTAGACTTGATTTTTGTTTTCTATGCAGAAGAGTATGCCAATGCAACCTATATAAGTTTTTCTATGAATAAGAGGTGTTCCAGTGTGTAAATATGCAGATAAATGTTTTAGGATTGAAGCTATGAATAATAGTACTATCATGTTTATATAATTCCTATAAGCTACCCCTTCATTCTACTCAAAATCTAATAAATTCACACAAGCTGAAGCAATGAGAACATAGTAACATCTCTTCAATCATATGAAGCACGAGTAGGAGAGTAGAGACTCAATTTAAAACTCTTTTAAATAATACCTCACTAGAGAATCTTTCCCACTCAGGCATTGTCATCTGGTGGAATTCTGATATGCATATAAATCTCCATGTATGATGTGGAATCTATCAACATACCCTTAAAACCAGCCTCGTCATCCTGCATCTTCTGATCTTCCTATCCAATTCTAACCATGGAAGAATCTAACATATCTAAACATCAATGAATAACAAAATCCTCATTCTAGGAAGATAGACTTGTAACTTGAACACATCCCCATTATATACAAAAAGATACAACTATTTTTGTGATATGTTGTATGCTTGTGTACTTGTGTTTAGACTTTGGACATTAGCAACCCTTAATTGTTTGGTGATTGATTATGTGGGTGGTTTATTGTGATTTATTTCAATTCTTTAACTAGGTACAAGACTACACGAGTGAATAAAACCATTGTCTTCCATTATGTTTATTTTGACATGTTGTTTTGTTGTTAGCAGAGTGCTTCATATTAGAGTTGGCTTGTTTCTTGTTAGAAATCGAAATGACAGATACTACATCTTCCGGAGGGTCAAATGCAATACCGAAGATAGATATGTCTTTCTAGCGTAATTCTGAAGATGTTGGATATGAGTTTGGACCATTGGTGAACCCTTCAAATGCAGACAAGGTGAAGTGCAAGTTATGTGGGAAAGTACTTAGTGGTGGAATATATCGGTTTAAGAAATATATTGTCCACATAAAGGGGAATGTGGTTCCGTGTAACAAGTTTTCAGATGAATGTCACACTAAACGATAACTGAAACCGACAAATTATATATCCACGCGCTCGTATCGACGAGTACATGAACATGGGACAACTCACAACCCCTGAGGATGTCAGACACGCCGCCACAGGCGGCTGCACGTGGGCCCCACGCGCCACCACCCTCAAACCTGTCAACTTCACACAAAAATCACCCACATGCAACCATAACAACCCTATAAGACCTATAGGAGCAACCAAAACTCCTAAAACTGCCGGATGCGCTTACACGTGGGCATCACGTGCCTCCACCAAAAATACAGAATTTCAACAAACTCCAAACATAAAAGTTAGAGATAAAAGCAAGAGAAACAGCCATTTAATACATTGATTTTTGATCAACTCGGCCCAGAACCGTCGCGAAGCTTCTCCTCCGATCCAGTAACTCTACACCTCAAGTTGAACTTCAAGACCATCATGAATCGACCCTGAACGCCTAGAGCATCATTTCTGGGTTGGTTTCATGTCCCTCCACCGTGGTATGCTGGAGAACCAGTTGGGTCAGCGTCTGACCCAAGTTCGTTATTGTGCTGATTCGAATCTCACCACCTATGACGACTCGAACTCCTCCGCCACCACAGGGAAGAGGACCTGAGGTCTCCAGAGTCGGCCGGGAGGTTTGGGTCGGGTCAGTTCAAAATTTCGGATAGCGAAGAGAACGCGCGCCAGCGTGGAAGGAGAAAGAAAATGGGTTATTTCCATTTTTGGAAACTCATCCCTTTTATTTATATACTTTTTAAAAATAGAAACCAACTTCTATTGAACATAATTTCTCCACACTGTATCCGATTCACACCTGCCACGTGTCCACGGACTCATATCGTCGAGCAGTACAACTCTTGTGAAGTAAGTGTTCTGAAAAACTCGACGTAGTAAAAAGACAACCTTTGACCCCTTTAAATAAGTCGTTTCCGAGCGTCTCTTGACTCCGAACACTTTGACACTCTTCTCGAAGTTACGAATACGCACCAATACCACTAATTAATTTCCAGGTTATTTCACTCGTTATTAATTCGGGAAAACTAACAACGCAGTTACAACTCTCTGTGACACGTCTGGTCTCGGTAAAAGGGTAAATTTTTAGGACGGGGTGTTACAAACTACCCCCTGACAAAAATTTTGTCCTCGAAATTTCCATTGCGGAACATAAAATTAACCGTCATTCCCAATGACACCATTCAGTTAAAGATGATCCAGATTCCAAGACTTTATTTGTCCAGCCGTCAAGGAACGTCGTCAAGTTCCACTGGAAAGAACTTCAAGCAAACAAGAGTCACAAGCTCTACGTACCAATTCCTTTAGAAACTAAAGTCTCCTCGTAGTTACAATACGAGATACACAACTACGGCTGTTTTAATGATACACTTTCTCGAACAAGACACCCTCGTCTCATCACTTTCGTCGTAAATCGATTCCACAAGGCTTGTCTCTTAACTCTTCTCGAGTTAATTCCTGAAATGACCATTAAGACAAGTTGGTAGCTTTCCGAGACATGAACGTAGACTAACTCGTAGTCAATAAATATGCACCACTTTTACAACTGCCACATTTGACACTTAATGCCAATGTATTCCTCGTGGAACGATGGAACTGCTACAGTCCATCATCGTAAGGAAAACTCATACGTCTCTCGCACCTATGAGACAAAAGAAACATGAACTTTCTTCAACCAACACATTATCTCCTGTGTCCATAAACCAAAAATTCTCATTTCTCGTTCCTTGTACCTTAACTTCCGATCACGGGCTCGAACGAACTCGCATACCACAATGCGATCTCTAAACTGCTCACTCGGATGATGAATCTACTAAACGCCTTCGCGCCAATAAGAATGTCATCTTCGCATATTCAGCCACAAACGAATTCTTTCATCCTACTCCACTCTATAAGGAAAGCGTACAATAGGACATTTCACAACAATAAGAGCTAACAAGCTCGCACACTAACTCCTGTGTGCTCAAGTCCAGAAAACAATTTTGGCCTTACGTTAAAAACAAATAATTTTCCGACCCACGGCCAAACATAAATCCTATCCCGGTATGCAGCCAATTTAAAACAAATCGTGACCTACAACCAAATATAAATAAATTTGTGGCCTGTAGCCAAATATAAATCAATTTGTGGCCTGCAGCCGTATAAAAAAAATCACATCATGGCCTACAGCCATATAAAAGTTAAATCATAGCCTGCAGCCATATAAAAGTCAAATCATGGCATGCAGCCGTATAAAAGTCAAATCATGGCATGCAGCCGTATAAAAGTCAAATCGGGAAAAACATTTGACAAATGATCGATCACACATAACAGGGTCAGAACTAAGAGCTCTAGGGTACCACTTAGTGAGGTCGCAATCCCGTGCTAACACTACCAACTCCCCCAATGGAAGAGGAGCGCAACGAGTGGCGCGCTTCCACTCCGTCGAATGAGGAGCGCCGTCAGCTAGCTAATAACAAACAATACATCAGAAGTCTCATCATGACAATGAGCCTCACAGGTTAGAGTCGGAGCTAAGAGCTCAGGCGTCTCATCCACTGTCGAATGAGAACGCAAATCTAGCATAACATCCACTCTCCATAAGAACACATATCCCGCACTTCCACTCAGGAGTTAGTGTACTGCTACTGCCATGTAGCTTGAGGCAAGCTCCTCTTGAAGGTGGCGATGCCGACGTACCTCGGCTGCCTAAAATGACGACACTTGAACTCTCTTCTACTGCCATGTTTGAATCTAGACCCTTTTACTACTATCATGTCTAATCCCTCTGCTACTACCATGTCTGATCCCTCTGCTACTATAAAATTCTGATTTTTCCCGATGTGAAAATTGAAATCATTTCCGACCTCCACGAGAAGTTGCTCCAGCTCCGTCTCCTTCGCGTCATCAGTGCGTCGTATTCCTCCTTTAATTTCTTGTTGCTAGCGATGGGGACGGTGTAGTAGACTAGGATCCATATCTAGTCGACGCCATAGATGATGAAGTGGGGTGTACGTGGTGCAACGACAGCTGTGTGACAGTGAAGCGACGGTAATGGTGAAAAGGTTGAGAGAGAGAGAGAGAAAGTGAACTAGATCGATAGGTTGGGTAAAAAAGATGATGTGGTGGGTAGTTAGATAGATATTTTGTGTTTGTAAAATGAGGATATTTTAGTCATTTGAGATGAAAAATTATATCAAGCCTGAGAGTATTAGTTGTAGACCTGAGACTTGCGTCATAATTTGTATAAAAATCATTGAATGTGAGTTTTTTATGTTTTGAAATTTAGTTAGGTTCTTATATGTAATTCTCTTATTAATTAGTAATACAGCTGAGCCATAGATCTTTTCATATTAAGGAAGTGAAAGGGTTCAAGCAAACGAGAGTCTCCATCTCCAAATATAACCATGTAATTTCAAACCTTTTAAGGTGTGATGAGGAGTCCAACTAAATATTCTTCTTTTTTAGAAGTCGAAAATTAAATTAATTATATGGCTTCCTTCTCGTGCAATATTGGATTTTGTAGACTCACCAAAAGGCAAACAATTTGGTGAGTGTTGTATTACCAAAAGTTCAAAACCCAACATAATTCTCAGTATCAAAACAAATACTTTAGATGCAGTGTCATGTGCAAGTCCGGACCTGATGCAAGTCTAAGGAGTCCTACGACTCAGGGCCTAGCAATCTAAAGGGTTCATGTAGCAATTAAAAGAAAAAAAAATGATTTAATTAAGCTGATTATAATTACATGCTCCTAATTATATATACATATATAATAAAATGCGAGTCAAAGAAGGAAGAAAATAGTGTTAATAGATCATACTATTTAGTTTAGTTCATTATTAGAGCTTAAGAAAAGTCTTAATTATAATCAAAACATTTTGGATATGTTGTTTATAGTTAAGTTTTGAGTTTAAAGTTTTATTTTCTTATAAATAGAAAATAAAAATCTAAATGAAAATTATGATTCGAGAGTCCATCTTTAAGAGTTCGACTCAAACCTGAAAATCTCAGATCCGGGCCTGATCATGTGATATATATTGGTCACTAAGAATTATGCTGGGTTTTGAAAACAATACTTTAGATGCAGTGTCACAATTTTTTTCAAGGAAATTAGCAAGCCTCCAGTAAAGCTGTAGATACATCTTCCGCTCATACATTTTATAAGGTTGCTTCTAAGATCCAGAAAGTAGCACATACGACCATTATGCAATGCTATTCGGTGCTCCCATTCATAACACCTATAACTTCGTAATCCAACAGGATATCCTACAAGTGTTTGGGTATTGATTCGGTAATCTAAAGCCCATTCTTTCTTGAGGTAACTTTTCACCACCCAAATGTCAATATAATCTTCGGATGAATTAGTATCCACCGTAGCCATAGATCCTTTCATATTAAGCAAGTGCAAGTCTTCAAGCAAACTAGAGTTTCCAAATTCAGGTCTCAACCTTTTTAAGGTGGGATGAGGAGTCCAACCGAACTCTTCTTTCTTGAAGTCGAAAGAAATATTATGTGGCTTCGTCCTGCGACATTAACATGATTTCTTGCTTCTTCGACCAACCAATGCATGTCTCCATATGCACACACATTTTTTCTGCTTAAACGACCAGGAGCAACTGATCTTATCTCTCGCCATAAGGACGATTCAGTTCCTAATACATAAATATGAGCCGTCGCATGGTGATTTTTCAGTCTCATCGCAACGCAAACAATTTTTTAAGTGTTGGTTGAATTATCAAAACCCATACCAAACTGATGCACCAGGCCCATGTGAAAATAAGGGACGGGGACTTAGAACCTCTTTCCTCAGTGGATCGACTTAGTACGAATAGGAGTTGCCAAAAAAAAAGTAGTACGAATAGGGGTTGATGCTCTTCCGCATATTCCCGTCGGTTTTCTTGAAAGAAAAACAAGTTGCAGAAAACAAAATCTAATGAGCATAACATATTTGAGACAAGGAGAGGATGTTTCGTCTCCGTCAAGTGGCATTCGTCATTGAGTTCAAGTGGCTGCCATTTTATGGATGGGTAATTATACTGAAGCTCTACAAGTTGAGGTACTTCCGGAGAAGCTGCAACATCATCAGCATAGTCGTTGGAAGGAATCTTCAGTAAACGTTCCCTGTGCAATGTAGTGAAAATAGGGGAATCAACCATGTCCGAACAAGTCTTGGAGACACATCGGAGACAACAGAGTGATTTCAAGGGCAGTCTCATAAGGATTTCCATAATGATATCATCGGGCATTTCGAACAACTTTAACATTCCACGAGGATTTGCTTCTCTCTGCTTCATCTCCAACTAGCAAGTGAAAGTTACATTTGACTGTGAAGACTAGAAGAAGATGGGGAATGACGAACTTTGCGACATCGACGCATACGGTGAAAAAATCTATTCCTGCATCTGTGATCAGGTCCGGATTTGAGATTTTCATACCTGAGTCGAATTTTTAAAAATAGTTTCTTAAACTATAGTATTCATTTAAATTTAGTTTCTCTTTTCAAAAAAATCATGAACTAAAGCTATAAACTCAAAATCTAATGACATAAAACATTAGAATTTTTTTTATACTTACTCACACTATTCTTTTTTTTTAAAAAACTAATGATTGTAATATAATGCTTGTTTTTACTAAACTAATGTGTTCACACAATGAAAAAAGAAAATTTTGGACCCTTAAAAGTTCAGGATCCTGAGTCTATCAACTCTTAAGACTCTATTCAGTTACATGTCTGCCAATATTTCAGAAAAATTATTTCAGTAAATACCAAAATTATAGATAAAGAACTCGACTACCGACTTATCTAATTTTATTGTAGAAAATTTCGGGATCAATGATTGGACCATGTAAACTAAAAAAACCTTTTCGTCCATAAAGAAAGAGATTACTCGATCCATTTCCCTGTTCATCTGCCATGATCGATAACTAAGTCCTACTGTTCATCTGTTTACGTTTATGGACTTGACATATATATAGGTTATGCTCTCTAATCTCTATCTATCATGCCACGTCGGGATGGGAAAGATAAACAAAGTAGGAATTCGTCTTTCAGTAGGAATCAATCTAGAAAGCAGATATCTCTTACACATAAAATTATAAGAGAAATTAGGTTGGGATTCAGGCTTCAGCTCAGTAACGAGTTGCCCAACGGGTCAAGTAATTAAGGGAAATTATCAGACGCAAAGATGGGTATAAGGGAAATTGTCGTTACCGCGGCCTGTGTAGGTTTAATTTCTTCTACTCCTCATGAGAATGTTGGTAATTATGTCTTCGAGTACAGAGCAGAAGAGAGAAAAGCCAAAGAAATAAAGGCAAGGCAAGGCAAGGCAAGGCGAGGCTAGCTAGCTAGCTAACTGTAAGATAGAATTAATTTCTCTCTTTTGGTTTCCTTGTTAGGATTTGCCGATACATGTTCAATCGTAACAAGACAAAGCATATGATCGGTCCATATGCTGTTCAATTTCGATTCCTTGTTGAAATTTCTTAGGTTATATCTTCACCAGGGATCAGTCTTGAGAGTCCATTGTGTATAATTAATATCATACATCAATAACATCATACATGGAAGTAGACAAGTAGTTAATTAACAAATAACAAGGCCATGCATCTCCAGCAAAAAAAAAGAACATAATTTTATTATCACAATCTCTGTTAAACTTAAATGAACATAATTTTATTATTCGACCGCAGATTTAGATCATACATGAGTACGATGCGCCTAGAACTGGAGGAATGAATTAGGGAAATGTAAGCCTGTATGACTATTCCTCTCATCATAGGCCTTCAGTTTTAGTGACGATCGACTATGAAAGTGCTACAGATAGCACTTGTTTGTGCACGCGGCTTGGAGCTTGAGGCATCCCTGCCAACATGCCTCTGGTTGCGGATGTCTTCCCCCACCGGAACACCGATCAGTGCATGGTAACATGACGTTGTTATCGCAGGCCATGAGACATTTCACGGTGGCTCCATCTCTTTGGCCGTTGACATGTGCTGCAAAAGGCCAAGATAGCAACACCAGCATCGCTGCCAACAGAAGAACAAGTGAATTATTACTTGAGATCGCCATGGATATGCAAATTAGAGACAATGAACTATAAGAGGTAGCTCGTTCAGGATATGGTATAGCTCTTTCAGACTTGAGATCATCGTATATATACCAGCACTAGAAAGAGGTCAATAAATGTCCTCTATATATATATATGTGTAAATGTTGGTGGATGTTATGTGTAATACAATAGTCAACATGTTCAAAGTTGAAACGCCATATATTGAATATTTTAAATGTAATTACATCATGTTGACCGACTTATATCAATAAATGTCCTTCCTATTGAAATGGCGTATATCGACCATATTGCAATGCAACGGTGCTTGTCTAAATGGATATGCATGGTGTGAGGATTTGTACGGGGAAAGGGTTAAGTGGGAATGAGAGGGAGGTTTGAAGGTGGGGTAGTTGGCGGGCCCCAACAAGAGATATGTTTGAAATTGGATTGTGATGGTGCAGAGAGCTTAGACCAATATGGGTCATGCGTTATCAGATTTTAAATATTTTTGATATTTATTTTAAAAAAATCATTTTTATAAACATTGATATTAATTTTTTTTATCACTACCAGAATATCAACTTTAGCCGTCGGCCTGTTACATAATTTCGTCGGCTAAAGTGTTAGCCGACGAGTCTTCGTCAGCTAAGAAGTCACCAGTAAAGGATCGTCGGCCAAACTTTAGCCGACAAAATAAATGTGACTCGTCGGCTAAAGTTTGGAATTTAACCGACAACGAAACATTTTGTCACCTAAAGTCCAGACTTTAGACGACGAATTTTAAGACATCAGGCGACGAAATTTCGTCGCCAGAAACGTCCTCTACTAGTCAAAATGGTTGACTGAGTAAAGTTCAGCCGACGAAATATCACCGTCTAAAGCGTCAAACTCATCTGCTAATGTTTGAATTTTGTCGCCTAAATTTTATTACTCGTCGGCTAAAGTTTGAATTTTGTCGCCTAAAATTTGCATTTCGTCAGCTAAGATTTAAAAATAATTATTTTTTAAATTTCTTTTACTTTCAATTAATTTTTTTTTTCGCCACCACTCCACTATCCGAAGGTGTTTGGAGAAGGATCGGAGGAGGAGCCCTAGTTAAGGAGGTGGAGTTGCCGTCGTCGGAAAAGCCAAAAGGGGATGAGTTGCTGCCAGAGGAGGAGGAGAAGGAGGTAGATGAGGAAAAGAGATTTAGAGGAGGAGGGAGAGAGATGAAACATATAGAAAAAAATTTAGATTTTTTTGCGGGAATTTTGAAAATTTTGAGCGTACTTTAACCGACTTTAATTATTTTCGTCGGCTATAGTTATTTATTTCTTTATAGCGACAAATTTTAATTATTTTTGTCGGCAATAGTTATTTATTTTATTTATTTATTTCACTTTAGCTAACAAATTTTAATTATTTTTATCGGTTATAATTATTTATTATTTGAGTCATAATTATAATAAATAATTATAATTATTTATTATCGGTTATAATTATTTATTATTTCTTTTTTCGCCACCACTCCACTATCCGAAGGTGTTTGGAGAAGGATCGGAGGAGGAGCCCTAGTTAAGGAGGTGGAGTTGCCGTCGTCGGAAAAGCCAAAGGGGGATGAGTTGCTGCCAGAGGAGGAGGAGAAGGAGGTAGATGAGGAAAAGAGATTTAGAGGAGGAGGGAGAGAGATGAAACATATAGAAAAAAAATTTAATTTTTTTGCGGGAATTTTGAAAATTTTGAGCGTACTTTAACCGACTTTAATTATTTTCGTCGGCTATAGTTATTTATTTCTCTATAGCGACAAATTTTAATTATTTTTGTCGGCAATAGTTATTTATTTTATTTATTTATTTCACTTTAGCTAACAAATTTTAATTATTTTTATCGGTTATAATTATTTATTATTTGTTTTCCATAAGTCTGCCCAAACTGCTGCATGGTACCGTCTAACCGTGCCAAGATTTCATCCCACTTCTCAACTCTTTGAGTCAACTTCCCAATTTGATCAACGAGATCCTTCAATATCTATTTTTTCTCATCGTCCATGATCACCTCACTACAGCCAGTTGACTATATTAATTCTTCTGGTAATCATATGAAACGCGGAATCGTTTCTTCTACAATCTTGACACATTATGTCCCACCGGGTGTGCGAAATGTTTGGTGTGAAAATTGTTTTTCTCAAACAACCAGGCTTGAGGCGTGTCAGTACCTATGGGTCAGGTACAACCTTGATCTTGATGTTTGTTCGCCTTCTGACTTCTTCTTAAACAACTGTCGTACCGGCGCTGGTCAGGCCAGCACTTAGGATCTTCACAGACCTAGCAGAGGAGCAACTAGAATTTTTCTCCTCTTCTCGCGAAACAGACGTTTCATATTCAATCCAGAGTGGTTGAGTAGAGCTATAAATCAAGATTGAGATATGTTCGCCAAAGGATTCTTTGACAAACTGGGGATATTTGCTAAGGTTATTCACCTTAACATTAGTTTTGTGGTTATTCGCTTACAGATAGGGCTTTACGAAGCGGTGGTGGGCTGTTCGCTCACGGATGAGGCTTGGTGAGGTAGAAGCGGGAACTGCTGACGGATCGGGCTTTGGTGAGTAGCAACGGGAAATGCCTACGGGTAGGGCTTTGGTGAACAAAAAGACCCAAAGAATCTTTTTGGTAGAGGTACTCCGAGGGAGGCTTGTTTTGTAGTGTGCAAAAGTTGTTTGTTGATTGACTGGAGATTGATCTCTCGTTCATTCGTCAAGACCCCTTTATATACTAGTGAACACTAGAATTTATTCTTACTTGTGGATCAAGAAATATCAAATATCTTGAAGATTAGATCCTTAAACATGAGCTCAAAGGAAATCTTCGCCAAACATGAGCTCAAAGGAAATAAAAATATGTACAAATATTTTGATCGCAGGTATCGGTCCATGATATAAAGATAGATGAAGACATCCACCTCAAATCTAACTCTTGTAGATTAGTTAGATACATATATCTTCAAAGTAAGATTGCTTCATGAATGTTATCCGGACGTGAATCAGCTCATGTATGCCTTTAAGGAATGAATCCTTATAAGTTATAATTCATGTAATTATACATATCATACTTCCTTAACGTCGCATAAGTTCACAGATATCCTTTAATTAAAGCATTCATAATATAAGCCTTCTTGATAACTGAACATCCATTCCTTAATTGCCAAGACAACCAAACCTTGTTCATAAGTCCAGATTTCCTTGCAAAATCTTCAATATCGACCCAAACTTGATGATCAAGAACACCATTAATTACTGGATCCAGGACATATTGATAGTATCCTAGATTTACACCAAAATCTCGACTTCCAAGATAGGCCTAATACGGCCTCGATCATGGATACCTCTCGAAATACCCGATCAATACATCGACGGATCACTAAACTAGTTCAGAACATGGTCCGTCCGGTAAAGTATATTTTACACCCAAATACGGACTTTTAAGGCCGGACCGGGCTTGGCCTTAAATGGCTTATTAGTGTATGACTGGGTTTTATTTGCTCGATTCTTACCCTACCATATTTAAGAAGGGCTAGGGCCGGCCTGACCTAGTGGAGGGCCTGGTAGGGCTTCGGCCTTAAAGGGTAGGGAGGGTTTTAGCACGGGTTAGGGTCAAATGATGAAGCCTAATTGTAGCACTATATAACCAAAGGGAGGGTTTTAAGGCGGGCCAAATGAAGAGGCTTAATTGTAACACTATATAACTAACCATCCCCAAATTATACAATGTCTTTCTTTTTTCTCAAATTCTCGATCTAATTCGCCTCTCTTGTTCAAGCTATAACACAAACATTTTTCAATGAATTTCCAAGAATTATGCATTTTCCTTTATTTTAGGAAAAAATATCTAGTGATAGGATGTAGTTCTTCATTCTCTGATTTATTCATCAGGTAGAATATATATATATATATATATATATATATATATATATATATCTGAGTATTAGAGTAAAATAATGAAATTCTAAACCCTTTACTAAACCCTAAATCCTATATCTTAAACTCGGGATGGAACGTGCGGGACCCATCTTAGAAGAGATTCTCTGGTAATCCCCCTTGGAGAAGGGATAACCCTTTACCCAAACCGTTTTCAACAGTCCAAACGACACCGAAATAGACCTCATGAAACCTGAGGTTATCTCGATTACCGAATTAGATTTCATACTAATTACTTTAGAGGACCTAGAGTCTAAGTAATATTTGTGACTGCACCTGTATCCCGGACAGGCTGTCTACGTACCCTGCACGCAGGGATCAAGCCACACGTAGCTCTTAATTATTTTAACATCCTACTCGGACAGATCTGACTTTTCTATTTACCGGTCAAATAGTTATTAATGTTAGCATACATCTATCGCTAAACTGGAGCTTAACCCCTCCGCAGAGGTAACATTAAACCAGATTTTATCCGTATTATCCCAAGCATACTTCATACCAATATACCATATCCAAGTATACAACATTCGATAAATATTAATCAAATAGATACAACATAATGGTAACCACGTAATTAACAAATCCACCAAGGATATAATAGTCAAATTAACCATAATGACACTTTTGTAAATATCTTAAACTGCCAAGGGCAGTATTGTTAATTCAGCCTCAATTGTAGCTTGGTAAATATGCTAAGCTGCCAAGGACATTTCTGAGATTTCAACCTCAAGGGTAACCCTGTAATTAACTAGAATCGCTAGGGGCAGTTCTCGCATTTCATACCGTGATAAATGGTAAAATATCAGATCTATTGTGATAAAAAGCCAGAGATTTACCCCTTTTTACTCTGATCAATTGATTTGGCCAGAATCCGAGTTTTCTCGGCCAAACCGTGCTCCACCACCTGCAACCCTAGTATCTACACAACCCAAGCACCCTAGAAGGTCTAAAAACAGAAAGAGAAAGGGGTGGAGGAGTTACCCAGACGAGGTTGAAGCTTGACAGCAACTGCACGACGTTCTCCGGCCTTTCCTCCACCTCCTCGACGTAGTGGCTCCTCCTAGAGCTGCTTGCTTCCTCTCTGGAATAGCTCCGGCTGGTTTAGGGCGCTAGAGCAGCTCGGTGGAGCTCCGGCATCCACCTCCTCCTCCTCGACCAAGCTTATGACGCGGCGTCTCCGGGCAGCTGAGGTCTAAGCTTGCTAGCAGAGGCAAGGCGAGGTGGTTGGTGGTGGCGGTGAGACGCGTGACGGTGCGGCGGCTCGGCGGTGGTCTCTAGACTATTGTTGTCCAGTCGAGAGAGAGTCTGGTTTCCCCTCTCTCGACCCCGATCCCATATATATATATATATATATATATATATATATATATATATATATGGGATCGGGGTCGAGGGAGAGGGGAAACCAGACTCAAACCCGATTGGTTTATAGATATATATAAACTAACGGCCCACATCAAATCCTTGATTGATCTGATGGCCCAGATTGAATAAAGGAAGTTACCGTGAACAGTAAATAAATATTTTGCTATTTACTATTTACCGTGCAGTAACCATACATTATCCTGAATAACTTCCGCATACGAACTCTGATTAATTCATAGGACATACCCACAGGTTCGTATTAACGTCCTCTACAACTTCCCCGAAGGAAGTTTCCCCAAATTCTCAACCTATCGCAAAGTCACATTTTTATGGTAAAATAAATAACATGTATTATTCCCGTAAACTGAATAAATCCATATTAAACAGCTCATAGCTCCGAAAAATATTCTGAACATACCGTATGACTCATGATAATATAATTTACCACCTCGGACCATTAATTATATCTTCTCTAGAATTGAGAATATCTCGATATTAACCTCAAACATTAATTCGGAGAAAACTGACAGCGCGGTTACAACCCTCTGTAACTCGTCTGATCTCGGTAAAATGATGAATTTTTGAGATGGGGTGTTACACTAAACTTTAAACCCTCCTTAACCATATACCCTAAACCTTATTTTGAGTTTCTTCATTTTAGGTATATTATCATATCATGTTCTATTTAATTGGTACATTAGAAATATAAATAGTTGAGAGTAAAAAGTTATCTCGATCATGATGATGAATGATATAATAATATACCTTAAAAAGAAGAAAATTAATCAAAGAACAAGAAAGTGTACCTTACAATTATACATTTTTCGACTATGTATAAAGACACTAAATATGAGCCTTGGAATGAAAAAAAATCATTCGATTACAAATAGAATACTTTTGTATACCATATATATGCAGTCAAGTTAGAAATAACAAGGTAATAAATTAAATTTATGACAAAGTTAAATCGAACTAAAGTTTAACTCAGTATTTAAGTATTAAATTGATGCTAAAATTGAGAAATATACGAAATTTAGTTTTCTACAGTCTGAAGGGTAAATCAGAGAAACAAAAAATGAAGAAAACTATTAATTATAGATATATGCTCAATATTGAAAGTTTGCTTATGTGGAGTGAGTGTAAATTGAAAGAAAAATATGTATTGGTTTATCTTAAAAGAGATCTAGTAATTTAGGTTTTCTCTAATTTCCTCTAATTTTAAACTTGTCTTAACAGCCTCAACATATAATGTACGTACATTTATCACAATCAGCTGGGAACTCAATTTTTATTTCAGTTCCATAATCAAGTTCCTCGTTCAATCTTCAAATTACATCTTTTATTTCAGTTCCATAACATTATTTAGATATTGTACGTGTAAGCACGTACACACGTAGTCACTGAGATACTGCATGGATGATTTGAATTAGACCTGCAGGAATGATCGATCATGGACATCGTGGAGCTGCTAATTCATTGTTCAAGCAGCTGTTCCAGCACTTGGCTTGTAATTTGGCTACGCACTTCTTCCTACAGTCAGCAGCTGGTTTGGGGTCGCACACAGCTTTGCATTCGTTCATGACATTGTGAGGGCATTTATCAAGACATTCTCTCATGACTTTGTATACTTGACCGTCGTCGAGTGCTGCTGCATTAGGCCAAGTTAGCAACACAAGTAGCGCTGCTATCTTAAGAACAAGCGCAGGGTTTCTTGAGGTAGCCATGGAAATGTAAATTAGCTAGGGAGAAATGATTAAGAAACTATCTCGATGAGAATATGTGGGTGGTTCTGCAATGCAAGAGGAGCTAGTTATATATAGAAGGGCCATGGGTGCAATTTTTTCCACAAGCTAAGCATCTTTTTTAATGGACAGTGATCGGTTTCTACCTATATATATACCAGAGTTCCAGACGCATGCGTGAATGTATGCGAGAGACAGAAGGATGTCCTGTACGTAACCTTCTCTCTCAAGTCTTAATAAAATAAAGAATGATCGATTTGGAAACCATATTCGTATGTTACTGTCAATACTATGTTTTACTTCAATGACCTCATCCCACTGATAGAGATGAATCTAAACCAAAATACAGTTAAAGGTAATACCCAAACAAACGTTTTCACAAAATGAAGAATAGAAAGTTGAAATGCATCCCGCCTCGAATAGAAACTACAAACAATGGAAATGTGATCGATGATTTGCGTTCATTGTTTGATTGCTTTCTGGAAAGATATGAGAAACTCAAAAATGCGTATACTTAAGTGGAAAGATGCAATCCTGCCCAGCTTTCCAAAGCTTCTCATATACAATTCTCATATACAAAGCTCTTCCATATCAATTCTTTTATTTTATGTAAATGTGCAAGGGCATTTTTATTTAGTTATATTAAAGGGAAAATCCTCATATTGTAACTAAATTATTGCCTATTGCATTTTTTAGTACCTGAACTTTTAAAACTATCATAATGGTACCTAAACTAAAGCACATGATCTACATATAGTACTTCCATCCATTCTCCAGTAAGTTTGCTTTGGTGGCATACATCGGTAAGGGCAAATTAGCCAGACTCCATCCATTCTCCAGTTGAGTTTGTTTTGGTGGCATACATCTATAAGGGCAAATTAGTTAGACTAAATTATTTGGGTTGTGTGAATTTTCTTTTGTCATTTTTGGATTCCATCGTGTCATCATGGCAGCAATCATGAGTTCAAGATATCGGTTCGAGTTTGCTACGAACTTGCAGTCCTTAGAGTTGTGCTCTCCACCACCCCATGTTTTTCTCTCTCGGTCAAAAACTACTCTTCTTACCATTCCTCTATTTAGTTACTTGTTCAAGCTTTCATTATGCATGATTCCATTCATTATTTGATTGTCAAGTTCATGACTTTGTTTGATTTTCCAGCTCGGTTTGGAGGGATTAGACTCGATAGGATTTTTTGCTATTTTAATGTGTGCCCTTTTATGTGTTTATGCATTTGTCCTCAATTGTTTTCTATTTTGGCATTAAAATTATGAGCTTTATCGGATTTTTCTGGATTCTACAAGTTCATAGATTAATCTCAATATGAATGAAAGCAAAAAGGTTGTGTCTGCATTTAAAGGGTTAAGCTCTCTATGATTGGTTATTTGAAATCGTAGGGTTTTGGTCAATCTGGGTTCTTTCATATTTTGGTAATCATAGCTCCAAGGTCCTCCACGACATTGGATTGGGAATTAATCGGCGAGAGCGTACTACCATTGATGAAGTACATTAATCAATCAATTTTGCTTATCAATGAACTTTCTTGACTCAATTGGTATTCGAACGTTCTTGCTATTCTTCTGTGCAAGTGTTGCATTCAAAGTTTGATTTTTGAATTCCAGATATGATGAGGGAGGTTACAGACTCATAAATCAGGTGGTGCATGAAAAAGAAGATAGAGAAAGAGAGCAGTAAAAAAACAAATTCCTTTGGTCCGACTAATTTGCCCTTACAAATGTATGTCACCTAAGCAAACTTAATTGGAGAATGGATAGAAGTACCATATGGAGTTCATGTGTTTTAGTTCAGGTACCATTAGGATAGTTTTAAAGGTTCAGATACCAAAAAATGCAATAAACAATAAATCAGGTACCATATGAGAATTTTTCCTTGTATTAAAACAGACAAGTATAGAATGCTTTTACATTTTGGCATATAAACTAACTACTAGCTATATTAATTGATCGATAATTTAGCATGTCAAATAATCAATCAGCAACCATGATAGCTATTAGAGATAAGAGATCACACATCAGAAAAGTGACAAATAAAATATAACATATAAGTAGATGAGTCATTCCTAATTTTATAGAGTTTTTTGTAGATAAAACTCATCACCTTAAAGGTTGTTAAGTTAAGACAATATCGGTACAAGAATGATCCACATGACACGTTTGTCGCTCGCGCTTTAACTTGGTATCAGAACGGGTTATCTACGTCCACGTGTAAAGCCTAAATAGCCACATGAATTCCACATCACTCTAAAATGTTGTCCACGTATTAGGGTTGAAAATTCGTCACACGTGCGGGGGCATGTTGAGATATAAATACCACATCGGGAATATGAGACATCACCTATGAATTTATAAGGGTTTTGGCTTATTCACCCATTGTCAATTGGTTTTAGATTGGATGTATCTGTCTATGTGATTGTTGTGCTCCAGTAATACAATGTCTTGAGTTGCAGGTGATATTTTTATGAGGGCTGGTTCTTTATTTTAAATTGATTGTAGGAGATGGTTTGAAATAGAGATGGTCTTTGTTGTTGTTGAGCTACTGGTTATATAAATGTGCATGTGCGGTTGAATTGAGACCAAAATTCTAAATGAATCATGCAAGAAAAATTTACATGAATGATGGTAGAGGGCAAATGAAGTTTAGACCGTTTCTGGGATATTGATATTCATGTAGGCAGCTTTCATATGATATAGTGGATATGCAGTGTGTAGCAGCTTTTAGCTTTAAGTTTACAAGGTTTTGAAAATTTAAGCTTTAAGTTTACAAGGTTTAGAAAAATTTCAAGTTTACAAGGTTTAGACAATGTCAAGTTTACAAGTTACAGAATTTTTAATTCTTTTATTTCATCATTGGTTCTCTTGCTGCATTGCTTCCAGAAGATTTTATTTCTCTGCTACCTCAGTGCTTTGCCTCCATCCATGATTGTGCACATCTGTTGATGCCTGAATGTGTGGAGAGATCAAGCTATTGAGATTTGGGTTGCGCACTCACCTGTTATTGCTGAAAGTATTCACAAGTATATCATTGGATTATTGAGGCATCAAGTTCAGTTGCTAGTTTTGCTAGCTGTAAAAGACCTTGGTATAATTAAGAATAATTCATATCTACTTATATGTTATATTTTATGTGTTACTTTTCTAATATGTGATCTCTGCTCTCCAACACTCCACCTTACATGTAACCTAACTTTTAAGTCTGTAAGTGAAACTGATTAACAAACTGACCTAATCCTCACGATAACTAAAAGACAACAGAACTAGACCAAACTCCAAATAACCAGACCACATGCATCTGGGCACTGTTGCAGAGGTTTTTGCTTACCGTCGTCGGAAGACTGCTCCATGCATTTCTTATAAGCTCTACCGCATCTCCAAAGACATCCTCCCACTCCCACTGATCCAGTCTCTCTATCACTTCTAACCAGTGTTGCAGGCCTTGCTAGCAAGAACGCCACCACGAGAACAACCACCAGAAGTGCACTTGACATCTTTCGAAGAACTGCCATGTATTTGTGAACTGCCAGTTATAAAGAAATGTTGGGAGAGGAATGACTCTGGACCGGCCTCAATTCAATGGGTCTCAAAGATTAACAATTGCAAGAAAGGTCTGATTAGATGGAGGAAGAATATTGGGGGAAACAATAGAAGACTTATAAACAAATGCCTGGAAGATTTAGAGTTGCTTCAGTTTGAAGGTACTCAAGAGGTGGATAAAGGAGCAGTTAGAGATCTAACTAACACTTTAAGTGATCTGTGGAGAAGGGAAGATCTAAAAAGGAAGCTTTTGGCTTTATTAGAAGTCGGCTGCAAGGAAAGCTTCAAGGATGGAAGCAAAGTCATCTCTCCTCCGCCGGGAAAATGGTCTTAATTAAAGCTGTGGCATTTGCAATCCCAACCTACCCTATGAATTGTTTTAAACTCCAGTGACTCTCTGCAAGGATTTTGACTCGATGATTGTAAATTTCTGGTGGGGGCAAAAACAATCGGAGAGGAAGGTCAATTGGAAGAGCTGGGAGACAATGACACGAGCAAAAGATGATGGTGGTTTAGGCTTCCGATGTTTATCTGAGTTTAATGGTGCTCTGCTTGCAAAGCAGTTCTGGAGAACTATCACAAGCCCCTCCTCTTTTCTAGCCAAGGTATTAAAGGGAAGGTATTGCCCCAATTGTGATGGTATGAATGCCCGAAAAGGTTCAAGAGCATCCTGGGTTTGGAGTAGTTTGCTTGAGGGCCGAGACATCATCTGCCAAGGATCACATTGGCAAGTGGAGGATGGGCAGAATGTCAACATATGGAGCGACAAGTGGATCCTAAATCTGAAAGAGAAGTACCTAAGACCACTTATTCTAGTGATCTCGCAATGTCCCAATGTTGTCTCGGACTTGATAAACTGGAATGATATGGATTGGAACCTTGACCCAATCCATCACTTGTTATCTGTTCAAGAGAGTGAGGCTATTAAAGGCATCCCTGTGGGAGAAAAACTGATATGGCCCATGGAGACAACTGGGCAGTACACTGTCAGATCGGGGTATCATCTATCCCATTCCCTCAATAAAAAAGTTCCTCCTGACAAAGCCTCATCATCTCCTAGTGTAGCTTCTTCGACAAGTGTGTTTGGTCAGTTAACACTCTTCCCAAAGTGGAAATTTTTCTGTGGAAAGCGGTGGCAAATGCCTTGCCTACGATGAGGAATTTATCTGTGAGAAAGATAGTCCTGAATCCAATGTGCCCTATATGCCTTAACCATGAAGAAACTGTAGAACACTGCCTTCTTCTATGCCAGTGGGTAGCTCAGACTTGGTTTGCCAGCCCTCTGAACTATAAGTTGACCCTACTAAAGTTACAACTTTGGACTGCTGGATAGAGGCTGTATCTACCATGACTCAACAATCGAAAGATGACAGGAAAGCCCTCCTCACTTTGATAGCCTTCATCTGTTAGGAGATTTGGAAAGGGAGGTGTAGCTTCATTTACCAACAAAAATTGGTTAATCCAATTGAGGTTGCAAATAGGGCTGCTCAAGCGAGCATTGAGTACCTGCAGGCCTCTTCCACTCCAACCACAAACTGAAACACTACCCTCCATTCTCAGGAAGGAGTCCCATACGTCTCCACTCATCCAAGTCACCCACATCCACACCAGCATAGCACTTCGTGGCAAGCTCCACCCTAAGGGACTATAAAAATTAACTTAGATGGGGCTAATTGGAAGCAAGATGATACGGTGGCAGGGATTGGTGTGATTGCTAGGAACTTCAAGGGTCAAGTAATCTCATGTTTTGCTTCATCTACTAGAGTGCAATCCCCCATTGAAGTCGAGGCTAGAGCTACTGTAGAAGCTTTATCTCTTGCTTAAAGACACAACTTCAGGAATGTCATATTTGAATCGGATTCTGAGGTTCTTATCAACTCCATAAACAACAAGGTCACTCTCCACTGGTGCCTTAATCCTGTCATAGCTAGAATAAGATGTGTTGCTAGCTACTTTTCCTCCTCGGCTTGTCTATGGATCCCAAGGAAAGCGAATGAAGCGGCTTGTCTATGCTATCTCGCCGACAGATGTGCCCTGAATCTTGGATTTCTAGGCCGCCATCCTTACTGGTTCATGTCTTGTCACGTGATGGCCTCTCGTGTCCTACGGCTTAACTGACATGGTGCAGACTAGTTTTCTCTGGTTTCAAAGCTGACCTTCTGCTAATAGAAGTGTCACTGAGTTTTACTGCTTCCAGATTAATTTAGGAGGTTTTACTTAGCAGTAGGAGTTTGGTTTTAGATATGTGGTTGTCCCTTGATTTGTCTGTAATAGGGAGTCGACCTCGGTGCTTTTTTGTTTCTCTTCAATGAAAGTTTCCAGTTGACCAAAAAAAGACTAACTAATATCTATTGTACGGTCACACTCTCGCTCTCTAGAAACTCGGTCACCGCCGTCTTCACCGATCTCTTTTCGGTTCAACCCTTCGCTACGTGAAAGATCCCTCTTCTTTGCATTTATTACGGCTCTTTTCTTCACGAGTCGATCAAGATGCTGAGTCTCACAGATCTTTTCCTTCGTCTAAGATGAATAGCTAGTCAGCTTCACTTATAAAATCGATGTGTTTAGATTGAACGTTATGCATGTAGTCTATGAATCAGTTTGGAAACGTATATATTGACTGATTTAAGGGATTTGGAATTAGCTACCTAGGGCTTGGATTTATTGGTGTGTTGGTAAGATTGGTAGAGCAAAAGATAAGTTTTATGACAGAGTTCAATTAACTGATGAGTTCAAGCTCGATTGCATATATGATCTATGCAGCACCAAGTTTTAACCTCCTTTTATTTCACAAAATGATTGTACATGCATTGTTATTTAGATTTTAGTCATCATAAATGAGTACACACTAGTAGGATTCAAGAATTATGAGACGAAGATTTAAAGTTTTATCTCATAAGTTGTCACATATAAGATGAAAACAACTTCGTCGTTTTAGTTACAACTTATGAGCTGAAACTATTTATCATCGTTTAAGTTGTAATTAACCTATATGATGAACCCAAAACGTAACTTAAACAACGAAAATAATTTTGTCTCTTACGTTCACACTTATGAGACCAAACACTATATTTCGTCACATAACCTTGTTTCTAAAGCGACAAAATATTATATTTCGCCACATAAGATTTTAGCTAAAGCGACAAAATATTTTATTTCATCGCATAAGTATTTTTCGAATTTCAAAACTTTTAGGCGGTCAAAACTTCCACCAAAAATTTCAAAACTTCCTTAAAATTTTATGTTTAAACTCTCCCTCACTCCCACATTTTCACTTTATCTTCGTTCTCTCTCTCTCTCTCCCACAGAAGACCACCTCCTCCCTTCTTCAACCCATGGCAGCCACCTCCTTTCTCTCTATGTCGAGCAATCTGATCTCAATCCGTCTCTGACTTCCACCTCTGCCGTCGACGCCAACTCTGACCCCGCCGCCGCGTCCTCTCTGTCAATGGCCAAGCTCCGTAAGATTCCTCCCATCCTGATTCGTCGAAGCCCTAGCGAAGAAGAAGAAGACGACGACGAAGATTACGACCCAAATCGTTCTCTACTCCTGCGTCGTCGACGAGCGAGGTATTATGGTCGGTGGTGGGTAGTGGTCGATGGTGGCACGTGGTGGGTTTTGATAAATTTCAAAATTTTGGCGGGCGAATTTTTTTTTTGAAATATTGAAATAATAAATCGATAAAATATTTGGTCACTTAAGTTGAGAAATTTAGTCTCTTAAGACTATAGCGACGAAAAAATTTTCATCGCATAGGATTGTTTTGTTGCGACGAATACTTTATTTTTGTAGCATAGGTCTCAGTGCGACGGTAAGTATGGGACGATGTTTTTGTCGCTTAGGTTCTTATGCGACTAATATGTGCTCCTATGCGACCAAATAATTTCATCTCAAAGGTCCCAGATCCTACTAGTGACATTGACACTAAGGAATGAATTAAGAAAAAGTAGGCGTGTATCCCTCTCATTATATATACGCTTGCAATTTTATTAACGATCGACTATGAAAGTTCTACTGCTGTCCATCATAGCTGGTGTTACACCCTTGAATGAAGCAAGGAAAAATCCATCAAGTATTGGTTTGTCTTACACCATGCTTAGTTGGATGATGGGCAGCACAAGTTGGCAAGAAGCAAGATGGAGATCGGAAGGGTTCGATGGAAAGCACTAAGGGTCCAAACAGGGAGCGCCTACAGTTTTGAAAAAGGTGTGTGGCAGTTTAGCACCCCAAGGGCTCGATAGGGACCCCTTTAGCACTCCAGTACTCGACAAAAATGAATGAGCACCTTGTGCACCCTCAAGGCTCAGTAAGGGTGGGCAACAGGGATCGGTAGAGATGCATAAGCACTTGTGCACCCCTAAGGTTCAGTAAGAGTGCGCAGCAGGGCTTAACATGATGCATGAATGATTCATTTGCCCCGGGGCTCGGCAAGGTGCATGACAATGCTCGACAGAGGGCTCGGTAGAGGGTCCGACATAGGGCTCGTGTGTGGATGGGTTGAGTGCACACGTGAGGAGCAGTAGCGGAGCAGGCGGTGTGTGGAAGTTACCAAGGCCTATCCAAAAGGTGGTTACCAAAGTAGTGGACATGGAGGTTACTTAGTGTTGTTGTCATGATCTATTAGTGAGAGATCATGGGAAGTTACTTGGTGCAACTTCTACTTTGGATGAACTATGTTAGTGGACTTACAATAGTGGGTAGTTATTTACTATCATCCTAAGGACGGTTGGGCATGTCAACCGTAAGAGTATACTTTCTTTAAAAAATAGTAGGCAAGTAACACTCACTCGAAGGAACTCTAAGTTCATAGTCTTGAGATTGAGAGTGCAAACAAAATTCCTTTGCTAAAGTGTGGGATTAATAAAGGTTGGGATTTTCCCATACTTTGTAGGTGTGCTTGATAGAATGCTTAGAGTTCCCCACCAAATCGTGAATTAAAATCTTTGCGTGTCGAAACACCTAACTCTGAGGGTGTGAGATAGTGGTTGACTTTGTTATCTTGCGAAGGTAGCAAGGTACCATCACGGGTCCTGTCGATACAAAGGTAAAGAAAGAAAGAAAAAGAGTAAATATTTTTTTTGCTTGTTAAGGACATGTGATAGTTTGGTATCAGAGCTCAAGAGAGCTTTGGTGATGTAGCCTATCCTATTCCTGATGACATACATGAAGACAAAGTGTACAGGAAGAGAGTTCTGCTGATTGGCGAAGATCGCTTGCGAAGCAGTACCCACCTACTTGATTCTGGTGTGGTTGGAGGTTCCGAGGAAATGCACATTCTTGGAAGGCTCCAAAAGTCTAAAAGGGTCGCAACCTTTGACAAGAGGAGGGTGAGAATTGGTGTTCCTATCAAACTTGATGATAGAAGAGCGTTGGTACTCCCTTGGTAATTAAGGCTCGCGTCTACCGAATCAGGATGTGACAGAAAGATCTAGCAATGCGGAGATGAAGAGCTCTCGTCATAAGAGATCGGCTTGGTGTGGAGGGGAAGCACCCAAGTTCTTTGCGTCTAGCCTCCCATTATAAGGCATTGTTGGTGAACGAAAAAAGTACGAGGAAGAGGTGGTGCTGTGCATTAACACCAACATCGTTGGTGAACGAAAAAGTACGTGGAAGGGGTGGAGCCGTGCATCAACACCAACCAAGTGCAAGTTGAAGCACTATGTGCAATTAGAGAAGTTTGCACCAAGTCCAAGGTGAAGGACGAGTCCAATTGAAGGACAAGAGCTTGAAGGCTGTTACCTAAAGTCTCATCGAAGGGTTGTTGATCCAAGGTGCAATTGAAGTACCGGAGTTCAATTTCAAGCACTTTCCCTTTGGTGAGTCTCACAAAATTTTCCCTTCGTCTAATATGAATCGTCAGCTTCACTTAAAAAATCGATGTGTGTTTAGATCGACCGTTATCTAATCTATGGATCAGTTTGGCAATTTAGGGTTTGGCATTAGCTATAGCTAGGGCATGGATTTATAGGCGTGTTGGTAAATTTGGTAATGGAAAAGATAAGTATTATGATCAATTTGTTGGATCTCAGATCGATCAGTTGAACTTTACATAACAGAGTTCAATAAACTGAGTTCAAGCTCTCTGGTTTATGCAGCAACATGGTTAAACCATCCTTTTATTTCCCAAATAATCTTCCATAATATTATTCAGATCATAGTCATCGTACATGAGTACATTACACGAACTGGAGCAATGAATTAAGGAAATGTAGGGTGTATGATAATCCTCTCATTATACGCCTGCAGTTTTATTAACGATTGACTATGAAAGTGCTACAAATAGCACTTGTGCGTGCACTCGGCTTCGAGCTTAAGGCATTCCTCCCAACATGCATCTGTTGATTGATGTTTTCCCCTGTCGGTACACCGAGAACTGCACGGTAACATGACGTTGTTATCGCAGGCCATGAGACATTTCGTGGTCGGTCCATCTCTTTGACCGTCGACCTGTGCTGAAAAAGACCATGATAGCAACACCAGCAGTACTGTTGCTAATAGAAGAACAGGTGCATTAGTTCCTGACCTCGCCATGGATATATATGCAAATTGGACACAAATAAGTTCTATAATTCTTGCTAGCTAGCTAGCTCGTTGAGACCTGAGAATATGATATATATATATATATATATATATGTGTGTATATATATATATATTAGATGATCGACGTTTCTTTTTCAATGAATGTTGTTGAGTGTGTTACATGTAAAAAGAAACTCACGATAATTATACATCTTGGAAAATTCCATATCTAAAACGCCACTGTATTTGTTGACCATGTTGCAATACATTGATGCATGCTCGTCATAATTTCATACATCTGAATAGATAAAACCGTAAGTGTATTGTTTTTCATCAAGGCTTCGGTTTTCAAAATCCTTCTCTCCCAATAGTACGTATTCGAAACCATGTTCGATGTTTTTCAAGTAAATTAGGGGGTATAATTGTGTAAATGACCTTCTCCCACTTCTAGATATGAATATCAAATTAAAATAGAGTTTATTTTTATTTTATTTTGTATGAAAACAAAAAAAACAAAAATACGGTTAGAGGTAATATCGATCCAAACAAACGTTTTCACACAAAAAAGCAACATGCCTCGAATAGAAACTACAAACAATGGAAATATGATCGATGATTCGTGTCCCATATTATGATTACTTTCTTGAAAGATTTGAGAACTCATTCAACTCTAAAACACATACTTAAGTGGAAAGATACAATCCAGCCATAGAGTCTGATATTTGGTTAGCTTTTGAAAGCTAACATATAAAAGCTCACTCATACAACTTTTATATATATATATATATATATATATATATATATATATATATATATATATTTATACATATCGAACAATCAATTTTATTGAAAATAAGAGCTACGTGTGGCTTGATCCCTGAGGACAGGGTACATAGGCAACCTGATCGGGATTCGGGTGCAGTCACAAATAATATTAGAAACCTAGGTCCTCTAAAGTAGTTGGTTTGAGATCCAAATACAGAAATCGGGATAACCTCCGGTATGAGGTCTATTCCGGTATCGTTTAGATTGTGTAAAATGTTTGGGAATAAGGGTTATCCTTTCTCAAAGGGGATTTCGAGTAAATCTCTCTTGGGATGGGTCTGGCACATCCTAACCCAGATTTAGGAAGGTAAACTTAGACTGAAACGTGACAGGTAAAAATAAAACATGCTTGCTAGTCGCGATTATGGTTTCAAAAGTATAGCTAAAAATGATCAAACAAACCTTCCGGCATCAACTATAAAACAACGGCCCAATATAAGTAAACACCATGGTTTAGCCCAGTACCTATCCTGGTGAAATTCAGAGAATAACAAACACTAAAGGGGCCAAAATCAAAATACAAAAGCTAGATTCAAAAGACAAGAATATCCCCAAAGGAAGAGATCAAGCATCCAAATATAAACCTTCTACAGTTGCCAAAAAATATATAAACCTTTCTACCGCCGCACTCGCGTTCTCTAGAGACTCGTCTGCGTTTGCCACCGTCTTCATCGATCTCCGTCCGTCAATCAAGATGGTGAGGTCTCACTGATCTCTTCCTCTCTCTAATATGAATCGTCACCTTCACTTTTCACTAAAATGCAAGGCACCTATGTTACAGTATAGGTTTAGATTGAAGGTTGCTTACTCCGTACATGGGTTTAGAGACGTAAATTAGGGTTTGGATTTAGCTAGGGTTTGTATTGATGTATTGTTATGGATGAGAATTGTGTTGTCTTTGTTTGTGATAGTAAAATTGGTGGAGGAGAAGGTTATTAGGGTGATCAATTTTGTTTTGAAATCAGAATTTGAGGTGTGATTGGTGTTGGTTTTTGTGGTTGTGAACAGGTGCTCCAGAACGATATTGATTTGCTTCACCCACCAGCTGACCTCGAGAAGAGGAAGCACAAGCTCAAGAGGCTCGTGCAGACCCCCAACTCGTTCTTCATGGTAAGAGTTGTGATGGTTCGATGAGTTTTTTTGTGTATTTCGAGCTGTTTGTTAGGGTTGTGTTAATCTGATTCTTGTGGTTTTTGTGCAGGACGTGAAATGCCAGGGATGCTTCAACATGTAAGTTACTGTTTCTCCGTGAGGGTTTTTGTGGATAACATGATTTAAACTTGAAACATGGAAGTTAATTCGTTGATTATATGTGCAGTACCACCGTGTTCAGCCACTCGCAAACAGTTGTGGTGTGCGGAAACTGCCAGACAGTTTTGTGCCAGCCAACTGGTGGGCGTGCCAGGCTCACAGAAGGGTGCTCTTTCAGGAAGAAGGGGGACTGATGCTTCTACATTAGTACACTTTTGACTCTAAATTATGTGCAACATGGCGTTTGAGCCTTCATTTCATGGAAGGAGAAATGGATGCTCGCTCTTATGTTTTATTATCTAGAAGTGGATTTTTGGTATTTAATTTTGTTAAAATTGCTTATGTGATATTGGTGTGTTTCGGATCTTCCTTAATTAAGTTAGATGTTTGATGTTATCCGTTATCAATCTCATCTTCAAACTTCATTACATTTTGTGCTTTGTTATCATGTCTGTCAGTTATCTTTTTTTACATATGCTATTTTTTATCATCCATCTATATCTCTCCCATGTCTATAGCTGTCATGAACTTCTCCTTGTTTAGGGCAGATTATTGTTTGTTGGATTGTGGTTATAAAGATGTCTACTTTCTTTTTAGCAACACTAATTGCGTGTTTGAATGATAATTTATTTTTTTAGAATTGGGTAATTGTTTCTACTTTGAAGGTTTGATTGTCTTAGACTAGTTTAATTCTTTCTGCTTTGAAGGTGTTTGATATGGTCTTAGCTGTAAGTTTGGTCTAGTTCTATAGCAGGGGGAGCGAGGGGGTGTAGGAGGGCAATCTTATTGTTATTAGATTGAATCAAATCCCGATTGATTCTTCCTGGGAAAGTTTTTACATCGGTAATACTGGGCTTGCTGTTATAGTTATTAGTAACTGATAAGTGAATTGTAGGAGGGAGATGAAGAGGAATATTGGAGGGAAAACAGTCTTATTTTGGGTGTGAATTAAGTAAGGAATGAATCTTATCATGGTTATTGGGAAACTGGTTCATCTTGGAGTTGGTGCCATGATTTGGAGTAAATGGATCATGGGATCATGGGATGGCGAGGGAATAGTCTTGGAGAATTAGTGGTCCTCATTCTGCGGGTTTGAAGGAAGCGAGACTCAAACTTATCAATGAGTATTTCCTTGAATCGAGTATAGATGGCTTCTTATCACGGTTGTGAGTAATTATCACTGTGGATGTGGAACAAGTGTGACTTGAATTTTATTGAAGATATTGGGAAGTGATCTTCTATCAGGGAGAGTTGGCTTATCATGGTTAAGATTAATTGATAGTTTTCTTATTGTGGTGGGTGTGGTACTGCTTTACAGTTTTGGGTTGGTGGCCTCAAGTGGAGTTTAATCATACCAAGATGTTGGGTCAGTGCTTTTCAATCATAGCTAGTTTAGGCATTGTCTTGAATTTTGATTTGTGTAAGACAGTTTTAGATGGATGGGAATTTATATTCTCCACTATTAGTGAATCAGTAACAAGTCTGGAGTCTGCTTATCATGCATTTGATGAGAGTTTAAATGATTCCAAAATGTTGGGGAAGTGGATTACAATCAGAGATAGGTTGTGTATTGACTTGTATAGTTGTTTTGCCTTGGATTTTGAGTGTTGTAAAGAGTTAAATGGTTGTGGTGTAATATTCTCTACTATTAGTGAATCAGGACTAAAGTTTGGAGTCTGCTTATGTAGCCGGAGTTTGAATGATACGAAAGTGTTGGGGAAGTGCTTTACAGATTACAATCAAATGCTGGAGTTAGGTTATCCATTGTCTTGAATTTCCCTGGATTTTAAGTGGAACAAGAGAACTTAAGGATGATGGGGTATTGTCTTCTCTATTGTAAGTGAATCAGGAATTGTTTGGAGTCTTCTTATCGTGCAGTTAGTGTTAAATCTTATGTAGTGCTTCTGAGTGAGTAGACTATCTTTGCAGACAGGTATTTGGTATGAGTGAACCTTGTCACGGGTGTAAAGCGAGTTAAACCCTGTAATCTTGTCATATATATCCGTTTGGTGCCCAATGTTATGGCTGCAGAGTGGGCAGAAGACTAGTGATGTTCGTTCTTTGATTGTATCCCTCGACACCCCATCTTTCTTTATGTGCTGTACCTGTTTCTTTTAGTACATGAACGAAGGCTATAGCTAATTTTTCTGCCTTAAAAGTCGTTTTTTGCTTTACAAGTCCTGTGAAATTTCCTCGCAAGTTTTTTTCTCAAAGTTTTGCCTACCTATTTGCTATTTACATCTAGAAGTGCCTTGACGTGGGGGTTGTGCCAATGATCTTTTTGAAGTACTAGGACTTGTGTGTCAATTAGAGACGCTGTACTATTTGAGGATCTGTACCGATTTGAATCATTCAAAAATGTAGAAAACTTTAATGCTACATCTTCTGTCATCAATAATCTTATTCGTGATACCCGTAATATGATTGACCCAAGTAAACGGTTTTTGGCGTTTTGGGTTTGTAACTTTCCCAGTTTCCTGACATAGCAATAATTCATGTGACATCTTCCTCATCTCCACTAGCTAGTTTATGTGGCAATCATATCTTCTAAGCAAACCAAAGCAAACAAGATAATCATAGAAGAAAACTGTTACTTTTTGGCTTCTGTTTTCTTTGCCGTAACTCGGTTCTTCAATCAAATCTTCTCCTTTCCCCTGTCCCTTGTGCATCCAATGTCTTAACGGATGGGTTGTAGCTCTCGGAGCGTCGGTTTGCAATATCAATAGTTTTTGAGCTTCTATCGTTGTCTTTTAAACATCAAGATAAGATTTTAGTGACTGCGAACATTTATCTTACTCGAGAACTCAAGTTTAGTCATCTCCTCTTCTCATATTATTGTCGAAAAATAAAATAAAATTACTTGTGTGAATTAATGCAAGATCGTGATATATAAAAAGAGTGGGGTATTGATCGCCAATTATTTGTGGGGGCTCTACTCAACGGTATATTAGAATTTATAGACATTTTCGATCATTGCATCTTCCTTGGTCCATTTTAGGTCTGAGTTTGCAATCATCTGATTTTTCTCCTGTGTGAACTCCATTTTCTGTCTTGAATTGTGCCGACATATCATGTCCTGCAAATGTGAACCATTTTACTTGGACGGTAGGATTCTCATTTCGCCAAAAACCAAACTAAGACCCAGGTCAGGGTTTGAGTTTGACATGTAATATTTGAGGGGGTTTATAGTTGATTTGGTCTTCCCGCTGAAACTTATATATATCTATATGTTTTCTGGCATTATATATATGGACTGTAGAGCTAGGGACTAGAAGAGGAGTGCAGCTTCTATGAAGGAGCATCCCAACATGTTTCCAGACAAGTTCAATAACTTGGATTTTTAGAACTTTCGAAGAGCGCCGAAAAGATTTTAAAGCGTGTTGTCATCGTTGCCCTTATTGACCCTTTTCTTTTGCTCGTTAAATTCGAGGTCTTTGTTTGGCTCTATGGAGTAGCTTTGGGTTTGTGATCTTGGTTTGCTCTCAATGGTCGAAACATTAGTCCTATTAGTTACCGTTCACTTGTAGAAGTCATAACCTCGGAGGTTTCGACAATTCCAGCACAAACCAGGTTTCTGATTCCATCTTTGTGCAGATTGGTAGGGTTGTTGGTTCTGCAGATTCTCAAAAATCATGTCTTGTTTGACAGCAAGAACAGGAAGGCAGAGACAGCGGTACGAGGATCAATTGAGGCTTGTTTCAGGGTGAGCACTACTTTTGGTTCTATCAATTTGGGTTTCCATTTTTTGTGAACACTGTTCTTGGATTGTTGTTAATTTACATTTCTTAAGCTTAGAGGAATCCATTTCTGGTCTTCACAAGTCTGCATTATATCTTTGGTGGTTATGATTAAGGAGTATTATAAGGTTTAGTGTGTAAGCAAGATTGGAATCGTTTGTTTGGAGAAAGTGGTATGATGAAAAGCTTGTCTTTTTGGTCCCAAGGTAGTTAACAAGTTGCTTAGACGTCCATTGCTGATGGGCAAAGTTACCTACCCACGTGAGTTTGGTCTAGTGAAAGAAATTAGGTCCACCAATGTTTGACGAATGCTACAATGATACTCTTAGTAGTAAAGATGTCACTAGTTCGATCATCCGCATATGTAAAGAATATTTATGGAGAGAACCAAAGCGTAACATCTCTATGGCTCAGAGTGGTAGCTCACTCGGCCACCATTTTTCAAAACAAAAAAAAGGTACCTGAATTGACTTTACCTTCTAATGTGCACCATACACATTTGCAAATCCCTCTTTTAGTTTCCTCTACACTCTACAGTAAAATTTTGTTTACCGTGAGTATATTTATACAACTGCATATGCACACAAAGGAAGTTAATTTTCTACTGTAGTCAAGATAAGAATATATTTTTAATCGTTGATACAGTTAGATGTGGAAATGCAGAATGAGTAGACGTAAGCGCTGATGTAGGATATAAAATTGATTGTTCGATATGTATAAAATAGATAAGAAAAAGGAATTTCTAAGAGTATATTTGGATAATGTATGGAGGGCAAGGAGTTGAATAATGTACCAAATTTCACTTCATTCTGAGTTGACATTACAAGATATGAATTTACTAAAATATACAGTTTCATAATCTCTTCTTATGCTATTAATGCAGTTTGAAAAGTTGATACTACTGATCTTTTACATTAGCAGTCTGGATTTTGCTCTGCTCCCTTGATATTTGTTGTCTGAAAGTTTTGGTGTTATCAATATATCACTACTCAGTTGTTAACTGTTAATCATATGAGCCTCTAGGTTGGTTGTGCAAACTAAAATTTTCTCCATAAATATCATCGCTGCGGATCAAGAACAACAGTTAAACTTACAAATAATGCAACAGTATATGTTAGTTTTTCATGAACTGTGCAGCAAAATATGCAATCCTGTCTTTCTGACCTAATCGATTTGGTACCTCCATTTGGCGTTCCGTTTCATAAACTAGTAGAGTATTTGGTCAGTGGATTTGTTTTTTCATCAATTGGTGTTAGCATAGTGATGAAAATGTAAAATGACATCTGCTGAGGGATATGCTTGAATGGAAGCCTTCTTCTCACGATTTGCCTGAGCATCACTACTCAGCCAGGCAGATTGTGTGATGGATTGGAATCTTGATTTCATGATTAAACCTTCTACCGTTTGTTAAATGTATGGGGGCATGTGGAAGTATGGTTCAGTATCATGTCACCATAACTAGTGCATTTCCTTTTTCTGGATATCAGTGTGTTGATTATGTTTGTCTAGAGCACCACCGTCTCTCTGACAGTTTAATGGGAATTTTTCAATTAGTATTCCGTTAAATCAGCTATTCTCTTACATTTGATGGAAATTTGGATCTAACTTTTACGCATTTGGTGGGAAAAAAAAGATGTATACCTTATAGGTTTGAAGAGCCAGTAGGGTGTAGCAATTGCAAGGTAGAGAAAACGTTGCTTGTTCTGATGATTTCTTCACCAAATCGAGATGATCTTGTCTTTCCGAAGGTATCTATCTTCCTACTTTATTTGTTTCATACTTGGAGCCCTACTGTGACAAGAGTATTGACCACAGTGGAACCTTTTTCATGATCAGGGTGGATGGGAGAATGATGAAACTGTGCATGAAGCTGCATGTCGTGAGGCCTTAGAAGAAGCAGGAGTGAAGGGAGTTCTTGGTGTAGGTTTCTCTTCCCTGCTTGGTAACAGGCATGACTCCTTGTCACTTGTTTTTATTAAGACTAGAAATTTGTATTAAATCTCTAAAAGTAGGGATTTTCTGCCTCACCATTTCCACCTGTAACTTCTAGCTGTATGGATTTTCACTTCATATTGCCTAGTGGAGTAGCAGAGAGTGGGGTTAATTTCATAATTTTTTTTAAGTCTTCTATGTTTTGGAATCAGTTTGTGGCTTTATACAAATTTTAAGTGATTATAAACCGTCGCATGCATCTGCTGAGACTGTATTGCTTCAATACACAGAATAATAACCCCTGGTCACCTAAACAAATCAATTTTATGTTTGCTTCAGGAAACTCCACTAGGACAATGGGAGTTCAGAAGCAAGAGCAAACAGAACAATGGCAGCTTGCAAGGTGGTTGTAGAGGTTACATGTTTGCGCTAAAAGTTACTGAAGAGCTTGACTCCTGGCCCGAACAGGCCAGCTACGGAAGGAAATGGGTGAGTTGTGACTGATATTTATCTTCATCCACCATAGGAACTACAAGGACTCAGAAAGAAGCATGGAAGTGATAAAATTTGAAACTTGAAAGGCATCCACAATTGAAGTTTGAGCAATAACGTCACCATTGAATGAGTTGAATCTTGAAACATGACATCAGTTTGGCTTACAAGTTTTATCTTCGGTTATTATAATTGTGGACTTGAAAGAGGAGTCCATTGTCATCATCACTGCAACTTGAGACATATCATCCACTATTGAACTTGAAAAACAATTCCAGTTTAGCAAACAAGTATTATGATTAAATTATTATACATGAAGGCTTGATATTGAAAATTTGGTTGGTTTCATATCCAGGTTACCATAGAAGACGCATTCAGATTCTGTCGGTATGACTGGATGCGAGAAGCACTTAGAAAGCTTTTGACATCGCTCTCAGAAAACACAGAACATGGCCCGAGAGAAGAACTGGACGGACTTCCTCTGAGGCCAGTTATCTCAGAAGTCGGATCAGAACATCAAATATCATCACCATCCGGCTGCTTTGCTAGTCATTCTAGTGTTGAGCAGCTTGCAGCTTGAAAAATTCATTTAGCAAACGCAATTGTACACAGGGTTATCAAATCATTTCCAAATCAAAATCAAAGCCCTTTGTACTGCAAGTTCCCATTGTAGCATATATTAGACATTCATTTGTTGTATTTCTTTGGTAATTCTGCTTGACCTGTAAATAAATCGAGATTAGTAGAAGGAACAGTTGGTTTCTCTTGTACATTTTCGTGACTTTAACATTCTTTAAGCTTGGACAAAGACAGCTGCTTCTGGGGATAACTATTCCCACATTAACCAAAGCAGAACAAAGCACAATCTCAAAGTTCGGGAACGACAAGAAAAATTCAAACCCCCACACGTTCCTCCCTCGAAATCATTCACTCTTTTGCTGGTTTTTATATTCCTTCTGGTTTTGTTTAACCTAGAAGGTGTAAGGAAATTAATGATCCGATAAATAGTACATATAGAAAGAATAAATAAACAATTAAACTAGGTAGATAATAAGATTTTAACGAGGTTCGGTCAATTTCATTACATATCTTCAAAGAGCTTTCATCTTTATTATAAGAGAATTACATAAGCACAAAAATACACTTTAAGTTTATATCCAACTTGAGCTCAAGCATTCAAAAGGATACATCATTGTACACCATCTCTCAACCTAGAAGATCACTATACTCAAAGAGTTATACACGTCCTTAAACATAATTTCTTAGAGCTACATACACTCATGAGCTATATGCACCCTTGAACACAACTTCTCATATCTTCTACATCTTGAAGACCCTTAAAGTTCTACTCTCTTGTTGTGTTGATGTCGTCTTTTACACATTCTATAATAGCAAATGACCTCTCTATATATAGGTCACAATGATAACCTTATCTTACTTCATCAATGCTCATTTAAGAATGAACCGTTTATCTTCCTCTATAGCTCCATTAGAAGACTATCCCTGAACCAACTCTCAACATCTCTCCTTAACTTCATAGGAAGGTTACAATGTCCATCATGAATAAAACCATGCACTTATTCTCAATGCATCAACTCCATTATATATTTATGCTCAATACATGCACTTATGTATCAATATATGATGCATACCATAACCAAACATGCATTCATATCATGCAAAATATCTTTAACATGAAAGGATATGCAACAAACCTAACAGAAAGTTATGCCTGAGAGACTAAGAGAGCATCAGAGGCAAGATGGTATTGAAAATATGGGAGATAAAGGAGAAGAGAGAAAAGAGCGTACGAACAAATGTGAAAGGATCAAATTAGGACGACCGTGTGCTTAGTTAACTTTGCATTGTCTAGATTGCTGAACTTGTTCTGCCACTTTTAGTTTGAATTGCATTCAAACTAATAGGCATTAGCTAGAGATTAGCTTAGTCTTAGCTTTAATATAAAGCCTCCATGTTACACGGGGAGGGTTGGTCCTTTGAGTCTTTGACTACCCTATATTCTATGACCTTTTTTCACACATATTTTTACTCAAATGATTTGTTTTATTTGAACCTTGGAAGCGGAGATTCATGGGATTCACAAATGCTTTGGCCATTTGTTTGAGTTTTCTTGACATTTGGTACTTTTCTTTCGTAAAAGTACTATTCATCGACTTGGTTCTTTGATCAAGAAGATTAGACGGAGTATTGTTTCCTTAATTTGATCTCTTCTTAACTTAACTCTTGTACTTGGTTTCTGTTACCATTTTACCAGAGATGGTAACAGTAGAATTATAGTGTTTATCCTATTTGAACTAGGAATTAAGTTAATTTATTTTTATTTATCCTTATCATTGTACCAGACAAATCTAAGCCAGACCCGTACCTGAATAGAGTCTTAAGAGTCAATGAACTCAGGACTGCGAACCTTTAAAGACCCAATTTTTTTTATAGACCAAAATTTTATTTTCTCATTGTGTGATCACATTAGTTTAGTAAAAAACAAGCATTATATTGCAATTATTAGTTAATATTTTAGAAAAAATGAGTAGTCTAAGTAAATATAAAAAAGATTTCTAATGTTTTATGTCGTTAAATTTTGAGTTTATAACCCGTACATGAATAGCTTAAGAGTCGATGAACTCAGGGCTCTGAACCTTTAAGGACCCAATTTTTTTTTGGATAGACCAAAATTTCTTTTCTCATTGTGTGATCACATTAGTTTAGTAAAAAATAAGCATTATATTGCAATCATTAGTTACTATTTTAGAAAAAATGAGTAGTGTAAGTAAATATAAAAAAATTCTAATGTTTTATGTCGTTAGATTTTGAGTTTATAACTTTAGTTCATGTTTTTTTTTAAAAGAAAATAAATTTGAATGAATACTATAATTTAAGGGCTCATTTTAAAAGTTCGACTCAGGTCTGAAATAATGCTTGTTTTTATCTTAAATAATAGGTTTATTTTGTTTAAAAAAACTTAATTAATAAATTTGGGTGTATTTTAAAACAATTTTAAAAATAGATATAATTTAAAATGTCTAAAATTTAAAACAATAATTTAAATCTAAATTAAATTAAAACAATTTTAATTTAAAACAATTAAAAACCTTTGTAAATTTGGATCACTATAATTTGGATCACTATAATTTAAAACAATTTTAAATTTAAATTAGGTGTAACATCAAATATTCTAATAATATTTGCCAAAATGTCTAAAAAGAATACACTGTTAGATTTGTAAATCGCCAATAAAGCCTTTAGCCAATATCACAGACCCACCTACTTAAATTCAGAGTTCTGTCCACGACCAAGGGCTAATTTCTAGCTCTACTTGGAGCCTCTGATCACTTTTTGTTGATCATGATCTTTCATGCACGTTAATATTAATTATTTAAGTAGGTTATTTATCTATAAAAATTATATATATATATATATATATAATACAGTTTTGTCTGACACATACATATAAAGAAAGAAATGTAGTCGCAGACCTACATGCAAATTATGGGGCCTCACATGTTGGTGGAGCGAATTACCTCAGTTCCTTACTTCTGTTGTTGGGCTTGACTTTTGGGGTCGACCTTCTTACAGGTTCTCTTAATTAGTTTTTTGTTTCCTTTTTGTTTTTCTGGTTGTGTTGTGGGTATTGTTAGTTTATTCTTTATGTATTATCTTCATTGTAGTACTTTGTTTGTTTTTGTTTCTTGGCAAGGTTTTGGCTTTGCCCCCTTGTTATGTACCTTTAATTATTTTTAATAAATTTACATAAAGGGGTGATGACTTAACCCGATTTACGATTACCAAAATATATATATATATATATATATATATATATATATATATACACACACACACACAACAAGAATGTGCCAAATTTAGATATAAAACAATAAAAGTAAGGAAATGACAAATAAATTGAAAAAAATGATTTTAAGATCGGTAATTCCCATGTCATAAGGATGCTAGAGGTATGAATAATCAAGAAGATGTTGTTTTGGACTTTTAGGGTTTGCTGAGCAAAATTTGTTTTGGAGTAACTTTTGGCTAGAACATCCGTTTTGGACGCATGATACCTTTTCAGAATGAGAATGACGAGATCTTCAAGAATCACTTGAGTAAGCTATGTCAGATTTAGTCCAAAAAATATTGTTTTATTAATCTGATTTTGCATTCTTTGTATTTTAGGTTTTCTAATTTATTTTATATATTTTTTCTTTTAACTCATGAGCTTAAATTAGGTTGTTAGTTACCCTAGGCTTTATTTGCTCCTTATAAAGATCTTTTATCAGTTGTAATCATAATTCTTTTTATCAATTAAAATCTTTGAGTTAATAACTCAATTTCCTTGTAGATGAAATACAACGTATAAGTTCCAAATTAAATGGCCTATTTTGTACCTCGTATGTGTGTCTTTTGTGTTACAATAAGGCCATGGAAAAGGAAAGAGATACCGGATTTGAATGAAATTGCTCACTATCATATGTTGAAACACTGCTATCTTATTCGAGTACGTGGTTGTATTGATCAGTATGGTCTTGCTTAGGAATTTAAGTCAATTACAATTAGCAATAGCTACAAGAACTTCTCTAAAATGATCGTATTTGAAGAATAAGATGGCACCTTAATAATCTACACTAAGCTGACTATATTTGTTCGTGAGGTATATATCTTTAATAACCTTCTTTCTAGTTTTCTTTATCCACAAATACGGGCATCGACCCCTTAAACTGTGTCTTAAATAGTGAACATGAAACTAAGTTGTTAAGTTCTTTTTGTACACTCTTGATGCCGATTAAGTAATAGGTTTAACAACACTAACAGTGGCGGAGCCAATGAATGACTGTGATCTAAGAGAAATATTGAATTTCATTGGTTGATATTTTGTGTCCCCACAATAATTCATATTCTTGTATTTCATGATTGTCTAGCTTCTCATTTATAGTTTTATTTCTTGTATTTTGATTTTAGTCTTTTGGACCGGATTTTTGGAGTGTGTCTCTTAATTTTTTTACAAAATGCTGTAAACTAAGACAAACATCATTAATTTGAATTAATGAGATATTTTTAACCTGTAGAATGAACACAGTTGTCATTGATAGAACATTTAGTATGCATGAACGTTGCACACTTCAATTTTTGTACGCACAAATTAGCCGCAGGTAATGTTTATATATAGTTATGCATATATATATATATATATAGTTAGTAAAATTTTGTCGTAAGAAATTTTTGTACCCCTTTGATATATTTTTTTTGGCTCCGCCTCACACCAGTATATAGTTCCTCAGGTATAAATGAATGATTTCAATTTGATCAAAAGATGAATTTACATAATTTGTGAACCGAAAGGCCAATTAGCAAGGCATGGGGTCCTCCATTTGGGTCAAGTATCAATTAGCTTAGCTTAAATGTAAAATTAACAAGACACCCTCTAATATCTAGTAGTTTGTTTATCAAGAGTAGGTCTTTCTAGTGATTGTTTTCTTCAAAAAAAAACAAGGTCATTTGTGTCCCTCTCTCACATGCAACCCAACATGGCTTTCCCACATTTGGAGGTCTAGCTAGATGTTCATATTATTCATCAGCAACCAAAACTCAGCAAGAGGAAAAAGCCATTTCCATGGAATTAAACAATTTGGAAAACGAAGCCTTTTGGTTTCAAAGTTTGGGAAAGGGGTGTGGTACATATGATTATACTAAGCTCAGAATTGGAATGCACGTGGCTGAGATAATTATATTCCCCAATGTCTTCAAGAATCCAAGTTCGTAAAAGTCTCCATATGCATTGTATTAACTATTAAGAGTAACATCATGATCTATACATTTTTATTTCCCAATTTATATTAATAGAATTTATGTTACACCTAATTTATATATGAAGATACTTGATGTTATTCTGTTATTTTTATATCTTATATATGAGAAACAATCATAATGGTCATCATCTAAAGAATCCGACATTTTAGCCAATAAACTCATACAGAAGATATGAAAAATCTCTTTCATGATCAAATTAAAATATTTGTTTTAGATCTAATTAAACTCTAAATATTGATTTTTTTTTTCAAAATAATTTTTTTATCAGAATACCCGCTGATGGGATTTGTTGATAGATATAACAACATACAATCGATCTAATTGATAGATACATCTAATTGTTGATCCCCAACCAACCTAGGTTCAAATTGATTTGTTATCATAATACGCGCTGATGAGATTTGTTAATAGATATATCAACATTTAGTCAACTAATTGTTATTAGAATACGCGCTGATGAGAAGGGCTGCAATACTCTGCTGGCTGATCATTAAAATTTGGGTCTAGAAACTTTAACATACCAAAAACTTGTTCAAAAAGAAAAAACAAACGATAATAATTTAGTTGAATTCGTCCACCACAAGTGTCGCACATCCAACAAGTGTACAAAGCACTAAAGCTGTAACACCTCGTTCTGAAATTTATCTTTTTACAGGGATTAGGCGGGTTACAGAGGGTTATAACTGCGTTGTAAATTTCTCTGAAATATTAACGAGTGTAAAATTTGGAATTTTTAGTGGTATTGGAACATATTCGTACTTTTGGGAAGAGTGTCGAAGTATTCGGAGTTAAGGGACATGTGGAAACGACTTATTTAAAGGGGTCAAAGGTTGACTTTTTATTACGTCGAGTTTTTCGGAAAACTTCCTTCACGAGAGTTGGAGTGCTTGACGATACGAGTACGTGGACACGCGACATGTGTGAATCGGATAGCGTGGGAAGAAGTTATGGTCAACGAAAGTTAGGTTTCCGTTTTTAGGAAGTATTTAAATAGAAAGGGCAGTTTTTCAAAAATGGAAAGATTTCCATTTTCTTCTCCCCTTCCACGCGCGCGGGCATTCCTTCAACATCTGTAAATTTGAACTGACCAGACCTGAACCCGGCCGACCCGACCTGACTTTTGCGGCGAGCTCCGGCCACCGGAGACGTCGAGGCCGGTCGAGATCTTTTCATCTCCTCCGTGCGAGTCTCCCTGTGGTGGTGGCGTGGTCCAGTTCAGCCTGGATCAATGCCTCCAAGCTTGCACGTACAATACGGTGTCGAGACCCAGTTCTCGACCCGACTGGTTCTCTGGCGTGGGGCGGCAGCGAAGCACGAAACCAGTCCAGAAAGGACGCCCAAGACGTTTTGCGTGGACCTCCGGTGGCGTCGAAGTTCAACACGGCGATAGGAGCGGCTAAGGAGGAGGCAGCCCTTTCAAGGCAGTTTTGGGCCACTTCCCGGCCGAGTTGATCAAAACCCCAGGTATTAAAGTTGCTCCCCTTGCTGTGATTTACAACTTTCATGTTCTGAGCTTCTTGAAATTCTGTGTTTTTGAGGGAGGCGCGTGACGCCCACGGGCCGCCGGCTGTGGCTGCCCTTGTGGGCGCGTCTGGCAGTCCTAGGAGTTATGGTTGCTCCTATAGGCTTCCTAGGGTTGTTATGGTTGCTTGTAGGTGGTTTTTGGGTGAAGTTAACCGGTTTGAGGGTGGTGGCACATGGGGCCCACGCGCAGCCGCCTGCGGCGGCGCGTCTGACATCCTCTGGGGCAGTGAGTTGTCCTAAGATCATGAACTCGTCGATACGAGGGCGTGGATATATAATTTACCGGTTTCGGTTGTTGTTTAGTGCGACGTTCAGCCGAATCGAGTCAATATGTTTAATTACGGGACTAACTCTGATGTTAAAAAGACAATATTGCCCATGTTAGTGTTAGTTAATTACAGGGTTGCCCCTAGAGGGTGAAATTCTAGAAATGCCCCTGGTGGCTGAGCATAAATACCAAACTGCCCTTTACGCTGAATTGACAACACTACCTATAGAGGATTGGTTATTTTCGTGGACGCTTGTATGTTATATTTATATGTGTGTTTGTGGTTTATGAGTTTGGTTAAATGTTAGAGTTAATCCCGATAGGTAGTTGAACGGTGGATACCTCAGCGGAGAGTTTAATCTCCGGATTAGGATGAGTTTAAGCTATCTGTATTAATAGATCGACCGATAATTGGAAAAGAGGAATTCGTCCGGTTAGGGCGTTACTTAAACAAGAGCTACGTGTGGCTTGATCCCTGAGGACAGGATACGTAGACAGCCTGACCGAGATTCAGGTGCAGTCACAATTATTATTAGAAACCCTAGGTCCTCCAAATGAATGGTTTGAGATCCAAATGCAGGAATCGGGATAACCTCCGACAGTGAGGTCTATTATGACACCGTTTGGAGTGTTTGAATTTGATTTGGAAAGAGGGTTATCCTTCTCAAGGGGGATTTCGAGTAAATCTCTCTTGAGATGGGTCCCGCACATCCTAACTCAGGTTTAGGAAGGTAAACTTGGGTCGGGGCGTGACAAAAGCAGTTATTTTTTAAATATAAATCTTTTATTTTCCAACCGTTTATATTATTCGGAATTCTTATATGCAGGATCTCGTATTTACACGACACGATCTAAGTCATTTATAATAATTCATATGTTTGATCACGTATGTATTAATATTATATCCTATAATCTCAATCGTTTACATGTGTCGTGTACATACACGACAGTATGTTTAAGATACTCCGTTATATTATTTGAACATTACAATTGTATAAAACTTAGTCAAGGTTTTTCAAAGTGCATGTACCATATGGTGATCTCTTAGAAGAATATGCTCGAAATGAGAAAGGTACGAGGTATTAAAATGGATGCCTGTACATATAATTGCATAGGGATGACCAATGATGGGTACTGACAGTTGAATGATCATATGGGAATGCATGTTGATAATTAGATTTTTCATGTATTGATCGAGCAATCATATGGTGGTGCAGCAGCAGGTTACTCTTTTTCCAGAATTGCAGAGCTAGCTTTCGATCGGGTTTTGGATTAAAGCTCTTCTCGATCTCATGACGCGTGCATGCTCCATAATATATATACCGGTGATTTGATTACTACTACCACAATAATCCATGATTAATTTGATTATATTTAGTACATTACGATCATATATTCAACTGCTTAAGGCTTCTCTCTTCCTCTCAAGGTCACATGCGAGCAAACTTTAGGTCTAGATATGATGCTCAGAACTTTTGCTCAGTTCCGATTATTTAATCCAAATTATAATCAACTTCATAATTAACAACATAAGCTTGCAAAAAGTTATATATTGAATCACCCAATTAATAATCATGGCAATTAGTTGCTAATCATGCATCCTTCATATGTAAACTTTAACTACTTTTGATATTGAAATACTCGTATCCTGTGATGATGAGTTTTCTTTTCCTATGTTGACATTGTGATCATTTGTTTTCAACCATGTTAGCATCTTAGGTTTTTTGAATGTTATATCGGTTTTAAAGTTTTGTACTAAAATGATATGGTTCAGGAGCTAGCGAACGTTGCAGACTTATAAGGTATATCCTTGTTGAGTTTGCAAGTTTATATATCTTTAACCTAAAACATGTTAGTGAGTATAAATTGTTGTATGCTCAAAAGGTAAGCAAAAGGATGAAGATGAACCCTACAATATTGAAGGAGGAGATTATGGTTTTGCGTTCTGCGAGCTAGTTAGGGTTTTAGTCTTGCGAATCAAACAAACGATGATGGAGGAGATCGCAGTCAGCATGAGCAACAGAAGAAGTGAACTGTGAAGGCCAGTGTGCCTCAGCCATGGATGATTCAATTATGGCATGAGTTTATGTCTTTATGATGTCAAGCACAGAATATGGCCCCCTATAATTTCATGCGTGAGTGACAAATGAGATTGCTCATCATTTGCTGAGAAATTATACTAATTTCTCCCCCTAAAGCGCAACCCTGGTAATTATATTATCAAATCAAATAACATCTTAATTAAACCATAATTAATTAGTCGATAAATCGACTTATTTAAACCCCTAACATGCAACACCCTACAATCATTCCCTTACTACTACTACTACTGCTCTATCCAAATTCCAGACAAACCAAACAAACTAAGACTACTGTCCCCCCCTCTCTCTCTCTCTCTCTCTCTCTTATTTTCCTTCCATGGAGTACTTCATGACCAACTCATCACCATCAAAAGGCGGCAACTCACCCTCCTCCTCTTCCTCAAAGTCCAAGAAAAAAACGCAACCACAACAACAACCTCAGCAGCAGCAGCAACAGGAGACGAGGTTCCTCGGAGTGAGAAGGAGGCCGTGGGGACGATACGCTGCCGAGATAAGAGACCCTTCTACCAAGGAAAGGCATTGGCTCGGAACCTTCGACACCGCCGAGGAAGCTGCCTTGGCCTACGACCGAGCCGCCCGCTCCATGCGTGGCTCCAAAGCCAGAACCAACTTCGTCTACTCCGACATGCCTCACGGATCCTCCGTCACCTCCATTATCTCACCCGACGAATCCCACCGCGACATCTCTGCCTTCTTCACTGCTCCTCCTCAACCCCAAACGCAGATGATCAGCACCCACAACAACAACAACCAGCAGCATCAGCAGCCATTTTTCACTGAGGACCCCTTTGATGCCTACCCGTTTTCTGGGGGTTCGTATGGCTCTTATGGACCCGGGTCGGGTTGTGGCGTTGGGGATGGAGCCGGGTCTCATGACAATGAGCTGCCACCTTTGCCTCCTAGTGTGTCCACTTGTTATGGGTCTGGGGAGGTTATAGGCTCAGATTTTTATGGGCTTTCAGAGCCTACTACTAATGGGTTTGATTCCTTGGCCAGTGGGTCTTACATGGGCTTCGACTCGAATGAGTTTGTGCAGCACAGCCCACTCTTTGGGAGCATGCCGCCGGTGACGGATTCCGGTATCGATGGGTTTGATCTAGGCTCCTCATCTGCCTATTTCTATTGACTTGTTATACTTTTCAATCACTAGTCGTCTAAATCTTCAAGTGTGCTATTTTGTTTTCCTAATCTCTCTCACTTGCTTTGTGTCGTGTCGGGTGCTAAAGCCTAAACCTTAAAGGAATTTCTGCCTTGATAATATATATTGTATTGGATATGACCGTTATATATATTTCGAGAATTTGAGTTTCTTGGATAGTGAAACTCTTATGTTTTGGTTACTGGTTACTTGTTACTAGCGTGTTGTTTATGTAAGAAACTTTGATGATACAAGAAATTCATTCATAACTTCTAAGACAAAAAGACAACCAACTCGTAATAAGTTTTATGTGTTCTACGATGCACATTTTGTGATCCTTTGGATCATTATAAACCGCAACGTATAATTTGGTTATAAATAACTATTCATTCTGCTTGTGCACAAATTAGAAGCACAACTAGTTTATATGGAATGACTTTTAAGGACTTTAGAATACAAACCTGAACTTTTCCCCTACCCTATGTGGTAGCATAACATGTACCAAGACTGTAGGTCAGGGCTGGCCCTGGGGTGTGTAACTTGTGGCGATCGTCTCAGGCCATCGGTCTGCAGCTGACCTCTGATTTTTCTTCTTCTTCAGATTATGTGAAACGTAACCTTATATATAAATATTTTCTTTAAAATTATACTAGACAACAGAGATAACCCAGCGGTTTGTCTTGTTGGAGGACCGAGTATGATCATGTGTTCGAATTAAGGAGCTTTCCAAATTTTTTTACTATTTTTCCCTTTTTTACAATTTTTTTCTTTCTTGTTATCAAGCTCTTATTATTTTTTTTTCATTTTCGTTACTAACAAATTAATAACACAATAAGATACATGAAATTTGTACATATATGAAAAAATTTTGTTCGATTTATATGATTTACTATATGAGGCCACATTTTAGTTATTTACCTCAAGCATCTAAAATGTTAGAACCGGCACACTGTAAGTGTTTCTCCCCGTAACATCACCAACAAGAAACACATCTTAATTATAAACTAGTCTCTAGAGATTGCACCATAGCAATTAGTCAATTACACGACCACCGAAACATGAGAAGAAAAAAACTCCAAACAAATCAACAAAAATCTATCAAATCAGTAATCTTTTGGTTGTTTCTTAAATTATAGCGCTTGTAGCAACCAATACAATAATTACATATATTGATAGGAGTTATTTGTTGTCATTTATAATTCTATTGATAGACCTAATAAGATTGCAGAAGTTACACACTAAATTTTTTGATATTATAGTATATTTCGACAATGTAATATATTTCGAACTACTCTATGAGTTTATAGTCATGTAAATAAATGAATTTCCATCTTACTCTTACAAATATGTAGTACTTAACCTTTTTACAAAATTCATAATTCATAATGATTTTCTTGTATGTTTCAGTCTATTTACAATGGATTGCCGCTAATGGCCGGCAAATGCGTCAAAGCGAAAGAGACTGACGTCCCGGTGTTCCTCATCAGTTTTGGTCAGAACTCAAGTAAAACACGTGCTCGAAACAAACAGAGGTAGCTCTCAACTCCCAAGTCCAAACAGAGATGATTCTGATGTTCACATGTCGTAGTCGTCGTTGCCACCGCAGAGACGCAAACACGGCTATTGGAAAATGTAAGTCAGCCCCCCTCAAATTTAATAATATTTCACAATGAAATTGGAATCCGTCTTCACGCATGAAAATTTCAAAGCAAATGCATGCTCAAGCTTTCACCACATTCTTATGTTGACTACTTAATCGATTTCTCAAGCTAATTGTATGTAATTGTACTGGGGTCAAGTCAAACTGAAGACCCAGCATATGAAACCTGCAGTGTTTAAGCTTCTTGGGTTTTCAATGTTTCAGTTAAAGATAATGAAAGTTGTGCTTTTCTCTGATTGTTACTTGTGAGAGAAAAGTTCAACTGGGGCCATAATAAATACAACATACAAGGACCATCGAAGTCTTCAACTTGACGTTTCTGGTTTCACTTGCTTGATCTTACCTTGTCAGAAAACCAAAGCTTAGCTTTCATGCAGTTTGGTTTATGAAACTTCTATCAGAGTAGTAATCTTCCATCTTATTGCCAGTGTGGAGAAATCGAACAGAGGCTTGAAGAGGAATTGGAATGATACAACTGGGGATATCATTTCGAGTGTGATAAATTTGGTCAACAGATGAGGTCAGGAACCCACTTGGAACAATCTCTCTGTTTTAATTTTGTGCATTAGTACTTTGGGTTTTGTTTAATTAGTGTGTTTTTGAACTTGAAGTTTTCAATTATAAATGCTTGAAAATACTGTCTAAATTCTGGTGAATGTAACGTAAGACATGATCCATTTGTGTGGATGAAGGAAATATGTAAAACTTGTTAATACAAAAAGAGAACTGAAAGGTAAACAAGAAGCAGATTAGAGTAGATAGATTCGCGTTGGTCTGGAACTTATTTTAGTTTTACGCAGGGTTTGGGTTTCCCAAACAGCCATTACTATTCAATTTGTCATTATAATTGTTTTGCTGTGCACCGTATATCTTGTTTAAGTCGACCATATGGTAAAGAAAGACTATGATGAAACATCAATGTACTGCATTAGATTTACTCTCTGAGTTCTTATGTACTTCAATACTTATAGGATTTCTTGTCTGATACCGATAGAACTGTGCGGTGGCTGTGTCATAATATTGATGACCTAGTGACGCTTGGAATAGATATGTCATACAATAATACATTTAGCAGAAACTAGAAAATGCCTGGACTGGACTTCAGTATCGGAGTGGGGGATGTAGGAATTGCAGTACTACAGGAATTATGGAATAAGGTGACGTTTCAGACCATGGGGCTTGTCAGCGAAACAAGAGATGTCTTGTTTGAAAAAGACAGCTTTTTGGAGTTCTCCAGGAGCATTTCTCAGCTGAATATCCTCCTCAGCAGCTTAAATGCCCAGAAGGTTGAGAATGCACTTGGTTTAGAGTCCACAAGAGCTGTGTTGACAGCATTGAACCAGCAATTGAAGAAAGCAGGCAAGATCATCAAGGATTACAAATGTGGAAGCCGCCTCCGTCTCTTGCTTAAATCTCGCTCTATTTTATTGCAGATGGAGCATTTAGCTAAGGATATTGCCAAGACTATCTCCTCATTTCAGTTGGTCAATCTTGATACTGTAATGAACTTGAATACAATGACTAGCCAGATCATCAACAATCTGGGATCAATGGAATTAAGGTCAGCAGCTGAAACAGAAATAATTGCTTCAGAGATGGAGAGTTTGTTATCAGAAAATATGAAGAATAGAGAGAATGCTAAAAATCTCCTGGAGAAGATTGCCGAAGCTGTTAGTGCTAAGCCAAGTGCATCATTGGTACAAAATGAGTTGGCACTTCTGAAGCAAGAGAAAGAAGAGATGGAAGCTCTAAAAATGCAGGCAGAGGCGCTTCAGCTATCTCAACTGATTGAGTTCCTTTACAGTACCGATGTCATCACAAGGCCAGTTGATGAGGAAACAGCTTCTACTCACCACCAGTTATACCCGATTGGTTCATTCTTATGCCAGTTGTGCAACAAGATGATGACAGACCCAGTAGCAATTCACTGTGGCCACAGCTTTGAGAGGGAGGCTATTCAGGAACACTTTGGACGAGGAGAGAGGAACTGCCCTACCTGCAGACAGGAACTTTCATCTCTAGAGCTCACTCCTAACCTTTTGCTTCGAAACTCTATAGAAGAATGGAATGAGAGAGACATGGACTTCAAATTCCAAGCTGCAGTGGCTGGAATCAAATCCAGCGACCATTCACAGCAGGATATAGCCTTGGAGGATCTGCAAATTTTCCTTGAAAGACCCAGATATGTGATCAAAGCTGCAGAGGAAGGGCTTGCAACAAAGTTGGTGGTAGTTTTAAAAGATGATAGAGTAAATGCTGGTACAGCATTAAAATGCCTATACTATCTAGCCAAATACAATGCTGATCAAAAGGTAGAAGAAAAAATATTGGATATCTTGTTGCTTAACCCAACTCCATTTTCATTGTTTAATATATTCTAAATGTATGGGGTCTTGTTGCTTCAACTTTCAGGAAGCTATTGTCTTAGCAGGAGGAATTCGCAGAATAGTGATACATATCTGTAAAGGTGGAAATGAATGTCATGCCCTTGCAGTCTTGGTGGAGTTGTCTGAAAAGAAAAGCCTTGCAGAAAAGATGGGAAATACTAAAGATTGTATTCCCATTGTGGTTTCTTTACTCCATATACAAAGCCCTGATGTGTCTCAAAAAGCCAGTAAGGTGCTGCAGAACCTCTCTTCCAACATCCATTTTGTTGTCAAGATGGCTGAAGCTGGGCACTTGCAACCTTTTGTAGCTCGCTTCAACGATGGTAAATGATATGCTTGATGTCAGTCACAAGTTGTGTCATAATGACAATAATCTCATCTTGTTTTATCAGTGCATTTTTAATTGTCTCATTTTGCAGCGGCCGGGGAGACCAGAACTCATATGGCTGCAGCCTTGGTGAAAATGCAACTGAAAGAGCATAACATTGATGAATTAAGAGAACAGCAATTCATCCACAATCTAATTCAGATGCTCTCTTCTAGCTCCCCAGCATCCAAATCGGCTTGCCTAAAATGTATCAAGAAACTTGTAGCCCACCACAAGATTGTAGAGCGCCTTCTGGAAGATGCTGTCACTATACCGCATTTGCTTGGTCTCATCTCATTTAACAAGTTTGATCCACACTTGAAACAAGAAGCTGCTGAGATTCTTGCTAAACTGATTGGAGATAGTGAACAATTTGAGCAACCAAAGTATCAGGGCTTGCAAGAGCTGCAATCCAAGCACAATGTTAGTATACTGTTGGAGATTATAACCAGTGCTGAAGATCAGACCAAGATTCAGTTTTTACACCTACTGGTTGAGCTAAGCTCTAAATCAGAGATAGCCCGTGATTTGATACGAAGAGACGACGATGCAATTGCTCAACTCTTTTCATCCCTTTACAGTGACCACCCCAAGGTGAGAAGGTGGGCAATGAAACTTATATACTGCATATCCGAAGGTCATTCTGATGGAGTTCCACTACCAACGTCCCCTGAAAAAGAAACAGCCATTTCTAACCTAGTATCCATCCTCATAAATTCACCAGATACTGAAGAAAGGTCTGCGGCTGCAGGAATTATCAGCCAGCTTCCTTTGAATGATTGCAGCATTGATGAGATACTCCGAAAATCGGATGCACTGAAAGCCATTCATGGGGTAATTTGCAGCATGGATAATGATTTTAGTGGGAACACAGGATCTTCTGACCAAGGCACATCTCTACTAGAGAATGCTCTAGCAGCCCTGTTACGCTACACAGACCCCGCCAAACCTGATCTCCAGAGGCAATTGGGAAAGCTTGAACTATACCCATCACTAGTTCGTGTGCTGACACGTGGCAGCTCACTAGCTAAGCGGAGAACAGCAACTGCACTTGCCCACCTATCCCTCTCCACTAGCCGGTCATTCTCTGATGAAAACATCACGGCACAACAAACCAAGGCCTCCATGCCCTTCTTTCTCAAGCATGTCTCCAGTATGTGGTGCTGCTCAGCATCATCACATAATTTCAGTTCATGTTCTATTCATGGTGATGCTTGTTCACCAAGAGATGCCTTCTGCCTGGTCAAGGCTGATGCTGTGAGGCCACTTGTGATGAGTTTGAGTGACACAGAGTCTGGTGTGGCAGAGGCAGCTCTAATGGCACTTGAAACAATGCTAATCGATCACAGCACACGATCACAATCAACTGCTGCGATTGTGGACAGCCAGGGTGTGGCAGCCATTCTACAAGTCTTGGACAAGGGATCTGTATCAGCCAAAACCAAAGCCTTAGAGCTCTTTCAAAAGATCCTGTTACATACAAAGATTGGTGTACCTCTAATGCAGAAGTTTGAGAGGATACTTATCCAACTTCTCAGCGATGATGACCTCAAGAAAAAGGCAGCTTTGACACTGAGGCAGATGGGAATCATCCCAGAGCAGTCGTCATACTTATGATCTCATAATTCAGCAAGGTTGTTGCTGGAGGAAGAGCTTCTTACAGCACCACCAACGATATCGTAATGGGAGAATTTCTATCCAAAGATGCGAGCTTCTTGCCACACACAGCAACCAGGGATAGATCGTAGATACTTGTATGAATTAATTTCAGTTTAGTTACTTGAGATTTGAGGTTAATATTATTTCACCCTCTATTTTTAATTTTGAAAGTTTACTCCTTAAAATTTTTTAATTTTCATCAATCATGCTTAATTGTTGAAATTCTGTATAATTTAGACATTAATTATAACTTTATAACTCATTTTAAATGTAAATATAGTCATCTAACAATAAAAATTATATTTTAGAACATTTTTAATAAGGTTACATATTAAAATTTAATATCTAAATTGATTAAAATTTCAGCAATTGAGTATGATTGATAAAATTAAAACCTTTAAAAGGTAAACTTTCAAAATTAAAAGTATGAGATGAAATGATATTAGTATAATACCATTGATTTGATTCTTTTCCCAGTTTTTTGTCTCTGCACAAATACAAGCATAAAGCAATGCTAATGTTTGGCTTTCATCCATAAATGTTGAAAGGCACGAGTTGTGTTAGCAATAGCTTTAGCTAGTGTACTTTCTCTTAACTGCATATGCTTTAGTTCCTATAAAAAAAATGCACGCTTTAGTTAATTTGGATCCAACTGAATCAGGTGTAGTGACCAAGTACTCAAATCTTTCGAAACGGATTTCCCAACTCCGTTGGCCACCATTTGCTGATCTAGTTCTTCTTTCAGCCCCCAAACAGTGAGAATCATGAATATTGCAAACTAAAATGAAAAATTAGCCTAGATCATCTTTTCATTTGGAATTTTCAAATTAAACAAAATAACATACAAGAGTAATTAATAGCGTAGAGGAAGTCTTTTATTTAAAGGTTAATGTCCATTTGCTCTAAATTTAAAATTTTTATTCCCATTAAAAACCTCCAATGAATTATGCATTTTTAACACATCACCACAGCAACTCTTATTTGACATGGTTAGTTGTCTCCAACTGAATAGCCATTTCCACATGGAATTGGCATTGAGAGAGATCATGTCAAATTTGACATTGTTGAAAGGAAATGCCAATTTTTCTACTCTCTCTCGTGAGTTTTCACTTATATACAAGTTTAAATGATTGTGTTAAAAGTAAAATGCAGGAATTTATATAGAGATGTGATTACAATGATATTTACAATGTACATAATGATATTAATGACTGATTGATGATTAATTTGGCCGTTACATCTGTTGATCAATAACGTCCTAATACTCCTCGTCAGTTACTTTGACGAAGACACACTTACGGTATTTTTCCTTTAACACTCCCTCTTGTGCCAAGTCAAAGTAAAATCGGTGCATGAGGTGTTGTCTCATTAAAAACTTTTCAAAGGAAGAAAACCTAGTGAGACAAAATAAATCTTGGTAAAAGGGAAAAAAACACAACACACCTATGTTAGACACCTCCTGAAGTTTATACTCTCCTGATTTTTACATCAATCAAGGTTGCTAGGAACGTCCTCACATTCCTATGTTTTTCACAAGGTATCGTTGTATTCTCAATGGTAAATACATGACCAGTTTGGAAACTACATATTGGTCATAGATACCTTGTATTTATAATGACCTACCAAAGCATCATTTGATGTATTGGTGTAAAGAACTGCAATTTCATATGCATTTTTTTCATTTTTCTATAAGGATAGGATGAACCCAAGTTAATAGTTGTAGATATCATGATATATTATGTATACACTATATTGACAATAGAATGAGTTTAATGAGAATGCATTATCCGGTCTAGTTTTCGTCCTCGCTGCTCAATAAACTTTACCTCAGATAGGTGTGAAAACAATTTAAAACATTTGTCATGGCTGGTAGTGAAAATAATGCATAACAATTTAAAATAAACATTCATTGTGAAAATGCAGGTAGGGCCCGAGGTAGAAAAAAAACCTGATGACCAGTCTATTTTAAGCCAACTATAGCCTTACCATAAATCGTACGCACCGGTAATGTGTAGCAAGAGGTCCATTTACGCCGTATCTCTTAGAAGTAATGTCACACCTTAAAGGATGTCAGACACCCTTCGATCCATAGAGCCCCTCTGGGGGTTTAGGGGATCGAAACCCAAGAAAGTCGCTATGTCACACTCATGCTCAGGTCATCAAACAGTAATTTACAAGGAATCAAAAATATATCTTTCATGCATAAATCACTTTAGTTTAGAGGAAATTTTACATATATTACCTGCCCTCAAATAAAGACGGTTCATCATTTTAGTATACAACATTCAAAAACTATAACATTAGTCCCACAACATTGCCACCTCACGCAAATTTTATACTCTCCGATTGTAATAATGTCAACTTTATCTATTTTTTCATGGGCAATTTTATCTTTTTATCACATACAAGCAACAAAGCTTTCACTGTCACCAGGAATACAACGGGTTCCTTAGAATTTTCCGAATACAACACTATCAACATTGATGGGTGATTGAAGATTCCAGCGAGATTATCAACACTATCAACATGTATTAACAGCGTATCAGTATCAAATTAACCGATACACACATGAACTGACATTATGTTGTGTAGTTTAATGACAAAATGAAAAAAAAAACAAAACTTAAATGCAACAATCACATATGTGCACTGTGTTTGAAAATTTGGAGCAAACCTGGAAGCTTCCTATATGTTACTAGAGCGCTTTTTGGATTGAAGTGAGCTCAGCAGAAACTGCAAAGAAATCAAGACAAAAGACTGAGAAACAGTAATCTGATGAAGAGTAAACTGCATGTACCAATTACATATTAACAAAGACAAGAAAATTTTAGATGAAGAGTAGTTCATTGCATGAATTCTGATGAAAAGAGCCCTTAATAAAATTCATTATGCAATTCATAAAATTCATTATGAAAACCTCCAAACTTTTCAAGGGGCTAACTTATATCAATTCAAACCTTCTTAAGTATGAAATTTTAAAAGCAATTAGAACTATAATCCATATTGAGCTTAACAAGCAGAAGCATACCAGAAAATAGAAAACATATATCCAAATGCAAGAAGGCATTGGTCAAGAGTTAAACGAATCATCAATCCAAAGTACCCTTCCCTCATAAAGACCACAGAAATCAGCATTACCACACCATTCAAATACACACAACAATACAGTTTACACAGTTACCGATCTTCAATCAATTTCTTTTTGTTCAAGTATAACTAGCACCTAAAATTCTTAACTTAAAGCACAAAATTGTAATGAGAAGAAAAAGGAAGAACAAGCATTTTCCATAATCCAAAGTATCCAACAACAGTCAAACCCTAACATTATTATAAGAACCCATCGACCCATTGAAATCCCAATTGAAATAATCAAACTATAAAGAGAAGAAACAGAAACTAGAACTTTACCTGATCGATAAGATAACAAAAGGCTTAATATGGCTAATCAAAATGATAATTTAGAAAACTAAAGAGAAAATATTAGGGATCGAGAAGACGATGAGCAGAGATGGAGTGGTGGTAGTGTTTTCCTTGATACATGATAGTGGTGGTAGTTGGGCGCGACGCAGGTGGAGTTTGAAACCTTTATGATTTGGAGCCTCAAGTTTTTTCGCTGGAATTCCCTCTTCATATCGCGTCAAAGTATTTCCCGCCGACAAAATTGAGGAAAACTGTTAATTTTAGAAAGAATTGGGAAAATAAAAAGATAAAATAGGTTGAAAATAATTTTGAATCAAGGAGTAGAAATGGCTTAACACATTCTATATTTATTTATTTACATTAACTTGTAGTCCTATGAAATTTTCAAAAAAATCAAATAAATAGTTCGTATAGTCAAAAAAATATTGCGAAAATTATTGCGCTCTCAATGTGATGCTTTATGCTTACCCATGTAGAACTTTTGAGATAATTGTCTCTCTATAACACAGCTGCCTTAGGAGGTAGAATAAAACATATATAGTCGACTCGTTTAACCGATGTCTAAACAACAACGTATGAGGTGTTTTTCTTTAAAAAACATCTATTTTGTTTTTCTTTAGAAAGTGTCTATTTTATATTATTGATGTCAAATTGATCGTGAAATTATTTTTGTATCATATACAAAATAGAATCGTTGTATGCATATTAATATTGTCAAACAGTGTTCATTATTTATATGGACAAACTATACTTTATACAATAACAACGTAGAGAAAATATAGTTTTGTTAATAAATCGCTGAATATTTTTTGACTAGATGAAATGGTCACATGTACAAAATACCTACAATCGTCATTGTTTGGGGATATTTTAGCTCATCAGTCGACCTTAAATTCTAGATACCCATGATCGAAGATACATATAGCAAATGCATCAAAAACTCTAATCGGAAGGCAACATAACAAAGTAATTTAATATCATTTAAGTTTCTATAATCTTGATTTACATAGAGATATCTAATTTGGATATGTTTGTATGCATATATATGCGCTTTCACGATGATGCACTACGTCCACCCATGTAAACAGATAGAGATATCTAATTCCTCAGGCCATGCTTGTACTTATGGATGTATAGGGTTTTAAGATTACACAACTCTAGAAGACTCGTAGTGATTTAAAAAAAATTTCTTTCAAAAAAGATTTATTTTTTTAAAATAAATTAAAATGTCACCTTAGAATGTGGTCGCAATAGCAGAATATGACTATTGTACAAGATTTGAATATTCATAAAGATCATTTGTTTTCTTTGCCAACAAACTAAAGAAATATATGATATATGAATCATATGATCATTATTTATGCTTGGTAATGTTTTAGCAAAACTTTTTATGGGTCTAAGAGAATCAAAATAAATAATTATTAGTATTTATAAGTTATTGTTAACACTTAACACAAATTTTATATTATTTATAAATATATAATCTTCATATTATAAAGAAAAAATACATATTTTAAAACGGGCAAGGCCGTGGGCCTTAACGTATCGTGTTTAGACTAGACCGGGCCTATAACGGGCTCGGGCGGGCCCGTGGGCTCATTTTTTAGGTCCGGCCCGACCTATTAAGATAACGTGCTAGGGCCGTACCGGGTCTGTAGCATGCTCGTGCCGTGCCCTTGCTTTACTGCCCATTTGCCACCTCTAAAATAAACGTTTGACTTTTTAATTTATTAGTTTGAGATCTAGCTTTTATTTTTTTGTTTTTTTTACAAATGATCATTTTCGCTTAACATAGTATATTTTTTCGAATGGTCCTCGCTATTTTTTTCTTCTTAATACGTCATACAGTCTTGACATATTGTTATTCATTCTCGTCTTTGTCTTTGCCCTTAATAATTGTCTTCGCCTCTAATAATATGGAGAAGTAGTAATTTCAAGTGACCCATAATCCTTTATAAAATTTGATGTTCCCTGAGCTAGGTAAAGATATAATACCTGTAGGATTAGAGGCCATTTACATTTTCAAATAGACAGATATCGTGAGGCTGTACTAAATGTTAGGAATTGATGGAACAAAGGTGACTGATTCATATAGAAACATTGCTATATTTGTAAGTACATACATGAGGAGCAAATAACGCTCACATATATAGCTAGGACTGGATTTGGCTGTTGACTATTATATGGTGAAGCAAGAGCCACGAAAGAGCTTACCTGATTCCTATATAAGTTCAGCGAAAGCAAATTCATCGATCCTGAAAGCAAATAGCTTGACGTATTATCCATTCCTATAGTACCTGAAGAAAAATGGCTTCAAGATTAGCAGTACTACTAATTTCCTTACCATATCTATATCGTGCATTTCCTTGTTGTTTCTTTTGCCCAAGTGTGTGTGTGTGTGTGTATATATATATATATATATATATATATATATATTTCTAGCTGATTGGAGTGATTGCTGAAAATCTGAAATGATGTATCTGTTGATGCATGCAGAACTACTGCAGATCAGTGGTGACCCAGTTGGGAGAGAAGCGGCCGTTTGCAACCTCATCAATTCCCAAGATGAAACCAGCAACTGTGCCCATTTCTTCTCTATCAGACACAGAAAAAAAGTTACTTGACAAAGTGGAAAGAAGGTATTCTACCTCACTAATTCCTTGGATATAGATATATAATATACATAAATAGATCATATCCAGAGAGGCACATCGTTTATATATGTTTATATATTGATTTGATAACATGTATAATTATATATACAGGGCTAACCTTATGAGGGGCGATTTGGCACCCATTTGGATATTAGCCGGAATGATCATGGCAGCAGTGGGAATGGCGGGTCACAGTGCAAAACAACAACTGGTGCATGCTCCGGCCGTCAACGTACGTAAGAGTAAGAGGGAATCGGTACCGGAGGTGGAAGATCCCGATGCTGTCGTCGGCTCTGCTGATAAGTTCATCAACAAGTCTTTTCTCAGGAAAGTCGCTCATAGCCAGGACGCTAGCAAAGCCGTCCACGACCCCTCCCGCCCTAACCCTTTTACTGCGTACGTACATTTCTACCTAGCTAGATATCTCAGTGTTCTAGTACGACTACATGTTTCCCTTACAGTTGTAACTTACTGCTGGTTCATAAGCTTTACATATGGAGAGTGTTGGTTGATGCTTTCAGGCCACGCAAGGCGGAGACGCTCAAGTCCGTCGGGGTGGATCCACGCGGTCGCATCTAATTGATATGATTCAGTACTCTTCGTCCGTTCATCTGAATGATTTGATTATATACACGTCTTCATTTCTCGAGTCTCTGAGCCAAAAATAACTTTTTCTTCCTAATTATGATGGAGTATTTGTATATATAGCATTTCCATTGATTGGTTCTCTTCTGTCCATAGTTTTCTTTTTTATATGTATAAATCAATAAATGTGTATGTCATGACTCATGATCGTCATGATCAAGAGGCCTCCATAATCACTATAATGATATCATTAGTGTAATACCCAAGAAATTTATAACCAATTTTTAATATTATTTTTAGAAATTATTAAGTAGAGTTAACGAGGTTCGTGACTCGAGAGAAGAGTGAGAGTGTTCAGACGATTTAAGTAACTTAAAAACAGCTCTAATTGATGGGTCAAAGAGTTGATTTTTGATTCGTTGGGATTCTCTTGAAACTTTCTTCACGAAAGTTATAGACACGACGATACGAGTTCGTAGACACGTGACAAGTGTAAAAAGGATTTCGTATGAGTAAGTTATGGTCAACAAAAGATCGTGGCTTCTTGAAATTTTTAGTATAAATAGAAAAGTCTAGTGTTTCATATTTTATTTCCACAATATAAACTTCTCTTCTCTCTCCTTTCTCTCTCACGCCTCGTCCCTTCAATATCCAAGTTATCCTTCTGACCTGATCATAACCTGGCCCGGCTTTTGCGGCCAACTCTAGTCGACTCATACGACGAGGCCGGTCATGTTCGATTCGTCTCGACGGCGCGAGCTTCCCTATGGTGGTGAAAGAGGTCGATTTTCCATGGTTTGTGTGAATAGAAGCTCACATAGAGGTGACTTGGGTCCGACGATGATCCGACTCGTTCTCCGGCGTGCGACTGGGACGAGGCCTGAAACCGGTTTAGTATATAAGGTCTATGTATTCTAGTTCGATCCTTGGTGGCCTTGAAGCTCGATTCACAGTGAGGAGTGACTGAGTTCGATTTCTCCCTTGGCTACGGTGTTTGCAGCGATTCCAGGCCAAATTGAGGGCTGCTCTAGGTATAAAAAACGATTATCTTGCCTTGATTTGATCTTAGATGTTGTTAGTGGTTCTAATTTGCAGATTTTTGGATGGCGCGTCCGTCTTCGTTTGGGGTAGTAGTCTATCTCATCAACACTTACTCGTCGATATGAGCGCACTGATATATCGGTTGTAGTTTTTGGTTACCAATGAGGCAAGTTAGGGTTTAGTTCGGATTATGTTTACGTTTGTTTTGAATTAGAGGGAACTAAATATATGTGCAGTGTTGATGAGTTGTTAAGTGTTCTATGACCTTGTGAGGTCTCGAAAAAAGGTTTGTCTCGAGAGACAAGACCCTGGGTTAAGGGTAGAGTCTCGGTTCAAGGGTGATGGTGTTGGTCATAATGGTTACTAAAGTAAACATTTTATTAATAAGCGTTTGACCAGTGCTCGGTTGTGCATAACTTTGTGATTGTGTGAAGACGTAGCTGGAGTTAATGTAACACCCCGTCCTGAAATTTACCTTTTTATTGGGGATTAGACGAGTTATAGAGAGTGGTAACCGCGCTGTTAATTTTCCCCGAATTAATATTCGAGTTTAATATTGAAATATTCTCGATTCTGAGAGAAGATAGAATTAATGTCCCGAGGTGGTAGATTCTGTTCATACGAGTCCACCTATATGTTTGGAATATTTTCCGGAGCTACGGGCTGTTTAACATGGATTTATTTAGTTTACGGAAGTTATAAAAGTTATTTACCTTATCGTAAAAAAGTGACCTTATGATAAATCGAGAATTTGAGGAAACTTTTTTCAGGAAAGTTGTAGAGGACGTTAATACGAACTCGTGGATATGTCCTACGCTTTAATCGTAGTTCGTATGCGAAAGTTATGGAGGGATAAAATGTTGTTACCGTGCGGTAAAGTAAATAGCAAAATATCTATTTACTGTTCACGGTAACTTTTTCTACTTTAATCTGGGCCGTTGAATTTTTGTATATAAAGGGGGTTGACCGGAGGGGGGACCGACATCTTTCTTTCTCTCTCTCTCTCTCTCTCTCGCTCCTGACTCTCGAGCAGCTCGAGATCACACCACCACCTCCACCTCAAGCGCGCGTCTCGCCTCACCGCTGCCACCATCAAGTTACCCTGCTCCGGCGACCTCGTTCTGACCCTCAGCCATGCCAGCGCCGCCGTGAGCGTCGTCTGGCGGAGGAGAGAGCAAGCTCGAGGACTGTTCTCTCGGTCTCGAAGAGAATTCAGGCGAGATGAGGGGGTAAGGACTTCCAGGAGCTGCCAGAAGGAGCAAGGAGGAGGCCAGCGGAGCTCCGTCAGAGAAGAACCACCGGAGCTGCTGTGTTTGACTTCGAGGTATAGAAATCTCGACCTTTTCGTGTGTATGAAGTGTTGTTGAGCTACTTAGGTTGTGTAGAAGCTAGTTAGGTAGGTGCAGAAAACTTGGTTTGGCCGGGAAATGCTAGTTTTTCGGCAAAAGAGCAGATCGGGAAACTCACTTTTTACCGTTTTACTGCTATGAGAAATGTCAGAACTGCCCCTAGTAGTTTGGGGAAATTATCAGGGTGCCACTAGGACTGAAATTCCAGAAATGTCCCTGATAGTTTGGTAAAATTACAAGGCTGTCACTGAGCCATAAATTTTATAAATACCCCTAAATTGTATATTTACAAGGCTGCCATTAAGAATAAAAAGGTCATATTCCCTTGTCTGTTATGTTTAATTATAGGACTACCATCAAGGCTGAAATTATTAAAATGCCCATAGCAGTTCTACCTATTTACAAGCTACCATTAAGGTTAGAATGACCTTGCTGCCCCTGTTAGTTTTGAATAATTACTAAGGTGCCATTATATGCTGATTTTTACCTTGGTGCCCTTGGTGGTTGTGTTATTTACGTGGATGCCACTATATTATATATTTTTGTGTGGTTATTGTTTATGTTACGTGGTTGCCTTATACTCTGTTTATACACTTATGGTTGCCATATATAATTGTGGTGGAATGTTTGAGATAATCCCAATAGATAGTGGGTCAGTGAATATCTCAGCAGAGAAGCTAAACTCCGGATGTGCATTAGGCGTTTGTCATCTATATTAATAAATCGACCGTTAAATAGCAAAGCGGGATTCGCTCGGTTAGGGCGTTATTTAAAATAAGAGCTACGTGTGGCTTGATCCCTGAGGACAGAGTACGTAGGCAGTCTGACAGGGATTCGGGTGCAGTCACAAATATTATTAGAATCCTAGGTCCTTTAAAGTGAATAGTTTGAGATTCAAATGCGGAAATCGGGATAACCTCCAGTTGTGAGGTTTATTCTGGTATCGTTTGGATTGTCAAAAAAGGTTTGAGAATAAGGGTTATCCTTTCTCAAGAGGGATTTTGAGTAAATCTCTCTTGAGATGAGTCTCGCACGTCCTAACCCAGGTTTAGGAAGATAAACTTGGGCCAGGGCGTGACAGTTAAGGTCAGTAAATCTCACTTGGTTCTCAATGGAACCATTTTTACTTTATAGTTCAATTACCATAAAATTGTGAATTGCTTTCTTGGAAATAAAGTTTTGTTTTAAAAATATATGGTCTTGATTGATTACGATACATGGGTCAGTAAAATGAGTTTTCAAATAAAATGATTTTTATGGGTTTTGCAATTATGAACTATAATTTGTAGCCTTATTGAAATAATTACATTGTTGATACGATATGTGAATGAAGTGTTACTTGTGTTGGCCATTCGATGTTGGTATATTACGCTTCATGAGAATATATGATATCATGTTGTGTTAAGATATGTCATTTTGGAAGAGTAATTGTGGTGAAGTCTAAGTTGAGTGGATGTGTACTTGTGTTAAGTCTTAAGTCAGTGGATTGTGCCATAGTGGTGATCTAGCAGTGCTTTGGTTGTGAATGTGTGTCTTAGTGGTGATTGTGTGCATTAAAAGCGAATGTGTGTTTTAGTTGTGATTTGGTGCCTTAGTGGTGGTGACAGGAAACCATGAACCAAGCCTTGGCCAGATGATGGGTTACGCTCAGTATAGAGCTCTAGTCTGTCTGTCGGTACTTCATGGGTGATGATTAAGTGTTGGCGAACCCATGAGTACGTGTTTGTTGAGTTACTTATTAGGGATGACTAAGTGTTGCCGAACTCGTAAGTATGGGTGGAAAAATGTTTGTGAGATGTGATTTCGTGTTGTCATTTAATTTTTTTGTTTTACGTATACGTATCTTCTAAAATATGTTTTTCACAAGAGATACTTTAATCTTATTTGTATGACTTTGAATTGATTTTGACTTGTCGTATTCCTTATTTTTTTTTCCTTTTGGAACACTCTTGCTTGTAGTTGATTTCCTGAACTAAGTTTTTAACGTAGGAATTACCGGTTTTACCTCATGAGATTTTTGGTTGAGTTATTTAATTTAGATTTACTCATACGAGCTTTTAAAGCTTAACGGGTTTGTTTTTACAACCCGCTAACGGGTTTGATCTTGTAGGTTAGAATTTCCAAGATTGAGATGTTGATGTTTATAAGCTTAGTTGTTGAAAATTTGACTCTTTAATTATTAAATTGTTGTTTTGTAGCAAGTTTTTTGAAACATGTCCTTATTTGAATGTTAAGCTAATGAATTTTTCTGGATTGCAATATTTGACTCAAAGGTTTGAGTCTTGATTGACATTTTAATTTTGGTTTTGAAGTGTAGATGATTATAAAAATATTAAAATGTTGACAAGAACATCATGGCTCGAGTTTGGATTTTTATGTATCCAAAATTGGGAGTGACAAGAGCCTTAGTTTCAATTTTGTCATGTTTCCATGGTTTGTAATTCTAATAAAACAGAGACACCATTCCTTAATTCAAAAAGGTCAATTAACACACATGCATAAGTGACTGGTATGTTAATCCCATATAGAGATTAAGAGTACCATCAATGCGGGAATGACGCCCCACCCGGCAGGATTGGGATTAAAAGGTTCATTCCCCTCACACAGAAGTGGTGTTAGTTGGCTTCGGCACAGGGTACATTTCTGACGATTCTTCACCCACCCCGGCAACGCAATGGCCATGAAAATAATGATAGCAGGCCAAACAAGCTATGAGTTCATCATCAACACCGCCTCCAAAATCCTCCAAACAAACACAGCATGATGCTGGAGGCATATCATTATCATCAGAAGTACCGGCCAGTTGCATCCCTAAACATGGCCCATGCTTCCTTTAAACGAGGATACAATTGCTTACCATCATAACGCTCAAAACTGCCATACAGAAAAGCACCGATCAACCTTACGTTCACATCAATAGCCAACTGAGGGAGGGGGACGGCAGCTGGTTCAACTTTAGCAAATATTTCTGCAGCAATATCATACCAACCACAGCAATATATTACTCAAACATACAGTAGGAGATCTCTAGAGTTAGAAAGTGTGGACTACGGATAATCCACTAAATTAGTACATAGATATTAACTTTGGATACAGTTGAAAAATATCCATTTCAAATATTCGTTTAACTTCGGAGTGAATCTTTAAGCCATGCTAATAATAAAGAATCAACTTTATCCTTCGACAACAAATCAACAATCAATTCCATCGTTGTCTCGTTGTTATTGATAAAACCTAGGATAATTGTGTTTAAGGTACACCCATTAGGAGAACAGCCTTTTGTTCCATTTCTGTAAGCAACTCTTCTGCTTCAACTAAGAGGCCTCCTTTGCAGAGTTATCATTATGGTATATGTCTTTACATTAGGCTGAACTTCTTTTGGTGATAAACCACAAAAAAGATCTTTGGCCGACTGAACTTCACCAACTTTGCACAACCCTTCAATGATAATATTGTAAGCTACAAGATTTGGTTTCAACTCCCTTCCATCTCTCTAAGCAATTCAATTGCCTTAGAATATTGTGTATTACATCGTATACATTATTTTTGGGATGCTATGGTGCTATTTCATCTTTATTGTCATTTATTCAAGAAGTTTATTGCCCCCAATAATATCTCAATAGAAGTTTATTGCCCCAAAATCAAACATGTGGAAAGTTAGTACCCCCAATTAACTTTCATACTTGTGTGTAGAACTGAAAAATCAATAAATGTGCAAAATTACTACCTTCAATAATTTTTATATTTTGGTGTAAAATGGAAAAAATCCAATAAAATTCTGACAACCGGTAAGAATCGGATGACTGATGACCGAAGTCTAGCAACTGACGACAGAAGTCCGACGACCGGAGCCGATAAGATTTATGTCAAGTCTTCACACTCTAAACATTTTTAAGGGACGAGGGTAAAATGAGATTAAAATAATTTAAATCCCATAGAGTTTGTTGAGGCCTAAAAATCCAGCTAGCAAAGCTCAATTAATTCATCAAGCCCAATTTATGCTTTAAGCCGAATTATACTTGCAAACATCATGTCATGCAAGTGGACCCAAGCCACATTTATACATTTGGGGGCTCACAAGAACGAGTGTGGTGTGGAAGGTAGGGGAAAAACATATGGTCTGTTATTAGTTTTAGGATTGTTGGCAATTTCAAACTGGGGACCAAAAATCGTGCCCGATGACCTAACTCATAATACGGATACATGAAGAAGAGAGATCCAAAACCTGAGCCCAAATCCTTTCAAATCCAAACAAGTAAATTTTAACATAGAATTCTTATTTATTAAACTCATTCAAAAGTTTACTAGGGGCAATAAACTTGTTAGTTTAGATATCAAATATGTTTTTGCAAACAATAACATGTTTATTGGGGTTAGTAATTTCCGTTACCGAACTCTGGCGATTGAATTCTTGTAATTAGAGTCCGGCGATTGGTGGTCAAAATCCTCGACCAGAATTGGGTGACTGGCGGCCGGCGACCGAAGTCGGTGAGGTTTCGGCCAACCTTTCTCTCTCTTTTATTTTCTCTCTCTAAGCATTTTTAAGAGGTGAGGATATAATTATACTAAAATAATTATAGTGTTTTAAGAGTTTAGACTTAATAAACACAAATTCTCTTTTAAAAATTTCAAATGGTTAATTTTTTTTTTAAAAATGGAATAGAAAGTATGATGCCAAATTTTGTAACAAATTGACATTTTTTTATTATATGCGATCATTGTTTCCTTTTTGGTAACTATTATGTTATCCTTCCCTAATCCTCCTATAAATGTAGTTGGTTAGAGCATCTCTAACAGCTCATGTAAATGATTCTCTATAATACAAAAAGTGAGAAGAGAGAGAAGTATTTTCTCTAAATCTATAGAATTTTTACAAATTTATATCTTCATGTAAACTTATTTCTTGCCTTTTTAAATTCTTTTTTTTTCTAAAACAAGAACAAAATGTCAAAAGTTAAAATAATTAACCTGATATTTAGGGTTTGATTTGAATATATATATATATATATATTTCTATATATTCATTAAATTATACCTAAATATATATATATATATATATATATATTTATATATATTCATTAAATTATACCTAAACAATTAATTTGTATAATAAAATAGATGAGCTGTTGGAGTTTAGCTCATTTTCTTATAGAGATTTTATGATTTTCTACTCTATTATAGAGAATTATTACAAAAACCGTTAGAGATGCTATTATATTTCCGTGCTTTTAACTTTTTCATTTTATCATTTACCATATCTTTCCAAATTAGGCTTTGTGTGGTATTTAGACCTGTATCTGACTAAAACCTTGTTTTGTATGGTGTCATATAATAATTTGGTAAAGTCTTTTGGCATACGTGTGAGTATACAATTTACAACTGTATTACATATAATCTTCCAACTTACACCCGGTGTGATCGATTGCATTGGCTGGCTAGTTAATTTAAATATCTCACTAAGCGTCACTTTGCACGTTCAGTGAACTCAATATCAATTTTAGAGTTGAAATCTTCTAACTCCAAGTGGATAATTTACTATAATTAATTAAGATATTCTTGGCTTAATATTCTAACTCCAAGTGGATTATTTTGGTGTATAATATTGGCAATAATGCTTGACAAACTAGTACTGACATAGCCTTCAAGATTCCGGGCGGGAATATCCATCATCTATTATTGCGAAATGTCAAATATGTCATCCTGCATACTGCAAAATGTCAAAACTAAAATATGTCATCCAGCTACCAACTCTCATTTGCTTATAAATATAAAACTGCTCATCCGTGTTTTATCCGTGTACTATCATTTCATTCCAATTATGAACTTTTTTTCTTTTACACGTAAAAATTAAGAGTATTTTTAATACACGATTGGTATGTGATATATGTGAACTGTTAAAATTAAAAGATATATTATTGATATATTACGATCAAATATATGAATTGTTATAAATAACTAAAATCATGTCGTGAACATACACGACTATTCATACAAGAATTTCTGATAAAATTAGACAAGCATTTATCAAAAAAAGTCTAATGTTAAGTTGTGTTAGAGTATAGCCTCACATAAGGATATATATTACATGTGTGCCAGGCATGTGACCCATCAACCTACTAACATGTCGTATCTGTTCTGACTTTTTTAGGGGGGTAACCGGTAAGGTTAGTTGAGCTCTGGAACTTTTAGGTCTAAATTTTAATTACCAGCTCTGACCAGTTTGTGGAGGGTCTTTGGCTTCGTAAGCCTGCGGCCGGAGATTAGTTAATTTGGCTTTGCTTCCAACCTGTTGGATATCTAATGTGTGTGTTTAGTAAGCCTAGCATTTATTAGATATAGTTTAGGGTTTAATTTCACTCTAAAACAGTATATTTATCGATTCATAAAAAATGAGATAGTATCACAGAATCACAAGCAGGAAACCTATTCCCAATATTGTTTAGTGAATATCAAAACACGCGGTATCCACAGTTTTCTCATACTAGACACGTACGTCAGCGTACTAAACCAATTTCCAAAAAAATATGTCAATCATGGATTTAGAATGTAGAAAGATAATCATGGATGGAGAAGAGTAAATAATAAGCAAACAAGTCAAAATTTTCTAGGTATTAAGCTGCCTATAAAACCAAGGCATTAGTTTTCAGAGAATCGAAGCAAGTGATCATCATCAACAAGATGACGGAGAAAGTGGAGGGCATGAGGGAACCGGCAGAGACAGAACTCACAGAAGGAGAACAGTTGGAGAAAAGGAATGGACAGATGAAGGAGAGAAAGGTTTCATGGGCAAAGCTCCGCCGCATTGACTCCCTCAATTTGGAGGCCGGAAGAGTTTCCATGTCTCACAACCACGGCTCACAGGTTAGGGCATGCACTGTATTATTCCTATTCCAGCAAGATGTACTGAAATTACCTGCTAATTATTATACTATTGCACCAGGTGAACTGGAGGAGGACGTTGAGTTTGGCATTTCAGAGCATTGGGATTGTGTATGGAGACATAGGAACGTCTCCTCTCTATGTGTATTCTAGCACTTTCCCTAATGGCATTGACCACACTGACGACGTTATAGGGGTCCTGTCACTCATCATCTACACCATTGCACTCCTACCCATGCTCAAGTATGTGTTCATCGTCTTGTTTGCTAATGACAACGGCGATGGTAAGTTATCGAAAATATGAACTTTTCTTGCATCACAAGTTATATGTGTTCTATGTTATGGGACGTCAGATTCTGTGATTTAAATTCTATAATGATGCATATTCATCTTGTAGGGGGGACGTTTGCCCTGTACTCTTTGATATGCCGGTATGCGAAGGTGAGCTTAATTCCGAATAACCAGCCGGAAGACAGGCACCTATCCAACTACAAGCTTGACTTACCATCCAACGAGTTGAAACGAGCCCAAACGATTAAGAAGAAGCTGGAAAATAGTAAAATGGCTCAATACGTACTCTTCATCGTCACCATTATGGGAACTTCTATGGTAATAGGAGACGGGGTTCTTACTCCATCCATTTCAGTTCTTTCTGCAGTGAGTGGAATCGATTCGTTAGGCAAAAATGCTATCGTGGGGGTTTCGGTATTGATCTTGGTCGTTCTCTTCTCTGTTCAACGATTCGGTACCGATAAAGTGGGGTTTGCCTTTGCTCCTATAATCATGGTGTGGTTCCTCTTCATCGGTGGCATTGGTCTTTACAACTTGTTCGTACATGACATCGGAGTTCTTCGTGCTTTCAATCCCATGAACATGGTCCGGTACTTTCAAAGGAATGGGAAAAAGGGATGGGTTTCCCTTGGGGGAGTATTTCTCTGCATTACAGGTACAGTTTTCTTTCACTAATATATATTTTCTTTGAAGTCCTTCTATTTCACCACATTTACTTAAATTAGTTTGATAGTAATTAACACTGTAATAAAATAACCTGCAGGCACCGAGGCCATGTTTGCTGATCTGGGTCACTTCAATGTCAAAGCAATTCAAGTAAGTAGTCTTTAAACTACAGCCTACTCACAGTAAATATCGTATGGCTTTTTCATTCGTCGATCTTCATATATTTTCTAGCTAGCTAGCTAGCTTAATGTTGGAGAAAAGACTAGTTGACATTGTCCGATCTAGTTTTCCAGACAAAAGACTAAAAAATAGTTTTTTCAATACAACTTAGATGTCAATAGTTGACATTGTCCAAATTAAGAACAGTATTAATGAACATGAGGAGGGCATCAACATGGTATATAAGAACAAATTTTCAATCTTAAGACACGTTCAGTACTATGAATCTCCTCATTCGCGTCACTATGAGAGGTAGCTTGAGATTTTAGTTTTCCTTAAAGTCAATTGCCATCCTTATTATTGAAGAATAATCCTTAACTAACTACTTTCGAGTTTTTATTTTTTTTAAAGGACTTTAGGGTTTGACTTGAAAGCATGTTCAACCAAAGCTGAATAGCTCTTGTTATTGTATTTTTTATTTAGGCTCGTTTAACTTGGAATATCTTTAATATACGGTCATGTATATACACGATACATATGAACAGTTGATATTAAATGATATAATATTGATATATGGGTGGTCAAACATATAAATTGTTATGAATGACTAATATTGTGTCGTGTACAAATACGGTCATGCATACAAAAATTTCTCGTTTAACTTTAGTGTTCTAAGAGCTTTTTCCTTGTAATTTATTTTTTCTCAAAAAACAAAAATGCAACGATATGCATATGGGTTAATCATACACGTACTACATACGTGAGTCCTTAATCATGTATAAATTTTGCAGATTAGTTTCTCCTGCGTTACATTTCCTGCGTTAATCAGTGCATATTGTGGCCAAGCAGCATACCTCCGCAAGTTCCCTCATGATGTTGAGAAGACGTTCTACAACTCCATCCCAGGTAACTCGATCGATCACATTCCTTCAAGCAAAACTGCTGAAGTTTTACCATGGATCGGTGTTTGCTAATTATTAACTCATTTACGTATGCAGATCCCTTGTACTGGCCAACCTTTGTTGTGGCAGTAGTCGCTGCCATTATTGCCAGCCAAGCTATGATTTCCGGGTCGTTCTCAATAATCTCTCAGTCCCTTAGTCTCGGTTGTTTCCCACGAGTTAAGGTCATTCACACCTCTGCTAAGTACGAAGGCCAAGTATACATACCTGAGGTTAACTATATGCTCATGATCGCTTGCGTGGTGGTCACCGCAGCCTTCAAGACAACAGAAAAGATTGGAAACGCTTACGGGATCGCAGTGGTCAGTGTGATGGTGATCACTACAGGTTTACTTACCCTAATCATGCTGGTGATATGGAAGACCAGCATATGGTTGATTGCTCTCTTCCTCGTCGGGTTTCTTTCGATCGAGGCCATCTATTTGTCTTCAGTTCTGTACAAATTCGTTCAAGGTGGGTTCCTTCCTCTGGCGTTTGCTTCATTCCTCATGGCAATCATGGCGATTTGGCATTATGTACACAAGAAAAGGTACATGTTTGAGCTCAACAACAAGGTTTCAAGCGAATACATGAAGCAATTGGCCTCAAATCCCAACATTAACCGCGTCCCTGGAATTGGACTTCTCTATTCTGAGCTCGTCCAAGGAATTCCTCCTATATTTTCTCATTTTATTTCCAATATACCCTCCATTCATTCGGTTGTGGTTATTGTGTCTATCAAGCCCATTCCCCTGAGCAAAGTTGCAGTGGAGGAGAGGTTTCTGTTCCGACAGTTGGAGCCAAGAGAGTACCGAATGTTCCGTTGTGTAGCAAGATACGGTTATAATGACAGAATGGAGGGGCCAAAAGAGTTTGAGCAACAACTGATAGAGAATTTGAAGGAGTTCATTCGCCATGAACATTTTGTACTTGAAGGAGAAGCACTTGGGAATGAAAATAAAACAGAGCAAGTGGAAGCAGTGCAACAGCCTAACCCTTCGTTTGGTTCCTCATCCCCCATTCAGTCATTCAATGCCACTCAGTCGGCAAATTCGTCTAACCGGATTGTCTCTGTACCTATCGGAGGAGCCGAAGAGGAAATGCAGTTTGTGCAAGCAGAAATGGAAAAAGGCATAGTATATCTGCTGGGAGAGACAGAAGTGGTTGCAGCAGAAAATGCATCCTTCTTCAAGAAGCTCATTGTCAACTACGTCTACGATTTCTTGAGGAAAAACTTTAGGCAAGGGGAGACTATAATGGCAATTCCAAGGTCTAGGCTTCTCAGGGTTGGAATGACTTATGAAATTTGAGACTTGAGGTGACAATTTCTATAGTCAAAATAAATGTGTCCAACCAAGGACAGTTGGAGCCAAATTTGCACAAGCAATTGAGTGATAGATTGCATAACGTGCTTGTCTATATTGCTAACTAGTGAATCCCCAGACGATTGTGAAAGTGTGGAAGTACGGGTGATTACGAGAAGTTGATGTAGTGGTTGTTTTTACAAAGCTTATTATTATTATTATTATTATTATTATTATTATTATTATTATTGTTCTGATACCACCTTTCTAGAGTAATTAGCTTAAATTAAATCTTAATGTATGAGGGTTATACATGTTAATTCTTCTGAGTTATAATGACAAACTTCTCAGCAGTTCGATTAAACCATCAAGTAGGGAAGGTGATGTGTGTTACTGGTGCTAGTATGTTCATCCGTAAGGAAATGAACTAATTTAAGGCAGATAAAAATATAATACAAACCTTGGCCAAGAAATTATGGTTGAAAGCCTAAGAGGAAGGTCATAATAGGATGACTGAGTTATATGCTCCAAAGATAACTCAGAATCCAGTCGTAAAGTTCGCTTCATGAAAAATATGGTTGAAAACTAGCTGAAATATACAGCAGTTATCACATCTTCATGTGGATCATTTCTCTAATCCTATTTGGGTTGTTTCCCTTTGGTGTTATTAGTTCATCTTAACTGATTCTTCATGACATGACTCATACAGCAAACGACTTTTGAAATATGTACAAGGGAATTGGCAGTGAATTTCAAACTTAAAAAGTTGAAAGTGAAATTGATCTAGTAGAGTACTGAATACATATGCATTACAAGTGCCAATATAGTCCCTAGCCAGCAATGAAGGGGCCGTTAAGAATGTTCTACTAAATAAGCAAATAAGGACAGCAACAAATTATTTCATAACACGGTCAAATTCAATTTCAGAATCCAGGCTTGAAATTGGAACCTGCCACTCAAACTGATTATTGATACTTTAGTTTTAAAACTTTTAATTAATCATTTGATAGGGTAATGTTATTTTCAAACAATTCTATATTCATGTCAGTATCCAAGAATCTAAGATGGTCCATAGACTTCTCTCAATTGAAAAGTTGTACTAAGAAACATGGAGTGATAAGATCACTGACTATTCAATGGTCCAAATGCTCAGGATTTACTAGATACCCTTGAGCATCTTTTGGTTTTGTTTGTTTGTTTTATTGTATTTTTTACTCAAAGGAAATTACTTTTAGAGTTTAGTAACAGCTTCAACCTAAATTACATAAAATCTTCTAACAAAGCATCCTCAATACTATCAGGAGCCACTCAGAACAAACACATAATCTGGAAAGAAAAATAGAAAGGAAGAAAAAAACAATGAAGAGCCAATCTATGGAGTAAACTATTTGCCTCAGAAAAATGCTGACCTATGATGATGGCTTGTAAAGTGCAATAGTAGCGTCAATGTAGCTCCCTAGCTCTGTAGCAGCAAAGGCTTCGGCATTTCAGCAGACTACACGGAGAATGTGCCTACGAGTTTGTTCATCTTACACCTCTATTCTTCACCTACAGCCCTCACTGTCTCACTCTTTTGAGAGATAAGCTGGTGTATGTAATACACAGAATATAATAGAAGAAATCCTTTACGTACAATTCATTTCTAGGTGAACAATTAGTTTCCCCGAGTTTTTTTCTTTCTTTTTCAACTGAAATCTAAAACAACTCACATATATATCCCATGGATGTCAATTGCTGGCATGAATCTAAGCCATCTCCAGAACTGCACTGCATTTTACAAGCTCTTCTGTGATTAAATCAAGAATAATGAATATGTGATGATGACCATGGTTTCTGGAAGAAAACTGCACTTCAATCCAGGTATCCATAAATGCAGTTTGATTTATGGAAAAATTGCCTCTACTGTTTTAACTGAACCGTAGCTCTCATTCTGAATCAATCCTACCTTTTTTTATGCATGAATTTGAGTTTGATAACATCCTTCAAATGGCACGGGAGTTCAGCACTATGTCAATATCCAAATCCCATCATCTAGGTTAGCAACTATTATCAAACTTGGCTGTAAGATCAACATAAATTAATCTACTTTAGGTCATTAGGTCCTCCAATCTTCTGTCTGCTTGTCGTTGAACCATCTTCCATTCCAAAATCAGCAGCCAAAATTTGTATATCAGGTGAGGCTGGCCAATTAGCTTTCTGATCCCAGTTTGAATTTGAATGTCTCGGCTGAGTCCCACACCTCTCCAACCAATCCAATCCAACAGTATCAATCTGACTCTGTAGATCCTCAAGATCTTCAGCAGCCACAGCTTGGCGTTTTCCCATCTCTATGTCATATCTTGTTTTAGGCATCTCGGGACTCATGGGATGACGTACTGAAATTGTTGAACTGGAGTAGACAGAATCGACCTTAACCTTTTCCCCGAAGTTATGTTTAGATGGAGGAATTCTAGAGCAGAAGACTTCCGCAATATTTTGAAAACACCCACGATTATGCGGGTTCATCTTGATAGTGTACCGATACCTGAAGTTCTCATAAGTTGTCTGCAAGGATACATAGTAAATAAAAATAGAAAAATCTTAGTGGGAGAGAAACAGAGAGTGGGAACGCCAAACAGTAATAAGGTCAAGAATAACGAACCTGATTGGTGCAGATCAAATATAGATGGAAGCCGCTGAGACCTCCAACAAACCATGCAGCTCCAAATGTATATAGAATTAGAATTCCTGAAACTGGTGACTTCAATAAAGCACTCCAGAGATTGCAATGGTTATCATCCATTATTTTCATGATGTTTACCCAGGAGAAGGCAAAGACATAGATGCACAGCATGGCTGTGGAGACCACGAACATGAAAAAGAATCGATAATTCCTCTGTAAACAAAAAACAAAAAACAAATCAATTGAACCGTGTTAGGCCGAATACCAGAAGCATGATAAAAAAATAACCCCTTGAACTCAAACACAGGGAGAGTGATGATACAGCTACATGCATATATTCAGGTTATGGACTTCAGAAGAAATGAGTGCTGGAAATTTAGAACCCTAGTTACTACTGACTTCAGGAAGGAACCAATGCAGAATTCATAACGTCATATATGGAGGGTATTTTCAAAATTACTTGAAGATTTAATGCTATAAAGTTTGATTTCACATTACAAAGATAATTCATAAATTTTTTAAAGCAGAGTTTACATTCAAGCTAATATGAGAGAGAAATAAAAATGTCAAAGTGAAACATACAATGCCGATACATTGCCCCACCCATGGGCAATGGTGATCAAAACGCTCCACACAATTGTTGCATATAGAGCAGTGCGAGCATCGGGGCGGACGATATAGCATGCATGTATGGCAGTATTTGACCTTGACAACTGAGCCATTAACCATCACATCTTTTGTGGGTGGTACAGTCGGTGGTCCATTCTGACTTCCTGGCCACTCAGATGAGATACTAGACATATAACCATCATCCTCTGGTTCAGGAGAATGCAAACATCGAGGAATAATACCAGGATCTCTTGAAGCTGTGGTGAATAGAAGACTAACAACCTGCAGAAATCAGTATTTCCAAAACACTCAATACTAAAATTGTAGGAAGCATACAAACAATATGCAAGCTCTTTAAAGGAAATTCTTGCAAACAAACTTATTGTCACTGATGGTACTACAAATCAGAACCATGTATCAAAGACAACACTATTTCAGAGAATGCTATTATAGGGCTCTTATCTCAAAAAATATCATTGGAGCTGAACACTAACATATCATTATGTGTATCTGCCTAAGAAGCAAAAAAATTTAGCTCCTATGCAACATTTGAGGTTCAAACATTACAAATTCTATATTCTGGTTTTCCAAAAACAGACAACTGAAAGTTAACTCTAATAAATCCTATGTACATGCTTAACGCATTAAGTGAGAAATCACAAATCATAAATAACGATGCTGCAAATGTATGAGTGAACAATTCTACTCATTCTATTTAGCTTCCTCATACCATATACCTATACACATTAGATGGCAATCGCTAAACCATTCACATAAAGTAAAGAACTCACATAGACTGTGAATACGACAGCTATAGCCACAATCCAACTGCCAATACGGTCGGTGTACATATTTTCTAGTCCTTTAGAAACGAAAGCACAAAACAAGATCACCGGAACCACAATCAGTGACGTAGTAAGAATCAATGACTTGCCATCTGGACCAAATATCAGTCTGCCATTACAACCAAATTTCTGCACACAAAGAAAAATGCAAAATGAGACATATTGTACATTTTCCAAAATCCAAACAACAATCCCAGCTTACGCAAGAAACCATATACACAATGCATTAGTTTTTGAATCTGAAGAGAGAAAAATGAAGAAGAAAATAGACCTACATTGTTTCCTTTCCAAACTTGATAAACTTTGAGGGAGGGGCCAGGGGTGTCCATAATCCGGCGGTCGGAGTTGGAATGCTGAGCAGGCACATATATTCCGTCCGGCGTTCTAACCAAGTCGTCGCCGTTGTCTTTTCTCATATTGGGCCCGCACCCTAAAAATTCCTCAGCTCAATGCATTGGATTCTCAATCCCAAACAGCAACACGCCGTCTTCCCTAAACGATTCAGCTCCAAACAATATTTTCGCAATCTCTATACTATAACAAAAAAAGGGTATCAAATTAACAATCTTTGACGAAATGGGTACCCAACATTTGGATTAAAAATCAAATCTTTGAGGCGTACCTTGTGGTTTTATCGAATTCCGGTTTCTGGGTGCGGCGGAAATGACCGAATCCGGAGTTGGGTTTAGGATTCCGGTGACAAATTGGAAGACGGTGAAGCTGGAGGAGGATCGGAAACCGGGTGTGTCCAAACCCGAACAAGACTTTGAAGATGCGATAGTGATTACAGAGAGAGGCAGAGGAACAATGCGTTTAGCCACCGTGGCGATGATCTTTACCGACGACTCGGATCGCCGGTTTTTTCGAATATTTTTGGCTCCGTTTTTGTTAACTATATGCTTTAAAAGAAAATAAAAAGTTGGGAAGGAGATTCTGACAAGTATGTGAGCCGAGGACTTCGCCGGAGCTTTCTCTGGTCTTTATTTGTTAATTTTTTGGATTGAAATCAACTTTGATTAGTGTTTTCTGTGATTTATGGGGCTTGGCTATAGAGGGCCTTGCCCGCCTCCTCCCCCATGCATTGAAATTCTAGGCGCCCTTCCTTTTGCTTTTATGTCTTTTTTTTTCCTTTTCTCTTTAGTTGTACTGTTGTACAGAACAAGAGCTTAGGAAGATTTCAGACCAAAAAAGAGCTTAGGAAGATTCGTTATGGCAAGCTGACATGTTGAATTTACTTAGCACATGATTATCAATGAATATATGAAATACTCATACATTTTTATAAAACAATGTGTAGCAATTTAGCTAAAAAGTCAAAGTTGTTGAAGGAAAAATCTTATTTGTTTCTTTGTCAAAATAACAGTTAATTATGTAATTAGAGATTAACGGATGTAATTACGTAATCAGTTACCAATTAATCATTATTATCATTATGTTTATTGTAGTTACCGTTGTAATCACACTTCTATATAAAGAGAATATCTAATAAGTGAGTAAACCAATTTCATTTTGTCATTTTCCTGTAACAAAAGTTTAATTCTGGCATATAGTTAAACGAAAGGAAAATATGTGTTCTGAGCATAAACGAGGAAGAAAATACATATAGAAATAATTTTCTCTCTTGGCCAAAACTACAGTTGTCTCATTGTTACGTCTTGGTCTTAGAGAGACGGTAAACAATGTCGTAGCTAGAAATTTAGATCAAGTGGGGCACAACAAATTATAGTAATAAAACTAATTAAATATAATTTGTATAAATTAGTTAAATTGGTGTATAGAGGAGATTTCACATTTTGGCATCATTCTTGATATATCAAATTAAACAATTATATATAAACTCGTCATCATACAACTCTAGTAGCTGAATCTTAATATTGTTTATAGCAAAAAATAATACATCTATGCTTGCAGTCATAACTGATAAAATAAATGCTAATGTCAAAAGTAATCATGGAATTAAAGTTGTTTTTTCTGTCGTGTAACGTATCTCGACTTATCTAAACGATGAACATCATACTTGCTTATATATAAATATTGAAAATATATGCATTTTAAAGATTTTATGCATTAGAATTGATTTCTAAAATTAGGAGTTGAAAAAAATACCAAATAACATTAGTAATCGTTGCAAATCACACCAAATTAGGAAACTAAAAGGAAACTAATTTTGATCCAAATAAAATATTAATATTGTCTTCAGATATTATGCACGTATGTGTCTTGGTTCATGCTAATCAAAGCGAGAGTTATAATCTCCCACAATGATAAGATATCAAGATATATATGTTTCTTTTATTTGAATAAAGAGAGCTAGAACGGCAACCCTCACACCATAACTATTAACGAAACTTCATATTATAAGAGGTGACATAATGTCTAAACCTCATACTGTAAAAACACCCTAACATCAAATTAGGCATGTCTACGAAATATGTGCATTCTAACAAGCATCATTTAACAAGGAGTGTATCATTGGCTATTCCGTTTGCTTTACAATGTTTGCGATATATATCAAACATCTGAAGTTAAGAATGAAAAAAGATTTTGGGAAGATACGGTCTCAAAAAGGTACTCGAGAACAATATTGATGATGTTTGTCCATCAATCGGCTTAAGCACTCTAATGAGAGTGAGACCTACGTATACTCTCATAATTTGTCAGTTTTTACTCTAAAGAGACTAAATTGAGATCTGTTTCGTCTAAAGGAATATGATAAAGAAAGGTTTGATCTCTCATTCGTTGTAAAACTAAATGTAGCTCTGCGCCGACACAACACCAATGGAATAACATAAGAAAACCCGTTGAATACTTAAATGTATTTGGTCTTGCTCACTCCCTACATAGAATACGACATGATGAAATAAATGTTATCTATGTCATCACTAGTTATGTATGAGTAAAGATGCATCAAAAGAGAAATCAGAAAATTTGTATTTTCTGATCAACCCAACTTTGACAGAGCTTTGTGACCAGCTCCTGATGAACCAAAAGGTGTGTGACTATGGTTGGAAAAGTACGGATGTCTACTTTCCAGAACCGTTTACAAATCATTCGTATCTTTTTTCTACAAGAAGTTCTAGCTCTTTTAGTCCTCAAAGGTCACGCTGCGCGAGAATCTGATATTCTGCCCAAACTTGTCTTTTGAGTTCTCAAGCAACATTCTCCTCAAGATCAATGTGTGAAATATCATAATTGAGGTTAGTATGACATAGTTTAGTTAATCATAGCCCAAGTCACATATGAAGATGTGTTAAAGAGCATTGATATGTCAAGTTATCGATACTTCCGTGATTAATGAGAATCAAGAAGCACCTTATGATTGATATAAGAATCATGGGAGATGTAGACATAAGGGTGATTCTAACACATAAATGTTATTATCAAATGTGAAGGGTGTGGTTGTGTCGTATCAACCATGATGTGCTCTTTTTCTCTTAGACTTAGGCTTTTGTCCCACCAGGTTTTTGCTTGACAAAGTTTTTAACGAGACAACATTGTATGCACCGCTCGAAGAGACCATTGATAAACATGGGGTTCATAAATGTGATTGGTTATGGATAATCATTACACATGATAGACTTGGTTAAGTTTTGGCCTAAATCTACTCTTGTGAATGTGAAAAGTATTAGAATGTGGCATTTAACGAGTCTCTCCGATTGAAGTACTCATCAGGGGGAGCATCACATTATCGAGTTCTCAATGAAGTAGTTAGTGTGTTGTCTCTTTTGTTCTTCGACCAAGGTTTAGTTTTTCCCGCAAGATTTTTGTTACTTGGCAATGTTTTGACTATACAACACCGTATGCACAAAGAGTAGTATTTTAAGATATTTGACATGTGTGTGTCTTGGTCTATGCTAGTGAAAACAGGAGTTATGATTCCTCATAGTGATAGGATATCAAGATATGTTTTCTTGTACATCGCCTATTGGTGCTATGTAATTTCTTATAAGGTGAATAATATAGAAGGAATCAATCAAATTTAAAAACATAAAAACCCACTTTCCATAATTTTTAAACAAATTAGGACACTAATTCAGGCCAAAAACTAACAATACCAAACTTGGCCCAAATTTAACTATTAAAGGACCAAAATGCCCTATTTTATTAAAAACAAAAATATTTGTATCTTCTTCTTCTATCTCTACCATTCATCTTTCTCCGTCTTCTCTCTCTCTCCTCCGACAACGGCTGCACTAGCAACACTAAAATAGAGATGGAAATATCGATGTTGCAGATGTCGAGCATCTTCATGATTTCAATGGAGGCGATCTTGGTTGCTAGATATCTCAAAGATGTCAATCTCGTTGCGGTGGACTTGAAGATCGACGATGAGGGAGACAAAGTCGCTGAGGTCGTTGATGGCTCATCCGAGGAAGTCAAAACCGGGCCGAGGTTGGGGACAGTGGCGAAGGCAAAAGTCTTGACGGAGGTGAAGAGGGGTTTGAACTCGACGTTGAGGATGGTTAATCAGAGTGGAGGGAGAGGTTGCATCGATCATTAGATGATTTTGGCCTTTATGTTTGCAATTCAATTTGAAAATGTCTGGGTAAAGTCAACGTGAGGGAGGAAAAGGTGTGTGTTGCTATTGCTGTGTGCTGCTATTGTGTGGTGTTGCCACTACCGCGTGTTGCTACTGCCGCGTGTTGCTACTGTGTCATGGTGTTACGTGCTGATACTGAGTGGTGTTATGTGTTGCTACTGCTGCAAATCAGGTTTTGCTATTGTTACATAAAAGCATGTTTTGGATGTGTAAAAATTATGCTACTGTTTATTTACATTTGGTAGTAGCAATAAAATTTTAATCGGGTACAGTAGCAATAAATTTTCAATCAGACAATAGCAGTTTCCCGTATAATATGTGGGACAGTAGGAGCCTTATGTATGATTTGAAACTATAGCAACATGATGTATTTTTAAGAGATAATAGCAGCTTCATATAAAATATTAGGGACATTAGCAGCCTGATGTATAATTTGGTCTACAGTAGCAGCTATTTTTATACATCTTGAAAAAACTGCAAACACACAGGCATTAGCAAAATATGTAACGATGGATATTTTGGTAAATTACTCGATGACACATGACAACAATATAAAAATTTGTCCTTATTTGTTAGTAATATGTTTAATGGACCTTTTTGTTAATTAAAATTTTGTGAGTAACTAATTTGTAATTTACTATTTCATATATAAAAGGGTCTCCTATCAATGAATAAAATGATGATTCTCCTTTCATTTTACTATCTCTCATTCTTAATAATATCTCCAAAATCAAATATAATTTATGTGTTTGTTATTCCTTAAAACTTGAGTTGGGCACATAATAGATTAAACATAAACGATGCCCATTGTTATTTGAGAAAATGTCCATTTACTATAATTTTTTAACTTTATTTCTCATTCCAACAATTTTTTAAAACATTGACCATTTCAACTTTTAAAAAAAAATTATGCCCATTCCAACAAAACTCATAACAACTCTAAACAACCCATAATTTTTCAATACTCATGCTACCCTCACCCATTACCGGCCGTCGGCCGCCAAAATTTGGAATCAAGTTTACTAACCTCTAATAAACTTCCACTGAACCATAAACCATATTCCTATCATCACAGACAACTTTACCACTCCATAATAAACTCTCACTGAACCCTTAAACAACATTCTTATCATAATTGTCAACTTTATTACCACCTAATAAACTCTCATTAAACCCCTAAATCGCATTCATATTGCACAACCAACTTTACTACCCCTAATAAACTCTCATTGAACTCCTAAACTGCATTCATATTGCACATCCAACTTTACTACCTTCTAATAAACTCTCACTGAATCCTTAAACTGCATTCCTACTGCCACATCCAACTTTACTACCCTCTAATAAACTCTCATCGAACCTCTAGACTACATTCATATGTCACAACCAACTGTACTACCCTCTAACAAAGTTGAAAAGAGAGAGAGAGAGAGAGAGGAAAAATAGAAAAGAGAGAGTAGATCTGGAGGCAGTGGCTTCCAGATCATGCACGGAGGCAGCGGGAGGCTGTGGCTTCCCCATCGTGCACGGAGGCAGCGGTGGAGACCGGAGATGTGGTGCACGGAGGAGGACCAGTTGGTGATCTCAACCAAGGGCTTAGCAGAGGTGGAAGCTAGAGGTAGAGGAGCAGTCACAGCGGAAAATAAAAAGAAAGGAGGTGGGTTCCTTGCACCCAACGCATCTCCTCTCAGCTTCGGTTGTGGACTTCGTGGTAAAGATAAGAACGACCCATCTTCTCATATCAAAGGAGAGAGAGAGAAAAAAAAATCTAATCGGGAAGAATGGTGGGGGAGGAAGAGAGTTAATAAAAAATAGAGATAAAATTGTAATTTTGTTACAAAAAGTTAAAATGGGTAATGTAAAACTCTTTTAGTTAAAGTTGTCACTTTTTTTAATTTGTATGAAATTGTCAATTTTCTATACTATTTTTATGTAAAATCATGAAGAGGGCCATAGAGTCTGAGTCTTAAGGTTTCTCCGCCTCTGGCGGTAAGTTTAGCAACTTTGGTCTAGCGTACGTTGCTCTGTCAAGGATTTGGCGATCGTGTAGGAAAGATGAAGATGACAGAGTGGCATATCCATGTAACACTAGTGAGGGAGGTTCTCTCCAAACTTGAGTATATGGTCGGGCTCGTTGCTCAGACAAACATTATGAACTTTTAGTGGTCTGATATTGTTTTTAAAAATTTGGATTCTTTTTACTTGCCAGCTAGCTAAAGCTAACGACTTCTTAAGGATTTTGTTAAACGTTTGATTTACATAACAACAATTTTGATCTTCTGTCGTTCAAGTGCATACTATTATTCACACACCTTGTAGCAACTTAATTCTAAAGCAATGAAATTGAAAAATTAATTGTGTCGGATACAAATTCAACATATCATCTAAGTTTTCATTCTAACAAATGCACATAGTATGCACTTGAACGACAGAAGATCAAAATTGTTGTTATGTAAATCAAACGTTTAACAAAATCCTTAAGAAGTCGTTAGCTTTAGCTAGCTGGCAAGTAAAAAGAAACCAAATTTTTAAAAACAATATCCGACCTACCGGATTCGAACCAGTGACCTAAGGATATCTGACGGTTTTATCCACTACAGTCCTCCGCTCTACCAACTGAGCTAAGGTCGGTTTGTTGACAATTGATGAGTTCTAACCTATTTACAAAAGCTATAATTTTCCTAAAAGAGGATATATAGTCAGAGAAAGCAAAAGCAACGAAGTTGCACAATCCATCTCTCTCAAGCAAGACTGCATCCACCAAAATGTTTACTTTGCTTCTTGATTGACTTATTACTATTTTCCTGTATCTGTTGCTGCATCGAACATGTGTATCCATTTCTTGATGAAAAAGATCCCCACTTTGATATTCTGAGTAAAGTTCTATAGACATTGTCCCTGTGTCTATAGCAGCAGTGGAATTTCTCCTTAGTTTATATATAACATCTTTTCTTCTGAAAGAGGAACAAGTTCCCCATCATCTTTATTCCAAGCTGTGGAAGCTTTTTAAATTCCTTATCATGTTTGGATTCTCATAATCTCAATAGAATCAACTGTTTTTGCACAGGGCTAGAATATATATGGATTTTATTAGTTGAAGAGTGTTAAGTAACTGTGAAAATAATCATAATATGGACACAGTATTTAACTGTTCAAGTTCTCAACCTTTCTCCAAGGGTGACCCTCGCAAACTTGATTACCTAGCTTCTTTTCCTATTGTGGAACTGTTCACAATGTCCAGCTCTTGAGGTAAACAACTCATTACTGGCTTCATCTCTTCATTCTTCAATTATATTTACATTTAATTATGATCTGGTTTCATCAATGGCAGAGATAAGGAGCAATCACCCTATGCTTTGGTAACTTTTGGGCAGCCTTATGCTTTCCAAACTGCTCTTCTCCTTGACGTTAGTCATAGTATGATAATATCTGTTATAAGTTAAAGCTATTTTGTGTGTGATATTTATGAGTACGAGTATAACTGTATAAGCAATAATTTGTATGCAGGATGCTATGTTTGGAGGGAACCCCATTTGCATATTTACCTCTATGTGTTATAAAAATTCCTATTGAATCAGACGAAGACATTGATGAGTCCCAGGTTCTCTATTGACATTCTTGTTAACTGAATTTAGGACCAAGTAACTGTATGATTGGTATGCCTGTCCTGACATGCAAAATTTATCTTGGTACTATTAACAAGCACAAGCCGTTTTCCTTCTTTCAGCTCTTCTAAGTTGATCTAGTTTGCTAGGGTACATGAAGCCTAAAACAACGAGGCAGTAAGAATTTGAGTATCTTTTAGCTTATTGTTTCAGAGCAAAAGCCAAGGACACAACATTTCAGTGAATAGTATTCTCCATAAAACGATGGAGCGTATGCATACATCAAAAAGCCTTGAAGTAATGCTGAAGGAAAATGGATGAATTGGAGGATAGCTTGAATCTGTCGACCGAGAAAGGAAGAAAAGTGGTAATGAAACAAGCAAGATCAGCCATTTATGCAGTTGAGCAAGCAGCAGGTCGCATGGGAAGTGCCATCATGAACAAAAACTTCATGTCAAATGTAATTGACAAAGCCTCAAGATCTGCCTCAGACTTTGGAAACAGGAAAATGCAATAAGTTTGAGCTTAATGATTTAGGCCATTATTGTTGGGTTTTCCTTCATGGTGGAGATATTGCATGGCGTAAATGTAAAAGAGTTACTAGTTTGTGCATTCATAGTAATAAATTATGTATAGTGTTTATGCAGTGGCAGACGCATAATGATATGTAAGCAGGGGCAAAAAATTACAAAAGTAAGGAATTTTTATAGACAAATCAATGTTGATTTATTCTTCCCCTTCAATTTCCAAATTTTAGTCATAAATTTTGAACCATTTTTATAACAATAAGACAAAACTCTTGGATATTTTCCTTGGTTAATCAATATGGAGGTAGAAGATTCTTATAAACAAAGCTATAAATGTCATAATTCAGGACAAATTAAACTAAACATTAAATCTGCTCAAGTTCATTGGGGGCAACAGCCCCCCTCCCCCCTCTCCGTCCGCCTATGTGTTTATGTATAGTCAAGTGGATAACAGCCTCCACCTTGAGCCGAACCAACAGCCACCACCTCTAAAATCTCTCTTATCGAACAATTAAGAAGAAGAGCCGAACAACGATCAAAATGTTGTCCTTAAATAAAAGTCAATTTGAACAGACGTAACTGTTTGAATAGTTGTAACTGTTCGAATAGTTGTAACTGTCCCGAACAGTTGTAACTTTTTAAATTTATCCGAATTTAAAATTCAAATAATAATAATAATAATAATATTATTTCAAAATTTTAAAACAAATTTTATTTCAATAGAGCCCCAAGGCTCAAGACCCATCTTTGACTTTTAAATAATATATATATATATATATATATATATATATATATATATATATTCTATTGAAAAACTCAATAGAAACGCCCACCAACCCCACACAAGGAATTTAATCCATTTAATACCTCACATTGGTATTTCCTTATAAATGTCTATTGCATTTAATCTTTCTTCAATGTGGGACAAGTTTCAATAATACCCCACATTTTCTATTCAAACTCTAACAATACCCCACATTTGAATAGAAAATAAAAATATTTAGGAACTTATTTCTATTTTAGAGAAACTAGATATGAGATGCATCGGAAAAAGGTGTCTTTTGGACTTGAACCTCTCGTATGGAGTACTTATCGGATTCACTTTGTGAAATAATGAACTGAAGTCTTGAACTATTCACGTTGTGTAGTAAATTGAGACAATAAATATCTCACATAACATATCTATACACATTTCAAATTCTTACGGTTATGTTCATTTCGGTCTTGAACAACTCCTTCTTCATGAGAATTTTAGAGAACTTAGCCATCTCGGTTCTCAAAGATGCGACCCCACATCAATCTCACATAGGTAATACCAATCATGAATAGTCTGCACTATCCCACCTTTAAAGGCTATTAGCATTATTAATAATATAATAATATTCATCCCTTTTACGTCAACAAATTACACACATTTATTTATCATAGGAATGAGCATATGTGTGTGTGTTATGCTCCTTGAGTCGTCCCCAACTAGTTTGCCTATTGAACCTAGACCATGGGATCTCCAATGTTGCTAGGTTAGGTTTCCGTTAAGTATTGATTCATTGTATTGGCTTTAAGCCCATTCCCCTCGATGTAAATACTACTTGCTCTCTATTAAGACCTTTTGTCAAAGGATTCGCAATATTTTCCTTTGATTTACATAGTCAATGGATATGATTCCATTTTTGAGCAAGCTTCGTATTGTTTTGTGACGTCGTATTATATGCCTTGATTTGTCATTGTACATTTGATTCTTTGCTCTCGTAAGAGCAGCTATACTATCACAATGTATGCAAATGGCCGTTACGGGCTTTGGCCATAATGGAATACCCTCTAAGAAGTTTTTGAGTCATTCCGCCTCTTCGACGGCTTTATCTAAAGCTACAAACTCTGCTTCCATAGTCGATCGTGTATTCACTGTGTTGTTTTGATGATTTCCAAGATACAGCGGGTCCACCAAGTGTAAATATATAACCACTTGTGGACTTACTTTCCGAATGATTTGAAATCCAATTAGCATCATAATATCCTTCTAAAAACGGAAAGATATTTAGTATAATGCAATCCATAATCTATTGTGAATTTTAGATATCGGAGCACTCTTACTAACACAACCCAATGATCCTTTCCCGGATTATGTGAGTATCTACTAAGTCTACTTAAAGTATATGCTAAATCGGGTCTTGTACAATTCATTATGTACATCAAGCTTTCAAGAATTTGTGTATACTCCAATTGAGACACGCTATCACCTTGATTCTTCTTAAGATGACTAGCGGGATCAAATGGAGTAACAACCGCTCGATCGTTGTAGTGTCCATATTTTCTAAGGACCTTCTCTACATAATGAGATTGTGTAAGTATGTATCCATTCGAATTTCTTAGAATTTGAATTCCAAGAATTACATCCGCTATTCCCATATCTTTCATATCAAAAGCGGAATTTAACATTTTCTTGGTTTGATTGATCACATCTTTGCTTGTTCCCATGATTAGCATATCATCCACATATAAGCATATAATGACATATGCATGACTACATTCTTTAACGTAGACACATTTGTTACACTCATTTATTTTGAAACCATTTGATAATAGTGTATTATCAAATTTCTCATGCCATTGTTTTGGAGCTTGCTTAAGTCCATAGAGTGACTTCACCAATTTACAAACCTTCTTCTCTTGACCTTTAACAACAAACCATTCGGGTTGTTCCATATAAATTTCTTCATCTAATTCACCATTTAAGAACGAGGTTTTCACATCCATTTGGTGTATTTCCAAATTGTGAATAGCCGCTATAGAAATTAATGTCCTAATCGACGTAATTCTTGTTACCGGTGAATAGGTATCAAAGAAATCTACACCTTCCTTTTGACGATACCTTTTTGCTACTATACGAGCTTTGTATTTTTCTATAGTACCATCAGGTCTCAATTTCCGTTTGAAAATCCATTTATGGCCTATTGGTTTCTGTCCCGGAGGAAGATAAACCAATTTCCATGTATTATTTTGTTAAATGGATTCTACTTCACTTTGAATAGCCTCTTTCCAATAAGGTGCTTCCGATGATTCCATAGCAGCCTTATATGTTAGAGGTTCTACTTCAACAACAAAGGTCATGAAGTCTGTTCTAAAATCTTTAGAAATTCTTCCACGTTTACTACTCCTTGGTTCCGAATTTTCTTCTTGAACAACAGAAGTTTTATTGACATCAGCTTCGGTATTTTGGTTTTACTCTGCTTGAGGCAACGCCCTTGTCCTCGGATTAGATTTCTCTTTATCCTTATTTTTGTAAGAAAAAACGTTCTCAAAGAATTCTGCTTCAGCAGATTCCATGATTATGTTTTTGTTTATACCTTCAACATCAGAATGATACACCAAAAACTTGTATGCTGCACTATTATTTGCAGGTCCAATATAAATGCAGTCTACTGTTTTTGGTCCAAGTTTAGTTCTCTTTGGTAATGGAACTTGAACTTTAGCAAGACAACCCCACACTTTCATCGTTTTTAAAGAAGGCAACCTTCATTTCCACAACTCATAAGGAGATTGATTATTTTGTTTATGAGGAATTCTGTTGAGTATCATATTTGCAGTAAGTAAAACCTCTCCCCATAGACTAAGAGGTGCCTCCGAACTAATTAACATTGAATTTATCATATTTTTCAATGTTCTATTTTTTCGTTCGGCAACTCCATTCTGTTATGGAGTATATAGGGCTGTAGTTTGATGAACAATACCATAAGTAGAGCAAAATTCAGCAAAGTCGTTGGATTGGTATTCTCCACCTCTGTCAGACCTTAGAATTTTAATTCTTTTCTCAAGTTGATTTTCAACTTCGGCTTTGTATGTTTTGAACATGTTTAAAGCCTCATCTTTGGTATGTATCAATGCAAGTATACATAACAATATTTACTGCAATCATCTATGAATGATATATAATAGTTCTTCCCTCCGCTTCTCTCCACGAGATGGGTTGCTTGGTAATCACATAAATCACTATGAATTAAACCAAGCACTTCATTTGATTTTTCTACAGACTTGTGAGGATGACCTGCATATTTTGATTCTATGCAGATTTCACACTTAGTCATATTGTTCATAGAACATTTTGACAACATGTCTAAACTTATCATTCTTTACAAAAAGCGATAATTAACATGGCCTAATCTAGAATGTCATAGAGAAGCTCATATTTGACTTTTAAATAATATATATAAATATTTATTTTTATATATTTATTTATTTTATATTGAAAAACCTAATAGAAAAGTCCACCAAACTCATACAAGGCATTTAATCTATTTAATACCTCACATAAGTATTTCTTTATAAATGTCTATTCTATTTAATCTTTCTTCAATACGGGGAAAGTTCCAATCCACGCTCATTTCAATCTGTTTAGCAGTACAGGCTCAAGGCTAGAAGAAAAACAAAACTCGCTGAGGTTGACTTCATATTCTCACAGTTTACAATTCTTGTGGCTTTGCGTTGTACCAGTTATATTGTTTCTTTCGAAATTCAAATAGTAGTTTGATTGGTTTGTAGATTCATTGTTATGAAACAGTTACCAAATAATGAATGGTTTAGAAAGCTTTACAGACGATTAATTGTATCTTTCACTGAGATTGATTATGGGTTTGATTGTCTTTACTAGAGTATTTTTTTTAAATAAAAATCTAGCTGAAATGCTTTCTTGAGTTTCATTTGTAGACCCATTAAAACTCAGATTATGTTTTAGGATTTGCAATTCTTTGCCGTCTTTATTGGATACTCACAAGTCACAACCACAAGTCACAAGTCTCCTTAGTGTTTTGAATTCTTGGTAGTTAAGCTTCTATTTTCAATACTTGCTGTCTTGCTCCGTAGGTAACGCGTAACTGTACGCTTACCAGCCAAAATACCTCTCTGCTTCTTATGTTTTCTATTTACTAGTGTTTAGCATAGCTGAAACAAACTAGAAATTTGGATGGACTGCAGTGCTATAGAACTGAAGGTCATCTCCTGTAAGGATCTCAAAGCCTTCAATTTCTTCCAGAAACTTTTGGTCTATGCAGACGTCTCCATCTTCAACGATGAATTGAAGGAGCAGCAACAGCAAGAACATCTACGGCTGCGCCAGAAAACGCCAGTCGACAGAGATGGAGATGGTAACCCGGAGTGGGATCACATGATGAGCTTCGATATGAAAGCCATGTCAGCTCTTGTTGATCAATGGGATCACTGGTTTATCAAGTTCGACATGCGCAATGATGGTGCAGTTCTGGGGAAGAGCCTTGGCAAAGTGCAGGTACCGTTTAAGGAATTGATTGAGGAGTTCAATGGGGCAGTCAGGTTTATGAGTTATCAAGTGAAGACAAGTGATGGTAAGTCTAATGGGGTCCTGGATTTTTCATACCAGGTAATTGGGAAGAACACCACTGGAATTCATGATTCCCTTGTATCTGAAAAAACCAATGTTGCTGATCCTACTGATAAAGTTCAGGTTCAACCTCTTTACCCTACTTTAGAAGTAGAATCCCTGTCCCGGGATCTTTTCTATCCTTCACTAGCTGAGGTCTCCAGTCCTGTACCAAAACTGCAGGTCCCTTCTGCAATGTTTAAAACTCAGTTTTCGCTTCCTTCTCATCATCATCATCGTCATCACCATCCATGTCAAGCAATCTCACCATTTGTTCAACCTCCTATGTACTGGCATCCATCAGATTTCACAAATCATGGTTGCAATTTCTGTGGCAACCCTGCAGGGTTAGGACCAGTTGGGATGGTGGATTATAAGGTTCCATGGAGGACTAATTGTCCAGGGAATAGAAGTGGTGATTTTCAAGCTCCAGATCCGGAAACAACTACCAATGGCAGATGCTACTGAGCTTCCTCAGCTGGGTTGTATTATTGTATTGTCACTTCATGATTATACAGCTACATATCATCTGCTTAATCTTCATAACTCCTATCAGTCATGGCTGGTTTCATGTGCTAGATATTATATGTTCATTTTGGGGTGTGGAGCTAAGTTTGTAAATACTGGAAGCATTTGAATTTGGATGATTTGGAGTTCATTTTGTTTCTTCAGCGTCTTAATCTACTTACTTGCCTTCCTCATTTGAATTTACGGCTGCCATGGTAGCTACCAAATGCTTCTTCTTGTTTATTGAACAACCTTGAAGAAGCCTTTTCAATAATTGAATCCAAATGTTGACCTGCAACCATACACTACTCGATCAAGTCAAGCACTCAACCACATATCTTCAAAGCCAATTTCAAGGAGGCTGAATGAAACCTTCCCCGTACCATTACCACAAAGTAGTATATAATTAGTGTAATTAGTCACTTAAACTCGAATCTTAACAAGGAATACTAATTAAACCAAGTGTAACATCAACCGTAGGAATCGTGTCGTTCTCAGTATCCACATGCTTGACTCATTAACCAACGGACCAAGTCACTAATACAATTAGTTATTCCTTGTTCCCCTCATTCCCTTGACCCAAAACCCATTCACATTCGAGTGATTAAGCAGTAGAATCTCAACTAATGACTATGACCTTGTACGACGAGACTCATTGTGTTGAAATTATGATCAGGATTATGGATCCTACTTCCTAGTTAGACATATGATTATCACTCTGATCTAAATCAACCAAGTGAACCAACTACCGTAAGTTTAGATGGGACTCTTGAGTACTTTCTTATTAAAGATTAGTTGAAGATTTTATTTTTAATGACTTTTTACACTCACTTTTTAATCATATCTTTCTATCTCAACCGATCAGTTTATAGATCTACATAACTATATAACTTATACAAATTTTCAACCAAATTGGTGATCGTTTAGACATCGAAATAGATCAAATCAATGGATGATCTAAATATGTCAAACAATAGTCATTTAAGTTTATAATCGGTGAATCACATTTATGAATGCTTTAACGATTTTCAATTTGTATGAAAATTTATAGGGATGATCTACTCATATATATATATATATATATATATCTACAAATTAGACGGTCGAGATATGAATATGTGATTGAAAATAGGGTGAAACAAAAAAATCTTTAACTAGTCTTTAATAGAACCCCAAGTTTAGATTCCTTGTCTTGATTTCTTCAAGCACAAGAATTGGGATATCAACTATCAAGTACTAAATTTTTTACCACTAACGTCTACCTATGTCCAAAAATTAATGTTAACGAAGGTTAGAAATAATACCTTCACTAACCCTTGCGTACATAGTTGTTGGTGACAATATTGTTACACATATGATCAATACGATCTAGCCAATACGGATGAGTTTGCTTAGAAAACATCGATTTCATCTCTTTTTCGTTGTAATATTTCTAAGTCTAGAACTCGAGAGCATCCAAAATTTTCTAACTGCATTTTACAGTTCACACGAGGATTGTGCCATTTTTGGCATGGCATTACAGTCGGAACACGAGGCAGACTTGAAGGGATGACTTTGTGTTATAACTAAGATAGAGTGATCGAAGTTATTGTAATATTACTGATTAGTAATAGTCATGATTATAAGCAATAATAATCTCAAGTTGTGGTATTTTATAGGAAAATCAAAGCAAGGCATATTTTCTTTTAACCCTATTATGAATGACAACCAATAAAGCTTCTCTGGTCCTGTCTTTTTCTTAGTAAAGAAGAAAAGCTGCAAGCTAGCCTCGCTAGTTTGGAACTTTACATATTCTACCATCCCCTATTTCCCATAGTACCAAAAGCTAGGGTCACAAACAGTGATAATAAACTCATGTAAGTTATTCTGAATATATGTACATGTTTTGTATATGAGATCTGAAACCAGATCTCAATTAAAGAAGCAAAATGATCTATATGTAAAGAAGTGACGCTGTGGAATTGGATTGTGATAAATAATATCACAATCTAAGGAAGATGAGGACATTTTTGTTGAGAATTAGTTGAAGACTTTCTTCTTAATGGTTTATTATACATATTTTTCAATCATATTTTTTCATCTCAACCGTTCAGTTTATAGGTTTATATAAGTATATCACTTCTACAGATTTTCAGCCAAATTGGTGATCGTTAAAGCATCGAAATAGATCAAATCAATGAATGATCCAAATATGTCAAACATGAACCGTTCAAGTTTATAATCGGTGAATCACATTCATGAATGCTTTAACGATTTTCAATTTGTATGAAAATTTATAAAAATGATATACTCATATATATCTACAAATTAGACGGTCGAGATAGAAAGATGCGATCGAAAATATGATGAAACAAAAAAGTCTTCAAGTAGTCTTCAACAAGAAGATCCTTAATAGAATATCTTTCCACAATCCAATTCTTGAGATCAAACACACACATACCTTCTTTTGATGCTTGAGAATTAACTTCTTTCTCCTTTTTCTTACCTTTTTGTTATCTGCATTTTAGGGTGAGTATTCATGAAGCAATGGAGCAGCAAAGTATTAGCATATCGATGGCTGGAATTGTCACCTCTCTCCAAGTACGCTGCTCTGTCATTGCAGCTGCAAACCTTGTTGGAGGAAGGTATGTTGGTAGATAAACTATGAGTAGTGTACAACTTGACATACATATCTAAAATGTGCAATAACATTTTAAAACCATCAATTTTTCTTTTGCCCTCATCCACTCATCAACCTGTATTTCTATATTCCAGATATGATTCCTCAAACATTTACACAAAATGTTGAGTTGACAGATCCGATAATCTCTCGTTTTGATATCCTGTGTTGTGAAGGTCAGAAATTGGCAAACTCTATCGTCCGTTCCCACTTTTTTGTGTTTTCTTTTTCAGTTTTTGACGTGTGGGAATTGCTAACATGAAGGATGTGGTTGACCCTGTCACTGATGAAATGCTTGCAAAGTTTGTAGTTGATAGTCATTTCAAGTCACAACCGAAGGGGCCAGCATGGATGTAACTCTTTGAGTTAAAATAATATTTCTTGACGAATGCTGACTTCTCAAGTCTATTTGACTGATTCTTGCGGTCTAAATAATTGTAATTTTTTTTTTCATTTGAGGTCATGTTTGACGAAGATTTGCAGTTACTTAAGAATCTAATCTTCAAGATATTTGATATTCTTTGATCCGCAAGTAAGAACAAATTCTAGTGTTCACTATATAAAGGGGTCAAGGTGTATGAATTCGGGACATCTTCAATCAATCAACAAACAACTTTTACACACTGCAAAACAAGTCTCCCTCACTAAAGCCTTACCGTAGGCATTCTCCGCTGTTATTCATCAAAACCCGACTCGTCAGCAGTTCTCGCATCCCCAATCAATCAACACCTCAACTTGCCTTACTATTTCATTTGATGTTAGGTAACACATAGTAATTTGGAGAATTACTATGGACACCCAATCAACCGCTTAACCAATTTACTAATTGTGAGTCGATAATGAAATTATCCAATTATTTTTCACGATCAACTCGACATTTCCGTTAATAGAAGTCATCATCTTCCTCAACCACTAAAGAGGTCAACATACTTATAATTTTCATACTTCACTAATTATCCCCCAATTCCTTTAACTTATACTTTCACATTTTCTTTAACCTTTTCAACCCAAATTATTAACTTTCCATAAATAGGAAGTTTCTTAAAATGTGAAGTTTCCCAAAATAGAAATTTCCTACTTACGTCCAATTTTTCCATAAATAACCCAAAACAATACAACAGACACTTTACGACTCAAAGCTTAACTGGAAAATCGATTACTACCTCTTCGGCTCTTTGCAGAAAATTTCTGCTTCTTCACCGGAACGGTCACTGGATTCCGGCAACTTGCCAGAATCTCCTGCCGGAATTTTGGCGGAGTATCTCTTGTTTCTTCGTCTCCAAGTTACGACAAACATGCAACAAACACAACATCCAATTAATCACCACAACACACTAATCGACAACACAGTGACCTAGGGCTAGAATTTTCACCTCCTATACCCAGAGTCAAGACACAGTAGCCTCCTCCAAGCCAAACTCGACAACCAGGACCTTCTCTGCCTCCAACAGCCCTGTCAAAGCCCCAATCCTTGACTTCCAGCCTCGCTTGAGCTTGAGATGAGATGAGAACCCGAAAACCCAGAAAAAGGCAGAAGGGGAATTATCGAATCATGACTCAAATTGAAAGATTGAAGGCATGAAATCGAAGAAGAAGTGAAAAGGGGAAGAACCCTATCTGTTGTTGCCCTCGCCGTCGCCTAAGCTCGCCAGAATCCGATGAAGTCTGCCGCCTGGTTTCGTCGTCGATCTCCCTTCACAGTGGACGACACGATGATCTAGGGACTGGGATAGATAGAGTGGAAAGAGAGGAAGCTTTTGGAGGTGGTCTGCCGGCCTGTGGTGGCCGGAGTCGTCGGCGTCGGGCGGAAGATAGAGAGAGAGCTCGGGGGAGCTCTGTTGACCGAACTGGGAGGTTTGACCAAGTCAAACCTCTCACCTGTATTTATAGGAAAATGGACGGTCAAGATTTGATCTTGGAAATATCTGACGGTCCAGATTTAAAGAAGGTAAAAAGTAAATAGTTAAATAGTAAAACTTATTTACCAAAATGGTAATTAAAAATTACCAGAAACTTTGAAAATTCGTAAAAAATAGACGGAAGCTCCGAAAAATAATCCGAAAATACCGGAAGATTCATGTCGACACGTACTATGACATCGAGTCCTTAATTGAGGAATTTGAAGAGTTTATAAAAACTCAAAAAAATAAACTCGAGCGATAACTTATTAAATTTCCGTCACCGTTAAAAGCTCTCGGTAACTCATAAACCACTATGAAAATATAACTTTTAGGTACGGGGTGTTACATCCTAAGTTTGTCAGAGAATCCTTTCGCGAACACATTGCAATCTTGATTTATAGCTCTGCTCAACCACACATGTCCGAGTAAGAAACGTTCGTTTCAAGAGAAGAGGAGAAAAATCCTAGTTACTCTTCAACTAGGTCTGTGAAGAACCTAAGTGCTGGCCCGACCAGCGCCCGTACTTCAGTTGTCGGAGGAAACTTCATAAGGCAAACAAGCATCAAGATCAAGGTGTACCTGACCCATAGGTACTGGCACGCCTCAAGCCTGGTTGTTCGAGAAAAGTCATTTTCACCCCGAACATTTGGCACGCCCATAATGGGACATAACGTACCAAGATTGTAGACGAAACGATTTCGCATTTTGGATGATTATCAGAAGAATAAATAGAGTTAGCCAACAGTAGTGTTGGACATGAACAACGAGTCGAAACATATATTAAAGGCTCTCATTGAGCAATTTGAGAAAATCAATGCAACCACGGTTCGGATAAATGCTTCTATGGATCGGCATAACCAGGAAATTAAAGCAGTCAATGAGAAGACCACAACGCTTCAAAATGAAGCAAATCATGATGTTTTTAATACTAACCAAAAGGTTTTACAATCCCAAGAAGCTGAAGTTGATAGTCTCGCCAAAGAGTTGAATTACTCTCTGATCAATCTAATGGTGAATACCTCTCTTTAGATGAATCTGCATCAACATATGGAGATTACATTGGGTCTTTCAGTTTTAAGAATATGAGCCAGCAAGTGGTACTTTCGGAAGACCAATATGTGACTATATCTGCATACGCCATGTACTACGACATGGTAGTAGACAACAAGGCGGATTTCCACACTAAGTCATCCGTGAAGGTGAAATTGATGATCATGCTTTGTGAAATAACGATTAAGATGCATGGGGGCTATGCAACATGCCCTATGAGCAGCTACTTCAGAGTTTTCCAGTCAAAGACACCAAGTATTTTTGTTCAATACTTGGAGTTTATCACAAGAGAGATTGTCTCATGCTGCCAATTTCAAAACATCAAGGCTTGGAGTGAAGCATTAGTGGTCTCTCCCGTGGTCTTTTGAAGGGTAACTAATCATGTTGATTTTTCTTTTTCACTTTATTTCTTTGCATTTTAATTTTGTTTCAATTCTTGCATTGAAAAATAAAAATACAAAAGAGATTTTGTATTTTGCTGAAATGCAAGACAATATTTTTACCTGACAGAGGTTTGAATTATGTCCTATATTATTAGAGACATATTCCATAGGCTTCGAATAAAATAAACAATATATGTGTTTCAAAATTAGCTGCTCTACTGTCAGGAAGCGCAAGACAAAGAAGATTTGAAGACAAGTTTGCAATTCAGCAAATTTATAGTTACAGCTTCTGTGTTGTAACTTTACAGATTAAACTAGGAAGATCTAGGAATAATTAGAATACAAGCTTCATATACACATAAAGCCCTAGATGTCCACTTTCCAATGTAATTTTCTTTTTGCAATTTTAACCGTTCAAGGAGTTATGGCTGTCTGAGTCCTAGAAGGTCAGGAGGGATAAAATCTGCATCATGCATTGATGGTTGCGCGAATGGATGTTACGAGCCTCTTTAATCTGGCAAATGCATATATGTGAAGTGTATACATGTTCTTACATGCTTGTTGGGCTTGTCTTGAAGTTTTATACCTATAATTTGCGTAATTCGGGCACCATATTGAAGGAACATATGGCCAGAATCAAGTATTTCAAATTGTTGGGGAATTTTTCTAAGCACGGTGATTCTCCTAGATTTTCTCATGATGGTGTCATAATACTCATAGGCCTATACCTGAGGCCTTCGATTCAAAAGACAATTCATGTGTCTTAGATTTCCTACCATTGAGCTAATGAAGTTGAATTACATAAGAAAAGAAGACTGGTGTGCAAATCTACAAATTACAACAGCTTAGGCTTCTATGCAGTGATTTCACAGATTAAACTGTACTAATCTATGAAGAACCAGCAGGCAAGCCACATATGTACGGAGAGATCTAGATGTCTACTCTTTAGAAAAATTACGGCTCGAGATTCCAACAGTCCATGAGAGAGTTATGGCAGCTTGAGTCCCGACACGTTTTCAGAAGCCTACACTGATGTACAACAACTTCACTGAATCACTGGTGATTATATACTAAGAAATAGTCTACAAAATACATATGTGTGGAAAGCCCTGGACGTCTAGTTTCCAGCGGAGTTTGCATCTTGTGATTCTGACATTCCAGTAAAAAGTTATTGCAGTTTGAAGACAGGAATGTCAGGATGAACGAAAATTGACAGCATGCGTATATGCGTGCTCGAATGGGAATTGAAGGTCTCGTTTGGCTGGCGAATGTATACTTTGGCCTTCTATACATGTTCTTATGTACTTAGAGAGCTTAACACTCAAGATTCGGTATCCTCCTTTGCTTAACTATGGACATCAAAACTAAACAGTTGCAGTTCAACCAATTTCAGTAGCAGCTTCTGTGTTATAACTTTACAGATATACATGGGAAGATCTCGAGTGAATCAGTGAGCAAGCTGCATATTGGTAAAAGGTATGGATGTCTAGTTTCTAACGCAATTTACGGTTCCTGATTTCGACACTTCAAGAGGGAGTTATGACAGTTTGAGTACCAAGAGGTTGGAATGCTCGAGAATTTACATTTTATGTTTATAACTACGGCGAACGGACTTGTAGGCACTAGTAGCTCAGCGAATGCACACTGGAATATTCTCTATTCATACTTGCATACTTGGGGGCTTGCTTCAAGTTTTGCTCTCCTTTATTCACTCTATTTTGAATACCAAAATTTGGTGCATATAGGGACAGAAATCAGTATAAAGTGGTTCGAGTTGATAAAGTTTGAGGGTTCTCAGATGTGCATATATAAGAATACTCATTGCAGGGAGATAGACGAAACTAAGAACTGGTTAAGAGGAAAAGATGATTTCAAGATCAAGACTTCATCTAAATATGCTATGGTGTTCATAAAGCTAATCCATGTGGTGTTAAATCGCTAAGGGTTTGATGCTCTCTTCTGTGTCAATATATGTGGCCTCTTTTTCTCAGAAGTTTGGAAAACAACTGTGTGTGTTTTCTCTACAGTCGTTGGCGATAGTGGTTAGGTTGAGAAGAAGTATAATTATAATTTCTCATACCTGAAGCATTGGTATTATGTAGAGCAACTTCACAAGATCCAGTTTCTGCACCACGGTGAAGTTATCTAAATCTGCACAAGTGAAATCTTTTGTTTATATGGAGAGCATTAATACAAACCAAGACATGCATCTCGTGTTCTTAGAGAGCTCGTACCTCATTGGCTTTGTGATGTTATCATAATACAAGATCTCATTGGCCTAGTACTTCAAAGACCCAGCTTTGTGGTCTTTAATTCTTCATTACTTATGTCAGTTATCGTATATGTGACGGCATAGAATTTTGACATTCACCAAAAGGAGTTTAGAAGACGTTCTGATATCTTTTGAAGGAATGGAGACAGAATTAAGAATAATACAAGAAGACCATATCTATATATTATTTGGCACGACGTTCACATTAACAACACAAGTTTTATTGCGTCTGATCACCACAAGGAGCTTGTTCTATGAAGCCAAATTAGTGCAATCATACAAAGAATTAAGTGACAACTCTACATATGCAGCTCAATTATGCCAGGTTTTACTAGAAAAGCCTATACATGAAGCTTGCAAGTTTAAAGTTTAATCGACCTACTCTCACTACATTCATTGAACCTAATTAAACTAGGAGGCTACATTATACATATTCTGCCAATTCTTGGGGCAAATTTTTGAAATTTTGAAACATTTAGAGTTTCAATGTTTATTTACTTTTTGAATTAATCCATGTGGTTTTTCTAAACCAATTTGTGGTTTTGCATTTTATTTAGTCAATCTATTCTTGAGGTTGATCATTATAATTCAAGGCCAATACTTGTGGTTTATTATTTTAAAAACATTAGCAGCAGCAAAAAGTTGTCACGACTCAAGAAACCTTGGTATCTCAATATGCTAATTTGCAAGGTGGTTCCAAGGTTCCTAGAGGTTCAAGTCAAGTATCTATGGATTCACACATGTACTACTAATTCTAAGGAACATGTTTGGCTACTCCATTCTCCAGAAATGACAAGAAAGACCTATGGAAATCACCAACCAAGTCAGCCTCTGCAAAGAGAAAATCTGTAAATTTCATATTTTGCCTTATTTTTAGCCATTTTCATGGCTCATTCGGGCATCCTTACAAGGGTTGAAGTCTCATTTTCCATACACCAATTTGAAACCAGTATATTGGATTATAAGTAGGAAAAAGAATCATGTCATTCGCTGCTTTGAGGAGTGAGTTATGAGGTCTACAAGTTGGCACTATGAAGCAGTCATTCCAGAAAAACTAAACTGCAATGAGTTTTGGTGGCATTGTTTCTTCATCTTAACATATACCTATCACTGGAGATTTTTTTTATACATCAAGTTGGGATGTTGTAAAGCATTTTAGAATCAAGAATTATCCAGAAATACCATGGGAAGCTCAAGGTACAAGCTCTTTAAGTCGACCAAATAATAAGAAAAAAACAGAATTTCCAGAAAGTGATTTTCATAGGACTGTTTTGTGAGATCATTTGCACCATCTTTATAGGCTTCTTTGGCCGTTCGCTTGATCAATCCTTCAAGTAAATATATTGTACTACATTCTCAAGCCAAGAACCGATCAGAATCATCATCCGAGCATGGTGTAAATCGTGTCTAAAGTTGGCCTCCTAAGCAACAAAATGTCATCAGTTTTTTGATGAAGTTTATTTTGGGGTTGGTTTCTTAGTCTTCTTAAAAGTTATTTTTTTGAAGGATTTGCTTCATCTTAGAGGCTATGGTGTTGAAGAACAACGTCCAGTTATAAAACAATCAGTTGGTGGTTGGTTCAAGCCCTTCTTATTCATTTAAAGTTGGCTTCATGGAGTGCAATTGTGCCTACCTTAGGCTATGTTTTCTTGGTTCATTACTATCAATTATCAAGACCAATGCTCGTGGTCTTGCTACCATGTTTAATTAAGCATGGGGGACTTCTTATCTGCATCCAGTTGGTCAACGTGGGCTTAAGGCATGTTTTCGTCAGAACGTGTTTCATCATCTACAAAGACAAGGTATTTATGTTGGGGGCATTGGTTATCAGATTGGTGATTAATTATGTTGCTATACGGGCTGTCTAGCTACTGTTCTTTGTCGTTGAAACTACAAGAGTCAAGACATACATCTGAGTTTGGTGTTTACTAGTTAAGTTAGCATGTGACGTGTGTCAGTATAAACAATGAATGAGGACTATAGGTTTTTTTAGTTAAGACGCATGACTTCTGCTTCAAGACCTTGGGGGCTATGTTTGGGCCAAAATAATATTTCTTGCCTAATGCTAACTCCTCGAGCCCATTAGACAGATTCTTGCGGTCTAAGTAATTGTAAATATTTTCTTTCCATTTGAGGTGATGCTTGACGAAGATTTGCCGTTGCTTAAGGATCTAATCTTCAAGATATTTGATATTCCTTAATCCGCAAGTAAGAACAAATCCTAGTGTTCACTATATAAAGAGGTCAAGGAGTATGGAATCGGGACATTTCCAATCAATCAACAAACAACTTTTGAACACTGTAAAACAAGCCTCCCTCAGAGCACCTCTACCAAAAAGATTCCTTAGGTCTTTTTGTTCACCAAAGCCCTACCTGTAGGCATTCTCCGCTGCTATTCACCAAAGCTTGACCTGTCGGCAGTTCCCGCATCTATTTCACCAAGTCTCATCCGTGAGCAAACAATCTACCACCGCTTCATAAAGCTCTATCCGTAGGCGAATACTCGCAAAACCATTGTTAGAGTGAATAACTCTAGCAAATATCCCCAGTTTGTCAGAGAATCCTTTGGTGAACACATTGCAATCCTGATTTATAGCTCTGCTCAATCACACCGGTCCGAGTAAGAAACTTCCACTTCGCAAGAAGAGGAGAAAAATCATAGTTGCTCTTCAAGTATGTCTGTGAAGAACCTAAGTGTCGGCCCGACCAACGTCCTTACATCAGTCGTCTGAAGAGAAGTCAGAAGGCGAACAAGCATCAAGATCAAGATTGTATCTGACCCATAGGTACTGACACGCCTCAAGCCTGATTGTTCGAGAAAAGTCATTTTTACCCCGAACAGTAACTTGAGACGAGTCTCAAGAAGATATCCAAGCCTCCACCAGTCCAGTAGATCCTGATGTGAATACGTTATGCTACTCAAAGTCTCTCATCCTCGAGTTTGTCTGAACTTTGCTTTTTGTGAATCTCACTTTGGTTTTCCTTCTTATACTTCCTCAAGACTTGCTAACGAAATACTTGACTTATGCCAAGTTAAATGTATTCCCAAGGTTGCACGATGCTGATTTGGATAAACTCTCGAATGTTTATGCTGAACTGCGGCGAGAATCTTCGGTTAGTTTTTCTCATACTTGTTTCTTTGAAGAGTAATTATTTTAGTTTATTATAGGAGGCTTACTATTTTGTTTTCCCTGTTTAGCATGGACAAGGTGTACCAATAGCTGTAAGGCACATAGAATCAATGATACGAATGTCTGAAGCACATGCAAGGATGCACCTTAGACAACAAGTAACCGGAGATGATGTGGACATGGAATGGGCAATTCGTGTAGCACTCGATTCATTCATCTCCACCCAAAAATTTGGGGTGCAGAAGGCTCTAGAGAAGGTATCAAAGACCGGCACACTTTTTTTTTAATTCCCTCGAGTGTATAGAAATTGTTCTGGAGCTGCTGTTATAGTTGCCACATTGAACGGTTCTGATATTAACTAATACTTCTCATAGCAATGGAAAATTTACGTTGTACTTGTTACTGGCCTCAGTGCGCACAGATCAATTAATTGACTTTCAATAACATCTGTATGTGGGCTGAATCGGCCTTTAACTTTTGAAGATCAGCACTATGTTAAGCGTGATCAAACACCTGATCGTATCCCTTTTATAACACCATGAGTTTTTGATACTTCTCATCTGTATTAGACTGTAGACTACACAAGATAACAAGCTCTTTATTTGTTGTTTCTCAAAGATTTGGTTTTGATAATTTGCTGTGTATTTGCAGAGTTTCAAAAGGCATATCACTTTCAAGAAAGATAGACATGAACTGGTCCTCTTTATTCTCAAAGATCTGGTGAGAAATGCGTTGCATTTTAAAGAAATCGTGTCTGGCACTTCTTTAGGGCACACCCATATTGATGTTAAAGTGGCAGATTTGCTGAACAAGGTAACGCAACTTGAACAGTGGATACAAGAAACTTTTCTTCACTAGCAAATACTAATTAGGTACTTGACTTACTATCTCTGGTTCAGGACTAAATAAGCACTCGTCATTTAGCTGATTGCATCTATTTTGCTTTGTGCAGGCAAATGAGCATGAAATCTATGATCTAAACCCCTTCTTTTCTAGCGCTGTTTTCAGACGTACCAATTTTGTCTTGGATGAGGAGCAGGGACTGATAGGGCATCACCTTTCAGGATGATCTCAGAATTTTCATGTCCTTTGTTGAATGCTACCATAACATCTCTAGTCTTTGAATGCTACCATATTATCTCTAGTCTTCCTGTCCATCCCAGATTGTTTGCTTCTGTAAAATTATGCATACATTAATTGGACTCCAAGGTATGGTGATTCTTACAATTTTTCATTGCACTTTGGCGATGCATCTGAGATTACATGTAAAAATGTATGACACCAGAAGTGTGTTATGCAAAAAGCAGCACAAGCTAGTTGTGCAAAAGATTCAATAGCGGAAGGTAAATATCACATGCGGGTAAAGAGAATGCAGGACTTTTTGAGTATCCAGCTCACATTCGCCTAAC